>OZ024795.1:48726765-49338649 GCA_964017045.1 Omphiscola glabra | reverse complement strand
ACAAAACGACAAGGTGACAAAACGACAAGGTGACAAAACGACAAGGTGACAAAACGACAAGGTGACAAAACGACAAAGTGACAAAACGACAAGGTGACAAAACGACAAGTCTTCAACGCCAACGCCTCCACTGTCTTTAATGCCTTACATCAATGTTTCCCAACGTGGGGCCCATGCCCCACAGGGGGGCAATTTGAAAATGAGCTATCTAGAACTTGAAAACACAAACATTTCACTAACGTTAAACAAAAATTATCACTAATAATTAAAATAATATCGAAAAATCTTTCATTAAAATTATTTCATACTTGAATGTCAGTTCTCCATATATGTTTTGAAAATTTACTTGCTATGTTTCCTCACCATTTTCCTAGTGATTTCTTCCTAAAACCTATCATTAAAGCTTCTTCAGTGAGCAACCGTATTTTTGAATATTAAAAAGTATGTATAAGTTACACGGGGGGCATAAGAATTTTAGAAAGGCTTAGGTGGGGCATGGCACAAAAAAGGTTGGGAGACACTGCTTTGCATACAATAAAGTATGGTAAACTTTTAAAGATATTTAACATGCCCTATAATTGGGGAAACACGGTATTGGTTTATCAGACTAACCCTAACCCTAACCCCAAACCTTGTCATTTTGTCACCTTGTCGTTTTGTCACTAGTCGTTTTGTCACCTTGTCGTTTTGTCACTTGTCGTTTTGTCACCTTGTCGTTTTGTCACTTGTCGTTTTGTCTGGTTTCCGTTGCAAACATGATAAACTCGTGCGGCGGTCACATCAAAGAGCTTTGATGTTCGCAGCGATGGCGGAAATATTGTTAATTTCTTAGGGGAGTTGTCGGCCTAATTCAGTGGTTCTCAGCCTGTGGGTCGCGACCCTTTTGGGGGTCGAACGACCATTTCACAGGGGTTGCCTAAGACCATCGGAAAACACATATACTCTACAGTTATGTAGTAGCAACGAAAATAATTGTGTTGTTGGGGGTCACCACAACATTGGGAACTGTTATAAAGGGTCGCGGCATTTGGAAGGTTGAGAACCACTGGCCTAATTCTGTTATTCGTGAGGGAAAATACCATGAGTTGACACATGTGCTCTAGAAGCTGGAATTTGTGATCAACAGTATAGTGCTGTGTAATTGTAGTTTCCTGTACAGTATAATTAGATAGTAATACACCTTTTGAGATCATAATCTTATATGCAACATAACAGACATACTTGGAGATAATTAATAAAAACTTTAATTTTATTTATAATTACTTTATTTAGTAATTGTAATTAATTACTCTCCATGTTAATGACCTTTTTTAATTGCTCAGTAAATGTTTATTTTCAGAGTAAAAGTGAAAATACTGAATAGCAGATCACATGCTTATGAATAGAGTGTCATGGTATACAACATACTCATATATATGACCCAATATGACATACATTTTGTCTCCAAGTAATGAGCAAGCTGAAAATTAAAATGTACATTATGTCATGCTTGCTCATACGCACAGACAATTACTGAAATTTGTAAGGGTCTGCTACAAAATATGATTGTGTATTCAGATATACAGTAAAATCATTTAAAGAATTTCTCTGACTTTCTTGTATAACAATAAAATCCAAAAGCTGGTTCCAAGTAATGTGCATGTTACTGCACTGTAAAAGGAAATAAGTCTTAGTAAAACAATGTTGATGTTTCAAGTTAATGAAACAAATTAACAAAAATTCACTATATAAAAATGTTGTAAGTAAAAAATATAATTGTTATTACAGGTCAATAGTGGAGTAATTTGTAATGGTAATTAATTATACTTTTGAATGAAGTTATGGAAATTGTAGATAATTACAAAAATAGGTAATGTAATTCTAATAGTAATTAATTACATTTTATTTAATGTAATTATGCGCAAGTCTGATAACCGAATACCGTGTTTCTCCAACGATGAGGAATGTAAAATATCTTTAAAAGTTGACCTTACTTTATTGTATGTAAGGCATTAAAGACGGTGGAGGCGTTGGCTTTGAAGACTTGTCGTTTTGTCACTTGTCGTTTTGTCACCTTGTCGTTTTGTCACTTGTCGTTTTGTCACCTTGTCGTTTTGTCATCTTGTCGTTTTGTCACCTTGTCGTTTTGTCACTTGTCGTTTTGTCCCTTGTCGTTTTGTCACTTGTCGTTTTGTCACTTGTCGTTTTGTCTGGTTACCATTTAAATCATATCTTAGGAGAAATCATTCTAACTAAGATGTTACCGGTAAGAAAAAACAAATAAATTTTTTTTGTTGAAAATGCTAATGACCAATCCACCGTTCTTCTTAGAGATAGCCGGCTGAAATTTTAAACTAAAATAAAATTAATGAGTGTAAAGCAATTTTCAATTTTCAATTTTAATCTAAAAATACTAAAATTTGAATGAAATCAAAATATTCCAAACTTCTTTTACACATCTCCTTAAGAAATGATTTGAACGCTTTTTCTAAATAAAATAATAAACATTGTATTTTGAGAATGACATAAGGTTAGCATTACAAGAAAACTCCCCAGCAAATTTAGAGGCTTGTTAAATGTACCAATTCCAATCATAAGCAGATTGATTTATTAAATAATGAAAGAAAAATAAATATAATTTCAATTTCTACTTTATTGAAAATATTTGTACAAGTTCCTTGTCCACCTTCCTTCTGTATATTGCGATCGTGACTTGATTGGGAACCTGTGTTTTGAAATAACCCATATTAAAAAAAAAGTTATAAGTCTATTGTTATTGAAATCATTTAGGGGCAATCTTAAAATAAAATAAAGCTAATAAGTTTATTACAAGAACGTAAGTATTGCTTATAAAGCTAATAAGTTTATTACAAGAACGTAAGTATTGCTTATAAAGCTAATAAGTTTATTACAAGAACGTAAGTATTGCTTATAAAGCTAATAAGTTTATTACAAGAACGTAAGTATTGCTTATAAAGCTAATAAGTTTATTACAAGAACGTAAGTATTGCTTATAAAGTTTATTACAAGAACGTAAGTATTGCTCATAAAGCTAATAAGTTTATTACAAGAACGTAAGTATTGCTTATAAAGCTAATACGTTTATTACAGGAACGTAAGTATTGCTCATAAAGCTAATAAGTTTATTACAAGAACGTAAGTATTGCTTATAAAGCTAATAAGTTTATTACAAGATCGTAAGTATTGCTTATAAAGCTAATAAGTTTATTACAAGAATGTATTGCTAATGCCTGCATTCTATTCTCTCATCCCCCACACTCTCTCCCGTTTTTTAATCTTTATATTTATTAGGTGTTTAACCACTGGCTGTCAATTCCTAAAGAAAAGCTTGACGTCATTTCAGACATTGTTCAAATGATGAATACTGCAAATGTTATGTAGGTATATTCAAATCTATGATATTCATCATCATTAAATATAATTTTTAGAACTAAAAATAATCCTAGCCAATATAACCGGTGTTGATGGAGCAAAACCCACAAAAACTTCTAAGCGAACACGAAACTTTAACCAATCAAAATTCAAATGTTATCCTATTAAAAGGTAAACTCTAAAATTTGTGGCCCAGCCCCTTTCCGTTGATATTCAACATGGGACTAATCAAAGACCATGATTTAAAGACCAATCGAACTTTTAAAAGTTATTTAATAAAAGAAGACATTCATAAATGCCAAAGCGATGCCCTTTTATTAATTAAACGAAGATCCCCTACAGGGACTGATTCAATTAAATGTAGGATCCCCGACAGGGACTGATTAAAAAATGGGCCATTCTAGACGTCCTTAATATAGGGGCTTTATAAAAGTCATTCAGATATATGCACAAGATACATTTTCAAATGTATTTCTTTTAAATCGGTTACTATTTGAGCTGTCAGCGCCAAAATGACTTCTTCTACTTCTATATTTTGAGGGGAGATGATCAATGAATTGATCCTATGTTTCAGAATATCAAAATATTTGATTACAGTGAATATTTTAAGTTTCAAATAAAAATGTAAAAAAAAATTATTTTAAATGTTGTCCCATTAAAATTTGTTGAAAAGTCAAAGATTTAACGTTTTATTTACAATATAATTTAGCCCCCCCCCCCCCCCCCCCCCCGGGCAAAAAAAAGAAATGGATATTATTAGTGTGTCAATGTGCAATTCAATATTAATAAAATGAAGTAACACACGCTCTGTATCAAACGACATATACTGTAGACTTGAAGTAACACACGCTCTGTATCAAACGACATATACTGTAGACTATAACACGTGTACACCCACGCTTGTCACTCGTGCAGTACGAATAACCGTAACGTGACCAGGAGTTGACCCGTTTCATCCTCTTGGTTCTGACAATGACGTAGTTTCCCTCCGATATCTCCTATCTCATTAAGGCCCAGTCTATTGCCCCATTTTGAAACGAGAGTGACGCCCTATTTTGAAACGAGAGTGACGCCCCATTTTGAAATGAGAGTGACGCCCCATTTTGAAACGAGAATGACGCCCCATTTTGAAACGAGAGTGACGACGTGTAATAATCAACATTATTTCTCAGTTATTTGAATGGTCACATCTAACACACATATTCTGGTGAGGGCCTGAGATCACTCTCTTAAGGCCCCGGCTAGTAAATTGGCAATCAACTCCATCTGCTGAGCTGTGCTATACAACATTTTCCTCACATAGGGTTCCCCCTCCGCCCTGGCCTCCCCCGGAAGCTCCAGTGAGGGACATTCGGTCAACAGATGCGCCAGCGTTTCCGGGACCAGGTTGCAATGCCGGCAGGTGGGATCCCGATTGTTGTCTAGACGCCAGAAATACGTGCCTATGAGGCAATGCTCGGTGCGCATTTGCGTCACTAAACTCTGCTGCTTTCGGCCTAACCCCCACCATGGGTCTTGTTTGCTAGGAGTTTGCATGCTCGAGTAGACGCCTCTTGCGGTCTTATTGTCCGCCCACTGCCTGTACCACTTTTTCCTAAAATGGTCAGCCAGCCAGTTCTTTATTCCCAATCCAGTCATTGGTGTTTCTGGCTGAGGCTGGGCGGCCTGGGTTTTCGCAAGAGTGTCCGCTTTCTCGTTGCCACTGATGTTGACGTGGCCAGGGATCCATTGCACTGTCACCTTGCCTCCTAGTTCGCCGACTTCATCCAAGATGACGTCAACCATGTGAGTGGTACCCTGAGAGCAGATCTTGAGTCCGAGAACACGACTACATAGAGTCCCGCAAGCTCGTTCTCTCTCAGTGTGTGATACACGCTCTCCAGTGCCCTGTGTATAGCCTCAAGCTCCGCATCAAAGTTTGATGCTGTAGTCCCACAGGGTCCGGAGAGTTCTTGGCTTTCTGGCCCCCCCCCCCCCCCGCTGGGTATAGTATGAGCGCACCATACCCAGCAGTACTTTCTCTCAGATTGGCAGATCCGTCCGTAAACACTTTCACAGGTACTTTGGAGTACAAATCCATGGTCTCAAGGGCGGCCGCTCTCTGAACATGCTCAGGGCTCCGTTTTGTCACTGCCGCGTCGGTCAAGGCCAAATTATTTTGGGGCAGATCGACAGTCCTTTCAAGCTCCACGACCTGGTGCATGAATGAGGATCTTTTTAGTCTTCTGCCCGCAACCCAGTTATTCTGCATCTGAAACGACGGTGTCTTTCTGTCAGCCGTCGGTACCTCTCTACAGTACTTAAAATAGCCTTTTCCCTCCTAATTTCGAGCGGTTCAACATTGGCCAAGACTTCTACAGCAGCTGTGGGTGTGGTCCTGAATGCGCCACAGATGAATCTCAGAGCCTGATTCTGGATTCGACCCAACTTCTCCAGTGCAGTTTTGCTTGCAAAGGATTGGACCGGCATGCTGTAATCCTTACACTGCTTAGGAGTAGTGCTCTAAGCGTACTTGCGCCCGCGCCCCAACTTGTGCAAGCCAATTTTTTCACCAGGCCAAGCTCTGGGTAGGATTCCAGTTACCCATGATCTGTTTATGATTGACAATAGCTTTGTCTTCGCTATCGGGCCAAGGTTTTTGATCATTTCATTACAGATCTTATCCGGGCCTGGTGCTTGGCGGCGTCGCACTTGTCAATGGCGGTTTGCAACTCAACCATAGTGTAAGGGGCTGTGAATATCTCGTCATGCGGTCCCCACCGTTGGGCCTCTTCTCCATGTTTCCGAAGACGGTTAAGGTTCCGGCTCTCTCTGGTCTCTTTCTGCTTCCTGTTAATCCTTGCAAAGTGCTTATTTAAAGCCTCGGCATTTTGGCATCCGTGGTAGCCGTGCCAGTAGTCGTTTGCAAAGGACGCAGGTTACGTACCTTCCCCATGCAGGATAGAGAGTCCATCAATCGCCAGACCTTTTTCCCGTCTTTCAGGTCGAGTTTTCCACATGTACCAAACCATTTTTACTTCTTTGCCCTGTCAACCTCCTTACGGACCTCGGCTGTCAGTTTGTTGTAAGCTGCACGAGCAGCAGCCGTCTTAAACTTTCCAGCTTTGGCCCGTGCTTTCTTTCGTTCACGAAGCATTTCAGCCCACCTCTTATTCCAAAAGGGGCGGAACTTGCGGGTCCTGTTTGTTCTAGGGACTGTTTTTCTAGCCACTGCGAGTATTGCACTCACAAAGTTGCTGTATGCAGCGTCGGTGCTTTCAGAGGCATCGGGAGTCCCAGCTGACTCCTCGATCGTGCTTTCTGTTCTTTCACGGAACAGGGTCCATTTGGCTTTGCCAAACAGCCAGTGCCTCCTAGCAAACCTTGGCTTTGTCAGCACAAGATCTAAAGTAATGAGGGTCGGTCGATGGTCACTGCCAACCTCATCTAATACTTCCCACTGGATCTTTGACTCGAGCTCGGCAGAGACCAGTGTTATGTCGGGCCGTGACATGGCACTGTTGCCTGTGTGAAGCAGTGTGGGAACACTGTCACCGTTTTGCAATCTGATGAGGTTGGTCGTGAGCTCGACCTCCTCTAAATATCGCCCTGAGGCGTTAGTGTCGGGATAGCCGAAATCCCCAGCTATAATTCTATTTTGGAAGTGAGTGTTGCCTTGTAGTGGAAGGCATAAAGTGTTTCTAGGAGTATTATAAATATTACTAATGGTAAAGAACTTACCTCCTAAACCTACTCTCAGGGTCAGGGTATCAGTTCCACCAACGTTTCTGCTCTCTACCAGCTCCGCTGTGAGGGGGTTTCGCACAAGTGTTACCAGCCCTCGGCACTTTGCGCAAGTGCAGCGGTATACTGAAAAGCCCGTAATGTGCAATGGGTGCTTTTTCAGTAAGGTTTCCTGTAATAGAGCTACGTCCACTTCCCGGCTGTGGAGTAGGTTGGTGATTTCTGGGATTTTCCCCCTGACCCCGTTGCAGTTAAGCTGCATAACTACTAAGGTAGTGGGGAGGTGACCAGCGGCGCCTTGCCTAGTGTCCCCAGTAGCACTAGCGCCTGCAGTCGGCCTGAGCCCCGTCACCGGCCTGCAGGGGAGGAGGGGATTCGAGGTCCCCCCAGTGTTGTCAATGTTGTTCGTACTAGCCATATAAAATGAATAAAGGCTGGACTTTTTTCTCTTACCTTTCCCCGGTGAACGACTACCTTGGTAATCTCTCACCTTCTCCCTGGGGAATTGACGTAACGACGTGAGTTTTTTCGCTTCGGGTAGTCTGCTCTACCGTACTGGTCCGTATCGCCACGTAGAGGCAAAACTCTTGGGGGGACTGCCGAAACAGTCCTTTTACGGAATGGTCACATCTAGCCGTTTCTGTCGTCAAACCCATGTTTTGTCTCCTATTTTAATGAATCATCCTAGCTGTCAACTTTATTTATCAAACATGATTATTGCTATTTATGTAAGTTTTTCATACTTTGAATAACCTTTAAAATACAGTTATCCTAAATGCTTTTATACTTATTGACAAACTCCAGAGTTATCCTTTTTATTGCTTGTTTTGTATACTTAAATGTGTGTCACTTTAAATAACTTGACTAGATTAATAGATGTATCATTTCAGATATTGCTCTTTTCTTCGCGTTTTCTTGTACTATTTCTTGTTTTACTCTACTACAGCGGTTCTCACCCTGTGTGTCGTGACCCCTTTGGGGGTTGCATGACCCTTTCACAGGGATCGCCTAAGACCATCGGAAAACACATATACTCTACAGTTATGAAGTAGCAACGAAAAGTTTTTTGTTGTTGGGGGTTGCCACAACATGAGGAATTGAATTAAAGAGTCGCGGCATTAAGAAGGTTGAGAACCACTGCTCTTCTATGAACAAATAAAGATATAGTTCTTAAGACTTAATTTAGTGGATTATTTGTACAAATGTAAATCTGTATTGTCGAACCACTTAGCACATGGAACGGCTTCAGTCTTTGGCGTAGTCAGCTGGGTAACTTTAAGAACAGCTTTTTAAAGAAAAAAGACAATTATAGACCGACAAATGGAGCCAGGGGCTGAGGAACAGTTTCAAGTCGCCAGCAGACTACCAGTCTTACTCTACGCATGTGAAGTCCTATGCCAGGCTTTACACTAGCCACTTCTTCGAGGGCGTCCTAAGGAAAGCCCAGTTATGAATGCGGGGAGACTTTTCTGATATCAGTAGCTTGGGCACCTGACTTGATACAGATAGCAATATAACTAATATCAGTAGCTTGGGCACCTGACTTGATACAATTAGCAATATAACTGATGTCAGTAGCTTGGGCACCTAACTTGATACAACTAGCAATATAACTGATATCAGTAGCTTGGTCACCTGACTCGATACAGCTAGCAATATAACTGATATCAGTAGCTTTGTCACCTGACTTGATACAGCTAGAAATATAGCTGATACCTCAAATTGACAAGCAATTGGCAGCAGAAGCAGAAAGATATCATCCACCGCTCGCAGGACGAGTTATGCCTGGAATGAAGCCATGTCTTATGTACCGCCATTTCTTGCTTTCGAACTTGATGACAAGGTCAATAGTCGTCTAACCATCAGAATTGGGACAAAATAAACTTTTTTTTCTACCCTCCCGTCCCCTATCAGCCATATTAACTCTCATACTTCTAATGGTCTGGAATATTCCTCTCGGATACAAAATCGCAGCATGTGTTTATTTTAATTTGTATATTGCTTTACTGGTGCTGAAGAGGGCTTCTTGCCGAGACGTTAGTTGTTTTGTTGCGTACTTTTTAGAAGTTTTTCCGTACTTTCTGTCACTTATTTCCTTCCAAACTAACCCAATTGCAGTGTCTCCCAATTAGTATTATTTTTAATCAAATGACGACACTTTTAAACTACGTTTAAGTCATGAGCCCTGACCGTGTCAGTTATGATTGCCATAAGTTATGAGGTCTGACCGTGTCAGTTATGATTGACATAAGTCATGAGGTCTTACCGTGTCAGTTATGATTGCCATAAGTCGTGAAGTCTGACCGTGTCAGTTATGATTGACGTAAGACATGAGGTCTGACCGTGTCAGTTATGATTGCAATAAGTCATGATGTCTGACCGTGTCAGTTATGATTGACATAAGTCAAGAGGTCTGACCTTTTCAGTTATGATTGCAATAAGTCATGAGGTCTGACCGTGTCAGTTATGATTGCCATAAGTCATGAGGTCTGACCGATTCAGTTATGATTTACATAAGTCATGAGGTCTGATCGTGTCAGTTTTGATTTACTTAAGTCTTGAGGTCTGATCGTGTCAGTTATGATTGCCATAAGTCATGAGGTCTGACAGTGTCAGTTATGATTGCCATAAGTCATGAGGTCTGACCGTGTCAGTTATGATTAACATAAGTCATGAGGTCTGACAATGTCAGTTATGATTGCCATAAGTCATGAGGTCTGACCTTTTCAGTTATGATTGCAATAAGTCATGAGGTTTGACCGTGTCAGTTATGATTGCCATAAGTCATGAGGTCTGACCGTGTCAGTTATGATTTACATAAGTCATGAGGTCTGACCGTGTCAGTTATGATTTACATAAGTCATGAGGTCTGACCGTGTCAGTTATGATTGCCTTAAGTCGTGAGGTCTGATCGTGTCAGTTATGATTGCCATAAGTCATGAGGTCTGATCGTGTCAGTTATGATTGACATAAGTCATGAGATCTGATCGTGTCAGTTATGATTGACATAAGTCATGAGGCCTGACCGCGTCAGTTATGATTGACATAAGTCTGGAGGTCTGACCATGTCAGTTATGATTGCAATAAGTCATGAGGTCTGACCATGTCAGTTATGATTGACATTGATCATGAGGTCTGACCGTGTCAGTTATGATTGACATAAGTCATGAGGTCTGACCGTGTCAGTTATGATTGCCATAAGTCATGAGGTCTGACTGTGTCAGTTATTATTGCCATAAGTCATGAGGTCTGACCATGTCAGTTATGACTGCCATAAGTCATGAGGTCTGACCTTTTCAGTTATGAATGCAATAAGTCATGAGGTCTGACCGTGTCAGTTATGATTGCCTTTAAGTCATATGGTCTGACCGATTCTGTTATGATTGCAATAAGTCATGAGGTCTGACCGTGTCAGTTATGATTGCCATAAGTCATGAGGTCTGACCGTGTCAGTTATGATTTACATAAGTCATGAGGTCTGACCGTGTCAGTTATGATTGCCTTAAGTCTTGAGGTCTGATCGTGTCAGTTATGATTGCCATAAGTCATGAGGTCTGATCGTGTCAGTTATGATTGCCATAAGTCATGAGATCTGACCGTGTCAGTTATGATTGACATAAGTCATGAGGCTTGACCGCGTCAGTTATGATTGACATAAGTCATGAGGTCTGACCGTGTCAGTTATGATTGACATTAGTCTGGAGGTCTGACCCTGTCAGTTATGATTGACATAAGTCATGAGCTCTGACCGTGTCAGTTATGATTGACATACGTCATGAGGTCTGATCGTGTCAGTTATGATTGCAATAAGTCATGAGGTCTGACCGTGTCAGTTATGATTGCCATAAGTCATGAGGTCTGACTGTGTCAGTTATGATTGCCATAAGTCATGAGGTCTGACCATGTCAGTTATGATTGCCATAAGTCATGAGGTCTGACCTTTTCAGTTATGATTGCAATAATTCATGAGTTCTGACGGTGTCAGTTATGATTGCCATAAGTCATGAGGTCTGACCGTGTCAGTTATGATTTACATAAGTCATGAGGTCTGACCGTGTACGTTATGATTGCCTTAAGTTTTGAGGTCTGATCGTGTCAGTTATGATTGCAATAAGTCATGAGGTCTGACCGTGTCAGTTATGATTGCCATAAGTCATGAGGTCTGACCGATTCAGTTATGATTGCCATAAGTCATGAGGTCTGACCGTGTCAGTTATGATTGACATAAGTCATGAGGTCTGACCGTGTCAGTTATGATTAACATAAGTCATGATGTCTGACCGATTCAGTTATGATTGCCATAAGTCATGAGGTCTGATCGTTTTAGTTATGAATGCAATAAGTCATGAGGTCTGACCGTGTCAGTTATGATTGCCTTTAAGTCATATGGTCTGACCGATTCTGTTATGATTGCCATAAGTCATAAGGTCTGACCGTGTCAGTTATGATTGCAATAAGTCATGAGGTCTGACCGTGTCAGTTATGATTGCCATAAGTCATGAGGTCTGACCGATTCAGTTATGATTGCCATAAGTCATGAGGTCTGACCGTGTCAGTTATGATTGACATAAGTCATGAGGTCTGACCGTGTCAGTTATGATTAACATAAGTCATGATGTCTGACCGATTCAGTTATGATTGCCATAAGTCATGAGGTCTGATCGTTTTAGTTATGATTGCAATAAGTCATGAGGTCTGACCGTGTCAGTTATGATTTACATAAGTCATGAGGTCTGACCGATTCAGTTATGATTGCCATAAGTCATGAGGTCTGACCGTGTCAGTTATGATTGCCATAAGTCATGAGGTCTGACCGTGTCAGTTATGATTTACATAAGTCATGAGGTCTGACCGTGTCATTTATGATTGCCATAAGACATGAGGTCTGACCGTGTCAGTTATGATTGCCATAAGTCATGAGGTCTGATCGTGTAAGTTATGATTGACATAAGTCATGTTGTCTGACCGATTCAGTTATGATTGCCATAAGTCATGAGGTCTGACCGTGTCAGTTATGATTGCCATAAGTCATGAGGTTAGACCGTGTCAGTTATGATTGATATTGATCATGAGGTTTGACCGTGTCAGTTATGATTGCCATAAGTCATAAGGTCTGACCGTGTCAGTTATGATTGCCATAAGTCATGAGGTCTGACCGTGTCAGTTATGATTGCAATAAGTCATGAGGTCTGACCGTGTCATTTATGATTGACATTGATCATGAGGTCTGACCGATTCAGTTATGATTGACATAAGTCATGAGGTCTGACCGATTCAGTTATGATTGCAATAAGTCATGAGGTCTGACCGTGTCAGTTATGATTGCAATAAGTCATGAGGCCTGACCGTGTCAGTTATGATTTGCAATAAGTCATGAGGTCTGACCGTGTCAGTTATGATTGCAATAAGTCATGAGGTCTGACCGTGTCAGTTATGATTGCAATAAGTCATGAGGTCTGACCGTGTCAGTTATGATTGACATTGATCATGAGGTCTGACCGTGTCAGTTATGATTGACATAAGTCATGAGGTCTGACCGATTCAGTTATGATTGACATAAGTCATGAGGTCTGACCGTGTCAGTTATGATTGCAATAAGTCATGAGGCCTGACCGTGTCAGTTATGATTCCAATAAGTCATGAGGCCTGACCGTGTCAGTTATGATTGACATAAGTCATGAGGTCTGACCGATTCAGTTATGATTGCAATAAGTCATGAGGTCTGACCGTGTCAGTTATGATTGCAATAAGTCATGAGGCCTGACCGTGTCAGTTATGATTGCAATAAGTCATGAGGTCTGACCGTGTCAGTTATGATTGACATAAGTCATGAGGTCTGACCGATTCAGTTATGATTGCAATAAGTCATGAGGTCTGACCGTGTCAGTTATGATTGCAATAAGTCATGAGGTCTGACCGTGTCAGTTATGATTGACATAAGTCATGAGGTCTGACCGATTCAGTTATGATTGCAATAAGTCATGAGGCCTGACCGTGTCAGTTATGATTGACATTGATCATGAGGTCTGACCGTGTCAGTTATGATTGACATAAGTCATGAGGTCTGACCGATTCAGTTATGATTGCAATAAGTCATGAGGCCTGACCGTGTCAGATTGCCATCCATTGTTTTCTTTGTTTTAAAGGAACATATTAAAATACAGATATTTATAAATACATGCATGCAAACAGGCATCCAAGTATTTACGCATATATTTACGCATATACGCATACACACATATACACACATACACACATATCTACAAAATAGTCAAACTGATCTTTATAATGTGGATAAATATCTATCTATCTATATATATATGTATCACAAGTAGTTTTTGTTTCCATGTTGTTCAGGCTTGACGACATAGAGGATAATTCTACAATAAGAATGGGATCTCCAGGTATTTTATTTTCCTCTAAATATATATTTCAATTTAATATGACATCTATAGGACTTAGTGCAAACAAACAGACTATCTCACTTTAATTAGACATTTTTCATTAGCTTGTACATTTAGTTAATTAATGGCCAGTTAAAATATTTATCTTTAGTTATTTCTCGGCCTTTATTCTAACTTTTTATTTGTGTTTAAATAGATGTTAGTTATTAAATAGATGTTAGTTATTAAATAGATGTTAGTTTTTAAATAGATGTTAGTTATTAAATAGATGTTGTTTTTTAAATATATTTTAGTTTTTAAATAGATGTTTCCTTTTAAAAATATTTTTGTTTTTAAATAGACGTTTGTTTTGAAATAGATATTTGTTTTTAAATAGATGTTTGTTGTGAAATAGATGTTTGCTTTACTTGGGTAAATCTGGATTTAGCGAGTGTGGTAATCATCGAAACAGTTTGTAAATCAGTTATGTAATAGTATAATTTTGCTTGTTTATGCTACTGACCTTTTCCAAACTAAGACGAATACAATACAATAGCCGCCATCAATAGCGTGTCAGTAAGAATAACAACGATTATGAAGTGTTTTTAATGCGAACAAACAGTTTCAGAATCACTTGGTATGTGTTAATGTGTGTCTGTGTTTTTTTTAATTTTGTTGATTTGTTGATATATATAAAATAATTCTTCCATATAATACTAGCCCTATTACACTAGCCCTATAACACTAGCCCTATAACACTAGCCCTATAACACTAGCCCTATAACACTAGCCCTAAAACACTAGCCCTATAACACTAGCCCTATAACACTAGCCCTATAACACTAGCCCTATAACACTAGCCCTATAACACTAGCCCTATAACACTTGCCCTATAAAACTAGCCCTATAACACTAGCCATATAACACTAGCCCTATAACACTAGCCCTATAACACTAACCCTATAACACTAGCCTATAACACTAGCACTATAACAATAGCCCTATAACACTAGCCCTATAACACTAGCCCTATAACACTAGCCCTATAACACTAGCCCTATAACACTAGCCCTATAACACTAGCCCTATAACACTAGCCCTATAACACTAGCCCTATAACACTAACCCTATAACACTAGCCCTATAACACTAGCCCTATAACACTATCCCTATAACACTTGCCCTATAAGACTAGCCCTAAAACACTAGCCCTATAACACTAGCCCTAAATAACTAGCCCTATAACACTAGCCCTATAACACTAGCCCTATAACACTAGCCCATAACACTAACCAATTTACCCGGCTTTGCTGGGGCTTGTTATCGAAAAAAGCCTACAAAGGATTATAATGGTACGCGTAAATTTAAGGCCCTGTGACAAACACTTCACTGGAGTAAATTCTTTGTAAATTCTCCTTTAAAATACAGATTTATAATAATTCTTGTACACATTGAATTTTGGGTCAATCCCATTTCAGGCTTTATTCAAACTCAGCACAGCTCAGAATCATGATTTAAAGAAAAATTGAACTTTATAAAGATGTCTTATTAAAAAAAGTTAATATCCAGCCAAATCTTTGGTGGTTTAACACAGTTAATCCCCAGCCAAATCTTTGGTGGTTTAACATTAAAATAAATAGGATTCTCATTCCTAGTTGAAACATTTTATTTATAACTAATATAGTGGTTTTATAAAAAATATTTCAGATCTATATCAATGTTCATTTTTCAAATTTATTTCATGACAATCTGAAGGATTTTGCAAATATGTATTTTAGGTTGGATTCTTTATTTAAAAATCTAATATTTGTATAATTATGTCATAGAAAACCTGTTCAGAGGCTTTTATAAACGACTAGACCATCTGGGGTTGTTCGAGTACATAGGCCTACAGTCCATGCGTACAGTAAATTGTATTGCAACACAAGGGTGTATAACTGACCCAGACAATCAGCGCGGGCTGTTTCATTTTCACCCTCTCCATCAACTTTTCAAGGAATACATTATGTTAGATTTGAAAAAAACAAAAACGCGATAGAGTGAAGCCTCGAAAGTCGAAGCGCGAAGCGGCGAGAGACGACTGCACTCATAAAATGCACAACCCATTCAGTGACGTAGTTTTAATGTATACTGATTTGTAGCTAAATCACAAAGTAGCTATTATTCCTACAAACACACACTCACCTCTGCTAAATAGAAATTGCAAAAAAATGTTGTTATTACCATATGAATTTAGACCCTATGTTACGCATTGTTATATTTTTGAAGAGTTTATCTGTGTTAAGATGTTGGCTCTTAGAATCAACAAAGGATTGAGAAAAACAGGATACAAAGAAAAAACGATACAAAAGCTTGTGATTCTTACCAGTGGCGTAGCGAGCTTAACTCGCGCCCGGGCACAATACCTTTTTAGCGCCCCCCCCCCATTCGAAAACCATACAATATTATATGTAAAATATACCATTTGGCGCTCCTTTGTGAGTAGCGCCAGGGGCATGATGCCCCCCTTGCCCCCCTCACTACACCAATGATTCTTACAATATTTAACCTAATTGTACAAATAAATCTCTACACATACACAAATTCTGTACCAGGCGATACAATAACACCCTAGTTATGCTAAATCACACTCAAACTCGTCCCTAAACTGTAGGATAATTTTAATCTAATGTTCAACACACCTTATACAACGCAATGAAATCAAGTTTCTATAAATGGTACGGGTATTTCCGTATATATTTAAAATCATGATTGCATTTAACTGCTAATCTATTGTTAAAAAACTTATTTCAAATTTAAAAAGGGAGACCGACCGAAAGTGATTTTCTGATTTCGGTAAAAACTGAAAGAAACAATACTGAAAGTTAAAAATGATTAAAAGCCTAACGAGACTTTCGACCAAAAAAGTAGCCAAAACTGAAAATTTAACAAGACTTTCGGCCGCAACTGAAGCCGAAAGATTTAAATATTACAAAACTGGTTTTCGCACACGTTCTGCACACCGCAAAAAATGAGTTAACAACTTTAGTGGCAATTTTAATTTGTCTTAAGTGATTCTAATTCAATTTACCCAAGGAAGTGAACCTATCTCCTTTCCCCCCCCCCCTTTTTCCCCTTTTTTGTTGTTGTTGCAGTGTCACTTTGACCATCGGTAAGCTATAATCGTCTGAACGTATTGGGACATAAACATCCATGTTGTCCATCCTAATTGGATCGGTATTAATTTTGAATTAGTTAATTTATCATTATCTCTGGAATATTAACCTTTTAAGCTTGTCGACACTCACACCTACACACACACACACATCACCGGACGGAACAATTTTTTTAAAAATCGTTTTTTGTATCTTCAACGTGAACGGCTCGCGACAACAATTAAAATGTATAATGGCTTATGTATTTTACACTTCAACTAGGCATTCTATGGAATGGTTGGATTACACACTTTGACTAGACATTCTATAGAATGGTTGGATTACACACTTTGACTAGGCATTCTATGGAATAGTTGGATTACACACTTTGACTAGGCATTCTATGGAATGGTTGGATTACACACTTTGACGAGACATTCTATAGAATGGCTGGATTACACACTTTGAATAGACATTCTATAGAATAGTTGGATTACACACTTTGACTAGACACTCTATAGAATAGTTGGATTACACACTTTGACTAGGCATTCTATGGAATGGTTGGATTACACACTTTGACTAGGCATTCTATGGAATGGTTGGATTACACACTTTGACTAGACATTCTATAGAATAGTTGGATTACACACTTTGACTAGACACTCTATAGAATAGTTGGATTACACACTTTGACTAGACACTCTATAGAATAGTTGGATTACACACTTTGAATAGACATTCTATGGAATGGTTGGATTACACACTTTGACGAGACATTCTATAGAATGGCTGGATTACACACTTTGACTAGACATTCTATAGAATGGTTGGATTACACACTTTGACTAGGCATTCTATGGAATGGTTGGATTACACACTTTGACGAGACATTCTATAGAATGGCTGGATTACACACTTTGACTAGACACTCTATAGAATAGTTGGATTACACACTTTGACTAGACATTCTATAGAATGGTTGTATACACACTTTGACGAGACATTCTATAGAATGGCTGGATTACACACTTTGACTAGACACTCTATAGAATAGTTGGATTACACACTTTGACTAGACATTCTATAGAATAGTTGGATTACACACTTTGACTAGACACTCTATAGAATAGTTGGATTACACACTTTGACTAGACACTCTATAGAATAGTTGGATTACACACTTTGAATAGACATTCTATAGAATAGTTGGATTACACACTTTGACTAGACACTCTATAGAATAGTTGGATTACACACTTTGACTAGACATTCTATAGAATGGTTGTATGCACACTTTGACGAGACATTCTATAGAATTGTTGGATTACACACTTTGACTAGACATTCTATAGAATAGTTGGATTACACACTTTGAATAGACATTCTATAGAATTGTTGGATTACACACTTTGACTAGACATTCTAAAGAATGGTTGGATTACACACTTTGACTAGACATTCTAAAGAATGGTTGGATTACACACTTTGACTAGACATTCTAAAGAATGGTTGGATTACACACTTTGACTAGACATTCTAAAGAATGGTTGGATTACACACTTTGACTAGACATTCTAAAGAATGGTTGGATTACACACTTTGCCTTTAACATTTAAAGATATAAATAAACCTAATCATTTTTTAACGTAATTTTAGAATACATATAACAATACTATACCAAAAATTTATTTTAAGCTTGCTTCCACATACTATAACTACAACTAGATCTAAATATAAAAATTATAGTAGCTATATTTTATATAGCCTAATAATTTAATACTACTATATTAGTATTACTACAACTCTCTTAATAGCCTAATTTAAGTTAGTATTTTTTCAATACTAAATTTTAATTAATTGCTAATTTTATTTAATATTTAATACTTATAATACTTAATGTGTGTCTTTACAAAAATACTAATATAAATATTTTCATTTCTTTTGCTATTTCTTTCCAACAAAACTATTTCCTTTTCCCTTTTCCTTATTAATAATGAATATTGGATTGTCGGCTGACAGATAGACTGACAATATGATATCTGGTAGAAGACCAAAGGCCTAAATCACTTTCGGCCGAAACCGAAGATAAACCGAAACTTAACGTTTCTTTTTCGGCTGAAACTGATAATAAATCGAAAGTTAACTTTCATGTTCCGACCGAAACCGAAACTACACCGAAAGTGATCAAATTGCACTTAAGACGCCGAAACCGAAATTCGGTCGGTCTCTCGTGCATCAAACAAAAGCTCTCCAACAAATTTCTTTTAATAGATGTTTGAAAACACATTGTTCTGAATAAGGGCTTAAAAATGTGTACACCAACAAAACATTATTTGAATGTCCCTCAGCCTTTGTGATCAGCGGAATTAGGACCAAACTTTCTGTATTTTCAGGCGGTATTAACCTTTTTAATTTGGGTTGCGCTTCATTGTTTGGTTTTCTTGTGATTTATCGACCCATTCACAAACAAAAAAACATAGTTACACTAAGCGTTATATATTTGAGTTTTTATTTCTTAACATTCACATTCATTATCACAATAAACAAAGAATTGTATTTTAAGAAATTGAATTATAAAATTGATTAACAATAAACTTTTTTTTGTCCAGCGACACATTGCATGTTTGGCGTAGGTCAGTCAATAAACACAGCAAGCTATGTCTACTTTCTTGCCCTGGAGAAACTCATCACTTTAGGGAAAACGAAGGAGACGACAAAGGTATTCACAGGTAACATAATCCACAGGAACGGCATTACTTCTTCTTTATGTTCATTTCATTAGTTCGCAACTTGCTTTATGACCATCTTAAACAAACATTTTTTTTTAATTATTTTAATCTAATTTTTCAAGACGTTCTTTCTTTTTTGTTTAAAGCACTGGTTCTCAAGCTATGATTCGTAGAGATCTTTTGTGGGTGGCCGCCGGCTGAAAAAGTTTAAAATGTTATTTAAAAAGAAAGTTAATTTTAAGGGGTTTCTCCATAAATTATTATTATTTTCATATTACTTCATCTTTTTTCCAACGCTTGTCTCTTCGTGTATTAATGAGTATTTGAATGTATCGGGGTCGCGGGTAATTTCACATCTATAAAATGGGGTCGCGAACAACTTAAAATTGGGAATATTGGTCTAAAGCTTTTAATTATTTTCTTTAGAAATGTTTGTGACACTTGAAGAGAAAGTACCAATAACAGAAATGTGTGTGACACTTGAAGAGAAAGTACCAATAACAGAAATGTTTGTGACACTTGAAGAGAAAGTACCAATAACAGAAATGTGTGTGACACTTGAAGAGAAAGTACCAATAACAGAAATGTTTGTGACACTTGAAGAGAAAGTACCAATAACAGAAATGTGTGTGACACTTGAAGAGAAAGTACCAATAACAGAAATGTGTGTGACACTTGAAGAGAAAGTACCAATAACAGAAATGTTTGTGACACTTGAAGAGAAAGTACCAATAACAGAAATGTTTGTGACACTTGAAGAGAAAGTACCAATGACAGAAATATTTGTGACACTTGAAGTGAAAGTACCAATAACAGAAATTTTTGTGACACTTGAAGAGAAAGTACCAATAACAGAAATGTTTGTGACATTTGAAGAGAAAGTACCAATAACAGATATGTTTGTGACACTTAAAGAGAAAGTACCAATAACTGAAATGTTTGTGACACTTGAAGAGAAAGTACCAATGACAGAAATGTTTGTGACACTTGAAGTGAAAGTACCAATGACAGAAATGTTTGTGACACTTGAATTGAAAGTTCCAATAACAGAACATTTCCTTCACATGCCCCATCAATTATTTTTTCATTGACAGAAAATGTTTTAAGGGCACTAGAAGGTCAAGGCATAGATATGTATTGGAGGGACTCATTCACTTGTCCAACAGAAGACGAATACAAGACTATGGCCATTAGTAGTTACGTTAATTAGCATAATAACAATTATGAAATATTTTTGATGAGATGAGATTATTATTTATTTTATGTATCGTTAAATTAAAAAATAACTGATTGACTAGAAATGTGTTTATCCATTGAAGCTGTTCAATTAAAAATGAAAAACAAGCACAATACGAATTTTAAAAAAAAAATATAGTAAAAAAATGAATAACATTTAAAAAAATCAAATATACTCAATTCAATTGTCGAATAGAAAGCAAAACTAAAATAAGTCACTAATTCATTGAACAAAATATAGCAAAATATTGAGCCTTGAAGGCTGAAGTAATTTGACTAAACTATGTTTGTTTATAATTTTTCTCAGAAACAGGTGGTGTATTTGGCTTCATTGTTGACTTAATGCAGGTTTTTAGTCAGAATAAAAGGCAAGTTATCTCATATCTATTTGTGCGAAAAATAGTTCATTATTTGTTACTTCTACGTTTCCAAGTTTTCGTGACAGAAAAGCCCATTTTTTTTTTTTGGTGAACAAATTTTGAAGTCAGCATAAAACGACTAATTTATATATTTATTTTTTTGCAACAAAAAGTTATATTGACTTACATATGTGCCCATGGATTTTATCGCAAATGGAGATATAATTAGAAAATCCCCCACAAAACGCAACTGAGCAACTCATTTTTGTAAATGAGTATCCAATGAGATGTTAAAAACGAATTGTTTTGGAAATAATTATAATGATCTTTTTCTATATTAAAATCTTATATCTTAAAAAATTCCATTATTTTTAATGAATAAAACATTATTTTTTTTACAATATGCCTTTCAAATTAAATTCGCCTTACAGTGAAAAGACGGACAGAGGTGAATCATATTTACTTTTGTAATTTCTTGTAACTGTCATAGCATTAACAACGAGCGTCACTCTTCATTACAATTGTACGCACGAGAAACTTGTAGGAATTTATCTCAAACGATCCTTATATAACCATGGAACAATTATATGATTGATACAACAATAATGTATTTCACTAAAAGAATTGTAAATTATATTACATTAAAATCATATTTCCTTTAACGCGTTATGGAAACTGTTTTGCTTTGCAATGTAATATTTCTCATTTGTTCAATGCATATGTTGTACATAACATATCTTCCCATTCAGTAATTTTAAGCCATTAGTGGACATTTTGGGAATCTACTTTCAAATTTTGAATGATTACGAAAATTTCACATCCGAAAACGTAAGTATTGACACACACAGTCAAACACACACTCAACAAAACATACACATACACACATAAACACACAAATAAACACACACGCATGCACACAGTCACTAAAATAAGGATATATCAATTCTTACCAATGGCGATTACATCTACATAAAAACCAAACTATACAAAAATTAATTATAAGAAATGGAAACTAGATTTTAGCTGTATTTATTTTAACTCAATATTAGGGTTATGTTGTGCACATAATCACGTAAACTAACTCAATATTAGGGTTATATTGTAGACATAATCAAGTGAACTAACTCAATATTAGAGTTATGTTACACACATAAGTAAAGTAACTCAATAATAGGGTTATGTTATACACATAATCAAGTAAACTAACTCAATATTAGGGTTATGTTGTAGACATAATCAAGTAAGATCTTCTCTTTTTTTTTGATTCTCAAATTAAATCGTGCATAAATATATTTTATAAAATAATGTGAATGTTTTGAATTGACAGTTTAACACCAGCGTGAGCTACTGTGAGGACATTACAGAGGGGAAATTTTCCTTTCTTATGGTACACGCTATCCGGGCTGATCTAAGTGACACACAAGTTATGAGTATCCTTTACGTGCGTGCTTCTATCATATCATAATACAACATGATATAGATATTATCACTATTGTTTTAGAGGTAAATATTCTCAGTCTCTCTACTCAAAATTTCAGTTAAACAATATTTAAAATAGGTGACCACATGCCAGCGTAGGCGGTTATCTTCATCTTCGAACCTTCAATGTAACCCTCAATGAGACCATATTTTAAGCAGATAAACTTAAATTGATTTTTTGCCGCTCCTCAACACACAACATTCCCGCTTTCCCACACTATGTCAATAGCAAAGACAGCAGTATTGAGGAGCATCCGCAGCAAGATCCAGTTGCGACTGCGACAGATGCAAGACTTCTGACTGGATGCGAAAGCTGATGAGATTCAGGTATTTGCAGACAAGAAAACTTCTACAGTGGCCTGAGAGAAATCTATGGCGTTACCACCTAAGGATCTTCCCCTCTCCTTAGTGCAGATGGTTCTACACTCATCACAGACAAGCGGAAAATCTTGTAAAGATGGGCGGAACACTTTAATAACGCCTTCGGTCATTAATAATGAGACCATTGAAAGACTGCCGCAGGTGCCGACGAACAAGTCACTGGACGCTGTCCCAACTTTGGTCGAGAAACAGAAAGCAATCCGCCAAATGTCCAATGGCAAAGTACGTGGCTTCGGCATGATTCCTGCCGAAATCTACAAAAGGGTGAACTATCACTGATGGATAAACTATTGCGTCTATTCCAGATCATCTGGCAAACTGATATTGTATCATAGGAGTTCAAAGATGCCTCGATCATCCACCTGTAAAAAAAACACAAAGGGAACCACCAGGTTTGCGACAATCACAGCGGAATTTCACTGCTGTCCATCGCTGGCAAGATCTTGACCCGAGCTCTTCTTAACCGCCTGAATGCACATCTGGAGCTAGGTCTCCTACTCGAAAGTCAATACGGCTTCCACAAAAAACGTGGAACTATCGATATGGTGTTTGCTGCCAGGAGGCTCCAAGAGAAATGTCAGGAGCAAAATATGGACCTATATTCCACATTTATCGACCTGAATAAGGCTTTTGACAGGGTTAATAGAGTTGGCCTGTGGAAATCAATGAAAAAGTACGAATGCCTAGAAAGCTCACCAACATCATCTGTCAGCTGCATGATGGCATGATGGCCAGAGTGCAGGACAACGGTCAGTCATCTCAAGTTCACAAATGGTGTGAAGCAGGGCTGTTTTTTCTGGCTCCCACACTCTTCAGTATTATGTATTCTGCAATGCTGTATGATGCGATCAAGGACTCCACCACTGGCTTGCGAATCCGCTACCACACCGATTGATCTGTCTCCAACCTAAGGAGGCTTCAAGCTAAAACAAATGTCAACATAGCACCATCAACGAGCTTCTGCTTGCAGACGATTGTTCCCTCAATGCTGACTCTGAAGCCGTCATGCAAAAAAGGGTTGAGATCTCCTCTGAGGCCTGCAACACATGTGGCCTCACAATCAACACAAAGAAGACAGAAGTGTTGTATCAGCCAGCTTTCAGTAAGCCCTACGCAGAACCCATCATCATCTTCAGCTGACAGCATCTAAGCGCGGTGGATACATTTACTTACTTGGACAGCACCCTCTACAGAACTGTCGTCATAGATGACGAAATGAATGCCAGACTCGCAAAAGCTAGTACAATATTTGGCAGGTTCCGCAGCACTGTTTGGGTCAGGAGAGGTATCAGACGAAGATCAAGGCCCTAGTGCAGCAGTCCTCTCGACATTGCTATACGGATGTGAACCGTGAATTATTTGCCAGCGTCACTCCAGGAAACTAAACCACTTTAACACAACCTGCCTCAGGAAACTCCTCGGCATCAGGTGGCAAGACAAAGTGCCAAACGGAGGTCCCCTCTAGAGTAAAGCTACCTAGCATCTTCACCTACCTGATGCAATCTCAACTCCGTTGGGCGGGACACGTATCCCGTATGGAAGAAAACTGGCTCCCAAAACAGCTATTCTTCGGTGACCTCCCGCTACACAGGCATTCTCAGAGGTCAAAGAAAGCGTTACAAGGACACACTGAAAGCGGCACTGAAGGGCCAGGTGGAGATCAGATGTCATGAAGCCATTAAGAGAGCCACAGCTGAGACACGCAGGATATCCCGAAAAAAAGTAACATTAGATCACCAACTACAGCAAATATCCCTTGCCCACGGTGCCAGAGACTATTCCGAACATAGATCGGACTAGTAGGCCACCTATAAACTTAGCGTGACTCACCCCCCCCCCCCCCCCAACCAAATGACTAGCTGGTCCTAGTCGATTTTGACGGACGAACAACACACAACATTCCTCCTTCCCCATCCATTGTCAACACATAACATTCCCCCTTTCCCATCCTATGTCAAGACACTGCAACCCCCCTATATTTTCAGGTATTTCTTTGCTCGCTCCATACCAATAGCTTTGGTATGAGAATGTTGGCATAATGGCTGTTGGGATGAGAATGTTGGTATGAATGGATGTTGATAGAATAATGGCATAAATGTCTTATGGGAATGAGAATGGTGGCATAAATGGCTGTTGGGATGCGAATGATGACATAAATATCCATTGAGATGAGAATGATGAAATAATTAGCCATTTGTATGGGAACAATGATATAAATAGCGATAAAGATGTGAATAATGACATAAATGACAGATGGGA
The DNA here is from genome assembly GCA_964017045.1 of Omphiscola glabra. Lineage (NCBI taxonomy): Eukaryota > Metazoa > Mollusca > Gastropoda > Lymnaeidae > Omphiscola > Omphiscola glabra. Next base: position 49,313,591 of record OZ024795.1, on the reverse strand, counting down.
TGTGAATAATGGCATAAAGACAGATGGGACGTGAATGGTTGCATTGATGCAATTTATTTGAATGATATTTTCCTAGATATAGTTCGGTTGTAGGCAACCTTTGACTCCAGATCAGCGTGTGGTTTTTTTAATGAATACATTTTGCTCTTTTTATAATTAAACATTTAATTTTTGCACTATAAAAATGAAATTTTTTTTTACTTGGGGGCGTCGTTGTATAGTTTAATGATTGTTTTGTCTGTGCTGGTGCCCACACCTGCTCTATACCCGTTTCAGGTCCTACACTGGAGATTATTTTTTTTCCTTTTCGGAGGGAGGAGAAGTAAACTGTTTCTTATATCAGCAATTTAATGATACAAGCAGCAAACCCTTTGTTTGGAAATTTCAACTCTGCTAATTATCCTACTCTCTACTGAAGTCCCCAAATGAATCTGAACAGAAAGCTGGAGTTGACTTTATTGATTAACTCTGTAAAAATATGGATTTTAAAAATCTTTACATTCCTGGATGTTGGTGAGTTTTTCATGAGACCTCTCAACTGCATGAGCTTTGACATGGGACAGCATCTTGTTCCTCACGAATAGTATATGTTGATTTAAGTTGGATAAAAGCAGCACATCCAAATGACATTTGAACTGAAATATTACATACAGTGAAAAAGGACCGAGCTATTGCTCTTTAATGGCCCCGGCAAGTAAGGTACAGGCCTGCCTCATCTGGCGGGCAGTCCCGTAAAGAAGACTCTCGACATGGTTGACTGGGAGGGCCCCAGTCACGCCAGTCGCCAGCGTTGAGCACTCGGCTAGATGGTGCTCGATCGTCTCCGGTGCCCGGCCACAGTGGTGGCAGCTCGGGTCCCGCAGTGGGTGTAACCTATTCAGATAGCTACGGGTAGGGCAATGTTCTGTTCTCATCTGGGTGATGAGGCTCTGCTGGTGGCGTTTAAGACGCCACCACTGGTCGCCTTTGCGGTTGTTTTTGGGCATGTTCCAGTAATGTTTACGGGCCGTGTTCCCCTGTTCCTATTCTTTTAACCATTCCTCATGGAAGAAGTTCTTAATCCAGGCTTGGACCCCCAGTTGGGTCATTGGCCGGTTAGGTTGTGGCTGGGAAGAGCCTTGCCTCGCGAGACAGTCTTGTGGTGGGATCCCCGCATGTCCTGGAATCCATTGAAGGGTCACTTGGCCTCCGTGTGACTGTATGTCTCGCACGAGGTCCATAATTGCATTTACCATTTTCGTGTTCAAAGAGCTCCTCTTCACAATTTCGAGAGCACATTGTGCATCGGTGAACACTACGATGGATGGAAGTGTTTTGCGTCTAGCTAGTCTACGACGCACTTGTTTCAAGCCCATCAATATAGCTTCGATCTCTGCATCAGTTGCAGTGCTATTCGTGCCGCTTGGGCCTGAAATCTCCTCAATTGGAGGTACCCCCTTTGGGTACAGTATGAGTGCACCGTAGCCAGCCCGCTTTGTCCTTATAGGCCTCAATTGTCTCAAGTGCGGCTCCCTTTTGCACATTTTGGGGGCTCGACTTATTAACTGCTGTGTTTGACAGGGTCAGACGGACATCAGGCGGTTCGCAGCCATCCTGAGGTGATCTCTCCTGGATCAGGCGTATTTTCTCCCTGTTTTCTGGTAAAGGGTGCTTGTTCTCTAGCGCATAGACCGCGTCCATGAAGGAGGGTCTTTTGAGCCTTGTCCTCTTTACTCAGCGGTCTTGAAGTTGAAAACAGGGTTCCGTCTTTTCCATTCGACGGTAGCGCTCAACGATCGTCAGGATAGCCTTGTCCCTCCTGATGTGGAGTGGTACTATGTCTGAAATAATTTCCACAGCAGCCGTGGGTGTGGTACGTAACGCCTCACATACAAATCTTAGAGCTAGATTATGTATTCGATCAAGACCTTCTAGAGCCGTACGGCTTGCGAAGGCCTGGATCGGGAGGCTGTAGTCCATGGCACCTCTTACGCTCCCAAGGTAAAGAACTCTCAGGAGTCTTGCATCGGCTCCCCAGGTAGTGCTGGCAAGTTTTTTAACCAGGCTGAGTTTGGACGTGGCTCGAGCGCCGAGTTCCCGTATGTGGTTATGCAGCTGGAGTTTCTGGTCCAGCTTTATACCCAGATACGTGGGTGATTTGTCCCATTTTAGTGACTTCCCGCAGATGTGAAGATCAATTTCTTCTTTGAGCACTTTCCTACCATTAGTGAATAATGTGTACACGGTCTTTTCCGCATTCACCACCAATCTCCATTTCCGAGCATAATCGTGTATCTGTGTGAGATCTTTTTGCAGCCGGCTCTGAAACTGCTGGATGGATTTGCCCGAACTCCAGATTGCTAAATCATCCGCGAACATTTACCTTGTTCCTTGTTACCAAATGTGACTGCAGGTCATGCACGTACGCCAGGAACAAGGTGCAGCTCAAGGCCGACCCTGCGGGAGCCCGTCCTCGAGTGCACACATGTTCGAAACCTTGTCCCCTACACGGGTGGATATCGTACGATTTGATAGAAAAGAAAGAATCCACCTCTGCATGTTGGCTGTCACTCCGAGCTGTTGCAACTTGTACAGCAGACCTGCCCTCCAGACGTTATCGTAAGCGTTCTGGAGGTCAAAGAACACCGCGACAGTATGATTCTTCATCTGAAGTTCATTGGTGGTGCTTTGGATAAACTGGACGACTTGATCCATAGGCTGCCTCCCCTTACGGAAGCCGCCGTGGTTGGTAGGGATGCTCTTGGTTCGTTCCAAGAACCAATAGAGTCTTGCGTTCACCATTCGCTCTGCCACTTTTCCGACACACGATGTGAGGGAAATAGGCCGATAGCTAGACAATTGGTCACTTGGTTTCCCCTCTTTGGGAATAGGGACAATCACCGCTTTCTGCCACGCCTTTGGCAAGGCGCCTGATGTCCAGGTTTTGTTAACAAAGTCTAGTAATGTGCGTTTTCCCGTTTTGCCCAAATGTGTGAGCATCTCATTATAGACTCTGTCGGGTCCTGGGGCTTTACCTGTTTTGCACTTTCCTAGGCCCGTTAGCAACTCGGCCATTGTAAAAGGTGCAGTGAAAGCCTGGTGTGGGTCCACTCGTTGGGCTCTGCTTCCAACCTTTCGGAGTTTCCTGATGGCCTGGCTTTCGTCAGTGTCTCTGGCACTTTTGCCCACCTTAGCAAAATGCCTGTTAAGCGCTTCGGCGCGCTTAGCACAGCTAGCCCCTGTGCCAGCTGGAGTTTTGAGTGGGCGGATGTTTCACTGCTTCCCCATGCCAGAGAGGCTATCGAGTAATCGCCAGACCTTCCGTCCGAGAGGTTGAGGTTTCCACACGTAGTTTCCCACTCCCTAAAGACTTCGGCACGAACTTGGGCCGTCAAGAGGTTATACGCTGCTCGAGCTGCAGGTTTTTTTTTCTTGGCAGCCTTGCTCCGTGCTTTTGCTCTTTTCTCCACCAACGCATTCAGAGTCTTGTTCCAGTACGGCCTGAAGGTTTGTTTTCCGTTCGTTCTTGGAATTGTTCTCTTTGCCGCTTCGAGAATTTTGCTTATGAGGAGCTCGTACTCCACATTTAAATCGTTCGGTCTTATTGCATGGGTCTCAGCCAAACTGGCTTCGACATCTGTTTCGTATTTGGCCCAGTTTGCTTTACGAAACTGCCAGTGCCTTTTCTGAAGGCGTGCCTTGGTGATAGCTAGCAAAATTCTGAGGAGGATCGGTTTATGGTCGCTTCCAACCTCATCCAAGACCTCCAGACTGAGATTGGACTCAAGGTCCGCTGAAATAAGCGTCAGGTCTGGTCAAGACTCCGTACTTAGCCCTGTATGTAATAGTGTGGGCACACTATTCTCGTCTAGAAAGCGAATGAGGTTGGTAGTGAGGCACAGATCCTCCACGAAACGTCCCGATGCGTTACGCTCAACATACCCCCAGTTCGGTGACTGGGCGTTGAAATCCCCAGCTATTATTTTCCTTATTATATTGCCGCCGATCGGGAGACTGATCGGGTTTCGGGGTGTGTTGTAAACGTTGGTAATTTCAAAATACTGATTATTTTTCAAAATTGTAATGGTGATGGTGTCAGTGCCTTGGCACGACTTCGCCTCAAGCAGTTCCATTGGTAGGGAATTTTCGACTGCTGTGGCCAAACCTCTGCAATTCCTACAGTTGCATTGGTAGAGGGAGTAACCTGTGATATGGAAGCTCTTACCTTTTAGTAGAGTCTCTTGGAAGAGTGATACGCCCACGTCCCACTCGTGGAGTAGATTTGTGATCTCGCCTCCCTTCTGTCGGATGCCACAGACATTCAATTGTATAATCGATAGGTAAGTGGGGGCGACCCTTAGCGCCACGCATGCCACGTACAGTAGCTATATCCCCCGTCAGCCTGTCCCCCGACGCTGATGGAAGAGGATAGTGGATGTCCAACCCAGGGGCAGTGATCTCGTTTCCCGCTAGCCTGTCCCCGGACACTAGCGAAGAAGGCAGTGACTGAGTTGCCAGCTACATGTTTGATAGTCTAATTGTACTTGCCATGTGTACTTGCGGGTCTGGGAAGAATGCTTCCCCCCCTTAAGGACTAGCTTTGCGTCGCTAGTCCCCTTTCCCAAGGGGTCATTCGGTCAGGACGTTAGGCATTGAGCCGGGTTGTTTAGTTTCGGGTGGTCACCTCCACCTTAATCGTCTGCCACGCCATGTAGAGGCACAACCCTTGTGGACGCCTTCGAGTTTCCCCGAAGACGCGTTCTTCTCGAACCAGGACATTTGAACTATAAAGTTCGATAAAATAGTTGAACACTTTAATATCTTTTATGCGATGATTGAGATTTGAAATCTTGAACAGGTTTCAACATTGACAGTCAAGTAATTTTCTACATTTAATCTATTTTATTCTCTTTGTTTTCAAATAAAAATGTGTTGAAAATCCCCTGTCCTTGGGATGTGCTGTAATATTATTTGAACCTAATGGCAAATATTAAAAATGAATTATGCTTCAGAATAATTAAAACAGTAGTGCCTACTTTTTACAGCCAGCAATCGTAGAGGAAACAATTCGTGGCTTCATTTTGATGTCACAACACATAGCTTGTCATTATTTGATGTCACAACACATAGCTTGTCATTATTTGATGTCACAACACATAGCTTGTCATTATTTGATGTCACAACACATAGCTTGGCATTATTTGATGTCACAACACATAGCTTGTCATTATTTGATGTCACAACACATAGCTTGGCATTATTTGATGTCACAACACATAGCTTGTCATTATTTGATGTCACAACACATAGCTTGTCATTATTTGATGTCACAACACATAGCTTGGCATTATTTGATGTCACAACACATAGCTTGGCATTATTTGATGTCACAACACATAGCTTGGCATTATTTGATGTCACAAAACATAGCTTGTCATTATTTGATGTCACAAAACATAGCTTGGCATTATTTGATGTCACAAAACATAGCTTGTCATTATTTGATGTCACAAAACATAGCTTGTCATTATTTGATGTCACAAAACATAGCTTGGCACTATTTGATGTCACAACACATAGCTTGGAACTATTTGATGTCACAAATCATAGCTTGAACAGCGATGCGTTAGACAGTTTATAGGGAAATATCTAAATTACATGGCTACATTGAGAGCAGGCTAAATCTCATACTTAGCAAGGCAATGCGCAACCATTTATAAAAAATTGACATAATAGTTGTCGAGCTACGTGAAATCCCCCCCCCCCCCCCAAAACCAAAATGTGCCACACCACAAAGTGCCACACGTCCAGTGGTTGCTTACGAAAAGTCACACTTTTCAATAAAAAAAAATTAATATATACGTAATAATGAATTTATTTCTTTTTCTTCTTCTATATATTAAGGGCCCACGATCAATTTATTGATCCTTATGGCTCCTATGAATGAAGATGGGATTTGTAATTTCTCTGTGCCTGGTGTTGATGAGGATAATTTAATAAAGATAAAAATTAACAGAAATTAATTTACGATCCCTGTGCTTATATTATTAGTTATATGCATAGAAACCATATATTCTTATGGTCATGTGGACCATATATAGTAAGGCTACTGTGAGATATACTTTAAGTTCTATTGTTTACATTACAGTTTAAAATGAAAAAAAAGACATAACATGGTATTAAAACAGTAGTTAATGAGTGTAAATAAAGCATGCACAGCTTAGGAGTTCAGATTTTTGTGACCAAGAGAGCTAGATAGATATCTAAATACACTTAAGATTCTTAAAATTTCAATACATTGGTTATTTCTTTTTGTGTTGTCTGCTGAAATAGTCATTTAGCCGAAAGTGAGTTTTATTTTCCTGTCTTTTTTTTTCAAGACTAAACATATTTGTTCCACTATTTATTGACTTGACACAGCTTGAACGCAGTCCTTCCTACATATCATCAGTTATTGTTGATAATACGTGTTAATCTTTGTTGAAGTTATAAAGAATTACCTTTATGAAACATAGTGTGAGTTCCAAGAATCTCTCCTTGACATGACTGTAAGATATATTAAAACTAAGAACGTCAGACATTGCCGTGAAACGCTACTGTGTGGAGTACATGACGAGAGTTGGAAGTTTTGAATATACCAGGACAGTCCTTTGCCAGTTGGAATCAGGGTAAAATATATTCAAAACCTTTACACAACCTAAGTTTAAATGTACTAGAGAAATAGCTTGATAAATAAAAAATTTTGATATAAACAGCCTTTTTGAATTTTTTAAATATATTCTTTTTAATAAGTTATTGAGTTTTTAAGAAGCTTTCAAAACAGCGGTATTTGTTTTTTATTTTTATTTTAATAAACTAGAAACATCTTTAGTGGGTATTTTGTCTCCATTTTATTTAGAAATAAAAAGTCCAAAATTGTGCATTTGCTCACACTGAAATGTAAAACTTCGAATTTTATCAAAGGTTTTTTTTCTATTTTTTCCCCAAAGGATCCAAAAAGAGATAGAAAAGCTGGGTGGCAATCGCTTACTTACAGATACAATCACAGAATTTGGGAAATTCTATCGTTCACATTAAGATTGAATTATTTTAAAGTACCTTGTATTCATTTGATATGTCAAACATTATATTTTGTCATCATAATGCCACTTTTTTTTCGGACAACGTTTACCTCCTCCTCACCTCAGTGACTATCTGACACAAATCTAAGACAACCCTACAACCTCCCTTAAAATACGTCCCAATGTGGAACTAAAAATTGTGGATATATTTTTACTATGAAATGTTCACGTAAAATGATTGGGTTTTGATATTTATGTTTATACTTACGTAAATGTACCCATGTTTTGTTAGCGCCATTCTTGATTGATAAACATATGTTTATTTGTAAAAATTAAATGTAATATTTCTTTTTCACTACTATATTAACATTGGATTTAAAGATCCACGTAAAAAGGTATACACCCTATTTCATATCCAACAATTTATAGGCACATAAGAAAATTAATTATTTATCTAATTCAATCCTTTTATCAGAGGCGTATCTTTTGCTACCTGGGGCCAAATAAAAGTATCGAATTCCCCCCCCCCCCAACCACCCACAGGCACACACATATTTTAATTTTAAAAATGAATAAAATCATCCACGGAATAGTAACTCCATACATACATAGCCACACATCCAAGGGATGGTAACTCCATACATACATAGCCACACATCCAAGGGATGTAACTCCATACATATATAGCCACACATCCAAGGGATGGTAACTCCATACATACATAGCCACACATCCAAGGGATGGTAACTCCATGCATACATAGCCACACATCCAAGGGATGGTAACTCCATACATACATACATAGCCACACATCCAAGGGATGGTAACTCCATACGTACATAGCCACACATTTTTCACACGTCCCTGAACTTAATTACAATTCTAAAGTCCTAGATCCCTTTTATCACACATTGTTGTATATTTCCTAAAAGAAAAATATTTTCTACGCACACTTTCTTATATTGACATATTATTGTGTTTTTTTTATTTTAACATAAAGAAACTCCCAAAAGCTGAAATCTGTCACTTCATTGTGTCTCTAGGTATAAATATCTAAATGAAGCAATTGATTTGGTTTGTTCTTATTTGGGTGAATCAAAAGGGAATTAGTGAATGCTATTTGGCTATAAAGTGTCACTGCACAAATTGACGTAAACGGCATTTTCTGATTTAAAGTAATTTTAAAAGTTACGTTTTTATTACTTTATAAATTTGATAAAAGTATATTTTTAGAATGAAAAATAAGTAAAAACTTATCAAAGTTAAAAATTCAAAGCTAAAAATTGATGTTATATGGACAATTTGAAAAGCAAGATATTATTATTTATTAATTTTAAATTTATTGATGGCTGATTTTTATACTAGAGAAATACTTAAGGTGTCACGTGTTTTTTATTGTTAATGATGGGCCTACTCTACCACTTATCGTGCCACTGACAAAAATGTTTTCTTCAAAACTCAATATACCATTTAATTTTTTTTTATATTAGCGTAATTTGTTATGCGTATATTTAAAATTTAACCACACTTTTGGCTTTGTTTTCTTCTATATTATCGGAAAATCGTAAAACAAAGAATTCTTTTATCTAAAGAAAAGATCCTAAATCTTTTTCACGCCTGTAACAGCCTTTGTCTTATTTAAAGAAAAGTTATTAATCTCATAACAATCTACACCCACTTTACCATTTGCTTAGTAAAAACTAAAATATATTTTCATTTTTTGAAAGACAATCTTAACACATCTCCATTTTCAAAATTAAATTTTCACGTGTGTAAAATAATTGGGTTTTGATATTCATGGGTATACATATGTAAATGTACCGTATTTTAGCGCATATAAGACGCACCCATATGTAAGGGATTTGACGATTTGTGAAAGCAAACATTTCATAAGACGCACGAGGCCTAGCCATCTGCCGCACTGAGCAATTGAGTTGTATGAGGCAGGACTGCAAAGATTATAGTTTATTCTTATTTGTCTCCGGACCAATAGCAAATGTGTTGAGTACCTATAGCTGTATTCTATAAACAATAAACGCCCGATGTAAAGGTGGCTTCTTTGATATACAAAACATTGAAACGAAGGGATTTTAATTTTGAAGTGGCCTGCATTGGATTACATATGGTAATTACTGAACAATTACCCAGTTGTTTTTACTACTAGGAATTAAAATCGTGAAACGGCAATATCGACCTCAATAATCGTCCTTGAATATGACCCACTGTACTGTTCGTTCGTGTTAAAAATACTTACTTGATTTTCGCGCATATATAACACACCTAATTATAAGACATACCCATGTATACGACGCGGGTTTTGACGAGTTGTGTAGAAATATTTTACATAAGACGCAACCATATATAAGACGCACCCTGGGTGGGGGTATGTAAATCTTTTATAAGACGCGTCTTAAATATGGTATCCCCGTTTTGTTGACATCATTGATTTTCTCAATCAAAAAGATGTTTATTTGTGCAAAGGAATGTATCATCTTTTTTCACAACTGTAATATCATTGCTTTAAAAATATTAACATCCACGTAAAATATACAAACCCTATTTCGTACCCCCGATACGTATGTACCTAAGAAGGTTAATTATTTATCAAATTCATTCCTTTATTCTGAAGCGTGTCTTGTGCTGCCAGTATCGTTACCCCCTACCCCCCCCCCCCCCCGGATTTTTTATAACATCACGGGATTGTAGCTCCCCTTCTAAGCAAACACATATTTTTGCACTTCAAATAGTGAGTTCTTATTTGGATGAGTTATAAGTGCATTAGTGAATATTATTTGGCTCTGGAGTTTCGCTGCACTGATTAACTTAAACGTCATTTTCTTATTAAAAGTATGTTTAATTGTTAAGTTATTATTACGTGATGAATTAAATAAAAGTATTTTTTGGAATGAAAAATAATTATAAACTTATTGAATTTTAAAAAACAAAGCTACAATTTTTTGTATTTTATTGACAATTCAAAAAAGAATAAATAATATTTATCCATTTTACTTTTAAGAAGGGGAATTTACTTTCTCAGTTTTGTCATTAAATCAAAGAAACTTAGTGCTTTGGCTAAGATAGGCAATCGCGCGATGACGTCATTTGAGTATTTATTTAGATCAAATTAATTTTATTTTGCAATATTAACAACGCGTTAAAAACGCACTAAAAACCAAACGATCATTGGGTTATCCAGATAATGTGATTACGTTGCAATTCTTAGTTCATATTTTTTACGACCTTTTTTTTCATCACTTTTAAATTCGGATAAAATGTTTAAAAATAGTCCCTTATTTTTTACTTTAATGTAAATTTTACTAATAATACTTAAAGTTTTAGTAAAATAAAAGTTTATTTATAATATTTGTGCACATTTAAATTTAATAATAGAACAGCACTATGATTGTTTTTAAGCATCCGAAAGAATTTAAATCTTTTCGTTTCGTTGGCGTTACGGTCAGCCTAGCTCATTCCTATAAATATATTTATATAACTTTATTTTAAAACAAAATTTACTAATAAACTATTAAATGTATAAAATTGAAGTCATCTTCTGTCAGAATACATCAATCACAACAGACAGTTCAACATCACTGTCATTTTCAGGTTTAATTTGTATAATAAAAATGTTTTCTTAAAAGTGTGTAGTGACACAAGATATTTTACCCGCCACCCCGAGTCACAAAGCGTCACAATTTCTTTCAGGCGTGAGGTATTTTTAGTACGATACCTAAAATGTTTGAAAGTTATCTTTTTTAAGCGATAAAAACTCATTTTCAATCCATTCATTTTATGAACGCTCTTATTCTCGCACTGATTAGATTATAATATATCTTTGAAATCTTTGCGATGTCATTTCCCATGTAATGGTTTACAATAAAAAATATATATTTTGTTATTGCAATAAAATAATCCAACCATTGTTTCTGTTAAAAATGTATGAAATCAAAAAGAAGTCATCCATCACAACGTTCCAGGTACTAGAAGAGAACCTAACACGATTGGCCGTGGTGGGGGGCAGGTGGTTGAATGTGAAAAAAAGGTGTGGCGGGGGGGGGGGGTAACCTCGAGAGAAATGGCGAAGAAACAACTTTAAAATTATTAATTTTTTAAAAAAGAAAATACTTTGGTTCTTTCCGTTCTGAGATATTCTGTAGATTTACAATAGTTACACACTCTTCTAATTGGAAAAAATTAATACCACTGTCTTTTTAAACAATACAGGAGAGTGCATTTCTCTATTGACAGAATGAATTATTCCTGACTTACACATAAGAACTAACGGACCATGCGACGACCAAACAATACAGGAGAGTGCATTTCTCTATTGACAGAATCAATTATTCCTGACTTACACATAAGAACAAACGGACCATGCGACGACCAAACAATACAGGAGAGTGCATTTCTCTATTGACAGAATCAATTATTCCTGACTTACACATAAGAACAAACGGACCACGCGACGACCAAACCAACTTTAACAAAGTGCCTGAATAGTGCTTCAGCTTCTAGTCAGTTTTCGCCAGTCATTCTTTTCTTTCATCTCTGACGCCTTTTATACCTCCATATTCGATTGTCACTGACAATATGTCCTGTGTCTAGTGATTCACTGACCCACATTTCTAACACTGAAAACCAGTGGCTTTCAAAATGGGCGGTTATTATCATTCCCCTTTGGACAATCCGTTAATCCCATAATTTTTCATCAGCGCCTAAAACAAAAGAAAAAAATTGGTTCTAAAATGAAAATCCGTTTGGACGGGTGAGTTGAGACCCGCATAATCTTCAAGGACCAGTCTGTAATAATTTCTCTGTTGTTTGTTTCGTTTACACACACCAATCTATTTTTAGTTGTTAATAAAATTTCCATTTACCATACTGGTGCAAAACTATGCAGAAAATGAAAACATCGTGCGCATCAGTTCAAGGTCAGTTTCAAGGTTAAATTGTTGTTTACCCTTCTTTAAATGTACTTTTAAGCCGTTTTGCGCATTTTGCTCCAACATACGTTTTACTACAGATTCCAGGTCAAAAGTCTAGATTCATCTCTAAGTCTAGATTCATCTCTAAGTCTAGATTCATCTCTAAGTCTAGATTCATCTCTAAGTCTAGATTCATCTCTAAGTCTAGATTCATCTCTAAGTCTAGATTCATCTCTAAGTCTAGATTCATCTCTAAGTCTAGACTCATCTCTAAGTCATATTACTTAGGGAAAATCGTTGCTTCGTTTGGTCTTTGGGCACATACGTTATCGTTTTGATGTTGTTGTTGTAACAACTCTTTAAGGCATAGGTCTTTGGGCTCATACGTTATCGTTTTGATGTTGTTGTTGTAACAACTCTTTAAGGCATAGGCTTTTGATGTCCCTGGCCTTTGAAAGTCAAGTTATTTCACGGCATCTTGATCAAATTGTGGACCATTGCCTTTTAGTTCAGATGTTGTGTTGCAGGATCCAGGTCACTGGTCCTTATTTGGAAAAAACTGTTTTATATATATATATATATATATATATATATATATATATATATTTACGTGTGCACATATATAATGCTTTAAGAATGAGAAATCCATCTGGCCACTGAGAAGGATACACTTTTAAGGACCTATTTGGTTGTTTTCTTTTTAAAAAAAACATTTTGTAGATGAGAGAACTCGGCTAATGATTACAACACATCAAGTAGAATGTACACAAGTAACAAGTGATAGGTCTGTATAAATAATTTTTTCGTGTGAGATTTGCAAAAGATGTCTAGGACAAAGTGGGGAAACAGAACAAAAATTTAAAAAACCCACTACATGTTCCTTTGGGATCTTGTTGGTTTAGCTTTATAAAAAAAGTATAGACTCATTAATGAAAAACTGAAACACGAAACCTTAAATACATTAAATTACATATGTTGTGCTAATCCTTAGGCCTCCATAGATATCTGGATTTAAGCTAGTGAAACTTTTCAAAAGGGAAATTGTTGGTCTCTTTTTATGTGTGGTCTTAGAGGATTTCAAGTGGTCCTACAACGTGCAGTGAAAGTAATAAAGCGATCCTCCATGATTCATTAAAACCATTAGCTCATGGACCGTCAGAGGTCAGTGGCAACAAAAGTCAATTTGTCTTACCATGTTGTTGTTTTTTTAGATCCGATGGCCTCATTTATTTTATTTTGAATGATTCTTTATGATGGTAGATAGGATTTTCATTGATTCTTTATGATGGTGATAGGATGTTCATTGATTCTTTATGATGGTGATAGGATTTTCATTAATTCTTTATGATGGTGATAGGATTTTCATTGATTCTTTATGATGGTGATAGGATTTTCATTAATTCTTTATGATGGTGATAGGATTTTCATTGATTCTTTATGATGGTAGATAGGATTTTCATTGTGTTCATTGAAATTGCTTTATTGAAATATTAATTTTTCAACAATATATTTTTTTTAAATGTAATTTTTGTCCTTTTAAATTGTATTCTATTTTAGACTTTGCTGCAGTGCTGACGTACAATTATATCAGTCGTATCCTAGGCGAAATCACACTATAAAACACTAACGTTAATTCAACTTTGAAATAGACAAATAAGTGAAATTTGCTGTTTTTGAACCACAGTTTTAAAATAAAATTTTGGATAAGTTTTAATTTAAAACATCGCAGAGCATCTTTTAAAATACAATAAACCCAAGCAAATACGTGTCTTTGTGCATATTATTTTCGTTGCAAAGTACATCTTTCAAAATACATTAGCGTCAGTTTACACGATCAAATTAGCTCCATATTTCACGTCAAACTTGTGTATGAACGCACCATTTTGTGCGTAGTTTCTTTTTATTTTTGGAGAAAAATAGAAATTTGATCAACTAGTAATTTGAAAGTTGTGCCAAGGCTTCACACAAGAAACGCATCAAATGCGTGATCTAAAATTTGATCGTGTGAACTAAAGCAAACTCTCTATGTAACAATGTCATCAATGCTACCAGAGGTAGCTAATTTCATTAAATAAAAGTGCCGATAACTGTGCTAATGAGATTCTTAAAAATACTGCAAGTGCGTTGAGTTTGAAATATTATCTTTTTTTTACGGAAATAATCTCAATTTAGACATTTATACCGGGGAGGGGTTAACTCTTATTGAGAATCTTGAAACTGTGTCTTTTAAAGCAGTTGTAGTAGATGGACATTTCACGCATTGCGGCCGCCATTATTTGGCTATAGCCAGTAAATGCATATTCAAACAGCAAAGATGGACATCGTATCAGAAATTGTTCAGATGCTTCACAATGCAAGTTTTATGTAGATATATCCACTTTCTTGATGATTATCTGTATATATATATTTACATATATATAATATATAATAAAGTTTATTTGAAAATCACGCTTCATCCCCTAAGGCTCCAGGCGCGGTACAAAGACAATCACATTAAAAAAGAAATGAAAACAATCTGACCACATTGAAATACAAAACGCAATAATAAAAACACTTCATACGGGCATACCCATTTAAAGTATTACATCACCTTGTAACCATAAACAACACAAGCCAATAAACATCTCGGAGATAATAGCAAGCTGGAAAAGATGGTAGACAACATCACCCCATCAGGTGTTTGCGAAATAGATGTGTTTTCAAATCGGCTTTGAAGGTCTCCGGTGTCTGGCTGTTTCTGAGAGCGACAGGAAGAGTGTTCCAAATTGTTGGGACAGCAAATACGTGTTCACAGGTCGGGGCAACCAAGATGGCGGCCGTGGAAAAATAAAGTAACTCACGTTTGCTAAAATTAAGAATAAAACGTTTTAAAAAAATGAAAAAAAAATGACCTTAATGTATCCCTCAACCTAACATGAACCCTAAATGTATCCCTAAACCTAACCTGAACCCTAAATATGTTACTAAACCTAACCTGAACCCTAAATATATCCCTAAACCTAACCTGAACCCTAAATTCATCCCTAACCAGGGTTTTGACTCTCTCCCTAACCAAGGCTTTGACCCTATCGGAACCAGCGTTTTAACCCTCTCCCTAACCTGGGTTTTGACCCTGAAAACTAGGAAAATGAAAAAATAACAAAGAAAAATGGCCAAAAGTAATTACAATATAAAGAAATAATGAAAACCGAACTTACCGTTTCATGGAAAACACTTTTACACACTTTATTTCAGGTTCTACCGAAAATATTATCCAAAAATTAATGAAACACAGTGTGGTCATCCTCTAAAATCATCTTCTAAAATGGCTAGCACAAAGTATTATAATCAGCCAACCAATGAAATTAAAAAAATTATAATTAATCAACCAATAAAAATTTGCCACCGTCATATTAATGAAAATGCAAATCTATTAACAAAAATTAAAGGGAAGTGACTCCCAATAAACACGCAAATGAAATCAAAGTACGACATCTCCAAATTAGCCGATTATGGCTTCAATAGTTATGTTTGGAGGGGACCATGCTTCTGGTATCTTGATATTTATTTTATACTAATGGTCAGACCAAACTCATTACATGCGATTATGAAGATCTGCTGGTGTATGCGATGTTAAGGCGGCATCGCCAGCTAACAGCAGTTCACGAATTAGCTCTCCTTTACCCCGGTCTTAGCACAGAGCCAGACGATATTGAAAAGCCTAACATCATATCTGCTATTGATGTTCCTGGAGAAAAGGTGAAGAATCACTGAGAAGAAAATTGAGAAAAGTCTTGGTGCCAGAACGCAGCTTGTTTTACTCCGATGGTGACCGGGAATGCTTCAGAGACCGCGCCATTGATAAGTTACTGTGCTGTGCATGTTTACATGAAATCACTGTATGATTATATTTAATATATATAACGTTTACAAAAGATTTTTCTTTTTTTCTGAAAATGACACATTGCATTTTCGGCTTAGCTCAGTCAATAAATACAACAAACTATGTCTACTTTCTTGCAATGGAGAAACTCCTCATTTTAGAGAAAATTGAGAAAGTACCAAGGTATTCACAAGTAACATAGTACTGATAAATGACAACATTGCTCTTTCCTTTTATAATACTGTTATTTCGTTTTGATCAATATTTAACAGACCTTGCATTTTTAATTAATGTAAAATACAATCCAAAATCATGGAATAAGTCTAAAGATTTTGACCATTAAACATTATTTTTTTAAGTATTGATGTTGTAAGAAAACGTACATAGGCCCAATATTTAAAAAAAATAAATGATGTTTCAAAACTTCACATCGATATTCCCATATAACATAATTTACTCCACAGAACACATCCCAAAGACACACTCAGGTCAAGGCGCTTATCATTACTGGAGGGACTCTTTGTCATGTCCAACAGAAGACGATAACAAGACACTGAGAACAAGTAGTAAATAATTAAAACAATAAAATGTCAAACTTGGGGACTTTTTGGATAGATGCAACTGTAACAATCTAATTAATTAAACATATTTAAAACTATTTTTAATTGTATACACAAATCAATAAAGTAAAGAGCAGTAGTCGGATATTATTAACCATTCGTGAATTATTATAGACAGAGCGCTTTAAGTTTAAGAAATATTGTGTTATACATTAAGCATTTTAAGTATATCTATAAGGCAAGACACAAAACTTTAAAAAGTTTGATATATATGACAAAATAATAAGAAACCACTTTTATATCTGATATCCTCACATAAATTCCCTTCTTCTTCTTTATATCTTATTTAATGTATTGATCGCGATGTTTCTAAGCCTGGTATTCAAGAGGATATTTCACTGGTTGCAAAGGCTACTCAGCATAAATATCAGGAACTGTGGGTTGAAAGACCGGGGGCAGTAGACGAAAATGTGTCAAGTGTTGTCGCATAACTGTTTTTTTCGGAGCTTGTTCCAGTCCCTGATTGTCTTTGGTAGGAATGCGCAGTTTCTGTAGTGTGTTCTTGCTTTTATCAGCCAGAACTGCCTGTCATGTTAAACAAACCAGAAAAAACCCAACATAGTTAACTAAACATTACAAATATACGAAACATACCAAATATTGAGCCGTGGCATTGAAAACAGATTAACGGATAATTAATTCGCTTCGTGTGTCTGGAAATAAAACATATAGAGAAAAAACTCTGGAGAGCGTTGCGTTGAGAGAATTTGCGTTATTATTGATATTCCAATAAATGTACTACAATGTTTAGTAAAATAATTTACAGAATACAACCATCAACAAATGTAGTTAAATCCATTCAAGTACCGCGTGCTGTAGATACCAAATTATAATAGTGTTGGACTGCGATAAAGCCTTGAAGTAGATTAATGAGACACAAACAATTTGTGTAAATAAAAATATACGTTCAGCTTTAATAAGGATTATACAGAATTAGCGAGTACATGGCATACGTTGCAATACCACTTAAAGAAAGAAAGTGTTTGTGTTTTAATTATGTTTATTGAAGAGTGTTATGTAGATGCCATGTTTTGATGCACGCTTTTCCCGCTTTCCCCGTGCATGACCTCTTGTAGTCAAGACACTCAGGCCGTTTTGGGGTATGGCTAGCGAAAAATGATAAGTTGGATACTGGTTTATAGTTTTTAAAATTATTTTCATCCAGACCAGGCTTCTTAAACAATTATTGATGACAGCTGACTTACAAATAGAGGGAACAGTGCCAGAAGACAAGCTTTCGTTGACAATGTGGGTTATCGTTGGGAGAAAATTATCTAATGACTCAATCAACAAGGGGTGGGAATGGGGTCCTAAGAACATGACGAAGGCTTAGACTTTAAAAAACCCCAATTAGATTCAAGAACATTCATTTGGGTAATTGACAACTTGGTCTTGATTCATTACAGTATAGATAGACTTATACATTGTCGCCTCGCCTTGTATTTCGTTTTCAATGGTGACGTTGATGGCATTGACATTGTTGTTTTTTGCTGCTACTATAGCACGTGTACTTAGCCACTGATGATTTCTGTTCTTCATAGCAATATTTGGGAAAATTTTGTTAATTAATTCGTCGGTGGTTGCTGTGATTTTATAGGACTTTCTTGGCAATGAGATACATTGTAATAGTTTCACCATTTTCCCAAATCCAAAAATATCCAATATTTGTTTTGTGAAACGTTCAGCGTGTGCATCATGTTGTATTTGTACACGCATATTGGTATTCAATGTTAATTTCTGTACGTGTCGCCATAAAACTTATGGTGTGAGACATGCATTTAATTCATCAGCATCTTTTGAATGTTTTATAACTGGTAGAGGTTGTCGAATATCACCAGATAATAAAAACAAGTGCACCAACGAAGTGCTGTTAATTTCCGCTAAAATCTTTTAGTTTACGATGAAGCACTTCGAATACTTTTTTGTGCGCCATAGTACACTCGTCACATTGACATAATTGGAGTACTTTACCCATTCCAGAATTTTTGTTGAACTTGCATGTTGGTGTCTCAGCGATTTGCATATTAAGCGACAGTTTCAGTGCTAAATGCGCTGTTTGGTCACCATCCAAAAGAGTTTCTGGCTCGTAATTGCATGCATAATTCTGACGTACACTATGCGTTGTTCTGAAAACAATTTTAGAAGATTCATTTAAACAAATGTACCTAGTTCGGCGATCTCAACGTGTTTTTCTCGTTGCAAATCACGATGGAAAAGGTTGGAGATCGAATCGGCGCAATCATTCCCAATTGTAACAGTGCTTTGTTAGCGATTGCCAAACATATGTCCTAAATCAAAACCAATGCCTCATTGTAACAGCTCAAAATTAACATAATGATTTGTTTCGCATAAGGAATTTTTTTTACAATTTAGTATTAACAGGAAATCAGATATATAAATATGTCATACGCAGAAGGACAAGTAGACAGGAAGTGATTGTTCTTGTGGCGTGAAGGCACTGACCGTGATTAATTTACATATTATAGCATCGTGATAGATATCCAACAAATCTGAGTTAATTATTATGTATATGAAATAAAAAGACAATGACAATTATGTTTCCTCCAGTTAAAAGATTTATCTTATATTTGTGAGACGTATTTCTGTCAATAAATATTTTGTTTTGCTTTAGCCTCATACTTTCATATAAGTCTGGTAATGATAATTAGCAACGGTGAAGAGGCAAATGTAAAAAGAAAAGCAACATTAGACAATACGCATAATTATATATAACATCAATGTTACTATTAACATTGTTGTTACATTCATTATAAACCATTCATATATATTAAGTTTATAAGAGAAAACAGACTAAAGTACTGATAAGCAGGTACAGTTAATTTCATCTGTACCTGATGAAAAGTAAATGCAAGCAAATATGGTCCCTTGAGCAACCATAATAAATAATCAAAAGGAGCAGGAGAGGATAAGACATACTCATTTCATAAATGTAAACTGTAAATGAACTGTTGGTCCTGGTAGATTTAATATATAAACAGTATAAATGGTTCTGTTGTTGTAGTGAGTTAAGCTAAATCTAACTACTGAGTCTAGTTGATAGGACTATGATAAACTTAGTGGATAAAAGATATCACCTTTGGAATAAATACAAATAATATGATCAACAATATGACTCGTAGAAGAAAACAACTTCGGCAAAGACTGGTAAAAGACTTCTTCTTTCATTTTAATTAATCTTCTAGCGTTTGGCTTATATTCATATTTATTTTAATATGAAGAAAACTGAATGAATGTCTTAAATAATTAAAAAGATATTATACCTATAGTTTATTCTATTTAGTTCCTAATTAGAATTCATCAGGCAGTGACAAACTATGTTTGACAATGCTCATGTCTCTGCTGAAGCAATATGAAATTATTATAATACGCCAATGGCATCATGTTAAAACTGCAATGGTCACTTACAGGAAAGAAATAATGTGAAAATCTTTATTATTTTTATAAAATAGAGAGAAATTTTAGGACTTAGATTGCTGCCATTGTTTTATAAATGAGTTTTCTAAAAAATAGAAGTGTTCCTATTTCATACCGATATATTTATTTGTACCCAATGTGGTAAAAATACTTAAATATATGTAAAAATAATGTATCTCCACTTATATTATTTGATAATAATAATTGTATTTCTCTCACTCTCATGAAATACTTGTCTAGTTTTCCTTAACTTTTTAATTTAAAAATTTAAAAAAATTAAAATTCACTATTTAAAAGAAAAGTATGAAGTATTTTTAAAATGGCATAATTAATACAAATAAGGGTACAAGTGATTGAAATGTGTATATGTGTTGTAGGAATTAATGACATTGATGAATAAAAAACTTTTGAACTTAGGACTAAACACTTTTTTATGTTTTTACCTTGTATGCTTACATATTTTGTGTGAAAATTTAGCAAACCTAAAAAATATTATCTTTTAGCCATAAATAAAAACCATATTTAACTGTGATCTCATAATTAGTATCATTTAATAGATCATTCAATTTTTATTTCAATGATATAACATGTTATTACTGCTTTGCTTTTCACTGAACAACCAACCAGATTTTAAAGGTACCTGATGAGGGAGAGAAGAAATGGCCGAAAACCAAGAAACCCTCTGGAGACTGTTGAGACATTATGGAGTCCCGCGGAAAATCACGGACTTGATCAGAAACTCTTACGAGGGGATGACCTGCCGAGTGGTCCACGGACAACAGGTGACGGATGCTTTCCAGGTGAAGACCGGTGTGAGGCAGGGATGTTTGCTTTCGCCTTTCCTGTTCCTATTGGCCATTGACTGGGTGATGAAAACTTCCACACAGCAGAAGCGGAATGGTATTCAATGGACCTTGTGGGACCAGCTTGATGACCTCGATTTTGCTGACGATCTTGCCCTTCTCTCCCATACCCAACAACAGATGCAGGAGAAGACCAGAAATATTGCAGACACTTCTGCACGTATTGGTCTTAATATTCACAAGGGGAAGAGCAGGGTCCTCAAGGTCAATGCCGCTACCAATACAGCACCCATCAGGCTCAAAGAGGAAGCGCTCGAAGAGGTAGAGAGCTTTGTCTACCTTGGCAGCATCGTGGACAAGCAAGGTGGGACAGATGCTGACATCAAAATGAGGGTAGGAAAGGCACGGGCAGCCTTTCAACAACTAAAAAATGTCTGGGCCTCCAAACACCTAAATACCAAACTGAAGATCAGAACCTTCAACACAATGGTGAAACCGGTTCTACTGTATGGTGCAGAAACATGGAGAACCACTGCTGGGAATATGAAAAGAATCCAGTCCTTCATCAATAACTGCTTAAGAAGGATTCTCGGGATTCATTGGCGCGACAGAATCAGCAACCAGAAACTGTGGCAGCGGACAAAGCAAGAACCGGTAGAACAAGAGATCCTCCAGAGAAGATGGAGATGGATTGGCCATACGCTCAGGAAACCTGCCTCCAGCATAACTAGACAAGCCTTGAACTGGAACCCTCAAGGAAAACGGAAAAGAGGCAGGCCTAGGAACACTTGGCGCCGTGAAGTGGAGGCGGATACCAAGAAACTTGGCCACACTTGGGGGAGGCTGGAGAGATTGGCTCAGGATCGTGATGCCTGGAGGGCTCTTGTAGGCGGCCTATGTCCTAATCACAGACGTCGATGAAGATCGGCTGCTGTTCCTCGAGGTCGAAAAGGCGAAAGAAGAACCTCGTGCTTAATTTTTCTTTCCTTCTTGAGGCGTAGGTAAATTAATAGCTTTTTTTTTTGGGTGGGGGGGGGGGGGGTTATCAAAATTGATTTGACAGTGAAGGCTATGCTTTCTAACAAACATACAAATGAGTTATTATCTGCTGTCGATCGGCAACTCAAAATTAACAATTAAAAACACATTACACACAACCTGAAATGTCGATGTTTGTTTATTTTCAATTTAATTATATTTTACGTAATTCCTAACGTTAATAACTTCCACATGTTACGATCTTCCTTCTTTGCACATTAACAATTTCCGCAGTAGGTATGTTTAATGAGGGCACAAGACTTCAAACTGTCTAGACGTTACATTACTTTATAAATCACACACTCCATTGTTAAAATCTCGATTTCACAACAGTTCAATACATTAGTTGTCTAGGGGGTAATTCAATTACTTAACAAACCCTTAATTCATGTCAAATATCTGTATAAAAAAACTCCGAAATTAGAACACTCCTTTATAGAAATGCTCCATCATTGCTATGCAAAACAATAACATCTTCACAACGTCATTTCCCATACTCAAATACGTCACAAAATACCAAGCCCATAGAAACAGCTACACAAACACCCTCTACACCAAACACGCATGAGTGGGATTTCTCAGCTCTAACTACAAATTTGTAGTCATCAGTTGGCATTTGTTCAAGGGTGGTTCTGAACAATCATAATACATTGTTTTGATAGCTCTGTTTTAAATTATATTGATAAGGCTCATTTAAGACAAAAAAGAATTTACGGCTCCTTGCCCAAAATGGAATAAATGTGTGTTATGGGCCATTGAACATTGTTTGAATTGTCTATGTCAATATGTGTTACTATGTAACATTTCTGTTATCAGCATATTGGCGATGTTTTGGGCTAAGCAATGGTATATTTGGTTTATAAATCGGATAATGGATTCTAGAGATATCTGCTGGTGTTTGTTATTTTTTGCACAGGAATATACGACAGTGAACACAATGTTGACAGTACAGCATGTGTGCCCCTTTTAGGTGAGATTCCACTCAGTATGGAAAAATTAAAGCCAGGCCTAGGGGTAAATACTATAATGACGAAGTTGCACTGCCAGTATACTGCAGGCCTCTTAGTCTGCCCTATACTAACTCTCAGCTACTTCTCTCTGACATACACAGTGTCTCAGCTACTTCTCTCTCACATCCACAGTGTACAAATGATTGAAAGACTGTTTAGGCTTGGCCTAAACTGCGTGACATAACTGTTATCAAGTAAGCTAATATGCGCACGACGACAGAAGGCGCGTCTTCATCACGCTGGTTGTCGGAAACAACGTCCACTGAAATACCGCCATGGAGAGAGCCGTGTCAATATTATTGCTTGCAGGGATCGTAACGAAGAGTCTTTTGATGACGCTTTAATTAATGAGGTGGACAACGGAAAGCAGCCACCTACTGTTTCATGCATTGTGCCCATTCCCGACGTGTCAATCCTAAAGTCACAGCCAGCGGTTTAAAATTTTACACTGACTCGCCGGGGCGTGACGAATTTAAATCTAGCTGTTGTCGACTGCCAGCCTGTTACGAAGCTGGAATCATGGTATTTCGGGGTGCTGTAATTCAACTCCCAGTCGTGCAGGAATAAGACATTTGAGATGCGTGAACAGGTCGTAGATGAGGTCAAGCTGCAAGAAATTACACCTCCGGATTACGTCCTTCACTATTGCCCAAGGCTGTCGCGCAATGGCATGGTATTGCTGTCATTTACAGTAGATCCCTCAAGAATAGTCTGGCTTTCTCGAAATAGTACGAGTTTATTTCATTTGAGATGTGCAAGATGCAACTTATGGTGACGAAGTGATAATCTTTTATTTAACTTTATGTTAATGATAAATTAAAAAATTCAAACAAATATAATTAAAGCTATTGACTTACAGAATAATGATTGGCTTGTAACGGTACAATGTTGAAAAACACACAATGTTGTAATAAAGTACAATGATGACAGGGAATCTACACACATACAGTAAACAAATCTTGTCTCGTAGTTAAAATAACACACGCTCAAAATATTTCGTGATAATGATAGCAAAAAGCAATCCTCCAAAAATAACTCGTGCCCTTTTATAGTCTGTTCTACTGATCTTTCTAGAGAAACCTTACACAATCGTTTCCTTTCCAGAGTTCTCCAGATAATTCTACTTAATTCTAAGGAGAAAGACTATTAAATTTATTTAGTTGTAAACAAGGTAAAGAGAAACTATTTTAGCGAGCCACACCACAAAAGCGGTTACGAGCTTTGGGTCAGCTAGAGTTCAAAGCACGGCGAAATATGACGTAAACACGTCTTCTACATAACAGTCCCAATCGTAACTGGTATCACAAATCAGTCTTTGACAACTGGTATTGTCCAATCCTCTTTAAAAAAGAGGCGGTTGTAGCTCCACATTTAAAGAAAGCAAATCTCGATCCAAATGTGTTGGAAAATTATCGCCCCGTCTCTAATCTACCATTTGTATCCAAAATCTTTGTCAAGAGTAAAGCCTTTATTCTGCAGAACTAGATCAGCCCAAAGATAAAGGTAACAAATCACAGATAGTATATAAAAGACAGTGTACTGTATGACAATCATGCTCAAATAATAAGAGTGCGGTGCTAGTGACGAACTGGCGAAAATATTTTTAAAAAAAATTATTTCTGGATTTCGATATATTAGGTTTTAAAAACCATCTTAAAATAAAATTAAATAAATTTAAATTTAAAAGATTTTTGAACATGTTGTAAAATAATTGTGTTAACCATATAAATGAGTAAAGTCATGTTTTATTGTTTTTAATTTTAACGATTCGATTCATGTACATAGAATCGCCAGACCACATAGTGTTTTTGGTATCAATGGAAAGCTTTATTTCTCAGAATTTATAAAAATATAGCTTCATGTCAGGAAATTTTCCGAACAATTCAATCGGTGTTGAACCATGATCAAAACGATATTTTTCTGAACTTATTATAAGGTCACCTCATTTCTAACGTATCACCTTGAACTTTTAATACATCACACATTTGTATTGGTTAAATGTGTGGCTCAGTTAACCTTTTATTAAATTTGATTAGACCGATCAGTGTGTGCTCTGTAAATATGCAATTCTTCAATATGGTGTCACCCTTGAGATGGTGTCACACGGTGCAGTCCGCACCCCCATAGCCACGCCTCTGTAAAAACATTTGACAGAAATATAAAGATACAGTAGAAGCCGGTTATGTCGCTGGCCCAGGGGTTTTCCAAAAAGCGTCGAGATAACCAATGATCGAGATAAACGAAAACCAATATGGCGGCAATATTTTAACATATGCTTAAAATGTCTTTATGTACATGTTAATAAATGAGAATGAGTCTAATACACTAAGTTTTAGGCTATGCCTAATTTAATAATTTAAGTCATTAATAATTAATAGGCTATAGGGCCTAGGTTTAATATGTTTTACAGGGGCATAGCTATGATATTTTGCGCCCGGGAACGAACTATAAAATTGGCGCCCCAGCCTCCTCCACGTTTAATCACATTTTTCTGTTACTTAGATTAAGGAGGACAATTAAGATTTTAATAAAACCTTATCATATAAGGAAGCAAATTTATTGAAATTATAGTACATGATCCACTGAGTCACTGTCGTAGACTGGTTTGCATAGTCAAAAAAACAGATTTATTTTTTCTTGATTTCACCGTCACAAGCTGGTCAATGACGCAATCAAAATCTGTTTTTTCCAATGTTTCTCTTTCAATGCTAACAAGAGCGAGATCGGAGAGACGATCCTCTGCCACGAATGACGCATATGCGAGAAGATAAGTAGGCTATCAGATGCTGAGCTGCTGCACCGATGTTGTGACGAATGTATTGCCCTTGTTTACTTATTATAATGTAGCGTTCTAAGCCTCATATTGACCCCCTGTACCTTGGAGCCCGGGGACATATGTACCCCTTGCCCCCCCCCGCTACCCTCTTATGTTTTAGACCTAGACTAGATCTAAGTTACTTTATATTAGATTTAACTTAAGACTGACTGATTAGACTGTATCCTGTATATGATTAGAATATTAATATTATAAACACTTTATTTTCTGAAGTACTCATTTTAGTCTTAGAGTTAAGACAGATTGCTAGGACCAGTACTTAGTACACCTACTTTCTATTAACGAATGTTATAAAAATGTAAGTTATATTTTTTTTTTAAATGGGTCTATAATATTATGTACATCACTAAGCGATGTTTGTTATCAACCAAATCTTGATACATAAATAAAACGACATTGTTCATTCTACCATCATTATTTTCTTCTCTCCTTTTATTATTATTCAATCATCCACTCTTATTGGCCAGTTCCTCTTAAGTCCCAACACTCTGTATATTACGCAAAATAAATATTAAGTATATTAATTAACCATTCATAATATCTTTAACACATACCTGTTTTGGGATCCACATAGAAAACGAAAGATATGAAAAATATGATTTGTTCCATAAGTGTTTGTTTTATAATACTTGATATGTTAGTGAGTGTATTTCGTGTAGAAATAATTTGTGTAGCTGTTGCTGTGTATTTTGTTTTGGTGACGTTTTTGGGTAGAAGAGATAAAATGTTTGTTGTTATGGTTTGAGCAATTTATTAGGAGTTAAAGAGATATGGATTCGTGAGAGTTGTCAAGAAGATCTCATTAGTATGTTATTGAAGTGATGTAGATACTCACCTCTGAGGACGATTAATATATATAAGAATGAGCTCTGCTGACCTAACTCCAAAGAGCTGAAAATATTTTGAGACGTTCGGATTCTTAAAAACAATCATAGTTATTTTCGATTATTTTAAGGAAATCGAATACATTTACATGCGCAAAAAAATATTATATTTCCGCTTTTTAGGCAGGTAGATGGTAGATAGGTAGATGATAGATAGATAGATAGACAAACAGACAGACAGACAGAGAGGCAAACAGAGAGACAGACAGAGAGACAGACAGAGATACAGACAGACATACATATAGACAGAGAGATAGACATACAGAGAGACAGACAGAGAGACAGGCTGAAATACAAAGAGACAGTCAAAGATACAGACAGAAAGACATACATACAGAGAGACAGACAGACAGAGAGACACGCAGACAGACTGATAGCAGGGCCGACCCTAACAATTGCGGGGCCCTATGCGAAACGGATTGCGCGGGGCCCAATCTGGGTAGGGAAAAGGATAATAAGTGAAAATTATGATTTTGTATTTAATAATGTAAATAAATTCGGGGCGGGGCCTATGAAAGTGCGGGGCCCAATTCAAACGTCTGCAGTTTCCGGTGTGTCTCGCGTTTGCAATGACCATTAACAAAACACAAGAACAATCGCTACAAGTGTGTGGACTAAATTTTTAAACTCCATGCTTCTCACGTTGACAGCTGTATGTTGCCTGCTCACGTGTCGAAAAAACGTATAATTTATATGTGTACGCACTAGACGGAAAAGACAATAAATATTTTCTATTTAAAAATTACTTTAAAATTTAATTAAAACACAAACACTTTTTTCATTGAGGGGCATTGCAACGCATACCGGGTTCTCGCTAGTATTAAAGAAGAACTTTGATGTCCACGAGTATTGGTGTGATTGTCATTTATGTCCACGAGTATTGGTGTGATTGTCATTTATGTCCACGAGTATTGGTGTGATTGTCATTTATGTCCACGTGTATTAGTGTGATTGTCATTTATGTCCACGAGTATTAGCGTGATTGTCATTTATATCCA
Source organism: Omphiscola glabra (assembly GCA_964017045.1). Lineage (NCBI taxonomy): Eukaryota > Metazoa > Mollusca > Gastropoda > Lymnaeidae > Omphiscola > Omphiscola glabra. The sequence goes on along the minus strand of OZ024795.1, from coordinate 49,286,140 downwards.
CGAGTATTAGCGTGATACTTGTGAGATGAGAGGGACACTGTATTATAAGTATGAGCATGACAATGTATCATAGGTAAACCTAGACAAAGTTGACAGAAATAATGGAAGTGTTCTCGACCAGAGAATTCCGACACAAAGTTTGGCATACACCCGAAATCAATTTAAAAGGAAACAAGAGGACTGAGCTGAATGGAAAACACTTGTAGGCTGCCTATTTCTCGGTAGAGTAAAAGACATAAGTAAGAAGTGTTAGTGTTCTAATTGCGTGGGTAATACTAATGGTAAATTATTGCAGTGTTTAATAGGATGGGTAATACTAATGGTAATGTATTACAAAAGTAATAATAGTAACAAAAATGTATATTAATAGCTCCTCAGTTCGGTCACCTACATCTTAAAAAACTTTGAAAATGTAAAAATCAACCTACTGTGTTTGCAATGATAAAAGGGTATTGCATTGATACACTGATATTGCAATGATACAATGATATTGCCATGATACACTGATATTGCAATGATACAATGATATTGCCATGATACACTGATATTGCAATGATACAATGATATTGCCAAGACACAATGATATTGCAATGATACAATGATATTGCCATGATACAATGATATTGCGATGATACAATGATATTGCCATGATACAACGATATTGCCATGATACAATAATATTGCAATAATACAATGATATTGCAATGATACACACGCTAAAATCGATTGAAATAGAATCTCCATGCATTTTCTATTGGTCACCACAAGCATTTAATATAAATACCACTGTTATCACGATATTAAAAATACTTATTGAGCAGTTTATGAGACCATAGAACTTAGAGTGAAATGAATGTCGTAGCTTTCTATAGCACGCAGTTTAAAAAGTTAAAGTTATGATAGCTAAAACAAACTTGGCCGATAGATGCGGCGCAACGTAAACATCTCAAGGAATCTACTTACTAAATAGCTTTTTAAAAATTATTGTACTGTAGGCCTGCCGTTGTCCGGAGTGCCTGCAATTGTACGGGAGTGCCTGCCATTGTACAGTAGAGCCTGTCATTATACGGAGTGCCTGCCATTGTCCGGAGTGCCTGCCATTGAACGGGAGTGCCTAAATTTGTACGGGAGTGTCTTTCATTGCCTGGAGTGCCTGCAATTGTACGGGAGTGCCTGCAATTGTACGGGAGTGCCTGCAATAGTACGGGAGTGCCTGCAATAGTACGGAAGTACCTGCCATTGTACGGGAGTGCCTGCCATTGTACGGGAGTGTCTGCCATTCTACGGGATTGCCTGCCATTGTACGAGAGTGCCTGCCATTGTACGGGAGTGCCTGCCATTGTACGGTTGTACCTTTTATTGTAAGTTTTCATTGCGTGTTGGTTTACAGGCTTCCTGACAAGGTGTCCAAACCAATTCATTTTTTGTTGAACCTTATACTGGCTGATTTGGTTTGGCACCAACCATTTGCCTAATTTCCTAGTTCTGAATGTGGTCCCTTCTTGTTTCGCCATCAGCTTGTCTTAAACATCTCACCTCGCAGAAGACTTTTTTTCTCGCGAGATTTTTCTTCAACGCCAAGGTTTGACACTGCCACACTACCATGTGTTTATCGGATGTTAGTAAATTTTTCGATATTTCTATCCTCATAAATCTCAAAATTGTGATTCTTCCTTTCCAAATCATATATTATGTACAGGTGGCATTGAAAATTAATAACAAAATCGATAAACCCCTAGGTACGCCTACGTCGATTTAAAAAGCAGTAAAAAGTAGAAAATAATTTATAATAAAAATAATTTAATTGCATTACACAAAGTTTCAAAAAAGAATACAACTTAGATATATCTACATTCACTTCAAATCGTTGGCTAAATCAAATGCTCATCTGCACAGTCTTTCTAACTATAAGACAAGATGGCTTGTTTCATTTCATTTATTTAGAAAATCGTTTCACTCTACTTTGAAAGTTCAAAATGTTGTTAAAACTGCACACACAAATTCATCTTTAAGTTTATCAATGGTCAACTGCAGAGTTTGCATTATTTTGCGCTTTCATAACAAATAATTGATTTCACAACACACACAAAAGGAAAGACGTAAACGTAAAGGAACTTTCAAGAGCATCAGTTGGCCAAGTGAAGAGGGTGGGGCAAACAAATCTGGTCGGATAAATATAATTTGAACCTGAAAAGAGACAAATCAAAGTTCAACATCTGACATCAAGACGAGGGATTTTTGCCAAATCACGCCAAAACTAGGTCATATTGGAGACATGCCGTCAGAGCCAACAATGACGGGCGATAACATTCACTGCAGCCAGTCTCATATCACACAGAAGAAGTCCCTCAATATTTGTAGACTTTATTCCTTCGCTTATGTCTCTGGTTCTTAAATTACTTTTTTCAAATATATTAATGTAAAAAACAACAACACTATAATGGATGAGAAATGAGTGTTAAATAATTTTCAAAGCAATTTTTTTTTAAAAACTTGTTTGATAGGTTTAACATAGCCTTTTGAAAAAAATTGTCAGTCGTTTTATAGCGCGTCATGAAAATCATTAAAATTTTGTTCCCTCGAAATTTTGAGAACCTTACATTGAACAGGGTTAAATATTGGGACGGTGATACGTGTCTAAGTTATTCTCACCCGTAAATACAGAAATGGAAAGACGTGGTGAGTCCAAGCAGTTAGGCTACACATGAAGATTTTTAGATCCCATCTTTTTTAAACATTGGTCTCAATATTGGTCTCAATATAGGTCTCAATTAGTTAACTGAAAATAATAATTTAAAAGTGTAAAAATATGAAGATTGTATTTTGATCACAGGGAGACATCAACAACAGACATCAACAACAGAAGACACCAACAACATACACAACTAACAGACTCAACAATAGGCATCCACAACAGACAGACATCAAGAACAGACAGGCTTTAACAACAGACATCAACAACAGACTCAAAAACAGACTCAAGAACAGACATCAACAGAAAGACATCAACAACAGACATCAACAGACAGACATTAACAACAGACATCAACAACATATATCAACAAAAGACATCTTAAAATTAATTCTTGAGTAAGGCCATTCATGGCAAAATCTTCGAAATTGTTTTGGTGAAAATGTGACCTTGACCTGATAAATAACCTATCAGACCAACGTGGATGGACAATTCTGGAATAATTTTCATAATTGTGAAAATAAAATAGTTTTACAATAGAATAAACAAATTTTCATATCAGTAAAAAAAATTATAAAATAAAAATGCACAGCAATTTTGTTTAAATAGTATTATATCTCAGTTTTATTTTATAAGTTGTTCAGATTTATGTGGAGTCAAAAAATATGGCCGTTTTTGTAAAAACTTGCGATAAAATTATTGAAAAGAAATCTTAATATGTTTTAATTTATGTAACTTTGATTGCGAAAATATTCAACTATTCTTTTTTCGAAAAAAAAACCGTATTTTTCTAAGGATTTCATTATAAAACCAAACCAGCCAAATCAATGAGCACTAACTTGAAACTTGACTTTTTTGCCCGGCTCATATGCTGAGAACCCCCGTGCGCTAGTAAAAATGACTTCTTGATAACGCCGAAGAGAGGGGGAAAAAACCACTCAGCATGATTACGTGTGACAACGTTAAGTTAGATACCAACCTATAACACAGCGTGTCTGAACACTACCTTTACCATAGCTTGATATAAAGAGTCAAGCTAAAGTACCCATCAATCACAGCAAATCTGTAACAGCTGACTCTTGAATATAATTTGCTCTATGCGAATCTTTAAAAGAAGTAAGATTCCTTGTCAAGCCGCACTGGCATTTTCAGTTTCCGAAAGATTCACTTCAAATAAACACAGTCTTCATATACAGTCTTCGGTCAAATAGACACATACTTTGGCTTCACGCGACCAGCTGCTGGACACAGTACACGTTGACAATAAACGAATAAATAATGACTTATATCTAAATTATGTTTTAAGCTGAACCGGCTTAAGCGACCCATTTGCCTTTGTTAAGGGTATCCACCGCGGACATTCGTTTTACAGCCTGTTTTTAATCTCAAGTTCGAGTGGAAAAACACCAATTTGTACCAAGATGTATGGACCAGGCGAGCCGAAACTTCGATTTTTCTATGTTGTGTGGGGTTTCCTGGAATGTATTGGCTACGGCGGTCTAGTGTTGGGGTGGAGTTCATTTGTTTACGTTCTAAAGGATGAAGGGCTTTATTTGGATCTATGTGGGAATCTCACGGAAAGTTCACAAAATGACACACAAATTAAGTATGTTTTTTAATGTGCAAATATATATTTATGAAAACAATGAATTAATAATTAAGTTTGTCAAATGCAGCACAAATGATTTTTTATATGTTAATGAGGAAACTTTTAATGTATTGATTGTTAAAGAATCACAGAAATTGGAAGGAAATATAATCTACGGCAGTTAAGTTTAACTCAAACAAAAGTTTGTAGGTATGTGAAATGAGACAATCGAGAAATACTGTCTCAAGTTTAATTGTTTTGTAACATACTACAACAATCGTGCCATGCTGGTAACATACTACAACAATCGTGCCATGCTGGTAACATACTACAACAATCGTGCCATGCTGGTAACATACTACAACAATCGTGCCATGCTGGTAACATACTACAACAATCGTGCCATGCTGGTAACATACTACAACAATCGTGCCATGCTGGTAACATACTACAACAATCGTGCCATGCTGGTAACATACTACAACAATCGTGCCATGCTGGTAAAACAAAGTCATCAAGCAACCAGCTTGTCACGATGACAAAACACGGTTATCAGACAAGTAGTATGCAATGATACGACACAGTCATAAGACCTACCATGCAATGATACGACACAGTCATAAGACAACTAGCATGTAATGATGATACGACACAGTCAACAGACAAGTAATATGCAATGATACGACACAGTCATAAGACAACTAGCTTGCAATGATAAGTCTTGTATACTTTCTAATTGAAAGAAATTTAGATATAAATTCAATAGGCTCGATGCTTACAGTAGAAATATATTGTGTAATTGTGTACATCATTTGTTAGAAAATCTCCAATTTCATTGTTTTTATTCCCAGTTTTGAAATAGTATATGTATTGAACCTCACGAGCTTAAACGTATATAGTATAAAATGGTCAACTGTCTGACTACTTAGAGGCCATCGACATATTATATACGCGCGAACGGGTAGGGGGTGGTTTATCCTTTTGTTATATTGTGTTTTATTGGGGTGGTGGTGCTAGAGAGAAATGTGCTATTACAAATCTTTTTATTTGCTCTTTCTAGTAATACTTATTTTAGCAAAATGTCTGCTTTTGAAATTTACTAAATTAGCCTAGATCAGTCCTGAACAACTCAAAATGTAATGCGGGCCATAATACTTGATGAAAAACGTGTGCGGGCCGAACGAATTTAGGACGGGGGGGGGGGCGGTGAAGCTATAGAAAAGATAATAATAATAATGAATATTTCATTACTTACGAAATAAATTTAATGTGACACATTGCACAAGTAACAAGTTTGACGTATTTAGGAGATATATTTGAAGTGGCTGTTCTCAAAATTTCTTCCAAATGATCATCAATCAAACGTCGGCGTGGCTTGCATTTATTAATGTTCATTATTGAAAATGTCTGTTCACATAGTGGTTCTAAATATACTCAAGGGTTTTAGTGCAAATTCATAAAGATTTTGTACGTCTCACAGTCCACATTTTAATAAAAATCCTGCAGGTTGCTCTCTCTCTCTCTCTGTCCTTGATTCGGTAAATTGCCGAACATTGTAGTTCGATAACCTCCAGCTGTAATTAAACTGTCATGTCCTCGGGATTCACAGAAAATGGATCTTCATTTAGTTTAGATTGAATTTCTTCTTCTTCTTTAAGTCTTTTATCAAATTCTTCTAAGTAACATTTTCCCCCAACACACGTGCTTTTCCTGAGGAATGTGTTGTGCACAAGTGGAGAATTGACTCTTTTCACCATTTAGTAACTGGGTTTTGAAAAGTTTCATTTTCAGTTTACACGCTTTTACTACTGCAAACATTTAAAAAAAAAATTGGCTAACCTTTCCCTCGGCTTAACCATCTCACTTCTGCATGGTACAGTACGTCTGTGTAGTCAGCGTCTGCATCTTCAAGAAAAGCTTGAGAAGCCCTAAGTTTGAATCTTCTTGATGTTATATAGTTGACAACAACCAACATAACATGTTCTAAATGTAACACTTGGCTACACAGGACCTGCACATGTATAATGCAATTATATTTTGTTATTTGCCTTCCGATAAAATTTTCAAGAAGGGCTTGTACCGTTACGATGTTGAATAAAATACAATGTGCAAAAAGGGTACAATGATGAAAAGAAATCTACACACACCCATTGTAAACAAAGCTCTGTCTCGTATAAAAAATAACACACACTTCACGTATCTCGTGATAAAATTATATGCCTCCCCAAAAAATCTCTCGTGTCCCCTTGTATAGTCTGTTTTACTTATGTTTCGAGAACCACCTTACGCATTGTTTTCCTTTCCAGTTTTCTCCAGATTTTTCTACAATACTCGAAAGAAAAGGACAATACTTATTTAGTTGTAAACAAGGTCAAAGGGAGACTATTTTTAGCTACCCACACCTTAAATGCGGTATCGAGCTTGTTGTCTGCTATAGTTCATGACGTAAACACACGTCGTCTACATAACATCCATTATTAATACCCGTCATATTTCGGGCACCAAATGGCCACTATTTTCATAAAATCTAATCCCAACTTATCTTGCAAGCATTTTATAACTTCATTGAAGATATCTAACCTCTAATGAGAATGACAAGTTGGACGATGTCTTTGAAATCTGTGCTTTCGTCCATAGCTAGAGAATAAAAAGAAAATTCACACGTTTTCTGCATTAACTGTTCTTGAAAAGTGGTGGAAATGTCAGTTATTCGTCTTTGCATTGTCATTCGCGATAAAATGATATTTTAAAATAATTCTTTTTTTTTTCTGGACATCTTTTCAGAAGTAGCAATCAGAATGATCTTCTTTACAAACTCGTCTTTAGTAAATGATTTACCAGCAGTAGCAATTTACTTTGAAATACAAAAGCTTGACTTGGTAACAGTTCCATTTACTCTGCTTTTTCTTGAAACGCTTCTGCTCTCCAGTAAGAGTTTTCGATATTTTCGATGTTTTAGTGGATTTTTCATTTTGATCCAAAATGCCGTCGAAGATTATGCTCCACAGCAACTGTGTCACGACATTTTGTCCTTGAACAGTGTAAGTAGTATTTATGTGTCCACTCAGCATGACTCATTCTGTGCTCTATCTCTAGTTTTCTCTTTCTGATTTGATTCATGGCGCTTAAATACTTCAAGTACAAGTCTGTAAGTATATTACCGAACTAAAAGCACGGAATATATAAAATAAGCGATACGTGAGTTCTACAAAACACAATACAATATTACAAAAATAGTAAAAGGCTACTCTTCACAGAAGACACTACTTTTTGAACACACGCTATCGAAATTTAATTTGATTTCTTTTAAAAAAACACATTCATTTCAAACATACTTTGGCAAAAATTAAATGTATTGATTATTTAAAATTGAAATACATATTTCATATTATTTTTCTGTGTCTGTCTAAACTCTTTGTTATATAATCAATCAATAAGTTAGGGAACATCATTTTTAATTATAATATGAATTTTCACCAAAGTTTCGCGGGCCACAAAGTAGGTGCTGGCGGGCTCATGCGGCCCGCGAGCCGTATGTTGTGCAGGCCTGGCGGGCTCATGCGGCCCGCGAGCCGTATGTTGTGGAGGCCTTGCCTAGATTATTAAAAACTTTTAAAAAGTTATGGCCTTATAATGCTTGTTTCGTCTTTTTGGGGGGATTTTTTCGGTTTTATGGGGATGTGAGTGGGGGTTGGTGGGGGTTGCTAGAAATGTTATATAATAAAATGATGGTTGTCAAACATTATATCAAGTTATTTACGACAGGAGGGTCAAAAATGTAGTATGCTATATAGTGTTTGTACGGCGCCTTAGTCTATGATGTATAAATGTAAGTTGTCTACGATGTATAAATGTAAGTTGTCTTCTTCTGAACTACGTTGGTAAATGCCCCCCAGAAATGCGACCGAGCAGAAAGACAGTTGCCCCGACCGAGACTCACGTCTGGAGTTGGTGTTTACGATAGGATCGTCCAGTATTGGAGTCGGCAGTTTTGTGCTCGGTCAGATCAACTTCAGGTTTGGTACCCGTGTGATGAGGATAGTCGCAGCGTAAGTGAACCGTGGACAGAAGATATTAGGGGTCAATACAAAATATACACAAAGAAGATTTAAAAATGTGTTTTACCTATTAGTATTTCGCTTTATATAAGTATGTCTTGAAATATTTTACAATTTACAAGGTCTTAAAATGCATTACGCAAAGAAAGACTGTGCAGAAGTGTAGATGAGCACTCTGTGTAGCACTTTGTGTAGCACTCTATGTAGCACTCTGTGTAGCACTCTGTGTAGCACGGTACGTATTCAAATTATTTGAATTGAATATAGACGAAATTTAAATATGATTTATTTTGTTTAATTGTAAAAAATATAATCTGCACAGACTTTATTTGGGTAGACTCTAATCCTAGTTAAAAATACGAGTAAAAACGCAATGAAAAGTTCACATGATTTTAAATTTCTTAAAATTCATTACGCCGTTCTGAAGAAAGGCTTAGAAAAATGAGTATATGAAAAATAAGTTAACTTGAACGTCCCCCAAAATTGTTGCATCTACGCCAAACTGAGAAAACATTCCTTTCATAAACCCCCTTTAAAATAACAATGGATTTAAACTGATACATTTTTTTTACTTTCTACTTTTTTGTAAATTGTAATCCTTAAATTATTGACAGAAGTAGAATTATTTACTTTTTAAAACATCTAATGCTTACAAAATCCCGATTGAAGTGACGTAAGTCTTTAACTAGGCATATATTTTTAAAAAATAGATCTGAACTCATTTCCCCACCCGTTCTCCCAACCGCGAAGCAGTCGCGATCAACTATCATTTAAGCGAAAGTTTCAAACCGCCTCCTTCCTACAATAATATTTTAAGTCGTTCACCAGGTGAACACTGTGCGTGAAATCTTTAAATGTCTCGTTTGTAATCAAAAACTATAACGCTCCCTTCACTCACTGAAAATGTGTGTAGAGATAATGACTTTTAAAGAAATGATTTACTAGAGGTGGCTATCCTTTTATTCTACCGTCAATAATAATATAACAAAATCTGAAACAATGTTTACATTCTTATGTCACCCAAAAGTTTTATTCTTTTCAGCATTGTGTTCATGGCGGGTTCATTGCTGACAGCGTTTACAACGAATGGTAGGTTACATAATTGTATGTGATGGCTGGTTTCTCAATAGTAAATTTTAGTGTTATTTAATTGTTAGTGCTGAAGATATTGAACATATGAAACGAAATTGAAATTTTGTAAAAGAAAGTCTGCTACTATTAGTCTTCGATTGGCACTTTAACCTATTATGTAGTGGCGTAGCAGGAGTTATGGCCACCCGGGATGGGCCTCAATTTTTGCAGCCTCCTTCCTACGAAAGAATGCAGCTAGCCATCCCTCTATATAATGGAAAAATGTGCCTCCTACGCATCCTTCTTCCTACGGCATTGCTCTTATGGCTAGTTGAAGTAAGCATGCGCAAACTTTCCAATCGTGGCATTAAGTCTTATCGAATAGAAATTAACTCGAAAGGAAATAGAACCGAAACTACTGCTTGTTGCAGCTGTTATAATGAGGTGTATTCAATTGTTCCTCAAGATGTTTCACTTCTTTGAAGACAAGTAACAAAACACAGAAGATGATCTGATTCTTTAGAGCAACAATTTCATAATTTGAACTAGAAAATAGAGGGTCTCGCGCTAGAGGGTAAGGAGCTAGCGGGTGTCGAACGGGTGTAATTGCTCAAAACAATCCTTTCATTTAACAAAAGGTAAATTTTGTAAATTTTGTAAATTGACATCACGGAAACCCCGTGGCTTATCTCCCTTTCATGTAGCAACATGTATAAATTGACATCACAGAAACCCCGTGGCTTATCTCCCTTTCCTGTAAAAACATGTATAAATTGACATCACAGAAACACCGTGGCTTATCTTCCCTGGAATGGTGCTCCTGGCGTTTGGTGGTATTGTTTATATCATGTCCAACGTTCAGATTTCTCATCTCTTTCCTGTCGGCGGCACTGCCGTGGTCGGGCTTTTGAGTGGAGCATTCGATTCGTCAGCTGGCGTGCAGGTCATGGTCAAGGTAATTGGCAGACGTACATGCTAGGGTCATGGTAAGTGTACAGTTGTACATTTTAGGATCATGTGAATCAGACAGTTGTACATGCTAGGATCATGGTAAATGGTACACGCAAAGGTCATATTAATTTGAAAGCTGCAAAAGCTACAGTCGACACTTATCAGTGAAGGTCAGATTAAGTGATATTTTACAATAAATGTTCCTCTACATTTTCATTTGAAAATAGTTCAGCATTTTCAAAAGGTGTATTAGTTTAAAATAAAGTCAGTAAATAATAATTATCTTCAAAGTAAAGTTTATATGGTTGTCATAAAAAATGAAATTCATGCAAATCGTTGCAATTATCTCATTTTTTCGTGAGATAAATTACTACAAAGTTATTGGTGAAACCGTGTAATTAGATAGCGTTGAAAAGTTGTTGTTTTAAAACCAATACAGATTTGTATCGGTAAAAAATAACATAAGGTAAAAAATGAACCATTTCAATAGCTGGTAATTATAAGGTGCAAATGTGTGCAATAATTTGTAATTATCATTTATTTAATTTGTAATTGTCCTTCATTTAGACAATAATTTTTAATTATCAATTATTTAATTTGTAATTGTCCTTCATTTAGACAATAATTTTTAATTATCATTTATTTAATTTGTAATTGTCCTTCATTTAGACAATACTTTTTAATTATCATTTATTTAATTTGTAATTGTCCTTCATTTAGACAATAATTTTTAATTATCATTTATTTAGACAATAATTTTTAAAATAAAACTCAATCAGCTTCGTTTATAAACATTTGTTGTTTTTATATTTCAGCTTGGCTATGAAGGTGGTGTGAGCAGAAAGACGTCATACCTGATCCTTGCCTTCACGCACCTGCTCACATTCATCTCAACCTTTTTCTTCTTACCCAAAGACTTCATACACCACGTGCCAACATCTGAAGAACTCAACATAGAGATGGAGGTTAAAGACACGGGTAATCGAACATTACGAGCTGCCCATAGTTTCATGTAGATTTTACTATTTAGTATGTGAACATTTAAGAATTGCAGAAAAAAATGTGTTTGTACACAGAGAAACATATGTGTCTTAAATAATTACTATTGATTGATTGATTGGATACTTCTTTAGAGCTGGTATCCATGCTACTTTAGCATGCTCACTGCGCTCAGGTGTCATCAAATCTATTAAACAAAAAAGTCTTTAGACGTTTACTAAATGATTTTCTTTCCTTTCCAGTATTCCTAAAATATGGAGGTAAAATATTCCATAACTTTGGCGCTACCGCTTCAAAAGAGCGCACTCCGTACGACTTTTTTTCTGTGTTCATCCACACTAGGAATTTTCAGTAAGGACTGAGTTGAGGACCGCAGATTCTTTAAGGTTACATGTTTATAAAGCAGTTCTTTCAGATATTCCAGTGCAGAGCCTTCTATGCAGCCGTACGCCAAGGACAGAATCTTGTAGTCAATGCGCTCACTAATAGAAACCCAATAGAGATCTCGTAGAAATGGGGTAATGTGGTCTGTTCTCTTTTTCCGCGACGCAGTGCGTGCTGCAGAATTTATATACCGTGTGATTTCTTCGTTACATTATTTCCTCATTTCCCCTGAAACTTACAGACGCAAAGAAATATAAAATCGCAGTAGAAAGCCAAGAAAAGCGAGAGGAAGTTCCCGATGTTCACGTCAAAGACGCCGAAGGAAACTTCCGCAGTCTGATAAAAATGATATTTTCGAAAACGTATCTGCTCCACGTTTTCTGGTTTTCTGTACTCCAGCTGAGGTTCTACTACATACTGGGTTCTATGAACAAAACATTGGAAAAACAGCTTGATTCCAAGAGTGAAGGCGAGTGAAAGAATTGTTGACATTAATGTAAGAGATCAAATGAGAAACAGTTCCTGAAAATAATCTAACTTTTATGATTTTAAACAATATTTTTTAAAATAATTTGTTTGTTGTTGTTTTTTTTTTTTTTGCTTTTAGTTTAATTTAATTATTTATAATGTATTTTTGTGTACGTAGAGAAAGTCAAATTAGAAGGGGAAAAGTTTAGTGTAGTAGCTTTATTTAAATTATTATTGTGCCCCTTTCAATGTATCGAAGTCTCCTTCCTTATATTGATCATGACGCTTGAATAACTCATAAAATAGAGACACATCGGTCAGTGTTGCCGTGAATCTTGGCAAGAAAACCTTTATCTTCAAAATACACCAGAAGCAATAAAAATTAGTATTTAAAAAAATTGCTGCAAAAAATAATTTAGTAAAAATTTAAAATGTTCAGTTTCCTATAAAAACAACCCAATATTAATTCTATTGGATATTTTCCATTTCAGTAAGTCACTACACAAATATTCTACTATACATACTGATGGGCGGGGTCTTCGCCTCGCCACTCATAGGATTTGTCGTGGAGCTCAATGTCAAAGTATTTCGCAGTAAGTTCATTATAACTTAATAGGCATATGACAATTTATTAATTTTATAAGTCGATTTAGGCTTTTGTTGTATATAAGACAATATATTATCTACCCTTTACCATCAACATTGAGTTACAGATTATGCAAATAAAAAAATTCTAGGATTATGCATGATTTTAAAAATATAGATATTATACAACGTTTGTTTGCAAAGCATAGATAAATTGACTTATTTGTCTTCAGCAAAACTTTCATTTATGTCCTATAGTTTTTTTTTCTTTCCACAGAAAGCAGTACCCCATTTCGCCGTGATGTCATGCCGACCATCCTTCCACTGGTCTTGACCATCCTACTGGGTATCACCTTGTCGGTTCTGATTCTTATGGAGGACTCTTCTCTACTATATGTCAGCTTTGTCATATTGCTATTCTTCAGGTCATTTCTATACACGGTCATGACAAGCTACATTACTAGAGTGTAAGTATATTACATTTCTCTCCACCGTAATGACTGTTACCTTACTAGAGTGTAAGCATATTACATTTCTCTCCACCGTAATGACTGATTACCTTACTAGAGTGTAAGCATATTACATTTCTCTCCACCGTAATGACTGATTACCTTACTAGAGTGTAAGCATATTATTATGAAAACAGAATATTTCTAACTGGTAACTCTATGGTCGTATTTATAATTTACATTGTAAGAAATAGCAATGTTGTATCTAAGACATGTTGCTAAATAATAATAACAATAAATTTCTCTACCCCCCCCTTCCTTGTCCTTTATTCAGTTATAAATATTGTGCATATAACAAAACACTTGGGTTAATATTGGTCTCCAAGTTGTCATTGAAGAAATTGTTGTATTTTTTCATCATTAAATATCAGTTCGTAAAACATGTTTTCACATATGATGTTTATCTCAAGTTTAATAACAGCCATATTTACATTTATGGGTGCATTGTACAAATTAACGTATACGGTAAGGGAAAGAAGTCATGATACATTTTGGCGAAATAAATAAATATTATTGCCCTTTAATTACAACTTCATCCATGATACTTTAATCAAACATTCTATTTAATACCTTTTTTTTACAGTGGTCCTTCAAATTTTTATTAGCATGTATTATATTGGAGCACGAAACATCTTTAATGGTCACATTTTAATGGTCACATTTTAATGGTAACACTTTAATGGTAACACTTTAATGGTCACAATTTAATGGTCACAATTTAATGGTCACACCTTAATAGTCACAGTTTAATTGTGACACTTTAAATTAAGTTACAAAGAACAATGTCCGTATAATTTAGAAAACAAATCTGCTACAATGTAAGTCATTGTCAGGAATATCTTCTTAATCTTTCAAATACACACACACACAGAGACACACACACACACACACACTTTGGACAAAAGTCAAGCTTTTTCATTATTATCAAAACTATTGCTAAATATTTATATATTTTTAAATTCTAATATAATATCATATTTTATTAAACTATAGTTTTGTCCGAAGCGCCCACTGTTAGTTTCAACACATGCTTCAAGACGCGCTCTCCATCAATCATTTATTATCAAAAGGTGGACCTCTTTTCTCGACACAGTATCATACGTATATATATAACCAATAACAAGATCATTTTAAATTAAGTTAATTTTACAACCTCCCGTCCCTATTTTCACGCATGAGACATCCAGCATCTATTCAAAGATGACAGCAAGCATTTGTAGCGCTCTGTCCAAAGATGACAGCAAGCATTTGTAGCACTCTGTCCAAAGATGACAGCAAGCATTTATAGCGCTCTGTCCAAAGATGACAGCAAGCATTTGTAGCACTCTGTCCAAAGATGACAGCAAGCATTTGTAGCACTCTGTCCAAAGATGACAGCAAGCATTTGTAGCACTCTGTCCAAAGATGACATCAAGCATTTGTAGCACTCTGTCCAAATAGGACAGCAAGTATTTGTAGCACTTTGTCCAACAATGACAGCAAGGTGCCTTTTAAAATGTAACAGACATGATGGGTATATCTTTTTCTTTGAAACTTTGCAGTTTCCCGAGTGCTTACTTTGGAAGCCTGCTCGGCTTGTGTATTTTAGCAGCTGGTGTCATCGGACTGTTACAACATGCACTGTTTGAGTGGGCTGAGCTGAGGGATGCTAGAGAAGTAAGTCACCATTCATTAAGTGGGCTGAGCTGAGGGATGCTAGAGAAGTAAGTCACCATTCATTAAGTGGGCTGAGCTGAGGGATGCTAGAGAAGTAAGTCACCATTCATTAAGTGGGCTGAGCTGAGGGATGCTAGAGAAGTAAGTCACCAATCATTAATCATACATTATACTTCAAAACCATTAAAAAAGAGCGTTACTAAATATCATGTAATGTTTCCTTGACTTGCTGATTACTTTGGTAAGTAAGGGGTTCCTTGACTTGCTGATTACTTTGGTAAGTAAGGGGTTCCTTGACTTGCTGATTACTTTTGTAACTAAGGGGTTCCTTGACTTGCTGATTACTTTGGTAAGTAAGGAGTTCCTTGACTTCCCGATTACTTTGGTAACTAAGGGGTTCCTTTACTTGCTGATTACTTTTTGTCACCAAGGTGCATATGGTTTAACTTCATTCAAACAAAATGTTAATTAATTTTCGTGTGGGCGATGTATGTAACATATTTACTAACGAAATTTATATCTTTTTATCAAGCATAACTTTGGGAAAACATTGGAATTCCTTAATCTTTAGTTAACGGGAAATAAAGAAAATTTGATACAGTTTTATTGAAACAAATGTTAGATTAAGTGGCTTGTACTTAGATTACTAATTTACCAAAAATATAAACAAAATAAACAAAATAATAGAGATGTTTGTCGGACTGCATTAAAATACTGACCCAATTATTCTTTATTTCTTTATTAATGATACACAAAAAACATTAGAAAGCGTAAAAGTTGTAAAAACTATGGAAGGAAAAAAAACAAAATTACAATGAAATGAACGTTTAGACTATACGCTTTATCAGCAGACAAAACAAAAATAAACAAAATAGAATGAAAACATTTGAACTTAGCTTATCAGCTTTTTTAAAATATAGTATCCATGATTAATTGCAGTTAACAATGTATTCATTCCAATTAGATGGAACATCGATTTGCTGGAAGTAAAAACACAAATGATATTAAATGGTAATGCTATGTTAGAGATAAGAGAGGTATGATCATTAGAGATAAGAGAATGATGTCATTAGAGATAAGAGAGGTATGATCATTAGAGATAAGAGAATGATGTCATTAGAGATAAGAGAGGTATGATCATTAGAGATAAGAGAATGATGTCATTAGAGATAAGAGAGGTATGATCATTAGAGATAAGAGAATGATGTCATTAGCGATAAGAGAAGAATGACCATTAGAGATAAGAGAAGAATGATCCGCAAATTTTTACTAACTGATATATTTCTGGTACACTCTGAGAAAAGAAAGATAGACCATCGTAACATGTCCCGCACAGCCAGAGAACAAAACTGTTGCTTTACATAGAAGGTTTATCTAGAGAAACATCTGGGTTTATTTAAAGAGCTTCGTGCTCGGTGCCGCTTCTGCCGAATGTTTGTCAAGATTTATTTCAAGGTAATTTAACAAACATCCTTCAAGCCTGTTGAGCGAGGTAACAATTTTAAATGTAACGTTTCCAAGAGTTTTTAATATTATATTGCTAATTTGTTTTTCGTTGTTAAATGTTTGTAAAATATTTGTATGGGAATCAAGAGAAAAGTCTCAAGTTTGAAACTAAATTGTAAAAAAATAAACATAAAATAAATTTCCTGATACAATTAATGTCAAGCATTGCCAAAATATCTTTCACTCAGTTGTTTTCATCTGTCATTTATATTTCATCTAGAAAGGTAGAGTGAATATGTGTATTTATACTTTGCCAGGTAAACATATTTCTTATTGTCCTTGTGTGTACATCGTTCATCCACCCGGCCTGGCAGTGGTACGATTGCAGTAAAACCAAAAAGAACTAAACCGTCTCCTGGCACTCTCGGAGTTAAGGCCCACTTGTTTTGACGTCATCACCTGGATTCCCAACAATCCCCTTTCTTTCCGTAACGAGATGGCGGATTACAATGACATTTTGTATACATTAAATGTACAACTATTATTAATACGTTTAAATTATTTCTTAAAATTCAAAATATGTATTTCATTGAACAACCCCTCAAAACAAATCCTTTATAACATGTCTTATTTAGCAATGGGGGGCTAAATATTTGACAAAATATTCATCCCAATTAGTGCCCCCACCCCTACGTTTTTTCATGCCTTTGAACTACAATAATATTCTAATATTCTGCTTTTCAACAATAGATTTTATATCACATTTAAACAATAGATTTTATATCACATTTAAACAAAAGAATTTATATCACATTTAAACAATAGAATTTATATCACATTTAAACAATAGAATTTATATCACATTTAAACAATATATTTTATATCACATTTAAACAATAGATTTTATATCACATTTAAACAATAGATTTTATATCACATTTAAACAATAGATTTTATATCACATTTAAACAATAGATTTTATATCACATTTAAACAATAGATTTTATATCACATTTAAACAATAGATTTTATATCACATTTAAACAATAGATTTTATATCACATTTAAACAATAGATTTTATATCACATTTAAACAATAGATTTATATCACATTTAAACAATAGATTTTATATCACATTTGTTTTAGAAAAACAGAATAAAATATTACGCACCAAACGAACTGGCAATATTTTTTGAAAGAATCTCATTTATCACAATTATTGGATATTTTCTTTCATATCCCCTTGAAATGTGGTTGGGAGGTGGGTTTGAAAATGTAATAGTAAAGGCTGTCATCGGCAACGAGTCTATGTGCCAAGTTTCTGCTCACTAGCTTGACGGGACGTGGGTCAATTAGCTGTCAGAAGATTGTGGCAGCCAGCCACAAACAAAAGCAAAGTTAATTTAAAAGATTTAAGAAAAAAAAACCTAACTGAGCATGACCCATGAGTTCTTGACATTGAACCTAACTGAGTATGACCCGTGAGTTCTTGACATTGAACCTAACTGAGCATGACCCATGAGTTCTTGACATTGAACCTAACTGAGCATGACCCGTGAGTTCTTGACATTGAACCTAACTGAGCATGACCCGTGAGTTCTTGACATTGAACCTAACTGAGCATGACCCATGAGTTCTTGACATTGAACCTAACTGAGCATGACCCGTGAGTTCTTGACATTGAACCTAACTGAGCATGACCCGTGAGTTCTTGACATTGAACCTAACTGAGCATGACCCATGAGTTCTTGACATTGAACCTAACTGAGCATGACCCATGAGTTCTTGACATTGAACCTAACTGAGCATGACCCGTGAGTTCTTGACATTGAACCTAACTGAGCATGACCCGTGAGTTCTTGACATTGAACCTAACTGAGCATGACCCGTGAGTTCTTGACATTGATCAAACAATGACACGGTTTAAAGCAATGTGAAACAAATGTCAAGCCCCTGCGGTTTTTATTGTGGCCCTCTTTGCTTCAATGCGATTGTAAGTTAATGAGTCACATGATAAGTGTACATAATATTATGTCAATATCACAGTATTCTGTAGGTCTTACACTTACACCATGGAGCATTTCATGTTTTACTTACCCTTCTCCTCCAATCTCTTCATGTTAGAAGATTTTTTTAAAATTAATGGTAGGCTACCAGTTATCGTGTTTTGGCATTTTGGAATTTAAACAGTTATCTCCCGTTTGGATCTATCATTTAAAGCACATAATAAACTACTTGTTAATTTTTTGGCTAAATGTTTTTTTTATATATATATTTTTTGTTTCTGAAATAATTATATTTTATTTTTAAAAAAAATCATTTTAGATGATTTCCTTTTTAGCAATTTAGTTTTTTTCTCAAAGACGAACATGGGTGTAGAAAGGCTATCTAGTTGTTTTTTGAATGGAGGGTGGGGCACTGGGACACACAAAGAGACGCTGGGACACACAAAGGGGCACTAGCACACACAAAGGGTCGCTAGCGCGCATAAAGGGGCCCTGTAGAAATTATGTGGGGAATAAATTTACTTTTAAAATAAAACTTGACTATGTACAAATAAATAAACAAAAAAAGATGATATAAAAGTCAATTTTGGAGCAATGACATCTGATCACACTCCCCTCATTTTTTCCACACGCACTAGGGAGATCGCGTCATTATTTTCACTCTATATTGTAGGACCCTATGAAATCTTTAAAGATCACACACACACACACACACACACACACACACACACAACAACAACAAAGGTGAAAAGACTGTGAGTTTACAACTCTGAGCACAGTGAACACATCCGCCACAGAAGCAGACACTGTGAGTTTACAACTCTGAGCACAGTGAACACATCCGCCACATAAGCAGGCACTGTGAGTTTACAACTCTGAGCACAGTGAACACATCCGCCACAGAAGAAGGCACTGTGAGTTTACAACTCTGAGCACAGTGAACACATCCGCCACAGAAGCAGGCACTGTGAGTTTACAACTCTGAGCACAGTGAACACATCCGCCTTGTCTGGTCGAGTCGAAAGCAATCCATGAAGAACTGATCTAACCAGTTAATACTGAGATTTAAATTGAATGACGTAACAAGGCAAAGTACATGGAAGATATAGGTAGCTACTAAAGTCAACTGTGGTTTCATTACAACTGAATATGTTGTCTTTATAGACAGTCTTTTGTTTCAAACTTTCTTATATAAGCTTTTAACTAATTCAAATGGGTTGGAATGCTATAAAGCTTTCAATTAGATTAATACGAAATAACCAATTAGAAAAATAAAGCACTATAGTAAAGCTTTCATTTATAGACTATACAAATTTAAGACGTTTAAGCTGATGAACTGGGTCCAGTTATATAATAAAAGCTGAAAAACATGTCCGACATGCGCAGTGAGAGCGTTTGCTCAGTGGAAGGTAGACTACCCTGCCAGAACTGTCAGTGGGTTAGATTATAAACTTATCCAAAATAAGCAAAAGTGTTTCAGAATGATTAGGCCAGGCAATCCCAGATTTCGAGTGATTTATGTGATCTGGGCCTTCCTGGAGTGCACCGGTTACGGTGGGCTGATGCTGGGCTGGGGATCATTGGTCTATGTCCTGAAAGATGAAGGTCTTTATATTGATGTATGTGGCTCTACAGCACAGAATACTTCATCACATAACATTATACGGTAAGGAACTGAGTTAATACTAAATTAATGATAAAAGGCAGGGCCGGCGCTAACAATTGCTGGGCCTTATACGGATTGTGCGATGCTCAGTCTGGGTAGGGATACGGATAATATGTGAAAATTAAGATTTTGTATTAGAAAATAATTTTCGTCTTTGCATTTTATTCACTCTTTACTAAGTACAAAATCACGATCAAATTAACTTTACTTTACGAGCCTTGCGTGTAGCAAAGTCATACAGTATATCATCAAAATTGCCAAAGTGTTCAATCTATCTTCGTGAAGTGTTGACCTCAAGTAATTCTTGATTAGTTTGAGGCGCGAGAAGCTTCTTTCACCAGATGCCACAGTTACGGGTATTGTTACAAATATTCTAAGTGAAACAAAGTAGTTTGGGAATGCAGTGTATCCTTCATTAGTGGACAGATAAGCCAAAATTTCTACTGGGGTTTTGGCGGTATTTGGTAGAATTTGTTTTAAACATTCCATTTCATCTGCCAATTCTCGCCCACATATATCTGCTGACTCATCTGTTGATGACGTCAATGCTTGCTCGAAGCTCGCTGTAAACTTTCGTATGTCATCACGCTGAAGGCTCTTGATGCTGAAAAGACACCCAAATAGATTGTGGTTTGATTTCAAATTTTTCAGGGTCCCTGAAACTGTTTTTTGGTGCAACTTTTGCTTTAATCATTTCTTTGTATTTAGGTGTTTTTTTTTAATTTTATTTTATTGCTTATATTTTATTTTCTGTAAATTAATTAGATAAAGAACATCCATTTAAAATGGAGTTATGTCCCTTTGCTTGGTCGGAGTAGACAAGGCTGAATAGGCTTGGACTGTAAAGGGTCAAGAACGGTGTCTGTTTCATCTTACCCCAAGTTCCCCTAAATGACGAGTTTAGAGATAAAGCACCCGAGGAGCTACACATTTTTTCAATTTTATTTACTTGTTGTAATCACTTGAAACAACGACGTAATAGATTTAAAAACACTGTAAAACAGAATAAACACGCTGACCTATACATGATTATAAGTTAAAATGGTTTAATTTAATAATTTACACCTAGAATTAGCGCAGGGCCTATGAAAGTGCGGGGCTCACTGCGGCTGTATAGGTTGCAGTGGCCTAAGGCCGGCCCTGATAAAAGGTATACTGAAGAAAAAATATTTCTATTTACAATGAGTACACAAAAACTCTCTCCAAAAGAGTTTATATATCTTATTCTGCTTCAATAAAATGCATGTTTCGATTACATATCTGATACGAACAAAGAAATGAACGATTTAAATTGAAATTTAATATTGAGTAAATTTATCAGGTAAACCCCAACAATATATCCAGTATTGCCCACCCCACAATATATCCAGTATTGCCCACCCCCACAATATATCCAGTGTTGCCCACCTCACAGTACACCCAGTATTGTAATACAAAATAATTATATAATAATGTTCATTATAGTCATACGCTTTTTTAAATGGTCCTTTGTATGTGAAGCAGCAGCACAAATCACAGTGACCAACAAGGCTCCGTGGGATGCAAGGAACAAGACACAAAACTCGCTTCCATCTTCACCATAGCAACATCGTTTACCGGTGTGTCCAGTTTCGTGATTGGACAAATCAACTTTAAGTTTGGAACTCGGGTGTCGAGAGTAGTCTCATCGTAAGTATGTCAGCCAGTATGATACAAGTAAAACTGAAATATTATGTGAGTATCATGGTTAGTATGCCAGTGAAATATAAGAACAAGGTATGTTAAACTTGAATTAATAGACACGACAAAAATTCACATTTTTTAAACACTACGTTTCTAAACCACTCACCCTTTTTTCCCCGCCGCACTTCGGAACCAGCCTGGCACCAAAAATTACCTCACTTTCCTCCTCTACATTTTCCTTACTATTTCTCCTACACTACTCCTACTTTGCCCTTACACTATCCTTCCTTTACCTTACATTCTCCTAAAGTTATCCCCTACACTCTTCTACAGCTAACCCTTACACTCTCCTAAAGATAACCCCTTATCTGACTCAATCCCAAATTATATTTTATCAGTTTTATTTTTATTCTATCCACAAATATTTGAAATATGATTATTTAAAATCTTTTGATGACAGATATGATTATTTAAAATCTTTTGATGACAGATATGATTATTTAAAATCTTTTGATGACAGATATGATTATTTAAAATCTTTTGATGACAGATATGATTATTTAAAATCTTTTGATGACAGATATGATTATTTAAAATCTTTTGATGACAGATATGATTATTTAAAATCTTTTGATGACAGATATGATTATTTAAAATCTTTTGATGACAGATATGATTATTTAAAATCTTTTGATGACAGATATGATAATTTAAAATCTTTTGATGACAGATATGATTATTTAAATATATGTAATTCAAAAAATAATAAACTTCACACATTGAAAAATGAAAGACATTTTACAACATATCAGGATGAATATATGATTATGTGAAGGATGAATATGTGAGTATGTGAAGGATGAATATGTGAGTATGTGAAGGATGAATATGTGAGTATGTGAAGGATGAATATGTGAGTATGTGAAGGATGAATATGTGAGTATGTGAAGGATGAATATGTGAGTATGTGAAGGATGAATATATGAGTATATGAAGGATGAATATATGAGTATGTGAAGGATGAATATGTGAGTATGTGAAGGATGAATATGTGAGTATGTGAAGGATGAATATGTGAGTATGTGAAGGATGAATATGTGAGTATGTGAAGGATGAATATGTGAGTATGTGAAGGATGAATATGTGAGTATGTGAAGGATGAATATATGAGTATATGAAGGATGAATATATGAGTATGTGAAGGATGAATATATGAGTATATGAAGGATGAATATATGAGTATGTGAAGGATGAATATATGAGTATATGAAGGATGAATATATGAGTATGTGAAGGATGAATATATGAGTATATGAAGGATGAATATATGAGTATATGAAGTCCTTAACGTGTTTTTTTTTCCATTTCCTTACATTTATTACATTAAATATTTCAACTTTTAAATCTTAATTTCTTTTAAATGCATCAATAATCTTTAAAGTAAAGAATAGTCAACTCTAGAGAAAGAGCAAAGAATAGTCAACTCTAGAGAAAGAGCAAAGAATAGTCAACTCTCGAGAAAGAGCAAAGAATAGTCAACTCTCGAGAAAGAGCAAAGAATAGTCAACTCTAGAGAAAGAGCAAAGAATAGTCAACTCTAGAGAAAGAGCAAAGAATAGTCAACTCTAGAGAAAGAGCAAAGAATAGTCAACTCTAGAGAAAGAGCAAAGAATAGTCAACTCTAGAGAAAGAGCAAAGAATAGTCAACTCTAGAGAAAGAGCAAAGAATAGTCAACTCTAGAGAAAGAGCAAAGAATAGTCAACTCTAGAGAAAGAGCAAAGAATAGTCAACTCTCGAGAAAACCAAAGTGGAAAAGTTGTCTAACAGTTTGCGTAGGGTGATGTGTATTGACATAGAGCTAACAGAATAACGCTGACTGAAATATGAGACTGGGCTAGCAAGACTTCCTCAGCTGTTTTTATTCTATTCCATCCCTCTAGAAATATAAAAAAAAGTTCTTTCTGACTGTCTCACTTTAAAGAGAAGTGACGCCATAGAAAGTGCTTGCATTGCAGCGTTCTTTATCTACAATCACGAAACTCAAATACATTTTTTAAACGTTAAATAAACAATTCTAGTATGACTTCTGAAATTTAAGGTTTCATGCTTTCTTCTTTTCTGCATAATTGTCACTGAACACTATTATTTTTAAACAAGAGTATGATGTTAATGGTAAAAACGCATTTACATTGTGTAAAAGTAGATAATTTACATTTAGCATTTAACATTTGTCATAATAACTTTTCAGGATTCTTTACATTACTGGAGCTTTTCTGATAGCCTTTACATCCCAAGGTATTTTACACTAATAAGCATTAAATATTTATTCATCCTGTCTTTACGTTTTATAATAATAAATACCCCTACCTGTAATGTCGCTTTCTTCAATGACATGCTGTTTTAAGACAAATGTCGGTGTACCTGCTTGTTATAGTATTCTTAAGTTACCTTACGCTATGAAGAAAAGCATTACTATGACGCAAACTATCATCTATAAATCTCTTTATCAGTATATCCCAAATTTAGGGCACCATGACCCGCCTTTAAAACGCTTCTTTTCCCCTCCACCACTGCCTACCCCTGTGCTGCTGTAAGTTACTTCGAATTTTTATTTCGTGGCCTCTTTAGGCAAATATGTTCAAAGTTGTTGGAGAAAGCTTAAGCAAGTAATTTATATATTTGCATTGCAGTAAATTTCCAACCCCTACCCCAAGTTACGTAGGAAAGATGGTGCAAGGGAGGGCGGTCCACTTGAGCGACACTTGTTTTTTTTTTGTTGTTGTTTCTTTTGACAACTGTACAGTTATTTTCGTGAAAGAATGGGTCAAAGTACTTCGCTCGCCCCGAGTGGCACTAAACTTAAATACTCCACTGCCAGCCCTTCCGAATCATCTCTTAATCGCTCACCCCCATCCTACACCAATACTAGGAAACATCTCTATAGTTAACGCTCTCCATCCCTGTCTCTTTATCTCTCTCCTTCCCTGTCTCCATCTCTATATCCCTCTCTCTCTGCGCGCTCTCTTCCCCACTTCCCCTCTCTCTACATCGCTCCGTCTTCTTTCGCTCTCTCCATCTGTCTCTCTATCTCTTTCTCTCTCTCTCTCTCGATCTATCTGTGTGCCGATTGAAAATATTTGTTAAGTTTTTAGTTTTCTTCCCTTGCTCCTTTCCCGGCCCAAACGTAGAATAAGAAATATACATTTTAAAAATCCGAAGGATCCTTCATGCGATCGAAGCGTTGGGAGGCGGTGACAAAGCACCTCAACCCATACAACAAATTCCTTTGAAGAAAGTTAAGTAAACCAAATATTGAATATTAAAGCATGTGACAAGCCCCACTCCCTCATTTTTATCCATTCAGTAAACACAGACATGTAAAGGTGAAAGACAAAACCCCCGCAGCCCTGCCTAACAACCTGTCAAAGTCCCTGGAGATTTTACAGTCAGATTTGCGATTGAGTTTTAATACATATTTGACTCCCCTCCCACTTAAACCACTGAACCGTGACACGCTTTCTTCCCAACATACTAAGACGTCCTTTTTAAAAAGCGTACCAAAATAAGGACATTATACACCTTTTCAAAAGTGGCGCAGTTGGGAGGCAGGATTAGGTTTTGCCTATTTTCCTCGGTAGTTTTATGACACAAATAAGAAGTATATTTCACCACATTATTATCTAGTATATATAAGAATTATCTATTCTGACCGTAACGCTAAAAAACCGAAAATATTTAGATAAGTTCGGATTCTTAAGAACAACCATAGCTATTTTCTATTATTTTACGGAAATCGAATAAAATAAAATGCACAACTAAATATTTTATATCAATTTTATTTTAGTAAAAGTTTAAGTATTATTATTATTATAAATTACAAATATATTTAAAGTAACAATTAAGGAACTATCTTAAGCATTTTAAATTAAAGACAAAAATTTTAATCAAAGAATTACACAGTAATCACATTTATCGGGAAAACCTAAACATCAGTTGTTATTAGTGCGTTCTTTAGTGCGTTGTCAATAATGCGAAATAAAATTAAAATTAATTAGTTCTAAATAATCCCGCAAATGACGTCATAGTGCTAATTGCATTTTTACATTTATCGGGAAAACCTAAACATCAGTTTTTATTAGTGCGTTCTTTAGTGCGTTGTCAATAATGCGAAATAAAATTAAAATTAATTAGTTCTAAATAATCACGCAAATGACGTCATAGTGGTAATTGCCTATTTAGCCGAAGGTAAAAGTTATCTGATATAATAAAAGAGTGTGATAAAACTGATAATGTATATTCTTTTCTTAAAAGTAAAATTATTAAATATAATTAATTGCTTTTTAAATTGCTAAAATTAAATACAAATTAAGCTTTGAATTTTTAACATTTAATAAGTTTTTTCTTTTTATTCATTCCAAAAAAAAATTAAATTAATTTATAAATTAGTAAAAACTCTACCTATAAAAATAATTTTAATAACAAAAATGCCGGAGGTGCAGCAAAACTACTTAGCCAAATAGCATTTTTTAATGCACTTATCATCACTCATCTTAAAAAAAAAAAAGCATATTAGATGCTTAAAAATTCTTTTTGCATAAGTAAAGGGGTTACAATCCAGTGGATGATTTTCTTTTTAAACGCTGTGTGGGGGAGGGGGGGAGTAATACGAAACATCCATTTTGCCCAATGCAGCACAAGATACACCTCAGAATGAATTCGATAAATAATTAACCTTCTATGGTACATATATACCGGTGGTAGGAAATTGAAATTATACATTTTTAATTGGATGACAATATCTTTCAATCCATTGACATTACAGTTGTGAAAAATAGATGCTATATTCTCATTTAACATATGAACATATGTTTACTAATCAAGAAAATCAATGACGTTAACAAAATTTAAATACATTTACATAATTAACCCATGAATATCAAAACACAATCATTTTACGAAAGTGAAAATTTAATTTTCAAAATAGAGATTTTAATAGATAGAGAGGTAAACAGATCGATAGATTAATGATAGATGATAGATTATAGATGATAGATAGATAGACAGATAGACAGATGGACGGACGGACGGATGGATGGATAAACAGATAAATATATAGATGAATAGATAGATAGATAGATAGATAGATAGATAGATAGATAGATAGATAGATAGATAGATAGATAGATAGATAGATAGATAGATAGATAGATAGATAGATAGATAGATAGATAGATAGATAGATAGATAGATAGATAGATAGATAGATAGATAGATAGATAATAATAATAATAATAATAAAGTTCATTTGAAAAATCACGCTTCATCCCCAAAGGCTCGAAGCGCGGTACAAAAACTAAGTTGGGAGATAATAACAAGCTGGAAAAGATTGTAGACATCATCATTCCAGCAGGTGTTTGCGAAATAGATGAGTTTTTAAATTTGTTTTGAAGGACTCCAGCGTCTGGCTGTTTTTGAGAGCGTCAGGAAGGGTGTTCCAAATGGTTGGGCCAGCAAATGCGAACGTGCGCTTTCCGTAAGTTTCAAGGCGAACACGCGGTATCGAGAGTTTGCCACTATCGGATGAGCGGAGTTGTCTAGTGGGTACATAAGGCGTCATGAGCGCTTGGAGATAGGACGGCGCCAGGTCATGCAAGCAGCGGTAGCACAGAGTTGCGATTTTGTACTCTATACGAGCGCGGACCGGCAGCCAATGCAATTCTATCAGAAGAGTTTTAGCATGGTCGAATTTGCGTTTACGAAGAACAATTCGAGCCGCATTATTCTGTGCCTTTTGAATTTTATCAAGGAGCGTAGCTGGAAGACCCACCATGAGAGCATTGCAGTAGTCCATGCGTGATAGATAGATAGATAGATAGATAGATAGATAGATAGATAGATAGATAGATAGATAGATAGATAGATAGATAGATAGATAGATAGATAGATAGATAGATAGATAGATAGATAGATAGATAGATAGATAGATAGATAGATAGATAGATAGATAGATAGATAGATAGATAGATAGATAGATAGATAGATAGATAGATAGATAGATAGATAGATAGATAGATAGATAGATAGATAGATAGATAGATAGATAGATAGATAGATAGATAGATAGATAGATAGATAGATAGATAGATAGATAGATAGATAGATAGATAGATAGATAGATAGATAGATAGATAGATAGATAGATAGATAGATAGATAGATAGATAGATAGATAGATAGATAGATAGATAGATAGATAGATAGATAGATAGATAGATAGATAGATAGATAGATAGATAGATAGATAGATAGATAGATAGATAGATAGATAGATAGATAGATAGATAGATAGATAGATAGATAGATAGATAGATAGATAGATAGATAGATAGATAGATAGATAGATAGATAGATAGATAGATAGATAGATAGATAGATAGATAGATAGATAGATAGATAGATAGATAGATAGATAGATAGATAGATAGATAGATAGATAGATAGATAGATATAGATATATCCTTTAGTTATCCTTTTTTCGGTTCATTATATTTATACATATAAAAACTTAATGTATGAACGTATGTCCCGTTTGTGCTCATATATCAATCATAAATTGCGATAAAATATTTGTGGGCTGTTGTGCACACATACGCAATATTTTGTGAATTATTTTTTTTTAAATACAATATAACGTTTTGGGCCCGAGGAACAAGTTCTTTTATTTTCCCCTGATAAGATAAATATAATTTCCGTATGCGTTCCTATAACATTAAAAATACGTATATCTTTAAATCCTGTGATATTACAGTTGTGAAAAAGAGATATAGCATTATCTTTCTTCAAATAAACATATGTTCACTAATTTATAAAATCAATGGCGTTAACAAAACGTGGGTACATTTACATACGTATAAACATATATATCAAAGCCCAATTATTTTACACACTTTAAAATTTAATTTTGAAAAAGTGAGTATAGTTAAGATTTTAATTCAAAAAATTAAAGTTTATTTTTTATTTTTACTTTGTGAAAAGTAAAGTGGTTGTATATTGTTAAGAGATTAATAACATTTCTGTAAAAAAAAAAAAAAAAAAAAACTCAAGGCTGTTACAGATGTGAACAATGTTAAGAGATTATTTTTTAGATGACAGAATTCTTTGTTTTACGATTTTCCGATAACATAGTAGAAAACAAAGGCAAAAGTTTGTTTAAATTTTTAATGAAGATATCAGTATGTAAAATTCAGTTAACATAAAATGAATGTAAAATAGTATATAGAGTTTTTGTTGTAAGTTTAATATTACGTTTATACAATATTTAGTGGGGAAAAAAAGGGTCCACGAAAAGTAGTAGGATTGCCCCAAGGTTTAACAATTTAAAAAAACAAATGAAATTTAAAATATTTCTCTAACGAAGAAATCAGCCGTCGATGACCTCCTTTAATTACAATAATGATTTAATTATTGATCATTTCAATTTGGCAATTTAAAGTCATGCTTGTAGCCAAAATAATTAGTTGAGGGGTGCGAAAATGTGTAGTGTAGGGGTATAATATATAGCAGAAAAATACTTCTTAAAATTGTTAATGATATTAGAAACGTAAACATCATTACATAGAAACTTCTTTTTAAAATAAGGAATTGTGATGAGTTTTCGCAATAGTAGGTATAAATTATCGCAAAGTACCTGCCATTATTATCTCGATAATTTCGGGTGATATTTTCTAGTATAAAATAACAAATTATGCTATGCAACCAGTGTTTGGCTACCAACAGTTTCGAGAGTCTCATTCAGGCTCAAGAAATAGATAAAACTCTTTTTCTTTCAACTCAAATAATTACATTTAAAAATCTGCCCCTGCCTGCGGTCGCCAAAAAAATGAACTTCCGGCGAGCATCAAAATGGCTGCCTTAGAAATTTTTGTTTATTGAATTTGATGACAAAAAACAGGAAAGCGTTTCTTTCATTATTGGTTTAATAATAACAAATTCAATTCAGGACACTAGGTTCTGTCTTGAGAACGAGACTACGCCTTACTGGCATATATAGGCTCGTGCTTTTGATCACATGTAATTTTAATTGGTGCAGCTCTGTGAACATTGCCACCATCTTTGTCAAGATGGCTGCCTTAGAAATTTTTGTGTACTGAATTTGTTAACAAAAAATAGGAAAGCGTTCTGTCATTATTGTTTCAATAATAAAAATTCAATTCTGGACAATAAGTTCTGTCTTGAGAACGAGACTACGCCTTAATCATCATCATCATCATCAGGTCCCGTAGTCCTTCGACCGTTGGGGCGCCACAGATGACATGTACACTATTCTTCTCCATTCCTCTCGGTCTTCTGCCCTACGCATAGCATCGCCTAGTTGTAATCCCGTCCATTCTTTGATATTATCTTCCCATCTTTTTCTTTGTCTTCCTCTTCTTCTCCCTCCTCTAGTAGTGCCCTGCAAGATCTCTTTGGCGAGCCCTTGTTTTCTGGTCACGTGGCCATACCACTCAAGTTTGCGCTTTTTAACAGACGTCAGGAGGTCATTGTATTGCCCAATTGCCTGACGAATCCTTTCTTTTATTTGCTCATTGGTGATGTGGTCTCTATAGCAGATGCCAAGAATGCCTCTGTAACATCTCATCTCCATCGCCTTTATACAGGCATGTATACGCTCGTACTCTTGATCACATGAAATTTTAATGGTGAAGCTCTGTGAAAATTGCCACCATCTTTGTTGACCGGACGATGATATACACACGAGATCGCCTATTGTCAATGAATGCCCAGCATACGCACTTGACCGCTGACCTCGTATGTCGCCTGAAGGAACTGTCCATTGGTCGAGGCCTGCCCCGGAAGCGTATCCGTCGTGGTGGTAGACGAAAAATAGAAATAAAACAACTTGGCACTCCTTCGTCGTCAAGGCTTACTCTACGCTATTCTGACCCATCCAACATCATTCGCATTAACACCTCTCCACCTTCCGGCAGATTGACACTATGTTTATGCAGGAGACCTGGTTTCGACAGACAAGTGATGAATGGAAGTGCGCCGATCTCGCTCCACCTGGTTATTCTGCCCGGTCATTTCCTCGTCCATCTCGTGGTGGTGGACTTGCTGTCATCTACAAGGACACTTTGTGCCGTTATCTAGCCTTTGTCATCATGATCATGTTTACTAAATTATATGTACAGCCCTAGGTTGGGGTACTACGCTTTATAAAACTTCGTATAATAATAATAATAATAGGCAGCTAAAATTAAAGATATGGCTCCTCACTCAAGTACACGACGCCGAACTCTGTACGGATTGTAAAGTCAATTAGAAAATAAACTTTTTCTACATTTTTAAAAGTTCACTTTCGATGAACAAGTAGCAACATTTTAGAATGGAAGTTTTTTTTAACTTAAGGAACATTTCTTCTCCGACACTAGAGATCAGTGTTTTTTTAGACATTGGGGGGGGGGCGGTGTCAGTTCAAGTGGGCAGTGTCCAGAGGCATAGCTAAGGGCTGGCAGATGGGGCATACGTCCCCGGGGCGCAGAATATCGGGGTGCCTTAATGATAATGGGCTTTGATTGTATTAAATGGTTGAAAATAATTAGTTACAGACTTGAGGATATGAGCATAAAATGAACCATGTCTCATGACGCCAAATACTCTAGATACGCCCCTGCCACTAGCGTAGAAAGGGAACGATCAGGTTGCTCACTCATTTGTCACTTTTTCTTTCTGTGGATGTAAGGCATTTTTGGAGAAAAGCAGAGTTTGTATCATGATTTAGCGATCATTTTCATTGGGATGAGGGCAGAAATCGAGGGCGCAGATGAATATTGGTTTTATTTATATAAATAAAAGCAAGACAAAGATCATGAAGGTAAACTCAGCCAGTAAAAAGCATATCTCTCTGACAGGAAATGCACTACTGTAAGAAGTAGAATCTTTCACATACTTAGGTAGCACCATTGACATAAATGGTGGATCCGATGCGGGTTTAAGTGATAGAATGGGAAATGCTAGGTCAGCATTTGTGAAACTATGAGAGTCAAATGAACTGACTCTTCAAACCAAAGTCAGAATTCTCATCACAAATGTCAAAACATTCCTACTCTGTGGAGCCGAAAATTAGAGAACAACAGCGAGCCTTATGCAGGAGTAACGGATCTTTATAAACCATCGGCTTAGAAAGATCCTTAACATCAAATGGCCAATCACCATCATCAAATTAGGCTTACTAGAAAGGACATATTAGAAGGCTATTGGCTAAGACATCATAAGGAAAAAATGAAGATAGGGCACACTCTCCGAAAACCCTTAGATAACATAACTAGACCATAACTAACATGATATCCACCGGGGAAAAAAAAGACGAAGCCCTAAAAATACATGTAGACGAGAGCTAGTAGCTGACACACTAAGAATGGCATATATGATATGATATGATATATGGTATGATATGATATGATATGCCACATGAGATTTCAATATTCATTAACAATCTGGTCAGCGTGATTCCCTTAGAAGCCTGAGGTCCTAGGCAACTGCCCAATGTGCCCAAGCCTTAAAGTGATTGGTAGCAATCAATGTAAGATCCTATAAATATATATTGTACAATCTTGTATCATCTAATATGCTTTCAATACTCATTCAATTAACTCCAAATAAGCTATGTAACTTTTAATTTTGGACTGAAATAATTGTTTGCGTACAATGTTTTGTCTTTTTATAAGAAATTACAGGTTTTTATTATTATTACTAGCGAGTACCCGGCATGCGTTGCAATGCCACTCATCGAAATAAAGTGTTTGTGTTTTAATAATGTTTTTTGTAAGTACTTTTAATACACAAATATCTTTTACCGTCTGGCGCGTATTCGAATTAATTAGAAGATTTTCGAAGCGGGAGCAGACCACACGCAGCTGTCCATGTGGGAAGCATGGATTTTCAAAATTTAGTCACAAACTTGTAGCGATTGATCCCCCCATACAATAGCTTTGTTTGAAATTATATTTATATGGCTCATTTATTACATATAAACAAATTTAGGACCCAAAAGGAATATTGTGAAATATTTGTACTAATTCAGAAACCTATTTATTAAGTCACATATACAAAATGAAATGTCACAGTTAATATTTAATTTATTTCCACCCACCTATGCAATAGGACATTATATTTACATAGCTCATATAAGAAAAAATAATAATTTAAGGCCCCCGGCCCAAAGCTAAATATATTGTAAAATGGTTTTACTTATTTAGAAACCTAATGCAGGCCTGCACACAACAATTCACGGAAGGTTTATCGCATTCAGATGAATGGTATACAAACGCAAAAGGAAATTATATTTAAATAGCTTTGTAAAATGAATGGGTTTTGATATCCATGGGTATACTTTTGTAAATGTATTTACGTTTTGTTAACGTCATTGATTTTCTTAAGTGGTAAAATGAGAATAAAGCATCTATTTTTCACAACTGTAATATCATTGGATTTAAAGAAATTGTCATCCACGTAACATTTCCTAATCCGCATATATATGTACATAAGAAGGTTAATTATTTGTCAAATTCATTCTGAGACGTATAGTGTGCTGCCTTGCGCAAATGAAACTATCGTATTATATTTTTCCCAGCCCCCAAACAGAGTTTTAAAGAAATTAATAAAAATCATCCACGGGATTGTAATCCCCTTACTTACGCAAACACAATTTTTTTGCATTTTAAATGCTTTGTTCTTATTTGGATGAGTGATAAGTGCATTAGTGAATTCTATTTGGATATGTAATTTCGCTGCACTGATTGCATTAAACGGCATTTTCGTATTAAAAGTATATTTAAAGGGTAAGTTTTACTACTTAATAAATTTCATAAAGGTATATTTTCTGAAAGAATAAAAGTAAAAACTTAATAAATGTTAAAAATAAAAAGCTAAAGTTGTATTTAATTTTATAAAATTTTAGCAATTTAAAAAGCAATCTATTATATTTATTAATTTTACTTTTATGAAGGGGGGAAATACATTATCAATTTCATTACGCACGGTTATTAAATCAGAGAACTTTTTGCATTGAATAAATAGGCAATTTGAGCAATAACGTCATTTGCGTGATTATTTAGAACAAATTAGATTTAATTTTATTACGCAATATTAAGAACGTACTAAAAAACGCACTAAAAACAACAGATGTTTTGGTTTTCCGATAAATGTGATTACAGAGTAAGTCTTTGACTTTGATCATAATTTTTTTTATTACTTTTCATAACTTTCAAACACATATACAAATAAAATGCTTAAAACAATTCATTGGTTGTTACTCCAAATTTATTTGTAATTTATATTATTAATACTTAAAATTTAATTAAAATTAAAGCGAATATATAATATTTTTGCGCATTACCATTTATTTGATTTCCGTAAAATAATAGAAAATAATTATGATTGTTTTTAAAAATGGGAACGTATTTAAATCGTATCGGTTCTGTGGAGTTATGGTAACCATAGATCAATCTTATATAATAGATGTATTACTACATCATTGCTATTCAAAATCACAACACGTTTACAAAGCTATACCCGATTCTAAAATACGTCACAAAATTCAAGCTTATTTATAAAAACAACAAAAATACTCTCTACACTAAACATGCAAAAACGTATTTTCTCTGCTCTTGCTACAAATTGATGTCTGCTGGCATTTGTTCAAGGGCGGTTGTGTTGATAGCTCTGTTTGAAATTATTTTGATAAAGTTTATTTAAGGAAAAAAAACAATTTAAGGACATCGGCCCATGCGAAATATTGTAAAATGTTGTTCTAATTTAGAAACATTTGCGGGAGCGCGCATATCAATTCACAAAAGTTTTATCGCAATCGGATGAATAGTATAGGATAATTATATATATAATATAAGGGGGGAAACGAATTAAGGCCCCCGGCCACAAACGGAATATTGTAGAATTGTTGTATTACTTCAGAAACCTACTTATTATATCACACAATTCAAAAAAAGAAACATCTTACAAAAGTTGTATCGCATTCAGATGGAGGGTATAGGAGCGCATACGGATATTATTTTTGACAAAGCTCATATTAGAAAAAAAAAAGATTTTTGGGCCAACGGCCAAAAACGGATTATTTTAAAAGTGTTGTAATTACTTTAGAAACCTCCTTATTATGCCACACACACAATTTAATGTCGCTATTTGTATTTGCTTAAAAATCTATCCATCCATGCATTAGCTCTGTTTGAAATTTTATTTGTATAGCTCATATAGGAAAAATAGAACATAGGGCCCTTTGCTCAAAATAGAATATTTTTAAACGGATGTAATAATTCAAAACCTTTGCAGCGTGCGCAAAACATCTTACTAAAGTTTTATCTCATTCAGATGAATGGTATAAGAGCGCCTACGGAAATTATTTTTTAGAAAGCTCTTATAAGAAAAAAACGATTTTGGGGCCAACGGCAAAAAACGGAATACTTTAAAAATGCTATATTGACTCTGTAAAATGCGCATGCTTATGGACAAAAAATAACAAAAGTTTTGTTGCAATCGCTTGAATGGTGTAGGAGCGCATACGGTTTGAAATTATATTTATATAGCGCATATACTTTAAAACGAACATGGGACCTCTGCCTAAAAACGGAATATTTTAAAACGGTTCTAATAATTTAGAAACCTTTGTGGGCGTGCACGCAACAACTCGCCAAAGTGTTAGCGTATTCGATTAATGGTGTAGGAGCACAGACGAAAATTATTTTTTACAAAGCTCATATAAGAAAAAAAACGATTTTGGGACCAACGGCCAAAATCGGAATACTTTTAAAGTGTTGTATTGACTCAGTAAAATGCGCGAGGATATGGACGACCACTCAACAAAGTTTTGTCGCAATCACATGAATAGTGTCGTAGCGCATACGGTTTGAAATTATATTTATATAGCTAATATAATAAAAACCGAACATGGGGCCCCTGGCTCAAAACAGAATATTTTAAAACAGTTATAATTATTCTCAAACCTTTGTGGGCGTGCTCGCAACATCTAACCAAAGATTTAGCGCATTCGGATAAATGGTGTAGGAGCGCAGACGGAAATATTTTTTACAAAGCTCGTATAAGAAAAAAAACAAATTAAGGGCCAACGGCCAAAAACGGAACATTTTATAAGTATTGTAACGAAACAATTAGATACCCGGTTAGGTGGCCAACAACTAATTAAAGTTTTGACGCAATCGCATGAATGGTGTGGGAGCGCATATGAGACATACATACATACAGACATACATTCATTTTTATATATATATATATTATTTCTCTTTACAGTAAAACTTAATTTTATCACATTTCATTTCTAAATTCGCCAAATGGGTTCATTGGCGATAGGGTTAGATACTGGTTCAATAGTTTACAAACTGTGACCTAAAAAATAGCTGCGGTCACCCGAAATCATAATACTGTAGTAAAAGCCACATTCTTATCAATCATTTAGTTATATTATAGAATCAAGTCTCTAAAATCCTCTCCTGTTCATATTAACCATTCTTAACAACAACAAAATACACAGTAGCATTTAAATACATTTCATTTATAGATGTGCTTCTCATTTGTTTGTGCTATGGTCAAAATTATGCACTCGATTTATAAATAAACTGGCAGAGGCAATTCACTATCATAAGGCGTCACGTTGCAAACACAAATAAGGATGTGCCTGTTTTGGATTAACACTCAACATGGCCAGGAACATATCGATCAAAATACATTTAAAAAACTCTTCATAATTACTTAAATCTTACAACTAATGACTGTCGACATCTAATAACTATAAAAAGATAGTATTAAATTTTAAGTTCTTTCTGAAATATAATAAAAATATCAATAAAGTTATTTTTTTACTTACGTTTTCCAAACCTAAAAAATATTTTGCTAGTTTTTTTTTATTTCCCCTGTGAAGTATAGAATTTCATGCGGAATGGAAAAAAAGGAGGGGTCCAGAATTACTCAACTTTATTAATTAAAATTTTAAGTAATATTTTTAAATGCAGCTTAAATTGTCGTCAATACTAATAAAGCCGTATATAATCCCCAGACATGCAATGGATAATCTTCCCTGGACTTGCTTTTATCGGCGCTGGGGGTATCATGTACCTGGCCACTACCATACAAATAGCAAATCTATTTCCGATAGGCGGCGCAGCAGTCGTTGGACTCCTGTGTGGTGGGTTCGACTCATCGGCTGGCATACAACTCATGGTTAAGGTATGATGTTTTCTAGACAATATGTCTTTCTTGCTTCTCTAAGACAAAAAGAAAGATGAAAAATAATATTTGATTCTAAAAGTTTAAAATTTATTTAAAATTTTGTGCCACTATTTAAAATAATCTGACTTTATTTTGCCAATGATTGCTAGGATAAAATGTGATGATTGATTTATTGCCATAGAATATTGTTTTTCGTGCAATTAATTTATTTAGTAAAACTTTCTTATGAATTTTGATACGACATGTACCCCCGCCCCCTGGGGCTCTGGTCGACATGTCTGTAGTGAAATGCTGACAAAAGAGGCGCTGCCACCCTGGCACGACCCGAGGAACATAAACACCTTTTCGTGATCCTGCGTGGGCAAAATACATGCATGGTATCTTCCGAAAATGGTAGCTACTACAAATGTTTCTACCAGCTGTGGACAAATCCGCAGTTGAAATAATGGTAGAATCAAAGTAGGGATAATGATTACTTTGTTGCCGCTGACGGATGTGAGGCATGAGGTGGGTAGTGGCAACCTCATGTTAATGATGCTATATACACAATCATTTATGAGGCTGTTCCTAGGCAACCATTTCGTCCCAGCTACTTTGTGAACTATTTGCGAGATGGAACCCTACTAAAGGAAACCTTATTAGGGGGCGACCAAATCTTCCCATGGATAGTTTGGGTGGGAATCGGGATAATATAATGTAAATATACAATCCCGACAACTAGGGACATCGACTGGTGATTTTGTAAGAAAGTCATCACAGGCCGATTGGTAGTGGCCAGGTACATGATACCCCCAGCGCCGATAAAAGCAAGTCCAGGGAAGATTATCCATTGCACGTCTGGGGATTATATACGGCTTAATTAGGGGTCACCAAGAAAGTCATCACCGGCCGCCCTTGATGTCCTTAGGGGTCACAAGAAAGTCATCACCATCCGACCGGATGTCCGTAGGGGTCACAAAGAAAGTCATCACCGGCCGACCGGATGTCCTTAGGGGTCACCAAGAAAGTCATCACCGGCCGCCCCTGAAGTCCTTAGGGGTCACAAGAAAGTCATCACCGGCCGACCGGATGTCCGTAGGGGTCACAAAGAAAGTCATCACCGGCCGACCGGATGTCCTTAGGGGTCACCAAGAAAGTCATCACCGGCCACCCCTGATGTCCTTAGGGGTCACAAGAAAGTCATCACCAGTCGACCGGATGTCCGTAGGGATCACCAAGAAAGTCATCACCGGCCGACCGGATGTCCTTCGGGGTCACCAAACTATGGCCCGCGAGTTTTTGTACCACAAATTAAAATAGTCTTGCTTAAATTATTTCTAAGTTCATGCTAAAAAGTATCGGCATCTTCTGCCATTAAAAAGGGGTCGTAGTCAAAATGTTCAGGATGATTATGCAGACCGCGCTTGTCATGCGGACCACTGGGAAAAAAGTTTGGTCAACTCTGCCTTAGACTGATCTCATGGGCCCCGTAAAGCTACTCAGTCGAGTGAAGATACGAGCGAGGGTTGTCCTAGCAGGAGAAAATCTCCAATGTGCCGCTTCGCGGCCCGACAGTTATAGGATATAGGACTTTTCAGGCTTAAAGAAATGGGGGTGCTCCACCGCTCCATGACATTTCCTATTGTACATATGACCTGTACAGTCCTTCTTGAATGTTCCCCTAAAACATTTCAGTTTGGTTACGAGAATGGCATCACGAGACAGACGTCCTACTTCATCATTGCATGCACCCACTCCTTGACTTTCGTGTCCACCTTTTGTTTCTTACCAAGAGGATTTATACCACGGCCAGGGCCAGATATACTAATGTACGAGACCAACGTAAGGAGCACGGAGGAAGGTAAGCACTACTCCTGAACTCTGTGTACACTACTCCTGATTTCTATCTGTGCACGGTGTCTTTATTATTTAACTTAGTTTTCTATTATCTTTACTTCGGAATTTAATATTAAGATAGCAATCATCCCACTATAAAAATATATTTAAACATTTCAAACGAATTAAAGTTTTCTATTTCGTTAAGCGCTTCGCTTGTCTCTCTTAAACACCACCCACGATAAAAAAAGTATTATTACCTAGGTTCGTGTGTTCTATAGGCGAGCTAAATAAAATTGACAGAAGTTAGCGCTAATTGGAATTCTTGAAAAATGCATTAATTGAATGCATGTATTGTCAAGTAGTATTAATCAAGATGACGTTCACACATCGCCGCCGCCGTTGTATTGCAGTTTTTTTTCTAGTCCTATAATTGTACACGTTAAATTAATTGGAGATCCGTAGCTTGAAAACAAAAGCTAAACGTTAGTGCCGCCATTGATGTTTGCTTTTATTCGGTGCTGTCAGAATACGTACATGATCAGAAAATCTCGACTAAACATTTCATAAAATGACCCCTCTAAAACTTACACCGGTTCTGTTAGGAAAAAATAATTTCTCCTCCATGTTAAGGTTGATTTTAGTATTCTATACTTAAGACATTGCCGCTCCCCAAATTGAACTTTCTGTGCAGCTACAACCCCAATCCCATCCTTCACCTTCTAACCATAGCGTACATTTTTTTAGTTTATAAATAATGTTGTTGTTGTTGCAGATAAAACAATTGAAAAGAAAGACACAGAGGAGAGCGCAGAGTCGAACCGTCAGGAGGAGGGCACGGGTAACATTCGGAGCCTGCTCAATCACATGCTGACCCCCACATACTTGCTGCACGTCTTCTGGCAGGTCGTGCTACAGTTGAGGTTCTACTTTATGCTAGGATCAATAAACATCACCCTGGAAAACCTACTGGATACAAAAGTTCAAGGTAAGGGACAGGATGATAAATCGATGCTTTAAACAAAATTATCCTTTTCCCTCATTTTAAAAGAATTTATTTCTGCTTGCTAATCCATTGGGTTTATCAGTTTGTAGCATAATTTTGTGTTTTGATTCAGTCTTCCTCGTGTTGACCTAAAAGGTCGCCTCTGAGTTGTTAATAATGTATGAAAATATTTTTGCAGTTATTTTTCTTAATGCACTTTAAAATTTGTTTTAATAATTTTCAAAAATTTTAGTGCTTTTTAATTCGTCTTTAAGAGAATGTCTTTTTTAAGTTCTATTTTGTAATTGTTCATGTAAAAGTTTAAAAAAATATTTTTTTATAAATATCCTAAATAATTAAATTTACTTTTTAAAAAATTGTATTTAGTTTTTAACATATTGGTAGGCATTAACTGACATAAACTAAGAAAAGAGAACATGAAGTCTGTTAACTTTTGTATTAATTAAATGATCATCTTTTTAAGAACTTACATTCCAGTGTTTACGGAAAATCTTCATCGATGGATCAATAAATATTTTAAAAATAAAAAGCATTCTTTCAAACTGCTTCAGGTATATGAGTTGGTCGTCAATGATGTTTTATTATTCTGTTCCATAAACATCGACGTCACGCAATTTTGAAAACCCCTTAAACCCTACACAACATTGAACTAATAGTTGTTGATGAACCCTTACTTGCAATAGCAGAAGTTTGTGTTTCTTTTGCAGTCAGCCACTACACCGATGTACTTCTCTACGTCATGATGGGTGGCATTGTCGTCTCGCCATTGGCTGGATTCTTGTACACGCACCAGCGGACACTGTTTGAGAGTAAGGCATTTACATCACCTCAATGCTATAACGTTATATGAGAGGAAGACATTTACATCACCTCAATGCTATAACGTTATATGAGAGTAAGACATTTACATCACCTTAATGCTATAACGTTATATGAGAGTAAGACATTTACATCACCTCAATGCTATAACGTTATATGAGAGTAAGACATTTACATCACCTTAATGCTATAACGTTATATGAGAGTAAGACATTTACATCATCTCAATGCTATAACGTTATATGAGAGTAAGACATTTACATCACCATAATGATATTACGTTATATGAAAGTAAGACATTTACATCACCTTAATGCTATAACGTTATATGAGATTAAGACTTTTACATCACCTCAATGTTATAACGTTATATGAGAGTAAGACTTTTACATCACCTCAATGCTATAACCTTAATATGAGAGTAAGACATTTACATCACCTCTATGCTATAACCTTAATATGAGAGTAAGACATTTACATCACCTCAATGCTATAACGTTATATGAGAGTAAGACATTTACATCACCTCAATGCTACAACCTTATTATGAGAGTAAGACATTTACATCACCTCAATGCTATAACCTTATTATGAGAGTAAGACATTTACATCACCTCAATGCTATAACGTTATAGAATTTTTTTTAAACTGTTTTAACTCGTGTTGTTTGTTGTGGATTTATTGGGGGGGGGGGGGGTAATTTTAACATTTTTTAAATTCTATTTCAGATTTCCCAAAAATCCATAAGCATTGTTCAGCGTAGTTGATTTAGAGTTTAGAGTATTTTTTAAGTAGATTTTAGAGGGCACACGTTGATTAAACTTTTGTTTTTCATTGAAATGTTAATTGTAAAAGAATGACTTTGTGAATGCTGATTTGATAGACAAAAATGTATTGACATAATGGTCTAGGGAAAAGGCTGCCCTATTAAGAGGTCGTTTATGATTCTTCTATCAAATAAATTGTGAAATAAGTGTGAGGACGAGGGCAGATATAACTAATCAATCTAAGAAGTGAAATTATATATAATATATCATGTGTTGCAGGTGATGATATTTAAAGGATTCTTTCGTATGTGTTAATATCTTCGTTTCCATATAGTGCTTATTATTATCTAATGGACTCGATAATTCCTTTTATGTTGATGTGGCAGTGACAGTTGTATAATATATGAATATGGCATCCTTCCGTCTTCACGAGACGATGGAGTAGCTGTGTAGTCCTACACTTTGACGAGTGGCTCACTAGGCCAAGCCTGGACTGGTAATCTCGACTGAATTTCTTGCAGGAGAATATTGATTCCTGGTTAATTTTGGCCTTCCGTGCTGTTCTTTTTGTTGCAAGGGCTTCGTTTCGCACATCTTCTGCCTTTTTGACTCCTTTGTACACTGCTGTTTGCCAGCTGGAACGTTGTTCGGCAATATTCTGCCATTTGTTGATTTCTATATTGGCTTCCCTCAAGCTCCTTTTGCAAACGTCCATAAATCTCAGGCGTGGCCGTCCAATAAGTCGTGTCTTTTCTGCCAACTGGATCATCTTTGGAATACCGCCTTCCTCCATTCTCATTACATGGCCTAACCAGCGAAGGCGCCTCTTGCTAAGAGCGGAGAATATGCTACACATTTCGGCACGTCCCAAGACCTCTGTGTTAGGCACCTTGTGCTGCCATCGGATGCGTAAAATGCGACGCAGACATATTTGATGGAAGCTGTTGAGTTTACGCTCGTGACTGGTATATGTTGTCCACAGTTCACTGCCATATAGGAGCGTACTAAGCACACATGCCTGATAGACACTTGGTTTTGTTTGGGGTTTTTTCAGTTATATTGAGATTATTCCACACCCGCTTATTCAGTTTAGCCATAGTTTTGCGATTCTGATGTTTATCTTTTCACCAACAGAGAGAGAACTAGAAATATTGGATCCAAGGTATGTGAAATGCTCAACAACCAACAGATTATGGCCCTTAATAGTTATGGGTGGAGGGGACGGTGCTTCTTGCATCATGACATGTGTTTTATGTAGAATAATTAACACTCCAAACTTTTTACACTTCTTTTGTGTGAGATGTTAAGGCGGCATCGTCAGCGAACAGCAGTTCACGAATTATTACCCTTTTTACCTTGGTATTTGCACGAAGGCGAGCGATATTGAAAAGCCTACCATCAGATCTCATATGTATGTACGCTCCATCTTCACAGTCCCTGAATGCAAATTGAAGGAGCATCGAGAAGAAAATGAAGAAGAGCGTTGGTGCCAGTACACAACCTTGTTTTACTCCGCTGCTGACTGGGAATGCCTCAGAGACTGCGCCATTGAATGCGACTTTGCTGTCCATGTTTTTGTAAAATGACTGTATGATTTTTAGCAGTCGTGGGGGACAACCTATTCTTTGCAAGATACTGAACAGGCCTTTCCAACTTACCAAGTCGCATGCCTTTGTCAGATCTATGAAAGCAATATAAAGAGGCATATGCTGTTCACGAAACTTCTCCTGCATTTGGCGTAACGACAATATCATGTCTATATTTGAGCGCCCACTCCATAAGCCACACTGGGACTCTGGATAGATGCGGTTAGCCAGACTCTGCAATCGTTTTAAGGCAACACGGCCAAAAGTCTTTCCAACTAAGCCAAGGAGAGAAATTCCTCGGTAGTTATTACAATCACTTTGGTCCTCCCTTTTTCTTTACAATGTTACTATGTTAGCGTCTCTCATGTCCTGGGGAATGTGACCTTTTTCCCATCATAGACAGAGGAGCTCAAGTAAGGGCTGAAGTAGTATTGTTTTTCCATTTTTGAGGACTTCCGGGGAATGCCGTAAATCCCTGGTGCCTTCCCATCAGCAAGGTAATAAATTGCTTTGTCGATACTTAGCTAACTATAAGTTCTGCGACCCCCACAACAACAGAGTGAATTGTTACATTAGTAATCCAAAAAATGATTTAAACACTATGCCACATTGTCATTTTATTATTTTATGTTATTTGAAGAATACAGAATAATCATTGAACATTTAAGTTTTTCATTATTTGAACACCTCTTTCATGTCATCTAGTTCACCAAGGTGTTTTTGAACACCTCTTTCATGTCATCTAGTTCACCAAGGTGTTTTTGAACACCACTTTCATGTCATCTAGTTCACCAAGGTGTTTTTGAACACCTCTTTCATCTCATCTAGTTCACCAAGGTGTCTTTGAATACCTCTTTCGTTAGTTCATTAAGGTGTCTACTACTTTTATTCCTTTTGAAATGCATCCACAGAAAGTCGAACAACATTCAAACGTCAGATGATGCCCGCAGTAATCCCCCTGGCACTGACCACTACCTTGTGTATAGCCATGTCGGCCCTGGTGCTGGTGGAAGACTCGTCAGTTCTATACGCCAT
Organism: Omphiscola glabra; assembly: GCA_964017045.1. NCBI lineage: Eukaryota > Metazoa > Mollusca > Gastropoda > Lymnaeidae > Omphiscola > Omphiscola glabra. Next base: position 49,242,112 of record OZ024795.1, on the reverse strand, counting down.
GTTTATCCTCTTGGTCTTCTTTCGATCTTTTCTGTACGCAATCTCTGTGGGTTACATAACATCCATGTAAGGCAATCTCTGTGGGTTACATAACATCCATGTAATGCAATCTCTGTGGGTTACATAACATCCATGTAAGGCAATTCTTAGATTAAATGGTAGCGTAGATAAATTAGTTGTATTAACTGTCGTGTGACGAATTTAGCAATCGAGTAATGATACGTTTTTTATCTCCTTTTCTTAGAGTAGCAACAAATATTATTAACGTGTGTAAATGTTATTTTCGAATAGTTTTATATTATAAATTATGTTATTATAGTCAGGCTTTTTATATTTTTTCAAAGTATTTTTGATGACATTGTCTTATGATATTCAGTTTAAACTTAAAAACACAATGTTTTTGAAAATGAATATCTTTTTATTTCAACAGATTCCAGAGCGCTTTTCTTGGCAGTATGTTTGGCGTCATGATTCTTACAGGTGGAATAGTCAGCTTTCTACAGTATGCTCTCTTTGAATGGGCAGATAGTGCTGGTCTGAAACAGGTAATGTACACAGTGTTTACAGCATGTATTATTTAATGTATATTGACGTACTTTCTTATGTATCCTTGAACTGGACTTGCAATTGATTTAATAATAGAATACTATTTTTTAATTTATATTTGATAAAGAAATAGTATAAATATATGTTGAGTCACCATTGGAAGGGTAGTACGGTGATAGGGCAGCAGTCGTAGCTAATCCATCTTTTATCCCAACATGGTACTCAGCTCTGACCTGTGGCTCCAAGAAGCTGCTTCGGCTAGCTGGCTAAAACAGGCTGAGGGTAGCCGAGGGACATCAAATATTCGTAAAAATGGGCTTTTCCCCCTTGTTAAGCCTGGATCCGGTGAATTTCGTGGAATAACCACTATTTGGTCAACGGGCAAAAATGTGGAGACAGCAACGCGATGAGACTCTCGGAGCATGGCATGGCACGTAGAACGCCATGGTCATTCACTGCTCCCAATCGCGTTCCCAGCCGTCTCGATATTGTCTTGCTGCCGGACCCTAATGACATTGGGCAAGAGAGTAAGGCTGACGACTCGTGTAACTCTTCCTTACTTAAATCCAAGTCACAGCTCGTGTCACATAAATCATCATTCATTCCATCAAAGTCTTCATTAAAGGTAATGTGGCGATGGGCAAAGAATGGGGCGATGGGTACACTAAAAGCCCTAAATGTGCCCTAAACATTGTTTGCTTCATCCATCCTACTGCAGCTGGACTTTGTCTAAGCGGTCGAAATTCAAAGAAATCAAAGCAAAATATTAAAACAATTCCTCTAAAAATGTATGCTTTGAATGTGCGCACGATCCAGGACGAGGACAATGTTGATATACCTCAAAGGAGAAAAGCCATTTTAGCAAATGATCTGGCCAGGAACAGTGTGAACATTGCAGATCTTAGTGAGACCCGGCTTGCAGGAGAGGGCCAACCATGTGAAAGTGGGTCTAGATATACGTTCTTTTGGGGCTAGCGTCGTGAGGCTCGTTTTGGTTTTTCTATCACAGTTACAATGTTAAATATGCTTGCTGGTCTTCTGAATGGAGTCAACGATAGGATAACGACAATGAAACTCCCTCTCTTATCTGGAAGTAACCACCTCACCATCATCGGCTGCCATGCTCAAACTATGGAATATGCCAATGTCGAAGCCAACTGGACGGCGCTTAGGTCTATGTTGTACACCACCAGTAAGAAATTTCTGGGACCAGTCTCCATAAAACAAGAGGCAGGACTGATTCAATAAAACTATATTGTAACCAAACCAAACAGCTGCTGGAGGCAAAATACCGTCTCCATCACTCTTACCTTAACAACCCGTGGTAAGTCCCAATGAAAGATGCGTACCACAACATGCGAAGAACGGTGCAGGAAAAATGCGTCTATTGCAGGATAAGGGGTCGTTCGCATATTACGTCACGTAAAAGAGTATTTTTCAGGCCCCCCTCCCCCTGTCACAAAGTGTCACAAATCCTTTACCCCCTCCTTTGTGTCACCTCACACCTAAAAAATTCAAAACAGACATAAACTGTTCATAACTAAACTAAGATTTAATTTTATTCCTTAACATTTTCCCACAATGGATTAAGACCGTGTTTCCTAACGTGGGGCCCACGCCTCACAGTAGGCACTTTGAGTGTTTAAGGTGGGGGGGGGGGCAATAGGAAAATGAGCTGTCTAGAGTTTGAAAACCAACCATCTACTATGATTTAACTTGTATTTTGAAAAGAAGAGCAACTGCAACTGCCAATCCCACCCTTGAGGTTCAGTGCAAATGGATCAATTAACTTTAAGAGACAGTGGGGCTGTATTGATAACTTACGTAAGATATATTGATAAAGAGTATTTTGCTGAAGAAATGTTGTTCTGTAAATCATTAGAAAGCACCACTACCGCCAAAGATATATATAGTAAGTTAAAATTGTAATTTGATGTCAATAATAAACCAATGAAAAATATAACATCTTGTGCTGCAGATGGTGCTCTTAAATATGATGGTCAAGAAAAATGGCTACTTAAAGTTGATGAAAGATGAAAATCCAGAAATAATACTTGAGCAATGTGTTATGTATAGGGAAAACATAGTAGCTAAAAACATGTCGCCTATTCTAAATGAATGACTAAATTCAGTTCTAAAGTGATTCAATGCTATTAAAGCTAATGCCAAATGTTAACGTCTCTTTAAGCTATTTTGTGAAGAACAAAATGCAGACTGTGTGAGACATTTACTTCACACTGAAGTAAGCTGGATTTCAAAAACGAATTGCTTGAAAAGATTATGGATTTATTTGATACTCTTGCGATTTTTCAAAGTGACAAATCTGATATGAAGTAACTGTTGCTGGTCTATGGTAAATCATTTGTGAGTTATTTAGCCGATATCTTTGAAAAACTAAATATATTTAATAACTAACTTCAATGAACAAATAAAACTCTTGTCGATGCAAAAGCGAAGCTATTTGGTTTCATTCCCTTTAATGAATTATGTCAGAAACATATTTACAACAAAAATGTTTCAAAAGTTTCATTGGCTCCAAAAATGTGAAGTGACTGATACTGCTTTACTTGTTACTGAAAATTCAATCGGCTGATTTAAAAGAAATATTTTCTGATTTGAATTAAATTGATTTTCCAACTTGGATGATGCAGATAGTATTAGAAGATGTGTCTAATATTTCAAAACTCGCAGAAATGCAAAATAATGAGACATTTACAACTTTATTTAATATAAAAGGAGCGATGGCATGGCTTTGTCAGGAAAATGAAATCAAATATATAAATGTGCAAGAAAACTATTCTTACCATTTCCATCTTCATATGCAGTTGAATGTGGATTTAATGCCATAAATGATTTATAGCAACAACAAAAAAAAAATAATAAATAGGCTGGATATAACACAACGGGGAGACTTGACTCTTTCTCTCCGGATCAATGCCCCCCATCGTCGATTTTAAATGAGGTTTCGGGCGGATCGACCCTGCATCGTCGATGTAGAAAACCTGTTTATTTCGGTTATTTTCTTAGCTATTGGTTTTTAGTTACTTTTAATCAAATCTAGAATGATTTCCCTTGGAAAAACATCCGGTTTTTCTTTTTATTTGAACGAGTTTTTAATTTACAGTGTTTGAAGTGGTTGTTTTGATTGTCCATTTTTTTTTTTTTTTTTACAAACATGAAATTTTCACCTGGCCCTTCTGGTGATCGATCTAATAAAGGTTGAAAATATTACTCTGATGACGATTCAGACAGTGAATTTTATGATCTCGGATGCAGAGGCTGATACTGATGAATCGTATAACTATAATCATATTACTATTATATTTAGTAGTATTAGTAGTAGTGGTGACGAAATAATGTAATTGATAATTCATCAGCTGATGAGCAATCAGCCACGCCCCCAACTAAAGTGCCTTGTAGAAAAGCTAATACTGTTCCTACTATAAATAATGTATATTCTAATAGGAAAGCTGCTGATCTTAGCACAAATCTTAGTACAATTTCAGGTTTTTATCTTGAAAAAAGTAGGTGTAAATTTGGAGCTTGTATTGTGACTAGTAAGTCAAATGACCTTGACTATTTTTTTACTGTGCTAGACACACATATTATTCAAAAGTTTGTACTCTACATAAATAATTCCTACGGAATTAAAATCAACACTCCAAGAAGACTTACCGAAGCAAAACATGTGCCTATTACTATTAGCTCCAAAGAGGACTGTGTGCAAACACTATAAAACAGGGCGAACTGTACAAGTATACGTTTGTACTGGATGTGAGTCAAATCCGCACATAAATATGGATTGTTTTCACGCTTACCATAGCTAAACCCAGGTGAAAGGATATGACAAATTTATGGTAAATTTTCCATTTGCCATAGTAAATGCTAATACACAAAAGGATACAGTGCAAATGTGTTCTAATAGCTAGAGATTGTTTCCAGTGGAAATAGTTAGTTTTTTTCTGACATTTATTGTGTGGTGGTGACAATGGATAATGTGCTTTGGAGTTTCATTTTTTCTATGTTATCTTTTTTATTTGTGATGCACATATGGATATAGCTCAGAAAAAAAAAAAACATTTTTGTTACACTTTGGAGTATATATTTCTCTTTGTGTGACTTGGAATGAGTGTTTTGTGATCTGTTGGTGAGTTTTTATTTAAAATTTATATTTTCCTTAAATAATAATCACATTTATATATTAAACTTTAAACCCAAGTCTGTATTGTCTGTAAAGAGCATGCATTCCCCTTTAATTCCATACCAAACTTAACATTTTCTGATGAACAACAAAAATGTTATGATGTTTCTTCCCCAATTTCCTAGTGATTACTTCCTAAAACCTATCATTTAAGCTTCTTCAGTAAACAGCCCTATTTTTGAATATTTAAAATTATGAATATGATACATGAGGGGTAGGGGTTGGGCATAATAATTGTAGAACGGCTTAGGTGGGGCATGGCCCAAAAAGGGTTGGGAAACACTGGATTAAGATGTAGTATTATTAGAAAACTGGGATGTAAATCGCAAAACAATTAAGTCCTCCCCGAGCAGAATACACAACAATTTTTGCTTCATTTTTCGGTATGCGCGACTAAGTTTCACGGTACCTATAAGACCATAGGCAATTTCGGCCTCAAATTAATGTTTTTAAAATTAATTGAATAAGATTTTTCAAAATGGTAGCTTTTAATTTTTATTAGTTTGGGACGTCACATATTTTCATTCCCCCTCCCCCGTCACAAGGTGTCACAAATTCTCGCCTCCCCCCTGAGCGTGACGTAATTTGCGAACAACCCCTTAATATGGTTGAGCGACAAAATTGACGCGTCCAGGGCAATGCGGATTGACATGACCTAATCAGTGTCATCCTCACTTGCAGAAGAGAAATCTTCAATCACTGAAAGGAAAAAAATATCAGATGATGACAACGTCCTAAATCAACCTTCATCCGCCAATGATGATGTCATAAATCACCTCCCTCAGGTGCCAATCAATCTAGAAATTGAAGACCCCTCTACTCTAGCCGGACCAAACATGCTATATGCCTTCTCTCTCGAGTGGCATAGCTCCAGGTGATGACTCGATCCCAGGGGAAATATACAAAGAAAGGGCACAGCTCTAAATGAAAGGCTTCACCAGCTTCTGTGACAGCAAGAAGCGATTCCACGGGATTTCAAAGAAGCATCTATTATTCACCTGTAAAAGCGTAAAGGGGGTCGTCAATCTTGCGACAACCATAGTGCAATATCATAGCTCTCGATTGCAGGCAAGATACTAGATAAAATCTTGCTAAAACGTCTTAATAGTCATCTTGAGAAGGATCTCCTGCCAGAAAGTCAATGACCTCTTCTGCACCTATGTAGACCTGACACAGACTTTCGACACTGTAGGTAGAGAGTTTCAATGGAAGATCATGGTCAAATATGGATGCACCAGACATTGTATTTCAATGGTACGGCAATTTCATTATGGTCTGCAGGCTAGGCTAGTGATCAGAAAAATAGGGGGACGTCTAAAACCAATCCCTGTGACACATGACAGCAAATTAGGTTGTGTCCTGGTCCCAACCCTTTTCAGCCTAATGTTTTCAGAGAGGGGGACGTTGGAATATTTCTCTGATACCGAACTGATGGTAAGCTATTAGACCTCAAGAGGCTCACATTCCAAAGCCAATGTCTTGACAGACATCATCAAGGTTTTCTTTTATGCCGACGATTTTGCCTTAAACGCTGGATCAGAAGCGGTTATCCAATGCTAATTTTTCCAATGCCTGCACAAGCTTCGGTCTCACCATTAACACATAAAAAGATTGAGGTCCTGTACCAGGGAGTTCCTCGGTGTATGATGTTGAGCCACATGTTTTAGGGATATTGTGAAAGTCTTAAGGTGATAAATTGCTTCTCAATATTGGCAGCACACTGTCTCAAAGCGCAAACATTGAAATCAGGGTTAAACTTTGTATTGAAATTTTCTAAGAAGGTATGGATCAGGCGAGGTATCAGAAATCATACTAATCAATATGTAAGTAAACAAGGCGCATGTGAAACTTTAAGATAGTAATGAATTTATAAAAATTTATTTTTCTCTCTACAAGCCTTAAATTTTATATGGTCAATTTTCCTGAAGCAGTATAGTCTACCTTTAAAAGTATTTAAATTACACGATGACCAACATATAAAATGCATCGCCATAAAATTGATAAGAACAAAGGACAAAATCGACTGTTCTGCTTTATCAACTAATTTTTTGGCATCCGTCCGTCACAAGGTGACAATGGTGTGGAATTTGCAGGCCAAATTCACAAGGTCTGGGATTATTCTTCTAGGATTATAAGGTGGTACCCAAATGCAAATCGCCTCTCTCCACGCCACTGGATAATCCCAAGGGAACATTATGTGAATGATACAGCTTGCACCAGTGACGTCGCAGGAGTTGTCGGAAAGTTTCATTGTATCAATGTTATCCGCCTTCGGGACTCCGGGTTTGAATTTCCTTCTCTTAGATGAGTTGCCGTCCAATGGTAACGAGTCCCATCCACCCGGGGTGCTGGTGATGTTTTTGCTTGACTGGGGATTGGGTTGGGTTCCAGACCATCAACTTGATATTTGCTCAGTTTAGACCACTCGGCCACACAGCACCCATCAACTAATTAAGTGCAAAATATTTTCATGTTAAATCATGATCTTAAAAAACTTCATAAACATGTTGGAAATATGTACCGACTTTGAAAAAAAGAACTCATGTGCTTTATTTGGAGCCGAAATTCGCAATCAAGATAAGCCATGCGATCCGCATATTGTACGTAAAACTTGTACTTGTATGGAGCAATTGCTCCAGTCAAGAAATGCTTGCACCAGACTTAGGGAAAAGAATTTACTTTTACCTGGAACAGTTATTACATTTCATCAAGGGGATTAAAGGATATTCTAACCTTTTTTATCGAAGTCAAGAACATATTTTTGTACTGACATCAGAACACCTTTTGAAGTATATTTTAGTTTTCAGAATATAAGTGTGAGGCGTCAGTTCATTGACAGTCAAAACGTAGTTTGAAAACGTATTATTTTAATAAATGGCAAAAATATTAAATATATTTTTTCCAAACGGTCCATGCAGAAAACAAGACTACACGCCACTTCTTTAGTATGTCAATATATTAATTACAATTTTTTTTAAATAAATCATCTTTGGGTGATTTGTGTAGACTTGAAAATGTTATTTCCCTTTGTTTACAAAGTGGCTACACGAGTATCCCTGGTTATCATGTCATAAAGCGCGTAAATGACACACGTAAATGACACACTTTTCAAAAAATGAATGAATGACATTTAATGATCTATCGGATCCTTATTTAATTCTTGTGAAAAAACGTTATTCCAAAAAATTAAATTGATTTCCAGTAATTTCCAGAGAAAGTTAAGCAAAGACTGTATAGAAATATTTCACCATGGAAAAGCAGTAATATAGCAAGGTCGATGACATACACATATGACAGTGATTATTGTTTTAATCTCATTTGGGGAAGTCTGGTATTTCTTATTTTATGAAGTCTTATGAAATAAGCTTTATTTGTGCAGTATTATAATTCTAAGACTCCAGTAAACCTCAAAAAGTCTCTAGTAAATCTTACAAAGTCTCCAGTAAATCTCACAACGTCTGCAGTAAATCTCACAAAGTCTCTAGTAAATCTCACAAAGTCACCAGTAAATCTCACAAAGTCTCCAGTAAATCTCACAAAGTCTCCAGTAAATCTCAGAAAGTCTCCAGTAAATCTCACAAAGTCTCCAGTAAATATGTTCTTTTGGTTTACTCGCCGGGTAATACGGCAGTAATTTTCAAGCTCAAAAATAAAATATGTTGGTGCAATTTTTTGGAATCAGTATGTCAAATGCACATAGAAACTAGTCAAACATTTGAGGCACCAGATTTTGTGTGGACCAGTTTTATTATTATATTATGACTTCTTCTAACACAATAAGTCTTTCAATTTCTTATTATATTTTTACTTGTTTTTGTCTAATAAGATAATATAAGATATGATAAGATAAAATATTTTTATTGATCCAAATAAATAGAAATTTGTTTTTTTACATTAATCGTACATATTTTTTTCAGTCCTGAAAAGCTTGTTTGGGTTATTTGTTGTTCCTTAAAATTAGTCTGAGGCAAGACACTCGGCGTGTAAATGTGCAGTAAGAATAACTGTTTTTTTAACGGAGTTCTCGTTTTTCCTCTCCAAGATCAGGGGCACTTCTTTTGTCTGTAGCCGATTTGAATGGTTGTTTTGATCTTGCCATTCGTTTACAAGATGGTATGTCAATTTTTTCCAATATGGTGGATATGGATTTGTTTCGGTTTATGCCAACGATGTCCATAAAATCCATGTAACCGTTGCTCCTCGCGATAAAAAACACAAGATTATCATTCAAAGCAGATCAAACACATTCAACACGCCTTGATTCCATAAAACCTTGTAAAAACCTCTAAACTATTACGAAAGCTGCAAAACCATGCACAGATGAAGTCGAATCGTTCTTTAAATTCTCCTGTCTTTTCTTTTCAACTTATAATATCTTGGTCCACTGCTTCCTTCACACGACTTGAACGCAGTCCATCCTATAATATTATCTTTAATTCTGGGAATCCCCAGTCATCAAAGCGATTATAGCAAAACAAAATTAAGAACGATTAAGAAATTCAATAATTCCAACAATAACATTTTTACGCCATCTCCCCCCTCCCCCCGATTTAGGTCAACGTCTTTCTGCTTGTTCTGTCGTGCCTCACATACATCCATCCAGGTTATCAGTGGCTGGCTTGCGTCAGGGCTGAGAGAAGACGAGACAACTGACATGGGATCAAGTCCACTGTATCATTATATATTTTTAAACAATTTTAATAACATATTACATTTAATTACGAATAAATCCTTTTATTTTACTGCATCGCTGTATTGAACTTATCATGTGAGCAATGTAAGGTGTTCACTAATGATTTTTGAGGTCACAAGACATGTGTGCAGTTTAAAGTTTTAGAAGTTTCAATTAAAAACGTTATAAAATTAAATTATGCACAAGAATGACGATGAAATGAATGTAATGGAATGCCAATGAGCCAATTGATGAACTAGACATTATTATAACAAATAACGATGTATGTTCCAGTGGGATTGGAGGGAAATAACGATTTAAGTTTCAGTGGGATTCGAGGGAAATAAATTCAAGTTTTAGGCTTTTATCCAGAGATCGTAAACTTTCTTAAGTACTGGGAACACGTTCATTATAAATTTTGATTTAAATGGGAAGCAAATGACTGGAGCAGAAAACACTATTAAATGCAACGCTTAGAAGCTAACATTTAAATATATTTGTAAAAAAAGTTATTTATTTCTTGTTGTTTTTTCCCTACAACTTTCAAATAAAACATGTGTGTTCATGTATTAAAAAATATTATTAATTATACTGTTCTTTATTCGGGTGCAAGTTTTTCGGGCCATTTTTCTCTTCGCATGGTCGCACCTGAACGCTTCACAACGTTCATATCGCAGTGAAATAAAATTGTGGTAGCAAATACTTTAAGCTATTCACAATATAATCCCATGATTTCTAACGAATGCCTTTAAATTATATAAAAGTGTACTCCTAATTAACACATAAAACTACTTAATGGATTCCGTAGCTTCATATAGAACTCCAGTATCATGAAATGTAAGACATGGATCAATGAAACATTTTCTGAAAATTAAATTTCCTCTTTTCTTTAGAAACATGTTTATCTTTGACAACACAGAACATGGCCGAGCAGATTTTAAAAAAAAAGGGACATATGCAATGTCGTGTACGCATTGATGGATTTTTATCTCAAATCTTTACGATGTCTGCCTCAAATATGAAACATGACTTATATCTGCGGTAATAAATTGAGGTTATAAAAGACCAAATTCGACGGGGAATTCGTACATGTCTCACTTTTGGGCAGTGATATTTTGGTTTTCGAAGAGGTTGTTGGTTCAATTTCGCGAGGGGTTTATTCCCAAGTAAATAGCAAATATCCCATTAGACTGATCTTGTCAGCTGTCACTATTCGGGAAGAGATGACTTGTCAGTTGTCACTATCCGGGACGAGAGGACTTGTCATTTTTCACTTTCCAGGCAGAGGGTAGAGTAGGCCTGTTAATATTCACTTATCCGGTAGAGTAGGCTTGTTAGCATTCATTTATCGGGTAGAGTAGGCTTGTTAGCATTCACTTATCGGGTAGAGTAGGCTTGTTAGCATTAACTTATCGGGTAGAGTAGGTTTGTTAGCTGTCAGCCAAGGAAAAGGGTGGACTAATTTTTAGGAGGAGGTAATCCTTCATAATAAAACATTCTCAAACTGGTTTATTATCTTTTTTTTTCAATTTGGCTTCTATTTAACAAAGGGTGAAGTTTGTTTTTGGTTTCTACACTATCCAAGCTATTTGGTTACAATGAAGAGTTTGCATTAGTGATCGCCAAGTGTGTTACTAAGCAAAATCAATTAGAAAGATACAGACCGAGATAGACATAGAGTGGTGCACACACGCAGATAGAGAAAATAACCACAGATGTAAGCTTCATTTTTATTGTGAATACTAAACATTAAGGATGAAATGTGTAATAGCAACGGCCAAGCGAGAATAAAAGTGTGTGGTAGTTGACAGTTCTTAGCCGTTTCCTTTTGTGCTTCCTTCCTCTTTTCCTGGATCTGCCCCTGCCTTGAAAATGTAACAAGGAACAGCCTACCATTGAATTTGAGCAGAGCAACACACAATTTATCAAATTTATAAACACATTTTTAAACATTCATACAGGAAGTTCGGTGTTGTTGTTTTTAAAATCACAACAATAGAGCAATAAAATATGTGTAAAATGGTTGTTTTTAATATATGTAAAACAATATCAAGATTCATACCCAAAGGTTTATTAAAAAATGTGGATCTAAACGAAACAATATATGATCCCGATTTTAAAAAGAAAAAAATTTCGGGTTGAGATGAACCAGTCCTCGAGCACTTAATGGCCACTCCAAAAAAAAAAAAGAAAGATGAAGAATTTGTATCCTCGTAAAAAGAACAATGATAAATACATTCGGAAAATGTCCCTGCTGCAGTTCCTGTGAGTCCGTCTCAATGATACACGTGACACGCCGTCATCTGGGCCATCTTAACGCGCCTTATCAGTTTAATGAGTTTTATATCACAACAGTGTATGAACTGAGTTTGCATTTTCTATGGAAAAAAAAGATGAAGAAGTCCTTTTGAATTTAGACCATGTCATGTGTGTTACTTGACCCCTTAAAGTGATCCTTCTCGAGTATTCCCTTCAATTCGTTGATGTAGGTCTGTGCCATCCTCAACGTGTCGTACTTTGAGAAAATTTGATCGTCACCCATATTGGGAATGACTTGACGGAGCCGATCAAAGGCTGTGTTCAGGCTCCGCATCCGTTTACGCTCTCTCGCATTGGCTGCTAGTCGTCTTCGTTTCTGAAGATCCACTGTTGATCGCGCGCCCGCTTTTAAAACCGGCGATTCATGGTCGGTGATATCAGAGCACACGAGTCCTTCTTCTTGGCTGACATCTAGAATTTCTTCATGGCACGAACTCGGGTAAAATGTCCTTGACATTGCAGAGCTCGAGACAGACTGACGCCCTGAAATTCTCTTCAGTCTTTTAACAGAATAATTAAATTCTCCTGCTCTCTGGAGGTCTCTGTAGTTTTTTTTGTAACTTTTTCTAAAATTGGAAATTGCGCGTTTTGAGTCAAGCTCACCGTGTTTATCCTTAGACGGTAAACATTTGAACGCAATAGTTGTTAGGTGAGAGCTAGAAGTAAAGAAATCGGCAAAATGAACATCTGCGGTTGCAGGACAATACTGACGTGGCGAGTACGTTATAATGTCTGGTGAAAAGCTCATGTTTTCAAATAATCCGATGCTGGGAACTATACCTTCTTTGCATGCTGAACTCGGGGAACGGGGAGCTGAGACTTGAGTGAAATAACTGAAGTAACCATTGCCCAGGTAACCATTTTGTGTGCACGAATTTGTGATGTTGATGACGTCAAAATTAAGGAAGTCCGCATAGAGCTCAAAGTTTTCCATATCCAATAGGAAAATATATCGCATTGGGTGGGGGGGGGGGTTTTAGGGAAAAGGTTCAAAGGTCAGAACATCGAGACTTCATCGAATTTCTGTAGCGAATAGAAGAAATAATTAAAAATGTTAAATTCTTATTGAATTATTTTAGAATGGTTTTAAAAAATTTAACTCTTGTACACAGTTAAATGTAAAATAAAAAATACTATCAAGTTTAATATTTATTATTATTGCCATAATGTAAATTTTAATGTAGGCAATTATTTTAATAGACATATATATGAATATACATGTGTTTTTGTTTTCTTTTTATGCAGATGTTTTTAATTAAATAAATGTATGTTATTTTTAATGTCATGATTATGTTTGTTATTTTTTTATATATGCACCACGGTAAGCCCAGCTCTAGGCTGGGGTACCACGCTATATAAGTCCGCTGAGCTCTAGCCTGGGGTACCACACTATATGAGATCACTGAGCCCTAGGCTGGGGTAAGGCGCTATATAAGATCACTGAGCTCTAGGCTGGCGTACCACGATATATAAGATCACTGAGCTCTAGGCTGGGGTACCACGATATATAAGATCACTGAGCCCAAGGCTGGGGTACCACACTATATAAGACCACTGAGCCCTAGGCTGGGGTACGGCACTATATAAGACCACTTTAATAAATAATAATAATAATTCAAATTAAAATCCCATTAAAAGACAATCAATGTTATTATTATGTTTTAACTTAAATAAACTTCATCCACGTTGCCGATTCAATTTCAAATTTATATCCACAATCCAAACGAACCACGAAAAAGAGAAAAAATCCATTTAATATTTCTATTGAAAGAGAGAGCAAAACCCTAACTGGTATATCGACCCCATTGTCAATATCACGATTTGTGCACCTGGACGGTCTGCAGCTCAAAGCTCCCCCCACCCCCCGGGTGTATGGGACTCGCTAACCTTGGATTTTTTTAAAGAGCCAAACGAAATATTTAGATATACAAATGTCTTTCTGCACCAAGTTTGGCCTTATTGAACTACAGGTGCGTTATGAAATTCTAGTTGACAAGGATGAGTGCTGTTCAGTGACAGAACAACCACTGTCTTGTTCCGTTCAAATGAGCAGTTGGTTAGAGAAGTGATGGAAACGCAAACATTCATAGATAAAATTAATTTAAAGACTAATAAAAAGCCCGACCTCACGTAGTTTGTCTTCCTAATATTCTGCCTTTATAGCAATTATTTCAACTGGTTGTTTGAATAGACACTGCAACTGTTTTTTTGAATAGACACTGCAACTGTTTTTTGAATAGACACTGCAACTGTTTGTTTGAATAGACACTGCAGTTGTTTGTTTGAATAGACACTGCAACTGTTTGTTTGAATAGACACTGCAACTGTTTAGTTTTGAATAGACACTGCAACTGTTTGTTTGAATATACACTGCAACTGTTTGTTTGAATAGACACTGCAATTGTTTTGATCTTTTTAAAAATACTTTTAAACGATTTTTATTTTTTAAATCTATTCAATTTTTTTTTCTGTTGGTCCCATTTATTTTTGATCTGAAGTAACGTTTAGCATTTCCTTTTCTCTTTGGCCGTCAGAGATAAGATGGTGTGTCTAAAAATGTTTCAATTTTCTTCTTCTATACATATTAAGGGTCTACTATCAATGTATTGATCATTCTGGCTCCTCTGTATGTAGAGGGATTTGCAATGTTTCAATAATTTTTTTTACCCACGGAAAAAAGTCTCGTTTGCGTCAAAGCTTCTCACCCCCCCCCCCCCAAACCTTTCACCTCTAATCCTCTGGATGTTTTCACACTACGCCACTCCATCTTGTGCACTGACGTATGGCATTGTTACGCGCAAAATAACAAATGATGAATGCGTTTCATTTTGTGCGCGTGGTGCTGCTAAATTTGTGTGTCGACTGTTTTTGTGCCCAAATTTCAAATTTCTTAACTTAAAGCCAACTTTTACGAGTCTAATGCTCAGTTTTACGATCAAATTTTCTTCAAATTTCTTTTTGAACTCTCTGTGTTGTATCACAAAATGGTGCTTTCAAAAATAATTTTGAAGAACATTTGATCGTGTGAACTGAATATTATCCACACGCAAAGAAATGTGCATATACTTAGTCGACTCAACAACATTTTTTTTGTGTGAACTTGCTTTTAGTTAGAACAGAGAAGAAGTGAAACAAACTCTACAACTAGACAACTACATGAAGTCATCTACGTTCTGCACTTGTTAACTTGAAGACATTCTATGTTCAAATTAGTTTGTGTAACATCACAACAGTTGGAAACAACATTTCTTGTTGTTGTTGTTGTACGGAATATTAGTTAAATGCTTGAGCCATTCGTTTTGAGCTATTCGCTTTGAGCCATTCGTTAACCCAAAAGTTCTGTCAAAAACAGATTTTAAAAAAATAAATAATTGGATAGCTTATAATTAAGTACTAGAAATAACCCGCCCAACAATGGCGGCGGCAATGCGTCAACTTCCCATCTACTTACTAACGGTGTCAACTTCCCATCTACTTACTAACGGTGTCAACTTCCCATCTACTTACTAACGGTGTCAACTTCCCATCTACTTACTAACGGTGTCAACTTCCCATCTACTTACTAACGGTACTTGAAAAAACATGCATTAAAGTAACGCACAGAATCTAAGTTTGTACTAACTTCGGAAAATTTATTGCGCGTCAATTGAACACAACAATACAGCCATATATACATACCTAGGTCATTATTATTTGTAATTAAATTTTAAAATAAGTTCTTCTACCTGCATGGTTCTCCGGCAATACTCACTGAGTATATATACACCCCACCAAGCCAGCAGGTGATGACTCTTACTTGGACACAAAACTTCCTGGAAAAACACGTTTGCCACGCGCCGGATCTCAACCGACTCCAGCACCCTTCTTGGACCTTTGCAGTAACTGGGGGCATGAAGTGTATCGATGGTTAATGACCCCCACCAACACACACTCACAACACGCCCTGGGCTCCCCGGCCAAATGCGCAGTGCACCAAATTTTTGTTTGTGCCGAGATTGTCTTCACGTCAGTTTATTAACCAGTCCACACAAGGGCAAATAAGTTGAGCAAGTTCAATGAGGCATGAAGACCAGTGTGGCGGCACCGGGTGTTGGATGCCAGGCCCGGCGTCCGCTGTATCGGGGGGCCACTTAAAAAACGATACTGTTTTATGTTACTTTACGTGGTTAGCACGCGACCACGACATCAGGTGGGGAGTGAGAGGGTGGCTGGAATGACGGGGAGTTACCCCTGAAAAGTAAGAAAGCTATTGGCTGAAGGGGGAGTGGTTGGACTTCTCGGCACTATCGCAAGGAAGCAGCCTACGCGATTGGTCCAGTATTTGACTCCATTATCCAAAACGCACCAAACTGATTTAGAAACTAAAACAATTTTTTTTAAAATGTTCAGTTGCTCCTCTTTAAAGTAAAGGTGAATGTCTCTTACCTCGATTTTTGCTCACCTGTATCCAATGGAGCGGACTTTCGACAATCCGTCCTGTCACTAATAATCCATTCAGTTTGTGTACCTCTCAACTTTCATAATGACTTATTTAATCACTGTTGCCAACAATCTATTGATCCAGCGTTGCTGTATTAATGGACACATTTTTGTGACACTACAAAAGAATGGTTGGATGCATTACATGTGAATGTATTCTTTCAGTGACATTTAATTACCCAGACGATGCGCTCATTACAAAAGTGCCCAACATTTCTTTGAGTCATACCCATCATTTATAGATGCCCGACCTTTATAGATGCAAAGTAACCCACGTTCTTAATAGAAGCAAAGTAACCCGCGTCCTTAATAAAAGCAAAGTAACCCGCTACCCCGACATTTAGACAAAGAAAAAAAACAATAGTGCAACTAGGGTTAGTGCCGCCCGGGGCTGGTCAAGTTTTTGCCACCCCCTTACACACAAAAAAACTTAACAGTTGGCCAAAAATGTCATCCCGCACTATAAGGAAAAAAATACCGCTTAGGGTGGGGCGCCTAATATTCTTACCACGCCACTGTATTGCACACTACTGTATTGCACGCCACTGTATTGCACGCGTAAATACTTTGAAAATAAATACAGAATTATAAAATCAATTAAATTATATTAATGAGAAATTATTGAAAACGATTGTTTTATTTTTGTTACTTTATCAAATGTAATGTTTTAGTCGTCAAGCCCACAGTAAACACACCGTCGCACTAATGGCTTGGGAACCAATGCTTTTGAAAAAGTGACCGTCTTTAAAAGGTGCCTCTTACCTGTGACCTAATGAATGGATTGACAAAGAAAATAATCAAAGTGATAGCTAGATTTATTGGCAGTTTAAATCTCACTTCCTTAAAATTCTTAGACTCATTTCATTAATACTAACTATGGATGTTTCCAACAATGAGCAATGCCAAACATACACTGCAATCGAGAGAAGGGAACATCCCAATATGATTCATATTGATCACTGGAGAATTATTTTATCTTTTTTCCTTTTTCTTTTTTCTTTGTAATTTAATAAAGAAACCACCGTTTGGCGATTTTCTTTGTCGGAGTCATATTAAGATATTTGGGGGAGTCATATTAAGATATTTGGGGGAGTCATATTCAGATATTTGGGGAAGTCCTATTCAGATATATGGGGGAGTCATATTCAGATATATGGGGGAGTCATATTCAGATATTTGGGATAGTCATATTCAGATATTTGGGGGAGTCATATTCAGATATATGGGGGAGTCATATTCAGATATTTGGGCTAGTCATATTCAGATATTTGGGGGAGTCATATTCAGATATTTGGGGGAGTCATATTCAGATATATGGGGGAGTCATATTCAGATATTTGGGGGAGTCATATTCAGGTATATAAGTGAGTCATTTTCAGATATTTGGGGGAGTCATATCAAGATATTTGGGGGAGTCATATTTAGATATTTGGGGGAGTCATATTCAGATTTTTGGGGGAGTCATTATCAGATATTTGGGGGAGTCATATTCAGATATTTGGGGGAGTCATATTCAGATATTTGCGGAGTCATATTCAGATATTTCGGAAAGTGATATTAAGATATTTGGGGGAGTCATATTCAGATATTTGGGGGAGTCATATTCAGATATTTGGGGGAGTCATATCAAGATATTTGGGGAAGTCATATTCAGATATTTGGGGGAGTCATATTCAGATAATTGGGGGAGTCATTTTCAGATATTTGGGGGAGTCATATTCAGATATTTGGGGAGTCATATCAATATATTTGGGGAGTCATATTTAGATATTTGGGGAAGTCATATTCAGATATTTGGGGGAGTCATAATCAGATATTTGTGGGAGTCATATTCAGATATTTGGAGGAGTCATATTCAGATATATGGGGGAGTCATATTCAGATATTTGGGGGTCATATCAAGATATTTGGGGGAGTCATATTTAGATATTTGGGGGAGTCATATTCAGATATTTGGGGGAGTCATCAGATATTTGGGGGAATCATATTTAGATATTTGGAGGAGTCATATTCAGATATATGGGGGAGTCATATTCAGATATTTGGGGAGTCATATTCAGATATTTGGGGGAGTCATATCAAGATATTTGGGGGAGTCATATTCAGATATTTGGGGGAGTCATATTCAGATAACTGGGGGAGTCATTTTCAGATATTTGGGGGAGTCATATTCAGATATTTGGGGGAGTCATATCAAGATATTTGGGGGAGTCATTTTCAGATATTTGGGGGAGTCATATTAAGATATTTGGGGGAGTCATATTCAGATATTTGGGGAGTCATATTCAGATATTTGGGAGAGTCATATTCAGATATTTTGGGGAGTCATATTCAGATATTTGGGGGAGTCATATTCAGATATTTGGGGGAGTCATATTAAGATATTTGGGGAGTCATATTAAGATATTTGGGGGAGTCATATTCAGATATTTAGGAGAGTCATATTCAGATATTTAGGAGAGTCATATTCAGATATATGGGGGAGTCATATTCAGATATTTGGGGAGTCATATTCAGATATATGGGGGAGTCATATTCAGATATTTGAAGGAGTCATATTCAGATATATGGGGGAGTCATATTCAGATATTTGGGAGTCATATCAAGATATTTGGGGGAGTCATATTCAAATATTTGGGGGAGTCATATAAAGATATTTGGGGGAGTCATATTCAGATATTTGTGGTAGTCATATTAAGATATTTGGGGGAGTCATATTCAGATATAGGGGGAGTCATATAAAGATATTTGGGGGAGTCATATTAAGATATGTGGGGGAGTCATATTCAGATATTTGGGGGAGTCATATCAAGATATTTGGGAAGTCATATTTAGATATTTGGAGGAGTCATATTCAGATATATGGGGGAGTCATATTCAGATATTTGAGGGTCATATCAAGATATTTGGGGGAGTCATATTCAGATATTTGGGGGAGTCATATTCAAATATTTGGAGGAGTCATATAAAGATATTTGGGGGAGTCATATTCAGATATTTGGGGTTGTCATATTAAGATATTTGGGGGAGTCATATTCAGATTTTTGGGGGAGTCATATTAAGATATTTGGGGGAGTCATATTAAGATATGTGGGGGAGTCATATTCAGATTTTTGGGGTAGTCATATCAAGATATTTGTGAAGTCATATTCAGATATTTGGGGGAGTCATATTCAGATATTTGGGGGCGTCATATTCAGATATTTGGGGGAGTCATATTAAGATATTTTAGGGACTCATATTCAAATATTTGGGGGAGTCATATTCAGATATTTGGGGGAGTCATATTCAGATATTTTGGGGAGTCATATTCAGATATTTTGGGAAGTCATATTCAGATATTTGGGGGAGTCGTATTAAGATATTTGGGGGAGTCATATTCAGATATTTGGGGAGTCATATTCAGATATTTGGGGGAGTCATATTCAGATATTTTGGGGAGTCATATTCAGATATTTGGGGAGTCATATTAAGATATTTGGGGGAGTCATATTCAGATATTTAGGAGAGACATATTCAGATATTTAGGAGAGTCATATTCAGATATTTGGGGGCGTCATATAAAGATATTTGAGGGAGTCATATTAAGATATTTGGGAGAGTCATATTCAAATATTTGGGGAAGTCATTTTCAGATATTTGGGGGAGTCATATTAAGATATTTGGGGGAGTCATATTCAGATATTTGGGGGAGTCATATTCAGATATTTGGGGGAGTCATATTAAGATATTTGGGGGAGTCATATTCAGATATTTGGGGGAGTCATATTCAGATATATAGGGGAGTCATATTCAGATATTTGGGGAGTCATATTCAGATATTTTGGGTAGTCATATTCAGATATATGGGGGAGTCATATCCAGATATTTGGGGGAGTCATATTCAGATATATGTGGGAGTCATATTCAGATATTTGGGGAGTCATATTTAGATATTTGGGGGAGTCATATTCAGATATTTGGGGGAGTCATTATCAGATATTTTGGGGAGTCATATTCAGATATTTGGAGGAGTCATATTCAGATATATGGGTGAGTCATATTCAGATATTTGGGGGTCATATCAAGATATTTGGGAAGTCATATTCAGATATTTGGGGGCGTCATATTCAGATATTTGGGGGAGTCATATTAAGATATTTGGGGGAGTCATATTCAAATATTTGGGGGAGTCATATTCAGATATTTGGGGGAGTCATATTAAGATATTTAGGGGAGTCATATTCAGATATTTGGGGGAGTCATATTAAGATATTTTGGGGAGACATATTAAGATATTTGGGGGATTCATATTCAGATATTTTGGGGAGTCATATTCAGATATTTGGGGGATTCATATTCAGATATTTGGGGGAGTCATATCAAGATATTTGGTGGAATCATATTAAGATAGTTCTGGAGTCATAATAAGATATTTGGATTAGTCATATTAAGATATTTGGGGGAGTCATATCAAGATATTTGGGGGAGTCATATTAAGATATTTGTGGGAGTCATATTCAGATATTTGGGGGAGTCATATCAAGATATTTGGGGGAGTCATATTCAGATATTTGGGGGAGTCATATTCAGATAATTGGGGGAGTCATATTAAGATATTTGGGGGAGTCATACTAAGATATTTGTTTTAGTCATATTAAGATATTTGGGGGAGTCATATTAAGATATTTAAAAACTTGTGAAATATAAACGAAACAAAAAGAGACGATTTACAGCAACTGCCAGAATGGACAGAAAGGGCCCAAGCACTTGTGGATGACCAACAATTGATCGCAAGTGACAGATTCTGGTATTAGGACAAAATTATAAAAATATCTTAATTATTAAGTGTGTGAACCCTTAAAGAATTACGTTGTTTCTTGGTGACTAATGCGATGATTTGTCCACTGTAATTAGTTGTTAGCAACTCTACTGCATAGACAAGAGCGTCAATTTGAGATGATTGAATTATTATTTTTTAGGTTTTTTTTGTAATTGATATGATAAAAGTTCTTGTTGCCAGGGGTGGAAATGAGAATAATTGAGCTTATCGTCTTAAGATACCAGGTTTGCGCTTAGAATCAAAGCAGCTAAGTTTGTCAGTTTGGTTACTTTCCAAATGGTCTATCTAAACTTCCGTCGTGTTTTACATGTTTCATTACCAAAGTACAAAACATGTAAACAGGAAACAATTGAACAAAGAACTCGCTTACCAACAACAATAAACACATTTAATATTTAAATTGAAATTATAGAGCAGCTTATTTTTTCAATCGTATTTTCTTAAAGCTGTACAAACAAAAACAAATCTTGATGCTTAATTAATAGAAATTCATCACTTTTTTTTTCAAAAATACAAAGGTCAATCAAATTTGTATCTATAATATATTTTTAAACCACTAATTTTCGTATGTTCAAATAAAAGTTTTAAATTTTTTTTTTTAATGTAGCTTCAAAAATAAGAACACTAAAAAGCCTAGAAACAAATTAAAACTATTTTATTTTCGATACTATTCAAGCGTGCGCATTTCCAAGAAAATTAATGATTTGAACATGGATTTTTTTTTTTACAAACACAGCCCCTGTCCCCAACAAAAAATATACATCAATAAACCGAGTTAAAAAGTGATATTTTTTAGCAAATTTATGTTTATATAGTCCAAACTTGAGTTCTGCAAGGTGAACACGATATGGAAACCAGGAAGGACGCCAGATCACGTAAGAAATTATTTGGAAAATTTACCATTGCGTGTCTGATATGTAGCTTTTACTTTTCAACTCCACAACCCACCCAAACTGTACACATCCACCCAGACTGTACACATCCACTCAGACTGTACACATCCACTCAGACTGTACACATCAAAACAAACTGTAGACATTCACTCAAACTGTACACATCCACGCAAACTGTACACATCCACCCAAACTGTACACATCCACCCAAAATGTACACATCCACCCAAACTGTACACATCCACCCAAAATGTAAATATCCACCCAAAATATACACATCCACCCAAACTGTACACATCCACCCAAAATGTAAATATCCACCCAAAATGTACACATCCACCCAAACTGTACACATCCACCCAAACTCAACACATCCATCCAAATTGTAGACATTCACCCAAACTGTACACATCCACCCAAACTGTACACATCCACCCAAAATGTACACATCCATTCAAACTTTCACACACCTCAAAAAAAAAATTTCAAATTTAAATACAAAAAACCCCATTATAAGTGAATGCACGCGTTGAAGAGGGAAATGTTTATACCATTAAAGTCAATTATGTATATAAGGGGAGAGAGCGTGCCCAGATTCCCTTAGACACCACACAGTTTAGTAGGAGCGCATGCACCTCAAGGCAGATGGCATTCGAGGAAAAATAAATATGAACACCAAAGCTGATTGAGCCAAATATGGAATAATTCCATGATTTTTATGATATTAAAAAGACATCTTTCTGAAATATCAAGCGTGTTTTTTAGAACAAGGAAACAATTTTCAGAAGGAGGGTGATAGGTGGGTAGAGAATATGGAGGTATAGCCAGTGGGGGGGGGGGGGGGCGTGGGGCTCAAAATGTTTGTATCAGCTGTACTTGTGGGTCCTTTCCAGACGATTCTTCCTTGTTAATCTGTTCATCTAACATGCACGCTTGAGGCGGCTACCTTCTTTCTCTTCTCAAAATTGCCGCTCGTTTCCACGTGGGGAACAACAACCCCAAAAAAACCTAATTAACTTAAAAAGAAGAGAGAAAAAATGAGAGAAAAAAATAATATGAGTGATTTTTTTTTAATATATATGTTTATACATATTTTTAAAAACCCATTGGCTGGTTGGAGAACGACGGTTTCAAAAGACCAAGCTCATCTTTGAGGAAGTTCGCCAAACTCGTGTCCCTTTTATTTAATGCGATGGTGCATTGTGCTCACTGATCAGCGTTCAAATAATTTGACAGTTTGGAAGGAGACAAATAATCCTTTTGCTTTTTTAAAAAAATGTTTACTTTAATTTTTTTTCAAAGATTAAGGATTAACATTTAATTCATACACAATTTTTTTTATTCGTCTTAGAAATACGAAAACTTTGTGAGGGGCAGATGCAAGGTAATGTGACAAAGGGTGTTCGAAATAAAGGGTGAGTGTACACCTTTGTCGCCTGGGATAATAATAACAAGAGGCACATGTCAGTTTTGTCCCTACAGAGAGGTGAGTAGATGCTATCGGAAGGGACACATGCCTTCTTAGACTTTCTCCCGATGAGTGGTCCGCGTCCCCCCCTTTTTTTTCTTTTTTGCTGTGTCAGAGACTTCCGTGGACGCAGGACGCTTGCCTGCAACACGGCAACACTTAAACACGTCAAAGCAATCGTCTGAATGTCTTGACGCCAATCGTCTTTTCACACGGCACCAAATCAGTCAATCAGTAAGTGGCTGCTACGTCCTATGACAGTCAGGTCAATTGACGTTGACTTCAGGATGACTTTGAGAAGCGGCTGGTTACACACAAATACATCAATTTGTCATTATGTTTCTTTTTCTTAAGTTCAGACGGGAGAATATTGACACGGACGTCATCATTAACGCCTGATGATTCTTAGATATTGACACGGACGTCTTCATTAACGCCTGATGATTCTTAGATATTGACACGGACGTCTTCATTAACGCCTGATGATTCTTAGATATTGACACGGACGTCGTCATTAACGCCTGATGATTCTTAGATATTGACACGGACGTATTCATTAACGCCTGCTAATTCTTAGGTATTGACACGGACGTCATCATTAATGCCTGATGATTCTTAGATATTGACACCACGTCATCATTAACGCCTGGTGATTCTTAGATATTGACACGGACGTCTTCATTAACGCCTGCTAATTCTTAGGTATTGACACGGACGTCTTCATTAACGCCTGCTAATTCTTAGATATTGACACGGACGTCTTCATTAACACAGGATGATTATTAAGGAATACCAAATAAACTCGTATAATTGAGCAGTGTATGCGCCACGTCACTGACGCGACAAGAGAACAGGGCGATTTCAAGCATTACCCAGTCACCAGCTTGATTCATTATCGAGGATTTTACCTGTATTATATTCTAATTAAATAGGTGGTACATTTTAATCCAATAAACACCCTGCCTTGTTCATACTGTTTTAATTAGCTTATATTTTAGTCACTCACTTAATTGTACAGAAAGTAACTCATACAATAACTAAAGTCGTAGCAGGAAATATCCAACTGAGCCAATAGCTATTTAAAAAAGAGAGCCAAAATTGCAGCATTTATATGTTAAGATAGATAAAGCTCTCATTATATTAATTCAAAAAATAATATTGATATTCTCCCCCTCCCCACCCGTCCGCTTCATGTTCTTAATTCACAATGGAAGCTCGGGTTTAGCATCACTTTGTTTCTGATTACACATAATGGCCTCTTAAAATTTCCATCTGTCTAGTATTTTAAATAGTCAAAGATAAAAAAAAAAATAAGACGTATTTTCACCAAGCCCAGCTCGGGGGCATACACGGACTGTGTGTGGGAATCATTAAAGCGACTGCTGTATTGAAAGCCCCTTTTTTATCTTAACCCTTTAAAACTGCCGTTTTACTTCTTTTAAAAATAATAATCTTATAAATAATTCATCCTCCCATTAGTTGAAGGCAGTGCTCTTCAGTCGAAAAGAGCACTGCCTTCAATACTGGTGTCTTAGACTTAGACTCAATAAATTTTATTGGTATAAGCACGCACCTCCACTCGGCGTACCAAGAAATGCGCGAGGGATTCTCAACTTTGATTTGTCGATGGGTCCATCAAACTTTCTGAAAAATATTGAAAATTGTTTTTTGTATTGTAAATAAAAATATATTTTTTTTTTCTACTCAAAATTATAATGATCCATTCTTTGAAATCTATCCAACGTGTGGACTGATTTAGTGGAACTCAATTTATGTGAACCGCTGCTCAATCAGATTCTTTCGTAGTGCGACTTTACTCATTGCTGTTGAGTAGCTCAATGTCGAGATGGTGTTTCTTAAATATCGTCAGGCTTGATGTGGCTTTATGTCTCAGTGACTTTGGTCATGTACCATTTGGTACAAATAGTTATTGGAGCATTCAACGTATTCATCCGTGACGACTTTACCTGCACTAAGAAGAAACACGCTTTTCGGTGTTGCGAGATGCTCAAAGGGTTCTAAATTTGATTCAATTTTCGCCATTCTTGTAGCCGATAATCCTTATCTATATGAAAAATCTAGCTACCACCGAATATACGCAGCTGAGATGCAATTAAATAGAGAAGAAATAAATGGCAAAAAATGTGATTTCCTCTACTGGTAATTGAGAGTTTAAATATTTTTATTGGACAAATATTGTGAGCAGCGTTGTAAAACAGGTTTGTTATAGGGTTAGTATCCGTTTATTTTACATAAAACATGATTAAAAATTAAAGCTTCATTTTAATAATTATACCATTTTATGCTATCTTTGTATAGTCTTCTTGTATTTTCCATTCAAACTTTCTGCTTTTTTTTTTCTTTGATGGGGTAGATATTTTTTAATTATTTGTATTATTATTTTTGTGTGGGGTGAGTTATGACTAACGTACTTATGAGGGCCCGACCATAAGCAATGTCACAGAAGGGATATATTGGAAATGTAGTTTTCTTGGTTATAAAATAATCGATTGTTCTAGAACTATGCAATACTTATTTCTAGATGAGAAAAAATCCTTATAACATTGCCATTTATGGAATAAAGCAAAGACTCTATATGTAGACTGAAATCATCATTATAGCTTTAAATAGTTTCTTTTTATTGACACGAATGGTTTCCCATGAATCAGTCTGAAAGGTTATGTTCCACCTCACAGACCCAGCACCAGAATTGTGTGCCATAAATCAGTCTGAAAGGTTATGTTCCACCTCACAGACCCAGCACCAGAATTGTGTCCCATGAATCAGTCTTAAAGTTTATGTTACTCCTCACGGACCCAGCAATGGTGCTGTTGTTTATTTCTAATCTGTATAAGTTATTTAGGGCATACGGCAGTTTTTAAAAAGTATAGTATAGTATAGTCGATATTGGCTCAAATTACTGAACTTGTGTTCATCGTTTTAATAGCTCCCCATCAAAGGAATATAGGTCAGCAAAAGTAGGTTAACGTTAGTTGTGCGTTGTATTTAAGGGTAGCTACCCAATAAGTCAATGATAGGATGGTCGCAGTGGGATCAAAAGTAACATATTATTTTACATTAAAGTGAACGTAATGACGTCATGGAGTTATGTGTAGTGACCGGATAGTTACTTTGACTTAATCAAGACTCCTGCTGCGTAAACTGTGCCATCTCGCTTTGATTTCGAGGAGCGGTGAAATTAATAACAATCTCTTTGATTGAAGAAATTTCAAAATTTTTATTATTATTATTAGTATTGATATAAGTGGAGTAGTAAACAGTGTTTAGTTTTAAAAACAGTTTTATTTCACTTGTCTTTGGATACAAATATTTACAATTATAAGAATCGTCGTTAAAAATATATTTCAAAACAGCTTCTCTATTGGTAAAATGTATTTAATATTATTAGTGGTCTTATATAGTGCGGTACCCCATCCTAGGGCTGGGCTCACGTCGCTGTACATAAAAATATTAGCAAATATGTTACAATATAACATCCATTTATTTAATTAAAAAACAGCTGTATAACAACAAAACAAAAACAAAGTATATTCCCACCACCCACCCCAAAACTTTTACAGGTCAAGCCATGGACAGCAACCAGCGGCATCGTTTACAGTGTTTCTTTTAGACATGGGTGGCATATGGGGGCTTATGTCTCAGACGCCAAACTTTCGGGGGGGGGGGGGAGTCTTTCATGATATTTAATGATTGAAAATAATCAGTTTCAGAGTTGAGGGGGGCATAAAAATTAATCTTGCTCCCTCAGACCAAAAGCTGTAGATACGCCCCTGCTAGTAGCGTTGAGATAGGGTGGGTCCACCGAGGTGTCACTCTTTCTTTATATGCAGGTGTGGCATTTTTGGACAACTACAGATTTTGTTTTGTGAAAGGGAGGACAGCAAAAATAGTTGCCCGCCCATTGCGGCAGTAATAGATGCGCCACTAGGCAGTGTATCAATAGCAAAATCGGCGATCAATTTCATTGGGTACTAGACCGGAAATTAAGGGCGCCGATGAATCTTAATCGGTGGAGGGGTCCTGCTCCCCAGAAAATTTTTGATTATTTCAAAATCAACAGGTGTATTTTTGAGTATATTTGCATCCAATGTTTCTAATATACTTTTTGATCGGGTAAGGAAATTTTAAGTTTTTGTGGGAGGCATTATGGCGTCTAGTGCATACATAGACTGAATTCACTCCGTTTGTGGCGTGCCCCTGAGTAATCATTTAGAACAAGCTTATAATCAACCCCATACTGTACCATTGATCAGCGTGACTGAAGAGGTGCAGAAATGTAGGGTGATAAAAACAGTCAGGCCAGTTCAAAATGCGGGAGTGCATTTTGGCGCATACTTGAATTTGTTGTTTCTATCAGACAACTTTGAGGTTGCATTTCAAACTTTCGGTTGGGAAGTGCCAAAATTAGGCATAATAATGATTAAAGACATCTTAAAGTCCGCACCAGTGTGATGTAAACTATATTCATTCTAGTTGTGTAACCCTTGAGTGTAAGCTTTTGCCTACTACAGTGGTCGGCAAACTCATTAGTCAAAAGAGGCAAAAATCAGCAGCAGGGCGGTAAAATAAATTTGAGAGCCAAATTTCTTTTTAAGAACTTGTCAAGAACCATGTTTTTCTGAGTCAAAACCCATTTGTGGCCGAGCCGCACTCAGGTCGCTAAAGAGCCACACGCGGCTCGCAAGCCGCGGTTTGCCTATTACATCTTTATAGTCCATAGAAAAATTTTGATAAATTAAAATTACAATAATGCACTTTATAACATATCTGAATATAGTTTTGCAACATTCTACAACTAATTGGAGAGCAACGGAAGAGATCCGAGTTTAAAAATGTAGGTTTCACTTAACCTTAGAACCATCAAGTGCACTCAGCAACTCAAACGATGCTGGGGCCTCGGATATTTTAAGGGTTTAAAGATGTGATGAGGATATTTGATTAATCATCATCTTTCAATGCAGCGTGCAAAGAAAGAAGTTTGGGGGGGGGGGGGGCAAAACGGAAAAGTGCTTGACCTGCTTGTGTTATGCAAAAAATGTATATGACGAAAAATAGTTATATCGCTTTTATTTTATTTTTACATTATTTTGTAGCTACTTAATTAATAAATGAATTTATTTTTCAATACAAACAAATAGAAAAGGATTACATCACTAAAAAGCATCGCAAGCATGATTTTATATGCTAAATGAAAATGGGGAAAAAAAACAACTTCCTTATAATAATTAGACAACCTTTTCTAACAAATATTTCCAAATTTTACCAGACAAAAAGAAAAAACAACTAAATTAGAAAGGTCTATACATTTTTATGGGTTTAGAAAACTGGTCATTTTTATAAATCATATGAACGGCATTACTATTTGAAGAAGACATGAGTTGTTTACAAATTTCAAAATTCCTCTTAGATATATTTTAAAATACTTTCTTTTTTACCAAATCCACAGAATTTACCTTAAATTGAACAAGTTAGGAATAGGAATAATTTCTAAAACTAGTACGAAAAATTGTATTTAATAGAAAAGACAATAAAAATGCTACTTCACAAAAATAGGTTTCTTCCTTTTTCTGTTTTTTCTATTTAGTTTCTGATAGATTTCCATCTTCGATATACTTTAAAACAAGATAAAATCGAAATGATAATAAAAAGGCTGCGACTAATCGTACCCGGGTACCAAAAGTGAGAAATTGGGATTAAAAAAACTATTTAAAATATTTTTGTTGGATTTGTAAGACAAAATGAGGTCTCAAATGAAAGATAATTGAATGGACTATACGTTTGTAAACTTACTTCTTCAGTTTAACTAAAATAAAGTACCACAAATGAAATCCGAATAGCATTGAATCTAATGGGACCCGGGTCCGAAATGGCGGCGCTGCGTGTCCGGGTCCAGTTGGACAAAATGCTATTCGGATGTCATTTGTGGTAGATTATTTTAGTTAAACTGAAGAAATAAGTTTACAAACGTATAGTCCATTCAATTATCTTTCATTTGAGACCTCATTTTGACTCCTACAAAACCAACTATAATATTTTAAATAGTTTTCTTATCCCAATCACTCACTTCTGGTACCCGGGTGCGAATAGCCACTTCGTAAAAAAGTTCGTACAAATAGGTGTGGTGTAATAAATATAGGCTATGTATTTTTTAACCTCTTTTAAACTGTTATGCAGGAAAGTTTGTTACGAAAGTATCACATTTTTTAAAAAAACGCTTTCGATATAATAATTAATGATATGTGAACTTTTTGTTTGTATCCGTTAAATTCTGAATTTGGGAAAAAAAACATCATTTTTTAAATTTTCCGTTTTATATAACTTAACACATATGGAGTCAATTAAATATATTTATTTTTTAAAGACTAATGCCATTATAAAATTTATAATATAGCAACTATCCTTACTTTAAAGTGATGCTTTTTATGATGTAATATAATTTGAAAAAATATTGCGCATGATTGTGACTTAGCAAGAACTTATTATTAATTTTGTAGACCTTTTTATTGATTTCAAGCTAATTAATTACAGTTTAATTAAAATCTTTAAAAATACCGATATATTTTGCGAACTACATGAAGTAAGACATCGGCTGGAGCGGCCAGTACGATATTATTAATCGAAGACTGTAAGCCTTTAACAAGCTTTGCTTTGTATACGGATCATAAATATATGTAATGTAGCGATATTTCATAGATTCCACCAATTGTAATCAGTTAAAGGCATCAGATACTATTCTTTTAAAAACTTTTTAAAAAAGACAATGTAGTCGTTTTTAATTTTAAAAAATATATAATCGTTATATTTTTTCCAAATTTGCTCATGTGGTGATCTGTCTTATAATTTCGTATTGAGGAGTATCTCTCGTACGAGATATCCTATTGGCACTCAGTCTAGGGATTATTTACTTAAGCCCAATCACCACATAGACATAACACCTATCTATGTACATAAAGTATAGACTGAAACGAACTAGTTGTTAAAGGAGAAATAAATACAAGGATTTATTGAATATGATTATTTACAAATTTCTCCTTAATATACTCCTGGTAAATAATATATATACACAAAAGGATGTCCTATAATTAGACGAGATATTCCAATGTACTTCAATTGTCAATGACACCCTAACGTTATCATCATTATAAATGCTCAAGATACTATGTTCATTCCTTGGGGACTTAACGTTTATATATTTCCACGATGATCTCGATGGATCACAAGCGTAGAGTAGTGAAGGCGGAGTTCCCGGTCGTAAGTTCCGTAGGATCTCTGCGATGGGGAAGATGACTCTCCAGCGACGAATCGTGGTAGAGAGAGTCCCTGGATCTCGAAGTCCTAGTAGCCGTCAGGTAGTTTGGTGTAGGATGTAGATCAATCCCCTAGTTCCAGCTTCAAGGTCAATCGGTCCAGTGATAGAAACCAGGTAGTACTCCAGGTAGCAGTCGCAGTTAATGATCACGCTAATGAAGTCCTAAGTCTAGGTACTGCCAGCGTCCACGGTTAAGTGATCAGATCTTAAAAGTCATATACTTGCTAATAGCCTGGGTTGCAGTTATGTATCACGCTAATGAAGGTCTAAGTCTAGTCTCTTCCAGCGTCCACAGTCAAGTGATAAGATCATAAAAGACAGATTCTTGCTTGTTCTGGCTATTTATTCGAGTTGGGTGATGATTCAATTGGAAGATTTAAATGTTGTATATTTTCCCATCCAATGATGATCATTTCTGGTATTGCGGGCTTGACCTTCTACCCTCAAATTTTATCGGTGTGAGGTACAAAATCCATATTCACGCTTTTGCTTGAGCTATTTGGTTTAAGAATGCCATAACAACAAGGGACGTTACTCCGCTTTGCTGTCTCCAGAGCAATACCGAGGGGGGTAAGGTATTATTTTCTCAAGGTTCATCAATGATAGGAGTTGAACACAAAATTCACGCTTTTGGGGTGAGTGGTCTATGGTACTGTGGGGCAAAACAAGGGGGAGGAATAGTATAATCTTACAAGGGGTTTCAGGGGCGGATTTACGGTAGCAGAATTTTATAAAGTCCAGCCTCGGATCATCACAGCTCCGGAGGGGCACTTGATTTTCCACGGGGGCAGGGGGCAATGCCGTAATTTCATGGCATGTCACAAGTTACAAAGCTATGGTATCATGACATATCACAAGTTACAAAGCCATAGTATCATGGCATGTCAGAAGTTACAAAGCCGTAGTATCATGGCATGTCAGAAGTTACAAAGCCGTAGTATCATGGCATGTCACAGGTTTACTTTCATGAACGAACAAGTGAGAAAATGTTTGGTTGTGTGGGGGTTTTGAGTTTAACAATGTTTGGTGACGGGAAGCTGGACAGGGAATTCAAATATTTGTCAATTTAGTATAGAGTTAGCATGATTAACGGACTAATTCAACTCATTGATTCTGAACGGACTATTTCTACACACTGATTCTGAACGGACTATTTCTACACACTGATTTTGAACGGACTATTTCTACACACTGATTTTGAACGCGCTTTCCCCGAATTAGGTGGAGCAAAGATTAAAATATAATATAGTGGAGTCCTGCTCAGGCCATCCCTACTATAACACGCATTCAAATGTAATGCGGTTGTGGCATGGCTCTGAAGTTTCAATTACACATTCGTACATGGTCGAAAACGTCTTTATAACGCGAACCTCTCTGAAACGCAAACCCCACTATCATTCAAACCCTTCAATAACGTGCCCTCTATATCAAACCCTTCAATAACTGGCCCTCTATAACTCAAACCCTTCAATAATGTGCCCTCTATAAATCAAACCATTCAATAACGTGCCCTCTATAAATCAAACCATTCAATAGCCCGCCCTCTGTAAATCAAACCATTCTATAAATCAAAATTATTCCGTGCAAAAGTTGTACATATATATTATATTAACACCGAAAACGCGATAGACTGGATGCTTGCAGGTGTCAATACATGAAGTAATGAAGTGCGTTTGGCGGTTGCTATGCATCATGGGTCATTTGACAACGTGAGAGGATACAGTTGCTGGTCGAGCGGTCATTCCCCAATGTGGGATCATGCTTATTTGACAGTTGTGTTCAATGTACCGCTGAAGACTTAGTCGTTTGGGGATATTAAGAACAACTGTCATTGTCAGTGAACCCGGCAGATGTTTTGGCTGGAGTATTTTATTATTCATTTCATCTCATAAATACATACTATTGTTGTCAAATATGGGAATTGGCCTGTTAAGCTCATTTGTCTCATATCTATTTATCATTTGGGCATCAATTAATAAAAGTATAAAAATGATAAGGGGTCGAAAAAGGCCAAGAGCAATCATTGGCAATATATCATTACATCAGTGGCCCTATATCATTACATCACTGGCCCTATATCATTACATCAGTGGCAATATATAATTACACTTATTGATTGAATGAATAATAAATATATCCAAGGTTTCTGATGATTCAAAGATTTAAATTTAATGTATTTGTTAGACATCGACTTTGATGTCGGGGCGTGACTGGGGTTGGTGTCACCCGGTAGAATTAACACATTGTATCTAACACCAATCCCCAGACCTGCACCTTGTAATTATTAACCAGATTATACAGTTCCAATTTTAGTATTGTTTGTAAATTAAATCCTGCCTACTAAAATTCCACACTGGTCTGATTTTAAAAGTGCTTTCTCAATTGGATGATCCAATTTTTGACTGGCTTTTGCGCAGAAAAAATTCTTAGTCACCAATGTGTCCAGAGTTAATCTTTTAATCTCAGATAATCCTGTGTAAAATCATCTTCCTCAAGCATATCGGCCCAACAGTGATGAAATTAGAATGGACCATAATTTTTTTAGATTAAAACGATTTATTATTTACTAAAAATGTTATCAAAGAAGGCGTCGTTAGCAAAAAGATAGTTACGTCAGGACTAGTGTGCATATATTCGAAACTTACAAACTAAGCGTTCTCCGAAATCCTTTGATAATTTTGTAGAGATAAAAGTTGAGGTTATCCTTTTCCTGAAATTTCAAGCTCAGTTCATTCATGTGGGATGTGTTGTCGACAAAAAATGACAGACAGGTAGGATCTGACAGCTTGGTAGGATCTGACAGCTTGGTAGGATCTGACAGCTGTGGATCAGCTCAAACATGAGAAAAACACCTACTTCGTTTCGGAGCTTGAAATATCGAAACTGGATTATACCGCAACCTCACTGCTGTGTGATGAGGCAAGTTACAGAATTCTGAATCAATTTCTTCTAGAAAAGGCCTCGAATTGACTGTGATTGAGTGTATGTCCCCGAATTAAGTTCATAGCAGAACCCACTGGTTTCTATACACAAGAAACATCTAAGTCTTTCCCACAGCGTGCTTGCTGATGTATGATGCAGTGTATGAACAGAGCGTTCGGAATTTGCTAATCTTCCGAGTCCTGATCTGCCACATCAGACCTTTCCTCACTGCAGTCATGTTTTCCCTCCATCAACTGTAACTCCTTGAAGCCTATTCCAATGAAGGTCATAGTAGGCAAAAGGTTTTGCACTTCCATGAAAATCTATTTTCCGGTTGTTGTTGTTCCATGCATGCTGCAAACGGATGTCAACTCTTCCGTTACCTGAAAGTCGAAATTGATACCACAGATAAGCACGAGAAGTTGTGACGTACTTGAGAGATCAGTAGACTCAACCGGCACTAGAGAGTACCATAGGAAGTTCCTAGCTTTCTCACGTATCTGTAGCACTATGTCCTTCCAAGATCTTCTCTTCTCCGCACAAATGAAATTGCCGAAAGGCTGATAGTTCCAACAGCGGCGAGTACGATCTGTAATGCCCCCGTTTGTTTCCAACGCTCCTATTCCTTCAACCAGCTTTTCCTTTGACAAAAAATATCAAGTTACGTGTGTGACCGAAGGTATGTTGTCTAGGAGTTAGGTCCCTTCTATAGCCACAGACAATAGTTCAGTGTCAAAAAAACTCCGGTTCTCCAGCTCCTGCAGGTCTGATATTTGGAAATTCTCCAAGCTCCTAAAGAGCCGATGGTTTGAAAGGAAAAACACAGGGCAGTCCAACAATTCATCAAACTATATTTAATTCCTTTTTGAGGAGTAAGCGTTCAAAAAGCATCAGAAATCACAACTACTTTATCCTTTTAAAAAATCACATCCTATTTCACGAAATGACCAAACCACACACTCCGTTGGACTCCACTAGTCAATAATATCTTCTCTCTCGAATAATAATCTTTCTCTCTTGAATAATAAACTCTCTCTCTCGAATAATAATCTCGCTCACCCTGCCAACTCGTTGTCTCCCCTTTTATATCCTCACAGGCCATGTACTCTTGATAAGGAAAAAATTAGTTCACGTTCGTTCACATTCATTCACAACTCCCAGTTTCCCCCAAAATCACAACAACACACACTTCCTCACCTGGTCCCCCCCCCCCCACATACACAGAAAATGTAATGACACGATCTGACCGTGACAACGTGATCGGTTTTTAAATGACGTATTCATTTATTAATTAATTCTTATTTATATACATCTTGTTTTATGCAGATCTGACTTCCAGTTTGAACCAAGTTAAAATTCACCAGTAACTATATTTTTACCAGTGATACTTTTACTGTGATAATGTAATCTGTACGTCCACTCAATATAAATGAATATCTTGACCAAATACACATCTACCAAACGTTACCGCAGAATGCAATATAAACGTCGGTCATCTACTTTAGGAGTTAACTTTTTGATGCCATGTGCAGCTTAACTCGATCCCACTTGGCACTGCGATACGAGTAGTTCATTCAATACATATACTCTATGTTTATTTATTTACTATTAAAATACCGTAATGTACGATTTTGAGGCGATATTGTGGGATTTTTGGTATGAGGGTAAACAGATCTGAAATAAACAATAAAATCTAGATACAATCATTTAAATTTGAAAATGTTAAATTAAGGCACATAGCAGCCAGAAGGTCTCCGCGCGTTTGACGATCTCCTAGTATTCTAAACATAGAATTGAAATTGTATCACAACGCCTCGTGTTACATACCGTCGGTGGGCCGGATGAAATGACGTCGCGGGCCATAAGTGATAATTTTTGTGTGGGTTTGTTTGTTTATTTATTATTTTCTGTATGGATAGTTGGATCTTGACCAAACTTGGCACATATATCCATCATTTGCCCGAAGGGGGGTTGTGAACTTTTTATAACATTTCATTTGGGTCCGTGGGCCATGAATACTTTTTTCCCTTTACATGAGCTATATAAATAAAATGACCAATAAATACTCTTACATTAATGAATGGATCTTGACCAAACTTAGTACACATATCCATTTTCATATACTGAAGGTTAATATACTCGTTATATTAACTTCTTTGGGGCCGGGGACCCCATGTTATTTTTCCTTACTTAAGCTATATAAAAATCAAAGGACTTATACAACAATATCGTTTCTAAGTGAATTGATAGGTATAAGCATAGCTTTTTAGCAGAATCCTTCATAGTCCGTATTGAAATATCGATTGATCTAAAATTAACAATATCCAATCCATTCAGGGTCGATCTCGAATTTTCTAAAAATTTCTTATAATAAAAAAAGGTAAATCTATAACATTTTTAAACCGATTTTAATGGGAACATTTTTACATTTTAAATGTATTATTTATCTGACTGATTTTTATAGGGCCCCCTATCTCAGGCAAAACTAAATCGGTTCAATTATGGAATTGGCCTCCACCGGGGCCCCTCTTTCAAATTAAATGTAATATAGTTATCGTAGTGCATTTAGTTGAATAATTTTTCGCAATCGAAAAATAATAACGTATAAAAGTCATTTTACACGTTTCGATGAGGATATTAAATTTAATCTAGAATGTTCCATAAAGTTCTATATTGTTCTACAGGGATATATAATGGTATCTAAAAGCTTATTGAAATGTTAGTGTTGTTCTATTCATTTCTATAGTTTCATGGGGATTTTCTCTACACATACAATTCATAACCCTACCGGGAACAAAATCACACTTGGAACATGATCCCACCGAGGAACAGGATCCTAATGGGGAAACGAGACCCAATAGTAAAATGGGATCACACCGGAACATAGATCCTATCGGGTAACGGGATCACACGGGAAAAGGGATCCCACCGGGTACGGGATCCCACCTAGAAACTGGATAACACCGGGGAACTTGATCCAATAGAAAAAGGGATCATAACTTGATCGGGATCCCACCGGGTGCAGGATCCCAAAAGAAAAGGGATCCAATAGGGATTGGGATCCCACCAGGATTGGGATCCAATCAGGATCGGGTTTCCATCGGGATCGAGATACCATCAAAATCGGGAACCCACCAGTATCGGGATGCCACCGGGATCTGGATCTCACATGTTTGGTGATCCCAACAGGATTGGTATTTCCCCGGGAAACGGGATACCAACGGGATCTGGACTAAACCAGTAAACGGGATCCCACCGGGTTCGGGATACCAACAGGATCGTTATCCCACCGGGAAATGGAGTCCCACTAGAAAAAGAGATCCCGGCGTGATCCAGGATTTAACCGGGATCGGGATCCAAATGGAATCGGGATCCCATCTTGATCGGGAGCCATCAGAGACATGTGATGCCTTTGGGAAATGTGATTCGATTGGGATTGATTGATTGATTGATTGGATACTTCTATAGCGCTGGTATCCATGCTACTTTAGCATGCTCACTGCGCTCAGGTGTAATAAAATCTATTAAATAAATAAGTCTTTAAATTTTTCCTAAATAATTTTCTGTCCTTGTCAGTACTCCTCAAAGATGGAGGTAAAATATTCCATAACTTTGGCGCTACCGCTTCAAAAGAGCGCACTCCGTACGACTTTTTTCTATGTTCTTCCACACTAGGAATTTTCAGTAAGGACTGAGTTGAGGATCGCATGTTGAGAAAGCAGTTCTTTCAGATATTCTGGTGCAGAGCCTTCTATGCAGCTATACGCCAAGGACAGAATCTTGTGGTCTATGCGCTCACTAATAGGAACCCAATGGAGATCTCGTAGAACTGGTGATGTGGTCTGATCTCTTTTTCCGCGACACAATGCGTGCTGCAGAATTTTGCACCCTCTGGAGTCTCTGAATTTGATTCTGAGGCAAACCCCACAAACAACTGTTACAATAATCTAATCTTGACTGGATTAGAGTTACTGCTACAGCATTTGCTGTTCTCTTATTTAGTTGAGGACGCAGCTGACCCAGGGCGCGTAGATGACAGAAGCATGCTCTGACCACAGAACTGATATGTGGAATCATACTGAGTGTACTATCAATAAAGAAACCAAGGTCTCGGACAGTGGAGGACAACGGTATCTCTGATTCACCAACTTTTATTGATGTGAAAGCAACTTTCAGAAGATTGGCGTCCG
Source organism: Omphiscola glabra (assembly GCA_964017045.1). Lineage (NCBI taxonomy): Eukaryota > Metazoa > Mollusca > Gastropoda > Lymnaeidae > Omphiscola > Omphiscola glabra. Next base: position 49,204,270 of record OZ024795.1, on the reverse strand, counting down.
AACCACAAACAATTGCCTCAGTCTTGTCATCATTTAATTTTAGTCTGTTTGATGACATCCATTCTTTTACCGCAAGACAGCAGTCCTCGACAGCCCGAACAGCAGCAGCACACTCCAAGGGATTAGGGCGGAAACACTTGTACAGTTCCGTGTCATCAGCAAATATTTTGCGTGAAATACCATGACGTTCAATAATTTTGTATTATGTCTTGCATTGAACGTCCCAAACTAATGCAATGCCATTGATCTTATGAAAAAACCCACCCTGTTCCTGTGCCACTCTGCTTTTAATTATGCCTAAGCAATAAATGTAAACAGTTTGTGGAAGTAAAACGAATTTTAATATTTGTATCAATATTTGTGTTAAATTTTTTTTTTCAAAAATAAAATTTGGAACCCTAGGTTTATTCAATTCCTTCATTTGTTATATTCATTTGAATTATCATTATTATGCTCATCAATGTTGTCATAGGCAAAGGTGAAAATATTGCACATCCTAGGGAATGGTAATATTTCCATTATTATTTTTGTTCTATTTTTTAGAAATAAATTTAACAAGTAAAACAGCTTAGGACTTTTTCAAACCATTCATTTCTTGAATGTCATCTTATCACGTTCATAAACATTGTGCATGTATGACGGGTTCGTATTATAATTATGTAGAAGGCCTACTGCAGACCTATTTACTTTTTTGATTTTGGCGACCAATTTAGATGTCTTTTGCGATTGTCCGTCGAGACCCGTCAGAACAACAATTTTAATAGACCCGGTTAAAAAACAAATATTTTCCACCCATGGGTGGTGAGGGAGTTTGGTTTTCCGAACGAAATTATTACGTCACCAGCACGGGAAGACTAATGTGTTGGTACTAGGCAACAAACTGTATTAGTACATCGATATCTTGCAAGCTAGTTATGAAAACACATAGCATTAGTATGACAATAACTTTGTGATGATATTTTTATAGCCTTAGTAACTTACATTTAGGTGACAATTTGCCCTATTAAGCCACAATAATTCGTAGTTATATGTTCTAGGTTGTAATTATATTATAAAAGCAAAGGGAACTCAAGGTTCTATTTTGCATGAATTTTTCCCCCCACCCCTTTTTTTCAAATTTTCTCATACCATGCTACATTAAAAACATTTTAAAGAAATGTAAATTACTTTTTAAATGAACATTGTAAAAGCCAAAGTATTCATTAGATCAGGAGTCTCAAACTCAAATCATTAGGGGCTGCAGGAGGTAGAGTCTGATTTAGACTGGGCGGCATCAAGTATTACTCACCAGAAGCGATTACAAATTCATTAAAGTACAACTTTTACAATCTGTCAACCTTTATAAATAGCAAATAAAAACATTAAGCGTTCTCAAGAACTAGGCTTCTCTTTCTTCCTCCTACTCATTTTTACCATTGACCTGGCAGCGCTTCTTCTTATACAACTGAGCAACTTTGGCTTGAATAAGGAAGCAAGTGAGACCCTTAGTATAGCTTGAAGATGCTCATCAGTAAGTTTGGCCCTGAATTTTGACTTATAAAAGAACTTTTCACACAGATGGTTACTCCCAAAAACTCATATGATCCGCTTGAACAACATGTAAATCTCAGGGAAGGTTGAGGGCAATGCTCTCATAAATTGTCCACGCTGGTTTGTTTTTCCATTCTTCTCCCTGAACTTATAATCGCACTGAAGATCAATCAGCTCCATTCAAAGCGCAAATAAAAAAAAAGGGGGGGGGGGGGGCATCTTCCACATTAAAGAAGAAATGGTCAGCAAAAAGTTGAAAAGTGCCTGTGTGTGTACTGAACTCTAAAAAAATTAAAATGTGATCAAATTCTTCCTGTAGTTTTACAATGGAATCAGTATACTTACTACTAAGTTAATACTTAATGGTGTGCCCAAGTCCATGCGTACTTTGCATGTTGAGAAATGGCAGAGGTTTCTTGAAGAGCCATAACACAAATTTTGTGCAGAATGCCCTGACATTGTCATAGGCAACACTGGACAAGCTACTCCTGGTCTTGTAACTTCTTGTTGAGTACATTCAGCTCCTGTGTAATATCAACAAGAAAAGCCAAATCCATGAGCCATTTGGGATCACTTAGTACAGGAAAACCATCCCATCCTTCTCAATGAAGGCTTCAAATACTAAAATGTATGCAAACTGTAGCCAGGAGCAGGCAATATTTATGAATTATTGATGAGAAAGGAGATGCTATTGTAAGGAATATGAATTTTGATTTTTTTGTTGTAGAAAAAGCCTTTTTTACTTACCCTATTTTGAAAGTGACCAAACTGACAGGCTCGGAATTTCCCTCACTCGTCACTGGTACATACTAGCGGCAATTTTAATAGGGATTCTTTGATACTGTATCCGATTGCTACGATTCACAAAATTATGGTTGTGCATTACCAACCAATTGTCTTTTGAAAACTTTTCTGAAAACCGCACTCTTTCCATGTTTGTCTTATAAAATGCTATGAAATAATAAAATTTAGTTTTATTTTAAAACGGTTCTTACCATTATAATCAATATACAAATATATAGAAACATAATAAAATCAAAACTACATTAGTCGGTGAGATTCGACTGAAACAGTTGCGGAAGGCCACGTTATAGATATGAGAATGGGGAAAACGCGTCGGCCGCATTAACACTAAACTTTGCTTTCATGTAGCGGGACGCAAAATATCGAGTTTGAGAACCCTGCATTAGACCATTAGACGTTTATTTATTAATATTCACGAAGATCTTATTTTTATTTTTAAAAATTTAAATATTGATACTCGCCTCCATCATTTTCGATGTATGCAGAATGTATGCGTGAACGAATTTCAAAATATCTAAATATTTCAGTTTCGGCTTCGGTTTCGGTCGTAAGTCTTTTTAAGCTTCTGGTTTCGGCTTCAGTTTCGGTCGAAAGTCTATTTAAGCTTTTGGCTTCGGTTTTGGCCGAAAGTCATTCTAACTTTCGGCCTAGTTTCTGTTTCGGCCGAAATCAGAAAATCACTTTCGGTCGGTCTCTAGGGTCAACCGGTGCGGTTCGCACCCTCACACCTCACTAGTGACACCTTTAGTTTATGTTTTTACTCAGGTCAAACAGGTCTAAGTCTCTTAAATTCCAAAGTCACAAAAAGAAGACAATGATACATAACGTCATTGAGTAAGAACATTTGGTTTTTTTAATAACAATTATTCTCAAACATAACCTATAAACTTAATATGGTATTACTTGACAGTCGAATGGACTCTTCATGTGTAATGCAAAACTACTGTACTACGAAAGATTGCTTACTATTTTTCTAATAACTATCTTAACTCACAAGCCTGAATGCACTCGCTACCTACTTAACTACCAGCACGAACCATCAACTTTTGCCCCCAACATTGCAGAACGATTGCATGTCACAACCTATTCTTAAGTTCACAACCTCATTACATAACTTACATAACCATATTGCATAAACGTCACACACATTTTAAGAGCGTTTCTTCTTTCTTTCTTTAAATAAAAAGTGTTTGATTAAAAGACGTAAAAACAGCGCCCTAGTTAAGATGTGTGTTAGCAGTCAACCGTAGCAGAGATCGAATGACCTGGAGGGTGGGCAGCAAAACAAACCACTCACCGCTGTTCTTGAAATGACACGGTGACATGAGTTCTGCTGTCGACGGAGAGGAAATTCGAGACAGGCGGAACGGAATGTCAGTCATGTGTCACGGCAACTTGATTTGTGACGTGGAAAAATAAATAATAAAATTTTCATTTTAAAGCATGCTGTTGTTTTTTTAAACTTGATTGAATGTAGACGTAGACAAAGAGGACTTATAATTAAACTAGGCACGTGTCGTAGACCGGGTGCATAGCAAGAGAACACAGCATACAAAAATAAAAGAATTGCAAGTTATAATTGATGTAATTGATGAATATTATGTTTATATGACGTCCGTGTGTGGGCCATGCTTTACATTAGGGGTGTTCATTCCAAGAGTGTGAGCATCCCCGTGACAACAGCAGAATGAACTGGCCTATAGAAAAAGAACGATGACCATAGCAACATCACCATAGTAACATGACCATAGCGACATGACATGACCACAGCACATGACCATAGGGACATGACATGACAATAGCACATGACTATAGGGACATGACATGACACAGCACATGACCATAGGGACATGACATGACCACAGCACATAACCATAGGGACATGACATGACCATAGCACATGACCATAAGGACATGACATGACCACAGCACATGATCATAGGGACAGGACATGACCACAGCACATGACCATAGGGACAGGACATGACCACAGCACATGACCATAGGGACATGACATGACCACAGCACATGACCATAGGGACAGGACATGACCACAGCACATGACCATAGGGACATGATATGACCACAGCATATGACCATAGGGACATGCCATGACCACAGCACATGACCATAGGAACGAGACATGACCATAACACAATGACCATAGCATATGTCTTAACACCAGGAACAAAACAACTAGACATGATTATAGCACATGACCATAGGACCATGACCATAACAGCATAATATGACCTGGTCTATAAGACAGAACTATGACAATAGCAACATTACCATATTATATTAAACTAGGGCTTAACCGAGTATAGTTTTTTTCACAAGGGAAAATATCTGGGGGTCCAACTGTTACAAAAAAAAAGATTTAACTTAACATTTTCTTTAAAATCTGCCTGCCTTTAAACAATAGTCCTACAGCCTACATGCGGGCCTTTAAACAATCGTCCTACAGACAGACCTACAGCCTACATGCGGGCCTTTAAACAATAGTCCTACAGACAGTCCTACAGCCTATATGCCGGCCTTTAAACAATAGTCCTACAGACAGTCCTACAGCCTACATGCGGGCCTTTAAACAATAGTCCTACAGACAGTCCTACAGCCTACATGCGGGCCTTTAAACAATAGTCCTACAGACAGACCTACAGCCTACATGCGGGCCTTTAAACAATAGTCCTACAGACAGTCCTACAGCCTACATGCGGGCCTTTAAACAATAGTCCTACAGACAGACCTACAGCCTATATGCGGGCCTTTAAACAATAGTCCTACAGACAGACCTACAGCCTATATGCGGGCCTTTAAACAATAGTCCTACAGACAGTCCTACAGCCTATATGCGGGCCTTTAAACAATAGTCCTACAGACAGTCCTACAGCCTACATGCGGGCCTTTAAACAATAGTCCTACAGACAGTCCTACAGCCTACATGCGGGCCTTTAAACAATAGTCCTACAGACAGTCCTACAGCCTACATGCGGGCCTTTAAACAATAGTCCTACAGACAGACCTACAGCCTATATGCCGGCCTTTAAACAATAGTCCTACAGACAGTCCTACAGCCTACATGCGGGCCTTTAAACATTAGACCTACAGACAGTCCTACAGCCTATATGCCGGCCTTTAAACAATAGTCCTACAGACAGTCCTACAGCCTACATGCGGGCCTTTAAACATTAGACCTACAGACAGTCCTACAGCCTATATGCCGGCCTTTAAACAATCGTCCTACAGACAGACCTACAGCCTACATGCGGGCCTTTAAACATTAGTCCTACAGACAGTCCTACAGCCTACATGCGGGCCTTTAAACAATCGTCCTACAGACAGACCTACAGACAGTCCTACACCATACCCGTGGCTCTTTATTGATTAATATAATAGTCATTAATATAATAATCATCAATATAATATGTCATGCCCCGCCCCCCCTTCCCAAAAAAATAAATAATTTACCTTATATATATATATAAGATTGTATATATTGTTCGTCCTTGGCATGCGAAAAAGAACTAGAGTTTCAACTTGATTTGTTGCCTTGACAACAGCTGTTTTAAGTGAGGGGGTTGTTCAATTCATCAGCCTCGCCATCTCGTCCTGGCCTATTTGATCCAATGGCGAGACTGTGTCATGACGATTAGAAATAGACCACAATCCAGTAGATGACCAGCAGTGTTTCTTGTGTCTCACTGTTCAGTAGATGACCAGCAGTGTCTCTTGTGTCTCACTGTCCAGTAGATGACCAGCAGTGTTTCTTGTGTCTCACTGTGTCAATGTCATAACGCCTACGGGACTCCATCTCCTGATGATTTCAGAGTTGACTTTCTCTTAGATGAGTTGCATCCAAGATGAACGAGTCCCATACACCCGGGGCGCTGGTGATGTCTTTAACTGTATAGGATTTTCCTGGGGATTGAACTACAGTCCATTAGCTTGGATTTACTCACTTTAAACATGACTATAGCCACATGACAATTGCAAAATTACATGACAATAGTTTCAAATACCATGGTCACGGGTGACTGTTACGCCATGGTCGAAGTACTATCCACAGGTTCAAATAGCGTGAGAAAGTAACAATACTGGGTATGGAGCCCCTTGCGGTTGTTATCAAACGGGGGGGGGGGGGGGTGTATAAATACGAATGTGTACACAATTGTCTGTGACTTACATCAACACGCCTTGGGGGGTTGGTTTATCTTTACGTGATGACAGGACTTAATTACTGTCGGGGTGGGACATTGAGACTGGGTGGCGCCGTAGCTAGAAGTTTGGGGAGGAACGAGGGTGTATATATAGTTACACCGAATTTTGTAGTTTCACTGATCACTACAGCCCACACATGAGACTTCTCTCGTGAGTGTTTAGACACAGACCTACCTTGTACCAGTTTCGCCACAGTATCCACATAAAGAAGTAAGTATATGTACGGTGTCTGGATGGATGAGATTTATGGTAGTTCCTGTGACTGATAGTTACGTTAGGTAGACGTTTAGTATTTTGGAAGTCTTCTTCGTCTTCTTCTATATATTAATGGCCCACGATCAATTTATTGATCATTAGGGCTCCTATGAATGTTGATGGGATTTGCAATGTTTCTGTGCCTGGTGTTGATGAGGATATTTCACTGGTTACAAGAGTAACTGTGTGAGGGTATCATGCACTGGGGATTGGAAGGCCTGAGGCAATAGACGCAAATGAGTCAAGTGTTGTCACCTCAACTGTTCCTTTTTAAAGATTGTTCCAGTCCCTGATTGTCTACGGTAAGCAGTTAGCTAGGGCTTAGTATAAATTACTTGTTGTAGGTGATTTCATCATATATTTCAGGGGTAGTCACCTTTTATTATTATTGACACTATAGCATAAATCATCACAAGCTTGTGGCCGTGAGACGTTGGGTGTATAGATTCCAATACAGAGTGACGACGGGATGCAGGAAAGAGCCTATGAAAATCTTTGACAGATTTTATGCAGCAGAGAGGCGACAGTCATACAAGACTCCGCTATATCGGATTGTAGCGTCTCACTTGAATAAGTCAGGATTGCCTGTATTGTAAATTACTTGTAATCTGCATAATGTTCTTTGAATAATTATATTTATATGACAGCCAGCCATATTATTATTTCATAGTATATCTTTTAGCATAGTTCTTAATCATTTCATGCACTTCTCATAGTGTATTCATAGTATATCGCATATTATTGTACTTAGTTATGAAGATAATAATTTTCTTTAGTCACTTTTAGTTAAATTGAAGACTTTATTGGGTGTATTGTATCGTTATTGTATTTCTTTGGGCATATCAAAACAAGGTGGTGTCAGAGGTATTATACAAATTAGACAAAGTACCACTTAGCACAAAGGAGCTCGTGACAACCATAGCTTCAATATCATAGCAACATGACCATAGCACCATAACTCACAGCATCAGAGCATGGTCTAACCACATGACATGACCATATCACTCTAACTCACAGTATCACAGCATGGTCTCGCCACATGACATGACAATAGCTTCATGAACATAGCCCAATGAACATAACACCATAACTCACTGCGTATGAGCATGGTCTAGCCACATGACATGACCATAGCAACAGAACCATAAACCATAACTCACAGCATCAGAGCATGGTCTCGCCACATGACATGACCATAGCAACAGAACCATATCACTCTAACTCACAGCATCAGAGCATGGTCTCGCCACATAACATGACCATAGCAACAGGACCATAACTCACAGCATCAGAGCATGCTCTAGCTCCATGACATGATGATAGTAACATGACCATAGCAACATGCCCATTGCAACATGACATGACAATAACTTCCTAAGCATTGCTTCAATACCATAGCCCCATGACCATAGCACCATAACTCACAGCATCAGGGCATGGTCTAGCCCCACGATATGACCATAGCACCCTGACCATTATTGAACTATACAACATATTCCACTTGAAGTCAAATTAATATAAATCCCCATTCGTCTCGAATGAGTTTACCCTGACTATAGAGTACCGTCATCAGTATTAGTACCCCGCTTGGGGACGTTCAAATGACAACATAATTTAGTTTTGTTCATACTTAACATATTTAATGGAACTAGATTGACGGCAAACGCCCAGTTCTGAAATTGGTTATTTCAAACAGCAATGGAGAAAAACATGGAAAATAATAATGAAGTTTTGATATGGCTGTGAAATAGATCGCGGCCACATTGGGCACAAACCAGTCAATGGTGACGGCGTGGCCTGACGACAGTGGGGCGGGGGATCGCGAGGTCGTGCAATAAAAGGTAACCCCAGCATGGGGTGACAAATACAAATTGCCTGACCCATAACAAGGTCGGCTCTTGTTCGCCCGTGGGGAGGGAAAAAGACGGGCGGTGTGTTTGATGCGAACCAGCGGGAGGGGGAAACCAAACTGAACATGTGTCAAAGTAGTTACAGAACCTCGGTGCAGGCTAAGCTGGTCAATTTTTTTTTACAAAATAATGTTCCTAATTGAAGCTTTACCAAAGATGAGATTTCGATTTGACTCGAATTTAAAAAAGAAAAAAACTTTAAAGGTTTTTCTCGGCTATTTCCCTTAACTATTATTTTAACACCTACTTTTTAGTTTATTGTTATCTTCAACATTGTTTCGTTTCTTTCACTATTTCTTTATTGCGCCGCTATTTAAAAAAAAAAAAAGATAATGGAACTCCCTCCCCTATTCAAAATATAAACCCATACGACCTCCCCAGTGACACGCTACCAAACGAACCATAATAAACAACAACCAAAACAAATCATTTCGGATGTCGCTGATCTATATTCTAAAAATGTTGCCGAGTATATATTTATTTTATGATTCTCAAATAGCTAAAGAACCTGTCTAAAATTTTGAAAAAATACCTCCTTGGTGTATGTGCCACAATAATCATAACCAATCATGTAATTCTTGGTCTATCAAATCTCAATGTGGCAAGCTAGACATAATGCCTTCACAGTCTTACCATAAACACTTAGCTTTGCTGACTTCACAGTCTCACCATAAACACTAGCTTTGCTGACTTCACAGTCTCACCATAAACACTCAGCTTTGCTGACTTCATAGTCTCACCATAAACAGCTTTGATGACTTCGCAGTCTCACCATAAACAGCTTTGATGACTTCACAGTCTCACCATAAACAGCTTTGATGACTCACAGTCTCACCATAAACAGCTTTGATGACTTCACAGTCTCACCATAAACAGCTTTGATGACTTCACAGTCTCATCATAAACAGCCTTAATGAATTGACAGTCTCACCATAAACAGACTTAATGACTTGACATTCTCACCATAAACAGACTTAATGACTTGACAGTCTCACCATAAACAGCCTTAATGACTTCACAGTCTCACAATAACCAGCCTTAATGACTTCACAGTCTCACCATTAACAGCCTTGATGACTTTACAGTCTCACCATTAACAGCCTTAATGACTTCACAGTCTCATCATAAACAGCCTTAATGACTTCAGAGTCTCACCATAAACAGCCTTAATGACTTCACAGTCTAACCATTAACAGCCTTAATGACTTGACAGTCTCACTATAAACAGCCTTAAGGACTTCACAGTTTCACCATAAACAGCCTTAATGACTTCACAGTCTCACCATAAACAGCCTTAATGACTTCACAGTCTCACCATAAACAACCTTAATGACTTCACAGTCTCACCATAAACAGCCTTAAGGACTTCACAGTCTCACCATAAACACTTAGTCTTGTACATATAACCTCACTAATAGAAACTTACTCGTAAACATTTTCCTCATATTGCGAGTTCTTCTTTAAGAGTAAATACTCTTTAAATCGGGGGTCGACCATAAGCGACGGCACTCTATTTTACCGATGTTTGCCCCCCCCCCCACCCTATCGTCACAATTCGGCAGACATTCAGACACCCTCATCGTCACAAATTCGTTACTCTCCCCCCCCACCCCGGGCCAACTAGATGCATGATGTCACCCCCCCCCCCTTTTCGCCACCTTTCCTCTCTTTACCCTTTAAAGAACATTCCCTTGTAATTGCCCCCCCCCCCCACTCCAAAGTTAACTTTGTCACCGATATCACTGACGTATTAAAGAGAAACATGCGAGAAATTCATCATCTCTCCTAATCTTTGACTCAATCACGTGGACCAAAGGGTTCTATACTTGTTTTGTGTAATGTCCTACCTGTGGTGATCCACAGCTCTACCAGTCCCAATAAATTGACTGCCCTACACCCCCCCCCCCCCTCAATACACCTTATTAAGATTCGAGATGTTTTCTTTTTGTGTGAGATATAATCGTGTCTTATGAGCGATCAAATCTGACGGACGATTTTTCGTTTCAAATGTGATACGAGGGGTTGGCACCAACAAATGAGATCGCTGTCCCCCGCACCGAATGCCAACACTTGAATATCGCTCCTGATGTATTGTATGACCTGCTGTTCGCGGCCTTTAGTTCAGCGGCGCCTTCGTGCTTCATTATGTCCACGGCGCAGGTCACCAGTTGAGAGGGTTAAAAAGCTCGCTTATCGTCAAGGATAATGAAGTAGCTCAAGTGTGCTAGCGTGTCTAAGCCAATCATTACACGGGCAGTATTTTTCGCCAATCATTATTTCTAATTAAATATAGAAATGTCTTTGGTTTTGGGCCTGTACTATTTTTAAATTTTATAAGGCCGCATTTGAGAGTCAAGTTTAAAAGGCTTTTTACTTTATAAACTGTACAGTTTGGCTCACATGGCCCGCAACTATGTACACAGATGAACTCTTTATTCCCACTCGAATAGATTTTTTTTTAAAAACACACAAATTAAAATAAATCCCAGGGCCAGTGGCGTAGTACAGGGAATGTAGAGGGGCATTCCGCCCTGGACGGAAATTGTTTCTTTATATGGAGGTTGGCACCTTCAGCTTATTCCAGAGTGTTTTTTGTCGAAGGGGCGGACAAAATCTGGACCAATCCTGTTCCTATAGCCGTGCCGCTGTCCATGGGTTTAAGTACGTTTGTTTGGTCAGTCTCCTTAGATGTAGGCGACACTAATCTTAGTTATGTTTGGTCAGTCTCCTTACATGTAGGCGACACTAATCTTAGTTATGCTTGGTCAGTTTCCTTACACAGACTCCTTGAAAAATATATGTCTGTTTTTTGAGTAGGCAGACTCTGTGATGAGAGCAATTCTCATTTTGGGGCAAGTGGAATGCAAAAGGAAAAAGGAATAGTATTTAGCAGGAACTCAACCAGCCTAAGCATTGAATATGCATTATAAAAATTAGATGGTTTAAAATGTTACTTTCTTTTGAACTGAACTAGCAAGAAAATGAAGTGGTTCGAATTTAGAGGCTGTGACCATGAAAGACAAAGTTAACAAAGGAAAGCGTTTTTTAAATAAGACCATGTGTTATGTCAGAGTAAAACGTCTTGGAATAGTTCAGCTCTCAGAAATTAAGCCTTGATTAATAAGATAACGCATCTATAAGGGACTGCAACCGTCTGAAAAAGCAGGGGTTTTTGCCCTTGTTAATCTTTTTCGTCTAGAAATTAGAAAAAATGTCTCAGATACATACGTCTTTTTCCCCACAAATTCGCAACGCTACACAGCCGCGTGCCCGATCTAAAAGTTCTGCTTTATTTCCAGATACCGGCTGATGCAATTCCCGTAAACATTTCTTAATTTCTTCAACTCGCCATGTCTCAAATGCTGTTTTCGCCATGTGAGCAGCGATCTTTGTACTCCCCGGTATGAACGATAACTCTGGGTGACAAGGAAAGTTGCAGTCTCCTAAATAAAAATGTCTACGTCCGTATGATTTCGTTGGTTAAGATCATTCTCTTCAGTAGTATCCGCATTACATCCGTCAATTCAAAACAGTGAAATAATACCAAATTCAAAGGATAACAAACTGTTGGCGGCGGCACTCTTTTGGGCGGTGGTTTCCTTGGAGGGGCGCCACAAAGTGGAAAAGAATTTATAACAATTATTATTTCACGCTGCAATTTTGAGAATTTGGCTTTGGTGTTTTCTAAAACTTGGATTTAGCTCCACCCCTCCTACGCCTCTGAACCTCTGCAATGATTGTTTTCATGTTGATTTTTTTTAAAGTTCAAATTTTAATTTTGACCTTTAAATATTTAATTTTTCTTTTTTAAGAACCTTTTTTTGTAACTTTTAATGAATTAAAAAAACACACAAAAAAAACAAAAACAAACAAAGAAACAACAAACAAAACCACACATCGTAACTTGTAAGGTCTTCAAAGCGACGAGTGCATATCACCGCTGGATCTCCTAAACATCAACTCTCCTCTCATGCCTCGCGTAAGGTTCTTGTGTTCACTTGATGAAAATGAGACGATGAATTCGCGTTGCATCTGACATTTCCCCACCCAGTATTGGCCAACCCATTACCACCTGGGGTCTTTTAAAGAGGTTTTTAAAATGTTTAAAACTAAAAAATAATCTACTTGATTTGCTATCCTCGTATTTTCCCATGCAAGCCCCAGATCATGACGTTTATTGTGACCGGAAGCCAGGAAACTAATCTCCTGCAACGTTCTCAACCCTTTGGGGCTTTCAGGGGGAAAAAAGAGGGGGAGGGGGTGTTAACTAAATTGGATTATTGATAATTTCAGTATGATGTTCCTTGTTACATGGTTAAATATAGGGCGGGAAATCGGAGACCAAGAAATGCGACACAAGAATTCGCGTTTGTTATGACGCGTTTTATGACCTGTGGTGTGGCGTGTGATGAAAGATCAGAAGAGCTGGATGCTGGAAGCAATGACGCAACTAGGGTTAAGGCCCTCTGGGGCAGGCAAAGATCGTTGCCGCTGCCTCACAAGGTCCCCGCACACACCCCCCTCCCAAACTTTTTTTTTCTCTGACTATAAAATATCGGCGTTTCAGCTATTGGTGTGAAAAAGGGAGTTGCTGGGCGCAGGAGGTTCATATAGTGAAATTGTTTTCTTTAAAAGGCAAACACGTGATAATATCTGTGATTATTGCAATGAAGAATTAATCATAAGACCAAAATAAAACACATCTATGGACAACAAATCCAAGGAGGTGGTCAATTAAAATCATTGATATTATTATTCAAATATTTGATTGAATTATTGAACTTGGCCACTAATACACTTTACTTATATTTATACATAAAATGGATGCATTTAAGCTAATAGTTTTAAAAAAAATCTTTTTAAATTGTCTCCTGAAAATTGAGTTTCTCATTTTCATATGTACTTTTATTGTTATACGCTTTTCTTTAGCTTGCAATTGTGTTTGTTTGTATGTTTGTGTGCTTGTGTGTTTGTCTGGTTCAAATCTTGCAACTCAATGTTCTCTTCGTCCGATGGACTTTTAATTTTTGTGGGCTTCTCAATATTGACAACAATACAACAGCAGTAACCCCCGCTGACCCTTGAGCTACTTCTATGAGTCAAATCTCGCATTTCAATTTTGACCCTCTTCTTGATGTACAATTGAGCTGAAACTTTCTACAATTGCTGACACCCAATAACAATACAACTCTTTATTAGTAGGTCAACAGTGACCACCACTAATACTTGAGTGACCTGTGTGGGTTAAATCTTGCATCTAAATTTTGGCAACTCCAGATCTCCAACTGAGCTGAAACTTTTTACACTTAACCATCTCCAATAACATTACAACCCTTTATGGTCAGTAGGTCAGCGGGTCAAATTTTCTTTTCGGTTTTGACCCACTTCATGATATTTAATTGAGCTGAAACTCTGTAAATTAACCCATTGACAATGAAAGTACAAACAAGCCATATGTGATGATATATAAATAATTATAAACACTAAGGTACAAAATGAAAAAAATAATAAAAACTATTAAAAAATACAAAAGTACAAAATATTTTTTGAGACACTATGATATTCGTACAATTAATATTGTCTATACAAATAAAATCATGGGCGCCAAACGTGGATGGAAATGCTATAATAAATAAGAAATACAAACTTAAGATGCAATACAAGAGTAGTATAAAAATATGGAGAATTCTGAGAATATGAAGATTCTAAATTTTAGATTCTAAGACATAGAGATTATGGAGATTATGTTTAGACTTCCCGGGGTTCCGGTTGACAAGTCTGTTGTGGCTTGCCGATTTGGAAGCGTTGGCCACCGACCCCCTCGACGTTAACCCGGGAAACATAACCACCATTGCGTGTCCCACGTGGCAGACAAGAGCATGCATGGTAACTGCTGGAAATAACGGCTCCTACAGGGCTGCCACCTGTGAAACTTCACAAGTGGAAGAAAAAGCAGATACAGGGTAGGGATCATAATTACAAGTTGCCGTTAAGGGATATGAGGTGAGAGGCTGTGGTGGAAGTCTCTGGCCGATGATTCTAAATACGCAGCCCTGAGAAAGCTGCTCCTAGGCAACCGTTTCGTCCCAGCTACTTCGCGAATTAGTTGCGATGTGGAAACCCACTGTAGAATCCTCTTAGATGGCGTCCGATGCTTCCCCGGGACGGGTGGGGGGAGATATTAGGACGTTAATTTACCGTCCCGGCCCCTAAGAGAGTGGACTGCGGACGTTTAAACGCAGCGTCTTTGGTCGACCAGATGTCTCCGGACGGGGAGGGTCTCCGTCGGCAAACCCGATCGAGCGGTTGCTGGCGGGGGCGGTCCACGCCCGGGGGGGGGGGGGTCTCTGGCGTTCTCTCGCACAGGCCGGCGTTGGGGAAACCCTGCGCCTGTTTTGAGTTGGTGAGCGTCAGGGAGGGCATAAAGAGCTTTAAGCTCGACGGCCCCCTGACGCCATCTCTTAATGTGATTATGTTTAGAACGCTGTTCTGCATGAAATTGAAAAGAAGATCAGTGGCAGTCTGTCTTTAATGCTGAGTATTTTTTTCTTGTAACATTCCTTGTGTGTCTCAAAAATTATTTTGTACTTTCTAGTGCATTGTAATGAAAGCTTGGTTTTACAAAGCTGTTTAGATGTATATATATATATAATATATTATCCAAGACGTTCTTTCTACTCTTATTTCCACATTGTCAACAAATCGTAATTTTTGTTGTTGACACAAGTGACTTGACTTGATCTCTCAGTTCATAGTCTGTCTCGTGGGCTCCCTTCATTGAACGAGAAGCTTGAGAAAGGGTGGGTGGAAAGATCAGCATGGCATACGGTAATAATTCTACTTTTTTAGGAAAATTTAAAAATTAAAAATCTTTTTTTTTAAGACTTTTTTTTTAAAGACGAGTTGAAACGAGCTCGATAAAAGTACACATAAATAAATAAATTCTTGAATGCCATTGCGCAAAGGAAGTCTGTGCAGAAAATATTTTCATAAATTAATAAAAATAAAACAACGTTTACGTTTCGTCTACACTCTTCTCGAATCCTTTGGCAACACAGAGTGCTGATCTACACCTCTACACAGTCAACACAGAGTGCTTATCTACACATCAACATAGTCAACACAGAGTGCTTATCTAAACTCTACACTGTCAACACAGAGTGCTTATCTACACCTCTACACAGTCAATACAGAGTGCTTATCTACACCTCTACACAGTCAACACAGCGTGCTTATCTACACCTCTACACTGTCAACACAGAGTGCTTATCTACACCTCTACACTGTCAACACAGAGTGCTTATCTACACCTCTACACAGTCAACACAGAGTGCTTATCTAAACCTCTATACTATCCTTCCTTTGACAACACAGAGTGCTTATCTACACCTCCACACTGTCAACACAGAGTGCTTATCTACACCTCTACACTGTCAACACAGAGTGCTTATTTACACCTACACAGTCAACACATAGTGCTTATCTACACCTCTACACAGTCAACACAGAGTGCTTATCTACACGTCTACACTATCCTTCCTTTGACAACACAGAGTGCTTATCTACACCTCTACACAGTCAATACATGGTGCTTCTCTACACCTCTGCACAGTCAGCACAGAGTGCTTATCTACACCTCTACACTGTCAACACAGAGTGCTTATCTACACCTCTACACTGTCAACACAGAGTGCTTATCTACACCTCTAAACAGTCAACACAGAGTGCTTATTTACACCTCTACCCTGTCAACACAGGGTGCTTATCTACACCTCTACACAGTCAACACAGAGTGCTTATTTACACCTCTACCCTGTCAACACAGGGTGCTTATCTACACCTCAACATAGTCAACACAGAGTGCTTATCTACACCTCTACACTGTCAACACAGAGTGCTTATCTACACCTCTACACTGTCAACACAGAGTGCTTATCTACACCTCTACACTGTCAACACAGAGTGCTTATCTACACCTCTACACTGTCAACACAGAGTGCTTATCTACACCCCTACACTGTCCTTCCTTTCCTCATTGCATTTTAAGAAGAGATTGATTGTGAAATTAAAATATATTTGGCGTCTTTTCAATGCCACCGCAATATAAAGATTTTTTTAAAAAAGAAACTTGGGGCGGACCCATATAAAGATAAAGACCAACGCCCCTATTATAAAGATAAAGACCAACACCCCCATATAAAGTTAAAGACCAACACCCCTATTATAAAGATAAAGACCAACAACCCCATTCCTATACCAGGGTTTCTCAAGAGGCGGTAATTTAACAAAACAATTCACGGCTGTGAAGCTGGTGAAAGTGTGTTGGCGGGATTATAGTTGCTTTGACGTGGGTTTTAATGGGTTGACGTGGGTTTAATTGGGTTGACCATTCGGGTTTCTGTTGAAGTGATGACGGTAGAAACAATGGGGGACAATGGAGCAGAAAATGCTCTCAAAATTGCTATAATTTATGAATGACAAATTTTCGATTTTCTTTTTAAACTAATGTAAACAAAAATCGGAAATACATCGCGTGTTCAATATACAACGTCACCGAACATGTTCATTTGCAGTTTTCGAAATACACAATAATTTTTTTTTTAAGCTATTAAAAACAAAAAATAAGTGAATACCATATTCATAATAAGATATTAACACCAAATTCAACTACATGTAAACTCATTTAACGAAGAAATATATAGTGTAAGCCAGTGATCGGCAAACTCATTAGACAAAAGAGCCAAAAATCAGCAGCAGGACGATAAATAAAAACTTTAGAACCACATTTATTTTCAATAACCAAGTCTTTCGTTGTCAAAACCGATTTCTGGCCGGCTCGCCGAGCCGCACGCTGCTCGCTACAGAGCCGCATGCGGCTCGCGATTTGCCGACTACTGGTGTTAGCCATAGTATTGTCCTCTATTCCAGCCAAATTTAAAAAAAAATTAATATTAAAATGTGTTTGTTTTAATAACATTTGTTTAAACACCACTATATAAGCTTTGTTAGACCTGTGCAAAAAAACACTTCTAAATATTACATTATTGTTTGAACAAATGATTTAAGCCCTTCTGTTGAACACTATTATTTTCGTCTTATTTAACAAGGGATTACTGCGATGGGTTGGGATCAACTTGAACTCC
Source organism: Omphiscola glabra (assembly GCA_964017045.1). Lineage (NCBI taxonomy): Eukaryota > Metazoa > Mollusca > Gastropoda > Lymnaeidae > Omphiscola > Omphiscola glabra. The sequence goes on along the minus strand of OZ024795.1, from coordinate 49,186,407 downwards.
TATCCAACTTCACCTGAGTTAAACTTGACTAGATGAGGTCCCAACATCTGTAATTATAATCTCTTCGTTTCTTTTTTTAAACAGCCCCCACCCTCTTCCCTTTCCACTGTCTTTTGTCTGTCAGCTTGAATATCACAGTGCCTTATCCGCACCGGCGGGAGAGAAAACAAGAGTCAATAAAAAGGGTGTGCAACGATATAAATGCGCACCAACCATTAGCCGGCGTGCATCAAGTGAGCTGTTGGTGCGCCTTTTCACACGAACCACATGGCGGGCTATTAAGCCGTGCGTGCGTTCCGAGCGCGCGCCATGCTAAGTCTGCGCACGTGGTCAGTCAGGGTGCACATATTTCAAAACCAGGGTGGATTTGAACAAAGGATCAATTTTGACAAGAAAGAATATTTCTTTATTTTTTTGTTATTTTATTATTTTAATTACATGTTTAAATATTTAATAATCCCCGAAGACATGTTTATGATTGCCATAAAGAAGCTGCGTCCAAAAAAGAGGGGAGTGTTTCAAGGTAATAAATGTTCTTTTAAAAAAATTAAAACATAAAGCAAAATAAGATTAGAATAATTTGCTTACATAATTATGCATATTATTTTCTTTATTTTGGAACAGCGCTGCGACTTAGGCCTTGATACTAACTAGTTCACTTAAATGTGAAACCACGTATACTGAGGAGTAGGTGTGTTAGCAAAACTTTTGTATAAGAAACTAAGCTTTTGCAAATTAGGTTCATTGTAGATACGAAGAACATGTTTTAATCAAAGATGGTGACAAGCAATAAAACAAAAATACAAATCTCTCATGTCAAAATAAATCAAATATTGGAATAAATTATTTGCAAAAATTCCGGCATGACATTTGAAGTGTGTTACATTGTTCTATGTACATTTGAAGTGTGTTACATTGTTCTATGTACATTTGAAGTGTGTTACATTGTTCTATGTACATTTTACACGCACATTTGAAGTGTGTTACATTGTTCTATGTACATTTTACACGCACATTTGAGGTGTGTGAAATTGTTCTGCGTACATTCTACACGCACATACATTTGCAGTGTGTTAAATTGTTCTACTTACATTTTACATGCACATTTGAAGTTTGTTAAATTGTTCTACTTACATTGTAAACACACATTTGTAGTGTGTTCAATTATTCTACCTACATTTTACACACACATTTGAATTGTTTTCTAATCGTTTATGTACATCTTGACCTAATTGAAATGTTTTACTTTGTTATATGTACATCTTGACACCTAATTGATGTGTGTTACACTGTTATATGTGCATCTCGATACCTAAGTGAAGTGTGTTACATGTTGTAGGTACGTCTCCTCTTCTTTTTTTAAAACTGTAAATACTATAACCTTATCTCCCATCTCTCTCAACAGATTAGTTTGAAAAATACATTCATTAAATCCAGTGTAAACATACTTACAGATTTTTTTGTTTAAAGTGTTTCATTTTCAAAATAAAATTACATGTTAAACCTGCACACACATACACACGCACGCACGCACACGCACACACACACACACACACAAGTGTGGCTAAAGTGTTTGGGTAAACAACATTTCATTTGGGAGGCTTAACTCTCGAAATCGTTCCTATCTGAAAATCCAATTTAGTTGACAGTCTGAAAATGTAGGTGGTCGACCACACCAGTGAAATGAGATAGCAGAGTGCAGGGATTTAGATACCAGCTCCCTTAATCAAAGGGACGGATCACGAATCACAAGAGAGGGATCTTTGGTGTACCTTACCAAATTAGTAAGTCAGTGGTGAGTTTTTGTAAGAAATGGAATACTGAACTCTAAAATATATTAATCTATGGTACGTGTGTGTTGTACCCCTTCAGAAGTTCCCCTCGCCATCATTTAAATTTTAGCATATTCCAAGACTGATCAGTTTTAATAATACTGTTGATTATATCACACTTTCAAACAACACCAATGATTCAAAATTAATTTAATTGAAATGGTACATATTCGATAACTGTATTCGAACGATCAAAATAGGCAAGAACGGCAGAGAGAGGCTGGCAAATCGCTCAACTCTCCTTCACATCTCTAAGACTTCTAAAGTATTTCTCTAGCATCAAAATCAGCCTTCAGTGAGCTCCTATTGTGACAGTAATGATTTCATCAGTGTTCGTTTAGATTTGGTAATTAAAAGTCCCGTTTAAAGAAAAAATTGTCGTTTAGCGGTGCGAAAATGGGTAGGGTAGTCGTATAAAATATAGAGAAAATAATTCTCAAAACAATGGTGTAAAAAACTTAAAGAAGCATTACATAGATGCTTATTTTTGAAATAAGGAAATGCGATGCGTTTTTGCAATAGCAGTAAGAAATAATTGCAAAGTGCCTACCATCATTATCCCGATAACATCAGGTCATATATTATAGTATATATAAGAAGGAGCTAAGGCATCCATATAACGCTAAAAAGCGAATCGGTTTAAATAAGTTCCGGATTATTAAAAGTGATTTTCTATTATTTTACGGAAATCGACAAATAAATTTTAAAAATGTGTAAAAAATACAATATATCCGCTTTTATTTTTATATGTTTAAGTATTATAATTTTAAATTAGAAATAATTTAATATAACAATTAAAGAACTATATTACCAATTTTTTTATTTTTGTCATCAATAAATTATGATCCAAAAATTATTTTTTATGAAATCATAATCACATTTATCGGTTAAAACTCAAACAATTGTTGTTGTTTTTTTTAGTGCGTTGTTAATATTGCGAAATTAAGGTAAAATTATTTTTTTCAAAACAATTTAAACAATAGCGAAATAAAATTTTCGATTGAACTCTAAAAAAAGAAATCGATTAATTTTATAAGAGCTAATTTTAAGCTTGCAAATCAAAAGCTTTAAGTTTAGTTGATTTAATAATCACGTGACAAAACTGATAATGTATTTCTCCCCCTTTAAAATTTGAATTGATAATAAATATAATTGATTGCTTTATTAATTTGTAAATAAAACACTCCGAATTTCAACTTTTTATTTTTAACATTTGATGAGTTCACTTATTTTTAATTTTTAAAATGTATTTTTATCAAATTTATAAAGTAAAACAAACTTAACGTTTAAAAATACTTTTAATAGGAAAATGTCGTTTAAGTCAGTGTAGCGAAACTTCTTAGCCAAATAGCACTTACAAATTCACTTATCATTCATCCAAAGAAGAACAAACTATATGAAGTTGCAATTGCTTCCTTATGACATCAATATCTCAAAACCTAATTGTGTGACAGATTTGAACTTTGGTAAAGATTTTAAAGTTAAATAAATAACCATAATCTTTCAATATGCGGAATTATTTGCTAAATATTTTTTATAAGATTTAAAATAATGCGTGGGAAAATGGTGCATTGGAAAATGGTGTAAGGTGGTTTTGGGTTTTAATAAAGCTCATAGGTGGTGAAAAATGTGTGTTTGCGTACGTAGGGGGGCTATCTTCCAGTGGATTATTTCAATAATGTTTATTAAAAAGTTTGGGAGAGATTTGACACATTCACTTCGCCCCAGGTTCCGTAGCACAAGATACACCTATGACTGAAGGAGTGAATATGTTAAATAATTAATCTTCTTTGGTAAACACATATTAGATGGGGGGAATAGGATGTATACATTTTTATGTAAATGATAATATCTTTAAATCAATGATATTACATTCGTGAAAAGGAGGTGCTACATTTTCTTTTAAAAATTAATATATGTTATACCTATGCAGTAAATATAGTTTAATGACGTTGACAAACCGTGGGTACATTTACATAAGTATACCCATAACCCCCACACCCACCCCCCCCCCCACACACACACACATACACACACAGACATTCCAAAAATCTAATCATTTTAATCATGCGGGGAAAACATTTTTAAGACATTTTTTCATTCACAGTTTAGGGTCGTTAACAAATGTGGGTTAAATTTTTCTTTAAAAATTTGAAAATATAATATTGCTTCCACTTTGCTGGAAAAATGGCGGTATTTTTTATTATGAGATTAAATTTTTTTTTTTTTTAATTAACTGAAAATGGGTTAAAAGATTTTTCTATAGATATGAGAATTCTGTGTTTTACGATTCTCTTATAATATAGCAGATAAAGGAGGCAACACTTTGGTTACATTTTTAATGAAGATTCTAATATTTTAAATTACGCTAATGTTACAGCTATTGAAATGGTACATATACTTTTGTTGTAAATTAAAGGACATGTTTTTAAAACATACTTTGGATAAAATAAAATTGTATAACATGGGCACGAAAAGAGGAAGGGTGGGGCCTATATTATATAACAGATAAATATTTCTCAAACCTACATTATGTTAGAAACGTAAACATCATTACATAGACACTTCTTTAAAAAATTAGCAACGTTTATTTACTATTTTCAAAGTATAGATTTCAGGGGCATGGAAATATTGTCACTTGTTTTTTTTATGAGTTTACACAAAATTAAAAACCGTAGCAGACATATATCTAAAAATTTGAATTTTTAGGCGATGAGACTTCGCAATAGCATGTTGCAAGGATCTCAAAATACATTCAATTATTATCCCAGTAACATCGGGTCAATAAATTCTGTTATATATAAAAATGAACTAGGCTGACTATATAAAGCTTAAAAACGAATCAACTTAAATACATTAGGAATCCTAAAAACAACCATGGGAATGTTCTATTATTTTACAGAAATCAAATCGATTTAAAATTATAGAAATAAAATATATCTGCTTATATTTAATATTATTTTTATAAATTTAAAATACATGTTATATAACAATTAGAGAACTATTTTAAAAATTATAAATTAATTTAAAAGTTAAGATATTATTTTTTCATCAAAATGTATCGTCAAAGTATTAATATTATGTTTTCAAAATCTTACTTGCCTATATTAGTGTGTTGTTCATATTGCGAAATTTAATATAAATGTATGTTATCAAAAAAAAGTCTTCAAACAATATAACATTAAAATTGTCGATTGTAGGCAAAGAATGAAAAATTAAAATAACATTTTAAGAACTTAATTAAAAAATTCGCAAATCTCAAGATGATAACCGCGTTTTACAAAACTGATGTTTTCCTCCTTTTAAATTTATAATTAAGAAATGTAATTGATTGATTTTTAAATTGTTGATACCACACCTAATTTTTATTTTTAATATCTAATAAGTTTTACTTATTTCCATTCCAAAAAATTGCGTTTTATCAAATTGTATAAACTTAGTGTTTAAATAAAATTTAATAAGGATATGTCGTTTAAGCCAGTAAGTCCAACGAAAATTCATAGCCAAATAACACTCACTAATTATCTTACCATTCATCCAAATAAGAACAAACCTTATGAGCTATTTCATACGGATATCAACATCTCAAAACTCAATTGTGTTAAAGATTTAAACTTCAGTATATATTTTAATGTTAAAAAAAAAAACGAAAACATTAAAAATTAACCGAAATCTTTCAATTCACCGAGATATACCTCAGACTATTTTTTTAGAAAATGTAAAACAACATGTGGTAAAATGGCGCTGGGACTTAAGAATTGTATTTAAGTTCAGGGGGGTGCAAAAACTGTGTGGTTGCGTACAAAGGCGGATACCACCCCGTGGGTGATTTTATTTTATGTTTATAAGGGGGCGGCGATTTCATACTTTGATTTTGCCACATGCATCACATGATGCGCCTAACAAGGAACACATGCATCACATGATGCACCTAACAAGGAACACATGCATCACATGATGCGCCTCACAATGAACACATGCATCACATGATGCACCTAACAAGGAACACATGCATCACATGATGCACCTAACAATGAACACATGCATCATATGATGCACCTAACAATGAACACATGCATCACATGATGCGCCTGACAATGAACACACGCATCACATGATGCACCTAACAATGAACACATGCAGCACATGATGCGCCTAACAATGAACACTTGCATCACATGATGCACCTAACAATGAACACACGCATCACATGATGCACCTAACAATGAACACATACAGCTCATAATGCGCCTAACAATGAATACATGCTTCACGTGATGCACCTAACAATGAACACATGCATCATATGATGCACCTAACAATGAACACATGCATCACATGATGCGCCTGACAATGAACACACGCATCACATGATGCACCTAACAATGAACACATGCAGCACATGATGCGCCTAACAATGAACACATGCATTACATGATGCACCTAACAATGACCACATGCAGCTCACGATGCGCCTAACAATAAACACATACAGTTCATTATGCACCTAACAATGAACACATGCAGCACATGATGCGCCTAACAATGAACACTTGCATCACATGATGCACCTAACAATGAACACACGCATCACATGATGCACCTAACAATGAACACATACAGCTCATAATGCGCCTAACAATGAATACATGCTTCACGTGATGCACCTAACAATGAACACATGCATCATATGATGCACCTAACAATGAACACATGCATCACATGATGCGCCTGACAATGAACACACGCATCACATGATGCACCTAACAATGAACACATGCATCACATGATGCGCCTGACAATGAACACATGCATCACATGATGCACCTAACAAGGAACACATGCATCACATGATGCACCTAACAATGAATACTTGCATCACATGATGCACCTAGCAATGAACACATACATCACATGATGCACCTAACAATGAACACATGCAACACATGATGCGCCTAACAATGAATACATGCTTCACGTGATGCACCTAACAATGAACACACGCATCACATGATGCACCTAACAATGAACACATGCATCACATGATGCACCTAACAATGAACACATGCAACACATGATGCACCTAACAATGAACACATGCATCACATGATGCGCCTCACAATGAACTTGTCATTACGATAAATAATATAGAATTAAACCTCTTCTGTATACACACATCAGAGAGATGGCAATAGCCTTAAATACAATAATAATACAGTCGTGAAAATAAAGTGTTAAGTGTTTTTTTCAAAATAAATAAATGCGGGCTACAGTTATATCGTAAAATGCGATTTCAATGGTTTTGACACATTGTGGACACATTTACAAAAATATACCCATACCCCCAAACTCGATTAAATTGGAAAGGGATAAACATACTGATTTTCAATTTTTACAGAGCTTCAGTTCAAAGGCGGGATTAAGGGTGACGCCATATTTATGAGGATAATATTTTTTTTCATATTTTAAATAAATGGATTGTAAATATGCCGTGAAAACCATAAACATGTGAAAGAACGAGAGTGTGGACATTTATGCTGGATAACAACATCTACAAATACAAACTTTTTACACACTTTGAAATTTATCTTTTAAAAAAGAATTTTGTTAAAATTGATTACCAAAAAATACAGTTCAAGGGGTGTGTAAAAGTAGAGGTTACGATTTTATTTCGCGCAAAATAAAGTTCAAGGGCATGGAAAAATGTTATGAGATTATAGTTCTTTAAAGACACAAGACTGTTAGCATTGAACATTGAATAGAACATTCGTCTTGTACTATGATAATTCTGTTTTAACAATTTTCCTATACTATAGTTCATGAGTGAAGCACGAAGCATTTTATTTTAAGTAACGTATAAAATGTTTGTTATGTTAGGTAATTCACACCCACTTCAAATAGCGGCAATCTGGCACACACGATGAATGCCTATTGACCAGTCACAAAATATAAGTTATAAATCTATTTGTTTTTAAATGTAGGTTAAGATCCATGCGTGTAATTAAGAAATCATCAAACATACACGCCCCCCCCCCCCCCCGCACACACACTTTGTGGGACGTCCCCAGTGTTTCTTTTTGGCATATCTCCCGTGGGGGGGGGGGCACTGCCACCGGGGAAAGTTAAGTGCCCACGGAGCAAAATGTGTACAACAATATAAAGATTATATTTTTTAATTGAAAACGACTAAATTGTCTTTTTTAAAACAGTTTTAAAGAGATTAATATCTGGTGCCTTTAACCGATTACAATTGGTGGAATCTATGAAATGTCGTTACGCTCGATATATTTGATGATCTGTATATTTAAGGCTAATCTTGTTAAAGGCTTATAGTATTCAATTATAAATATCGTACGCGCCACTCCAGGTTATAAGCCGATGTCTTACTTTTTCTAGTTTGCACAATATATCGGTATTATAATATACTTCTGTGTTGTTTGTGAGCTTAACGTTAATGCATCCTCTCCTCTCCTTCAATCCAGGGAGGTCCGCAGTTTGTGTACTATAAAAAGGGATGCCTTTAAGCGTGATCTGAGTTTGGAAGTGTCCCCTGCCCTCTGCCCTACTTTGGAAACACTACACAGTGCATTGCGCACTGTGCTTGAACGGCATGCCCCCCTAACCCGCCGTATTGTTAGGTCAGCACGGTCAGCTCCCTGGTATGCAACCATAAGGGAGGAACTACGCAGTGCCAAGAAAGAGCGGCGTAGCGCGGAAAAGAAGTGGCTTAGGTCAGGTCTTGTTGTTTTTAGGCAGATGTATTATGCTGCCAAGAAACGTGTGACCAAAATTGTTTGTCGAGCAAAAACTTTGTATTTTAGCCAAAAGATAATTATGGGTAAAACCTGCAAGCAGTTGTTCGATGTTTGTAGCAATCTCAGAGGGATTAACAAAGGAATTGCTCTTCCTTCAGTGTATCCGTTGCCCCAGCAACCAGAGATGTTCTGCAATTTCTTTACAAGCAAAGTTGCTGACATCCGCGCTGAGCTTGATTGTCTTGACATACCCCCCTTAGAATTGCCACCCTTTTCTTGTGTTAGTTCACATTTCGAAATTTTTAAGCCGGTTTCAGAACAGGAGGTCAAAATTACTATTCTGGAGTCTAAGCCTACGTCATGTTCTTTGGACCCCATCCCCACCCCCCTGTTGGTTGAGTCGTTAGATCATTTGCTCCCAACGATAACCAACATAGTCAATGAAAGCTTGTCATCGGGCACTGTTCCATCTATTTGTAAGTCAGCTGTCATCAAACCATTGCTTAAGAAGCCTGGTCTGGATGAAAATAATTTTAAAAACTATAGACCTGTATCTCACTTATCATTTTTGTCTAAGGTCATTGAAAAACTAGTTCTAAAACAACTTTTTGCTTACTTAAATGACAACTCTCTTCTCAGTCCTAATCAATCAGCCTATAGACCTTTCCATAGCACTGAGACGGCTCTCTTGAAAGTCACCAATGACCTCTTGCTTGCATTGGACAGTGGTGATGTCTCCCTCCTGATCCTCTTGGACCTCAGTGCGGCCTTTGACACTGTCGACCATGAAACCCTTTACAAAACGCTTGAAAATTACTTTGGCATTTCTGGTTCTGTTTTGTCTTGGTTTAGGTCGTTCCTCTCTGATAGAACGCAGGCAGTCGCTGTCGATGGCTGTATCTCCAGCAGCGCTGACTTGGTGTATGGAGTGCCACAGGGGTCCGTTTTGGGCCCGGTTCTATTTACAATGTATACCAGGCCACTGCTCCTCTTGCTCGAGAGGCATGCTGTTGGGAGCCAGTCTTTCGCGGATGATACGCAACTATACAAGCATACCCATCCCTCTCTTGTAGATTCAGCTGTCCGGACTTTGCAGGAGTGTATTGGTGATGTCAAGTCATGGATGATACTCAGCAAGTTGAAACTTAACGATGACAAAACGGAAGCACTTCTTATTCATGATCACAAATCATCCTCTAACTCAGCTCTCCCCACCTCATTTCAAGTAGGTAACTCAGACATACAGTTTACATACTCAACTAGGAATCTTGGTTATATTCTGTCTAACAACATGTCTCTAGATAAACATATATCTCACATTTGTCGCTCTGCATACACTGCTATCCGTCAGATCAGCTCCATCCGCCACTACCTCACAGTTAGTGCAACAAAAACCTTAGTCTGTGCTCTTGTTCTCTCTCGTCTTGACTACTGCAACTCTCTTCTGTCAGGCTCACCAAAACACTTCTTAGAAAGATTACAAAAGGTTCAAAACTCAGCTGCTAGGCTAGTTTTAAAGGCAAAAAAACGTGATCACGTCACACCACTACTTCATTCACTTCATTGGCTCCCTGTACAAGCACGGATTGATTATAAACTCTCTGTTCTGTGCCACCACTTTTTCTCGAATTCCTGCCCTTCATATCTAACCGAAATTCTCTCTGTCTATTCACCCCTTCGACAGCTTCGCTCCTCCGCAGACGATCGTATTCTTTCTGTCCCTAAGACTCGCACAAAAACATACGGTGAAAGATCTTTCTCTTACTGTGCCCCCAAACAATGGAATTCTCTTCCACTACACATCAGAAATATATCAACCATCACAGCCTTCAAAACTGCACTCAAAACACACCTCTTTAAACTTTACTATCCTGACTGATTCCCCCTCTGAAAGTTAAACGATGCTGCTGAGTGCCGTCCATGGCTTCACATGTAAATTGTTATGGAATGGTTGGTTTTTAATTTATATTTTTAAGTTCATTTTAATTTGCATGTACAGCGTGGTGAGCCCAGCCCTAGGCTGGGGTACCACGCTATAGAAAACTACCCATAATAATAATAATAATAATATTATATTAATTTATGTTTTAAACTTCACAAAGTTAAAGATTTTAATAACACTGTATTTAATTACCTTTACATCAATATAAAGTTCTACAATTTTAATAACAGTTCTTGCTAAGTATCAAACATGCGCAATCTATTTTCGATTAATCTTTCATAGTAAAAGCATGACTTTTAAAGTAGGGATAGGTTTTAATTATAAATTGTATGATGGCATTAGTATTTTTTTTTTAAATTAATTTAATTGATTTCATGTGTGTTGTGATATATATAAGAAGGAAATATTTAAAAAATGAGTTTTTTTTTAAATTAAGAGTTTAACGTGTGCATACAAAAAGTGCACATTTTATCAATTATTATATCGAATTCGTTCGTGTTTTCTTTTAATGTGCCTCTTTGATAACAAAGTTTCCTGCATAACAGAGGCTAAAAAAATACGTAGAATATATTTATTATGCCCCACTTATTTGCACGAATTTTTTTTAACAAATATTTTTTCTATATGGGAATCTATCGGAAAGATAAAAAAATATTTTTTTTAAAGTAAGATTTGTGTGAACTAGCAATTTGATAGTCAATTCTATTTAAAAGAAATGTATTTTAGAAAAAAAATTAATATTCCCAATTTGTTCAATTAAACAAAATCCTGTCGACTTGGTTTAAAAAGGGTGTTTTAAAGTATATGTATAGAGGCCATTTGTAATTTATATGGAAAAAAATTTGAATTTACAAATAAACATTTCAATAAAATGAATATTGGGAAATTCATACTTTATTTGCATACGATTTCCCTTATATAAAATAACTCATTAGTAAATATATAATGCCTTTTGTAAACAACTCATGTCTTCTCAAAATAGTTATGCCATTCATATACGATTTATAAAAATGACCAGTTTTTAAATCCCATAAAAATGTATCGACCTTTCTAATTGACTCGGGTAAAATTTTGAAATATTCAGAAATGTTGGTCTAATTATTATAAGTAAGTTTTTTGTTTCTCCCCATATAAAATAATGTTTGCAGGGCTTTTTATTGATGGAACATTTTAAAATTATTTTTTTCGTTAAAAATTCATTTATTAATTAAGCAGCTAACACCCCCCCCCCCCCCAATAATGTAAAAAAATTAAAGCCACATTACTATTTTAATAATATAATTTAAAAAATGTGCGTAATACAAGCAAGTTAAGCACTTTTTTGTTTTGCACCCCACCCTTTGTTTTCTTCCATGCATTGAAAGATAATAATAAAGAAAATATCCTCATCACATCTTTAAACCCATAAAATATCCAAGGCACCCTGCCTCCTAAGGGTTGGTGGGCGCACACGATGGTTCTAAGGTTAAGTGACACTTACATTTTTAAACTAGGATCTCTTCCGATGCATTCTAATTAAATGTAGAATATTGCAAAACTAAATTCACATATGTGATAAATTGTATTCTTGTATTATTAATTTATCAAACATTTTCTAGGGATCATAAATATGTAAGGGGCGATATTAAGCTTGGGCAAAAGTGTACCCTCAAGGGTGATACTATTAGAATGAATTTAGAATAAGACGCGCTGGTGCTGAATTTAAGATGTCTTTGATCATTATTATAGCTAATTTTGGCACTCTCCACCCAAAAGTTTGAAACGGCACCTCAAAATTGTCTCAAAGAGACAAAAAATTCGCGTATGCGCCAAAATTCCCCCCTGCATTTTGAGTTTCCCTGACTGTCTTTAGCACCCTAAATTTCTGCACCCGCTTTACTCAAGCTGATCAATGGTACAGTATGGGGTTGATTATACGCTTGTGCCAAACGATTACTCTGGGGCACGACACAAAATGAGTGAATTCATTTTATGTATGGCACATTAAAATGTCCATCCCCGTTCAAAAAGTATAATATAAACATTGAATTCAAGTATACTCGAAAATTCATCTCTTCATTTTTGAAATAATCAAAAATTTTCTGGGGAGCAGGATTAAGATTAATCGGCGCCCTCGATTTCCACCCTACTTCCGATCACCGATTTTTGTATCGATAGATACACTGCATAGTGGCGCAGCTACTATTAGTGCAGCCATGGGCGGGCAAAAATATTTTTGCGCCTTCCCTTACACGATACAAACTCTGCATCTGTTCGACAATGCCACATTTGCATATAAAGAACAAATACACCTTGGTGAGCCACCCCATCCGCCTTATTTCGACGACACTATCAGGGGCGTATCTACAGTGTTTGACGTCAGGGGACAAGATTCATTTTTACGGCACCCCTTCCTCAACTCTGAAACTGAATATTTTCAACCATTAAATACCATCAACGCCCATTTTGCCCCCCTCCCCACTAGGCTGGCGCCGCGGTACACATGCACCAACTGGCACCCCTTAGCTACGCCTCTGGCCATTGGCAAAAGGCACAGCCCTCCCCCCCCCCCAAAATTTGAAGTGCTCCCCCCCACCCCCGTGAGGAAAATGAAACACTGGACGGCCCTAGCAGTGGATCGATGGCCTACTTATTAGGTTTCAATAAAAACTCTTTTCAAGATCTTTCAATCACATTCAATTTCAAATTGGTGGTACTTTATGGACATGGCATCGCTATTTGACATTGTGATTTCATTTTCTATATCTATTTCATTTGTCAAAGTACGATGATTTGATTGTTTTTGACCTAACAACATAATTGTTAAAGGAGATCATAACATAAATTAATTTTATACAAAAGAAACAATAAACCTTTAAATTTGAACCTTATACAAGACTTTAAAAAGTTTGTTTAAAGTGTTATCTTAAGTTTAATTTTTGTATATCCGTATAAAAATGAAAAATACTTTTTAACGTACAAAATAATTTATTAAAATCTCGTTCAATTTATATTTGTAAAAAAGATAACATAAATTAATTTTTTAAAATGTTATCTTATAAATATGGTTATGGCATGAGGAATATTGTTTCAGTTGAGTTTGACAGATATATGTCCTGAGGTTGATAATGCCGTCGTAGGCATCTGGATTTACAACTACACAAACTGTGAAGGGAGGCTATCCGATGGGACGTGTTGTAATAGTTCCCCTGAAGTCACAACGTGTCCACCTGATAATTGCAATATAACGTTCAGAATTTGCGGGCACAGGGATGGACCCGATCTGAGGTAAGTTAGAAAATAAAAACGTGGGTGATAATATAGTTTAAAAAATTAACGTCAAAAATCTAATAATCAAAGGTAGATACACAACACAACATTCTTTACTAAAATACACGTATTTACAAAAGAATATACTCTTGGAACGACGTCCTCAAAAACGGCCCACCGTGCAAGATCTGGCCCGCCAATATTCCTTAGCCCGACTCTGCTCGCCGCCTTTAGGGTACGCGGGTAAAATTGACCAATTGACACCTAAAATTGAAAACCTCATTAGCCAAAAATCAGACCTATACTTGCCACTGACTATCTTATTAGCCAAAAGTAGCTCTCTGCTTACTTACAATGCTTATTGTCCTTCATTAAAAAAAAATTGTTGTTGCTTTTTTAAAATAATTTTTTTCTTTGCCCATAAAAATAAATCAAAGACAAAGTGAGTAGAGATTCGTCAATTTAATTTTCATACTATATTCCGACCCCCAACGGTGTCTATATTTGCCAATGGATAAGAGGATTTGGGGCTCTTACACGATTAAGCAAATTGTAGGGCCGATTTCCCGGCGAGGATTTTAAGTGCTGTTTTATAAATAATTTTTCAAAAATGTAGTGTGTTGAGACCCGCTGGTCCTCACTTGTGTGAGACCCGCTGGCTCACACAACCTACCGGTCACTTGTCAGTCGCTTGTCACGTGATCGACTCAATTAGGCCAGTACTGATGATAATAATGACTCATAGTCAGAAACAATGGAAGTTCCCGGTCAACCAGAAAAATGGTCAGCGTGCGACCAAGCTTGTGACCTAGGGTCAGCTGATGAACCATTGGTTGACCAGGCGAAAAATTAGCATATAATATATTAATCATATGTATGACCCAGAGGTCACCGGTAACTGGACAGGTCAGTGTTAGGCTGGATCCCAGTATATATAGAGTTGTAAGTCAGTTAGTCGCTCTCTCTCGTCCCTGTAATTACTGTAGTGTAATTGACAGACAAGTCTGAGCCTGGCTTATGACTATTTGCTTTCTGGAGTGTGTCCAGTCAAGTGTCGTAGGGTTTGTAACATTATTATTGTTGTTAGTTCACATGTTTGTAATGTTAGCATTTTGTTAGAGGATAGGTTAGGATTATAGTTAGTTATCAAGTCATTGTTAGAATACTACGTTATATGTATGATTAGTAATATTGTGATAAGACTGTAATTCTTAGTTGTAGCTTATGTTGTATCTATTATTCTCTTTACAGCCAGTTAGTTAGTAGTTAGTTAGTAGTTAGTTAGTAGTTAGTTAGTACAGTTGAAGTAGTTAGTTTAGTAAGTTAATACAGTTAGTACGTTAGCTCAGTTCAGTCAGTTGAATGAGATTAGGCTCAGGGCTATAGAAGCATATGCCATAGCAGAGCTCAGTAGACTAGAACTCAGTACTGTATAAGACGTCAGCGGTTAACAGTTTAACCCTGACGCAGTAATTGCACCAGGAAGATAATAACGAGCGAGTAACGCACTAGAGAGATAAGGTCAGCAGACGACCCAAACAGAAGTGTTGTAGAGGTAGCAGAGCGTGGCGAGCAGTTCCTCCCCACCCCCTGCACACCTGAGTGACCAGTGGCGACCCTTCCAGGGCTTTGTTGTGTGCTGTAAGAGTCTGGCAGTGTGTATAGCAGACGAGAAGCAGGCAAGAGAGGGCAAGCCGAGACGACCGTTCCACCGAACGTCCGGCATTATAACATTGAGTTATTAGTAAAGCATTGTATTTGTATCGACATTAAGTATTACTATTTGTATGTGTCTCTATATGTATTTAGTATTTTACTAATTAAAATAATTATTTGTGGCTGAACCACTGGTGTTTTTAAGTAATAGTAACGTTATTGTTATAACTGTTGATTGTAGTAATTATTCCCTAGACTTAGTCATAGTAATACTAATCAACGTATCGCTAGGGACCTTTATCTATATATATATCCCCTGTTCTGAAAAGTAATTATTCGTGGTTCGACATTTTGGGGACCAGAAATATATAGATAAGAATAGAATTTTCGACATAGTGCATCTTAAATAAAAAGTAAACGATGCTGGCCGTTTCAAGTTACAAACGTATAAGTCTAGTCCTATTAAAAGGAGGGAAAGAGAGAAAGAAAGAGACAAAGGGGGGCAAAGAGGGGCAAAGAGAGACAGATAATGTAAGAGAGAGAAAACAGAGTGTCAGAGATAAATAAAGAGGGAGAGAGAGAGAAATTCAAAAAGAGAGTGAGATGGAGAGCGAGAATTGTGTTGTTATTTTAGCAGCAACAACCGGATACATGCCAGATAATGGGAACAAATCATTAATATGATGACTTAGTGGGCATGTAAATTTTTTTATTTTGATATTGAAAGTCATAAAAAATTTATTTTAATAGGAACGTTTTATTAGAACGTATTATTTCACCCTGAACAAAAATATTTATTTGTTTACTTGTGGTGTTCTGAAAATTGTCTAGGTGTGCCGGGTGTTTATAAATGGTTTGTGAGCACTGGTTATTAGGATTAGTTAACACCTTAATCTTTCACTGCTTACATTTTTGATAACCTCTTTATAATGAATTCTTTTTGCATTAAATCATAGATCTTAGTGATTTGTTAAAAATGTATTTTCTTAATTATTTTTTATAGCAAATGTGACACTTTTCCAGAAGACCTTTTCTCATCGGCCATTATGTACGGAAATAATACATTTCGATTCCCTCGACCAGACTTTAAGATTGGCAATGGCATGACTACCGCCACTGCCTTTTTGGCTTCAAAGATTCCTTTCAGCACGGTGAGGAGTAATAGATCAGTGGTGCATGTTTGTGAATATATTACCAGTCGTAAAGTGAATAAGAGGAATTCTGATTTTGAACGATCTAAAAAATATTATAACATAGTGGCATTTGATTTTATGTTTTGTAGAAGACTATTGTGGAAAACTGCCACACTTGGTTAGTGTGGGTGATAGGTTAGGAAACTGACCACCTGTATTAAGGTACCGTCCGTGACATTGACAGTCTCTAAAAATGTTGTGGACAATCATTAAAATGAAGGGAGACTAGGGTGGTGAGCAAATGAAAAATATCCATGCAGACTAATTGAAGTCTTAGATTTGTTAGTACAAGGGTGAACAAAACTGATTTCAATTGTTGATAACTAGTGAGAACGGCAAATGTTTCTAAAACAGGTTGAGCAATTTGATAGGCACGGAAAAGGATTCGTGTAGAGTTTGTAATAGAACGACGACTAATATAAGATAGAGAATTTTGGGGACTTAGGGTAAACCTCAACTGGAGAGCAGGTAGATCTAATCGGAGGTGAGACTTGAAGTGCCCAGACGGAGATGAGGGAACAACAGTGGACAGTTTTAGGGACGAGCCGTGGCAGTCAAGTAGGAGAAAGTAAAGACGTTTTCTTACCTCATAAAGTAAGCTAGAGGGACAGAGTGAAGAAGACGGTTACCATCTGACAGTAGTATGAGAGATGAAAGTATTAGTTCTCTACAACACACGTGAAATTTTCTACACATATCTTACAAAAAGAATTTGTCTAACTCACATATAGTACACATTTGCAGGTTTTTGGTATTCTTTATACTTCAACTACTAAAATATATATATATATATATATATATTAAAACCGTTTAACAGGCAACATTGCTTCGCAACGGGAGAAAGAGAGATAGAGTGAAATTGATAGAGAGAGGGGGAAACACTTGAAATCTAAAGATTCACATTCGGGAAAAAACATCATTTTTTCAAAAAAAAGCACACCGCCAGACTTTACAATAACAATTGTTACATTTATGCCAACAATTGCAACATTTATGCCAACAATTGCAACATTTATGCCATCAATTGCGACATTTATGCCAACAACCTCAACATTTATGCCAACAATTGCAACATTTATGCCATCAATTGCGACATTTATGCCAACAATCTCAACATTTATGCCAAAAATCTCAACATTTATGCCAACAATTGCAACATTTAGGCCAACAATCTCAACATTTATTCCAACAATTGCAACATTTATGCCAACAATTGCAACATTTATGCCAAAATGATTTTATTTTAATAATTCAAAATCACAATCAGTTAGTGATTCGCAGATTTTATTAAACATTTCAATAATACATGAATATGTTTATGTATTCAAGAAAGTGATCACTTTTACGATTGGTGTCTATGACGCCACTGATGGCAAAGCAGACAAACCTATTTCTAAATGGACATTTGAAGTTAACTGGACAGACACCATGTTCAAATCACGTGAACATGCCTCGTACAGAGATTTCTTCTTCAAAGATAATCACTCAGAGTAAGTTGATATGATGTTAGGTGCATCATGTGATGCATGTGTTCATTGTGAGTAAGACTTTTTGGATTGTTGTTATTGTTGGAGATTTTAATTATAAATATAAATTCTTAGAAACGAAAGCAAAATAATGGCTATATTAAAAATAAAACACGTATGGTAATGCTGTTATCGAAATACTATTTTTTGTTAAGACGAAAAAGCAGTCACGTTAACTTAAGCTTTGGACTTCAAAGCATAAATATTTCTTACTTTAACAGAATTTAAATGACGTTATAATTATAATAAAGTGCTTTCAAGGTTGTGGTTTTTTAGCTAGTATTTAAACATGTTTTTTGTAATATAAATGACTAGTGGTATTTTGGTTTGATAACCCAATTCTATGATAACATACAGCCTTGGACAGTAGGTCTTTTCTCAGTGTCTGATTATCCAAGTCTTTTGTTTACATACGGGTTTGGGCTCATTGTCGTATCCCAGTGTTTTTTACTCTTGATCTTAGAAAATATATCTCAATGTTTGAGTTAGAGACTGACCGAAAGTGATTTTCTGCTTTCGGCCGAAATAGGCCAAATTTAAAAAATGACTTTCGGCCGAAACCAAAAGCTTAACGAGACTTTCGGCCGAACCCGAAGCCGAAACTGAAATATTTAGGTATTTTTCAATTTTTTTTCACGCATACATTCTTCATACATCAAAAAATGATGGGGGCAAATATCAATATTTACATTCTTTATATAAACAATGAGATCATCGTGAACATTAATAAATAAACATACAATGAATACTTTGGCTTTTACCATTTTAATTTAAAAGTATTTAAATGTCTTTAAAATGTTTTTTAAATTAGTATGGTAAGAGAACATTTGGACGGGTGGGGGAGGCAAAATGTATGCAAAATAGAACCTTGGGTGCCCTTTGCTTTTATACTTTAATTACATTCTAGAACACATACCTACAATAATTATTGTGGCTCTAATAGAGCCAATTGTTACCTAAATATCAGCTATTAAGGCTATATAAATATCAAAACAATATTTCGCGGTTATCGTCAAACTAATGCTTTGTATTTTCATAAATAGCTGGCAAGATATCCTGAATTAATATTTAGTCTAGTACCAACACATTAGTATTTCCGTGCTGGTG
Organism: Omphiscola glabra; assembly: GCA_964017045.1. NCBI lineage: Eukaryota > Metazoa > Mollusca > Gastropoda > Lymnaeidae > Omphiscola > Omphiscola glabra. Next base: position 49,167,147 of record OZ024795.1, on the reverse strand, counting down.
ACGTCATTATTTCGTTCGGCGACCTACCTCCCTCACCCCCATTGGTGGATAGAAATATTTTTTTTAACCGGGTCTCACAAAAGAGTTCTTCTGGCGGGTCATACATTGGGGAGACAGGATGCCGACTCTCTGACAGGTGTACTGAGCACCTCCGTAATATCACACAAGATAAACAGTGTCCTGTCTCCAAACACTTCAATAAAGCCGACCACCAGGGCAAGGAGGACTTTTCAATATGTGCGATTGTGGCGAGCACAAACACACCCAGCCGGGTGAATTTGGAGCTCAAGCTTATTTTGACCTATCGCACATTGTTCCCCACATGGCATGAACGTCATGTCTCTATTCATAGTTTGAACCTAGACCCGCCCATCCACGTCACGACCTATCGCAGTGGACTTACTTCCCATCTTTACTTTTCCTCTTCCCTATTTCACATCTCTCACACTTACTTTCTGTTACAAGTCATTTGCTGCTCTCTTGGATACTACTTCTCAGCTAAGTGCTATTTTGTACTTTTTTTAATTGTATTCGCATTTTCTGTTTTTTCACTGACGAAGGCTTCCTGCCAACACATTTGTTGTTTTCTTGCGTTCCCTTTTTCAGGTTTAACCTTACTTTGTTTTACTGATTTCCTCTCGACAGAGAATCGTAAAAGTCATCTAAATTGGTTCAGAGCTCTTATGAAGAAATGCCATGCAGGGTGGTCCACGAAGGTAGACTCACAGATGCCTTTACAGTCGAAACAGGAGTCAGACAAGGATGCCTCTTGTCCCCATTTCTATTCATCCTTGCCATTGACTGGATAAATCCACAGACAAAAAAAGGAATGGGATACAGTGGACACTCTGGGAACAACTGAATGACCTAGACTTTGCAGCTGACATTGCACTTCTGTCCCACAACCAGCAACAAATGCAGGAAAAAACAAAAGATGTAGCCACCTTTTCATCACAGCTCGGACTTAATATAAATAAAAGCAAGACGAAAATCATGAAGGTTAACTTATCCAACCAAGAGCATATCTGTCTGGAAGGAAAGGCACTGGAAGAAGTGGAGTCCTTCAATTACTTAGGCAGCACCATAGACACAAACGGCGGATCCGACGCAGACGTGAGGTCTAGAATTGGAAAAGCTAGATCAGCATTTGTGTTATTAAAGAAAATATGGGAGTCGAAGCAGCTGAAACTTCAAACCAAAGTCAGAATCTTTAATACAAATGTCAAAACAGTCCTACTTTATGGAGCAGAAACGTGGAAAACATCAGCGAGCATAACACAGAAAGTGCAGACATTCATAAACACATGCCTTAGAAAGATCCTTAACATCAAATGGCCAAATACCATCACCAACAAAGATAATATTAGAAAGGACATACCAGGTGCCCATTGATGAAGACATCATAAAGAAAAGATGGAGGTGGATTGGGCATACTCTGAGAAAATCCCCAGATAGCACCACCAGACAATGTCTAACATGGAATTCACAGAGAAAAAGAAAGAGAGGAAGACCTAAGAATACATGGATACGCGAGCTAGAGACAGACACGCAAAATATGGGATACACCTGGAAGCAATTGTAAAGGAAAGCACAGGACCGGGATGAGTGGAAAATTCTTGTGGACGGCCTATGCCCCAGACGGGGTAAAAAGTCATAAGAAGAAGAAGAAATTGGTTGCCTAAATCTCAAGAGTAAACAGGTCTACAGTTGCCTACTACATTACAAACCAGCGATATATGCACACACGTGTTATTTCGTCAACAAAAATGTTTATGAGCATGATAATGATGAATTTCAAGAAATGAAATAATTGAACAAGCCTAAGTTTCCTTAATTTAAAAACAATAATAATAATAAATAAAGGGTAAATATTATAATTTCATAGGATTATTCAATAGTATTCACCTTTGCCTATGACAACATTGATGAGCATGATAATGATAAATCAAAATGAATATCACAAATGAATAAATTGATTAAACCTAGTGTTCCAAACTTTATTTTTGAAAAAATTAAAACCAAAAAAAATGATCTAAATATTACCATGACATTAGTATTTCTTCCATAAAACTGTTAACGTTTGCCCAGGAATACTTGAAATGTAATTTTTTGGAAATGAAGGACAAGTTGGTCATCATGCAGCTGAGAGCAGTTTTCGCTGAGCATTAGTCATATAATATACGATGACAGCAAGAGGTCGAGCAATAATGAATATCGGATTGCCGGCCTAGAAACAGACAGACAGTCTTACCTCTGGTAGACGACCGAAAACCTCAGTCAATTTTGACCAGAAAGTGATTGAAACTTTCAGCCAAAACTGAAATTAAACCGAAAGTTACCTTTTCTGTTTCGGCCGAAGTCGAAATGAAACCGAAATTTAACTTTTCGGTTTAGGCCGAAACCAAAATTAGGCCGAAAGTGATCAAATCGCAACATTCGGCGCCGAAACCGAAGCCGAAGCTGAAATTGGGTCGGTCACTAGTTTGAGTATTTATGTCACTTCATCACAGACAGGCTTGGGCTCAAGTAATTATTTCATTGTCTTATTGTTATGGTAAATGCTTGCCTTGTTTATATCGTGTTTACGTCATGTTTCTCGTCCATCTCGAGCATGAATTCTGAGTGACCCCAAGTTTGGCGACACGATGGGCGTGGCGTAATTAAAAAACGTCTCCCTTGACTATGTGTAAACACAATCTTTAGTCGAGTTCGGTTCAACCTACGAGATAGGCCTAGGTACAGATACAATAAGTTTGGACTCTTTCTGGAATAGTATCTATGAGAGACTATCAATTAGCCGATCAACAGGTATAAATAGAGAGACAGACTCAGATTTCGATACAAGGTTAGCGATTACGATACAAGTCGAGAGCGAAACCAATAGACTGATATACCGATATATATAATGACCGTAGATTTTTTAAATTCTATTCATTGTGTGTGCACCTTCCAAACATTGTGCCGGTACCTGTTCATTGCTGTACTGCAAGTGAATAGTTTTATTTTATTTTATTTTATTTGTTATTTTAAGGTTAGCTTAATAAATTTTTTGCAATGAGAACTAGTTTGGGTATCGTTTTTTATTACTGTGTTTAATTAATGGTATCATCCTTTGTTATGTACTTTTCGACACGAACCATAGAGTAAAATAAGATATTTCTCTACACATTATAACGGTACGTAACATTACTCATGACCTTTGATTAATATGCACTCTTGAGCTCACGGTCTCATCACAATGTTTGATTACTGTTAACATTTTTTATTACATACAGACTGGGTCTTAAGGCCTTATCTCAGTGTGAAAAGCACCATTATGGGCCTAGCTGCTCGGTCTGTTGTATACCCACCGACCAGTTTACCTGCCTTGAGAACGGCACGAAAAATTGCACCGAAGGTAAGGAATATATGGTCACACGTTATTGATGTAACATCTTTCTTAGCGTGAACATTGTGGAGCAATGGTTCCCCTTACAGTTTCAATTTAATGCTAACAATCATTTCAAATCTGTCGGTTCTCTTTTCTTATCTGCCTATACTTTAAAAGCAAGTGTAGCGATGTATATATTTATATATATATATATATGGAGATAGATATATGTCGCGACAAATCACAACAAGACCTGAATTAATGCACCACTTCCAGTCAAACTAGACACTTAATCATTGCGGCTGAGAAAAATCACTAGAAAAATCGAAAATTATAGAAATCCCCCTGGAGTTCCTGCTAGTGGGGTTTATTGATTTTTTTAATCTGAAAAGAACGACATTTTTCATCATTTAATTAGACATACTAAATATATGGAGACGTGAGCTACAGGCAGATCCGCATAGTATAATATACACACAGAAGCAACTAGAAAGGACAGCACAAGACCGAGATTATTGGAAAATTATGTTAGACCCCTTATGCCAAGACGGTGTAAAAGGCATAAGTAAGTAAGTAAGAAGAATCTTGAGAGGTGGAGGGGTGTGGGGAGCCTTCTCCCGAGAATTGTTTATTATTTCAAAAGCAAGAGGTGTATTTTAGAGTATAGTCGAATTCAATGTTTCGATTAGACTTTTTGATCAGACAAAGGACATTTTTAAGCGTCTGGAAAGTCATAATGGTGCAAGTGCCATACATAAACTGAATTAACTTTAGTTGTGGCGTGCCCCAGTGTAATTATTTGTCACAAGATTATATTCAACCTCTTACTGTAGCATTAATAAGCGCGAGGTACAGAAATTGAGGTTGCTGAAGACAGTTGCGCAAATTTTAAATGTCGGAGTGCATTATGGCGCATATTTGAATTCGGGGTTTCTTTCAGACAAATTTGAGGAGACATTTCAAACTTTCGTTTGGAAAGCGCCAAAAGTAGCCATAAAAAATTAAAGTCATCTTTAACGCCACGCCAGCGGAATCACCTATTAAATCTATATACTAGACCCCAGAAAATTTTTGATAAATTTAAATTGCAAGAATTCATTTTCGTAAATACTTTAATTTAGTTTTGCAACATTCTACACCTGGAAAGCAAGGAAGAGATGCTAGTTTAAAAAATGTAGGTGTCACTTAATCTTATATATTGTTGTACACATTTCCCTCCCCCCTCCCCCCGTGAGATGGCTGAAAGAAACCCTGTATATGTCACTGCACACTTTTTATTTCACGCCCATGAGCTGTATTAATATACTAATGTCCCAACAACTTTTAAACAGATATTAATTGCACCCTATTTAAATTGAGACGATTTTATTTTCCGAAAAGAAAATATTACGCGCTAAACGCACTTGCGTTATTTTATTGTTTTTAAGTCATTTAGTGTACCGGTAGTTATCGGTAATTATATTTTGCACGCTATCCGGAAGCAACGCCATTTCCCATACCCAAATATACGTAACAAAATACAATGCATATAGCAAAAGCTACAAAAATAATCTCAGTACCAAAGTCGCTGAATAGGTAACAGCCAGCTTGTTAGGAAGCAGCCGGAAATGGAAGCAGTCACACCAGAAGCGTAATATATAATAGAGATAAATATTTTTAAAAGTAGATAAGATTTAATATTAACAAAACCAAGTGATGCAGACCCTTGTATCTTTCAATTACATATGATTAGTTGCATTCTAAAATATTTTATCTTGAAATGGGGGGAGGGAATATTGGATTTCGCTTCCCTTTTTTAAAGATAAATTAGACACAAGCAATATGTGCAAATAAAATATTATATGTTCAGCTTTAATGATAATTTCACAAAATAATAATGTAACCGTTTCAGCAAATGCCTTCATCAGTAAAAAAAAAAAATTTAATATTCTCTTAAATAAGTATATGGCTCGTTCGAAAACAGTACACGACAAAAGACGATACCATATGATAAATACAATAACAAAGAATACGATACTCAAACCAGAGCTAATTACAATTAATACATTTTAATATGTTAATGATAAATTACAAGATCAAATAAATATAATTAAAGCTATTGACTAACAGAATAATGATTCGCTTGTACCGGCACAATGTTAAAGAATAAGCAATATTGTAAAAAAATACAATGATAAAAAGGAATCTACACACACACAGTAAACAAATCTCTGTCTCGTAGCAAAAATAACACACGCTCAAAATATCTCATAATAAAATATATTGCCTCTCAATCCCTCTAGCCGTTTATATAGACTGTTTCATAGATACTACTAAAAGAGACTACGCATTGTATTCCCTTCTCGATACTTCTAAATAATTTTACAGAATTGTAAGGATACAGACTATTTAATTTATTTAGTTGTAAACAAGGTCAAGAGAGACTATTCTTAGCTAGCCACATCCTAAATGCTGTTCCGAGCTTGGGGTCAGGTAGAGTTCATTCACGAGGAAAGATGACGTAAACACGTCGCCTACTTAACAACATATTTCCATATATCCTACCTAAAAAATAGAAAATAATAAGAGTGCCATCTGTATTAACAACAAAAATATCATGAATAAAATAAATAGAAAAGATGACCTACATTTTGAAGATCCATGGGTGACAAGGGGCAGCTTGAAGCATACAAATTAAGTGGGACTTTTGTTTCCTGGGTTATAAAACAGCAACTTTTATAATTGGCTACTACTACATTATTTAAATTTATTTCCCGAAAGATGACAATATAATTGTCATTTGTCAATCACATTTTTTAACATACGATTTTTTTTACGCGGACGTCCTGATTATTATCTGCGAACTTTATGGAATGAAGGTACGCAAGGTTAAGACCGAGGTCATTTCAGTAGGCCGTACCCCACAAAATTGATTAAAAAATCAGTGGTCAGCTCCTCTGTCAAAAACATAGTTAGCTTTTTTCCTTTTTATGATCTCTCACTTCCTCAATTTAATAGAAAATTTTTTCACAAAAATATACACAATTTGTCAAATCAATCAATTAAATAGCCCCCCCCCCCCTTTTTTTTTAACCACGGGCCGTAGTGAAGCACTTGTATTTTTTTGCTAGTATATGCTCGGTTAGATGAGCACTGTCACTAATGAGATTGCAATAGAGCACTGTTATTTTCAGACAAGAGTGTTTGATCACGCAAGAATGGAGGACGAGTGGAGACAGAGCTAAAGATTCTCTACAATATATATATATTAGACAGCACCAAGGTGCCTGGTTCTAGAATTGGGAAATGCTGATCGACCAGTAACTTTATGACTTTCGTCGGAAAGCCACACATTCCTATAACAATCCTCGTAGACCATATCCATTATTTTCCACAATAAATTACCCTGGCGTGCATATCTAACACGTATTCTGGTGAAGGTCTGAGATTACTCTCTTATGACCTCGGCTAGTAAATTGGCTACCAGCTCCATCTGCTGAGCTGAGCCATACAAGATTTTCCTCACGTAGGTTTCCCCAACCACCCTGGCTTCCATCGGGACATCTAGTGAGTGATATTCGGTCTACAGGTGCGCTTGTGTCTCCGCGACCAGGCTGCAATGCCGGCAGGTAGGATCCCTATAGTTATCTAGCCGCTAGAAGTATGTGCTTATGGGGCAATGCTTGGTGCACATTGGCGTCACTAAGCTCTGATGTTTGCGGCCTAACCCCAACCATGGGTCTTATTTTTTAGGAGTGGACACATTTGAAAAAACGTCTCTTGCGGTCGTATTGTCTGCCCATTGCCTGTACCACTTCTTTTTGAAATGGTCTGCCAGCCAGTTGTTCTTTATTCCAAAATAAGTAATTGGTACTTCAGGCTGAGGCTGGGCAGCCCCGGTTTTCGCCAGTGTGTCCACTTTCTCATTGCCACTTACGTTGACGTGGCTTGGGATCAATTTCATTATTATCTTGCCTCCTATTTCGCCAATTTTGCACACGTCATCAAAGATAACGTCAACTAGGTGAGTGGTACCCTATAATTTCCGAAGATCTCGAAAGCAGATCTTGAGTCTGAGTACACAATCACATCGAGTCCCGCAAGCTCGTTTTCTGTCAGTGTATGGTACACGCTCTCCAGGGCTCTGTGTATAGCCTCAAGCTTCACATCAAAATTTGATGCTGCATTCCTTGAAGGCCCCGAGAGTTCCTGATTTTGTGGCCTCCCTGTTGGGTATAGTATGAGCGCACCATAACCAACAGTACCTTCTCTCATATTGGCAGATCCGTCAGTGAACACTATCACAGGTACTTTGGAGTACGTAGCCATGGTCTCAAGGGCAGCCGATTTATTCTTAACATGTTCAGGGCTTCGCTTCGTCACTGATGCATCGGTCAAGGCCAAATGCGGGGCCGGATTAAGCCATTTTAGTGCCCAAGGCACAAACCCACATGGGAGCCCCCTTCTGCCCGGTGCCCCTGATCTTTCACTGACCGTAAAAATATTTCTTGAGGACTTGTGCAAGCCACTTTTTTCACCAGGTTGAGATTGGCGGTTGTCTGGGAGCAAAGGTCTTGTACGAATTTTGTGTAGATGGCCCGGTTGGTTAGAAAACCGGAAAGCCACTTATCCATGTTGGCAGTTCCTCCCAACTTTTGCAACTTCAACAATAGACCGGACCTCTAGACCCGGTCATAGGCCTTTTGGATGTAAAAAAAAACATACAGCCACTGTATGCGACTTTTTCTGGAGCCCATCTGTTATGGACTGGAGAAGACGGAGCACTTGGTCTACAGGCTGCATTCCGTTGCGGAAGCCCGACTGTATTGGACTGAGGCTACCGGTACTTTCCAGGTACCAGTAGAGCCTCTGGTTAACCATTCTCTCGGCTACCTTCCCTTGTCATTGTTATTCTGTGGATACGATGTTAGGGAGATCTGACGGCAGTCGGTCGGTTGATCGAGTTTCTTCCCTTCTTTGGGAACAATGACGATGGTAGCGCTAAGCCAAGCTCTGGGTAGGATTCCAGTTACCCAAGATCTGTTAATGATTGACAATAGCTTTGCCTTAGCTATCGGTCCAAGGTGTTTGATCATTTCGTTACAGATCTTATCCAAACCTGGCGCCTTGGTGGCGTTACACTTATCGATTGCGGTTTGCAACTCAGTCAATGGTGAAAAGTGCGGTAAATATTTCAGCATGCAGTCCCCAATGTTGGGCCACTTCTTCATGTTTCCGGAGACGGTTAACGTTCTGGCTCTTTCTTGACTCTTTCTTCTTCTCGTTTACTTTTGCAATGTGCCTATTCAAAGCCTCGGCCCTCTTGGCATCTTTGGTAGCCCTGCCAGTAGTCTTTTGCAATGGGCGTAGATTTTTTACCTTCTCCATGCAGGATAACGAGTCCTGCAATCGCCAGACCTTTTTGTCGTCTTTCAGGTCGAGTTTTCCACATGTCCCAACCAATGTTCCCTCTAAGGTTTGCGGGTTTGTATGTAAAATCATAAGTTGTGTGCAAAGTTTTACTTTGCAGAGTGCAGCGTATGTGTTCGAATGTATTTTTATAAAAATTTGCTGCGCGGATGCTCAAAACTGCTGCGCGGCATCTGTGAGGTAGCTGCGCGGCCGCGCAGCTGAAAAAAAACATTGGTCCCAACCCATTTTTACTTCCTTGCCCTATCGACCTCCTTTCGGACTTCAGTCGTCAGTTTATTGTAAGCTGCACAAGCTTTTTCTTCTTCTTCAACGTTTTAAGGCCCCACGATCAATGAATTGATCATTATGGCTCCTATGTTCCAGAGGTTTTCGCAATGTTAATGTGCGTGGTTTTCAAGGGGATAATTCACTGGTTGCAAGACAGGAGGCAAAAGCCGCAAATGTGTCACGTGTAGTCGCCTCAACTGTTGCTTTTGAATGTTCTTCCAGTCCCTTATTGTCTTTGGCAGGTATGAGGAGCTCCTGTACTGAGTTCTTGTTTTTAAAAGTTGAAACTGCTTGTCGTGACCTCTTCGCTGTCAAGGGGGGAGATTGACGAGTTTCTGTTTAATACTGGAGCAGCAGACCAACCCATTTTTGATCTTGTACAACATGGAGAGCCTAGCAGCAGTCGTTTTCAACTTTCCGGCGTTGGCCATTGCTCTCTTCCGTTTACGACCATCTCTGCCAACCTCTTGCTCCAAAAGAGGCGGAATTTGAGTGTCTCGTTGGTTCTAGGGATAGTTTTCTTTGCCACTGCGAGTATACCAATCAAGAAATTGCTGTATGCAGCGTCGCTGCTTCCGGAGGTATCGGGAATCCCTACTGATTCCTCGATCGTGCTCTCTGTTCTTTCACGGAACAGAGTCCAGTGTCTCCTAGCAAACCTTGGCTTTGCAAGCACAAGATCGATTGTAATGAGGGTCGGTCGATGGTCACTGCAAACCTTATCCAAGACTTCACACTGGATCTTGTCATCGAGCTAAGCCGAGACCAGCGTTATATCGGGGTGTGACATGGCACTATTGCCAGTATGGAGCAGTGTGGGCACACTGTTGTCGTTTTGCAGCCTTTGAAGTCGTTCAACTTACCCTGTCAGTGCCCCAACAGAAAGTTCATTTTATGTGCATTTATCGTATATGCCCTAGCAGGAAAAATAAACTTACTGATGCTGTGTTTCATCGTGAGTTTCCGGATCTGCTAGATTATTGCAACACATTGGCTGGCACTTATATGGTAGTAGGCGATATGAACATTCACTTCGACCAGCCACAGAACCCCTCCACTGCCAGGATGATGGACCTTTTGGACTTATTTAGTCTTCACCAATCAGTCGACCAACCGACTCATAATCGTGGACATGTTCTTGACTGGGTGATACATAGGCCTCAGGATTGTGTAGTTAGATCTGCTTCAATCACTCAAGAGCTGTCCTCTGACCACTTTTGTGTTATTTGCGAGCTTAGCGTTAGGGCCCCCAATCCTCTCCCTCAGCTCAGGGAGGTCCGCAGTCTGCGAACAATAAACAGGAATGCCTTTAAGCACGACCTAAGTTTAGAAGTGTCCCCCGCCCTCTGCCCTACTTTGGAAACGCTAGACCGTGCATTGCGCGCTGTGCTTGATCGGCACGCCCCTGTCACCCGCCGCAATGTTAGGTTAGCACGGTCAGCTCCCTGGTATGCGACCATAAGGGAAGAACTACGCAGTGCCAAGAAAGAGCGCCGTAGTGCAGAAAAAAAGTGGCTAAGGTCAGGTCTTGTGGTTTTTAGGCAGATCTATTCTACTGTCAAGAAGCGTGTCACTCAGATTGTTTGTCATGCTAAGACTTTATATTTTAGCCAAAAGATAATTATGGGTAAAACAAACAGGCAGTTGTTTGATGTTTGTAGCCACCTCAGTGGGAGTAAAAAAGGATCTGCTCTCCCATCAGTGTTTCCGTTGCCCGAGCAACCAGATATTTTTTGTGATTTCTTCATAAGCAAAGTTGCTGACATTCGCGCTGACCTTGATCGTCTTGACGCACCGCCCCTAGATTTTCCTTCTTCTTCTTGTGTTAGTTCACATTTCGATGTTTTTAAACCTGTTTCAGAACTAGAGGTTAAAAATATTATTCTAAAATCTAAACCTACGTCATGTTCTTTGGACCCCATCCCCACCCCCCTGTTGGTTGAGTCATTAGATCATTTGCTCCCAACGATAACACACATAATCAATGAAAGCTTGTTTTCTGGCACTGTTCCATCTATTTGTAAGTCAGCTATCATCAAACCTTTGCTTAAGAAACCTGGTCTGGATTAAAATAATTTTAAAAACTACAGACCTGTATCTAATTTATCATTTTTATCTAAAGTCATTGAAAAACTAGTTCTGAAACAGCTTTTTGCTTACTTAAATGACCACTCTCTTCTCAGTTCTTATCAGTCAGCCTATAGACCTTTCCACAGCACAGAGACAGCTCTCTTGAAAGTCACCAATGACCTCTTGCTCGCATTGGACAGCGGTAATGTCTCCATCCTGATCCTCTTAGATCTCAGTGCGGCCTTTGACACTGTTGACCATGGAACCCTTTACAAAACCCTTGAAAATTATTTTGGCATTTCTGGTTCTGTATTGTCTTGGTTTAGGTCGTTCCTCTCCAATAGAACGCAGGCGGTCTCTATCGATGACTTTCTCTCCTGCAGTGCTGATTTGGTGTACGGAGTGCCACAGGGGTCAGTTTTGGGCCCGGTTCTATTCACATTGTACACCAGGCCACTGCTCCTCTTGCTTGGGAGGCATGCTGTTGAGAGCCAGTCATTCGCAGATGACACGCAGCTATACAAGCATACCCATCACTCTCTTGTGGATTCCGCTGTCCAGACTTTGCAGGAGTGCATTGGTGATGTTAAGTCTTGGATGACACACAGCAAGTTGAAGCTGAACGATGACAAAACGGAAGCACTCCTCATTCACAATCACAAATCATCATCTACCTCAACTCTCCCCAACTCATTTCAAGTAGGTAACGCCGACATACAGTTTACATCCTCTGCTAGGAATCTTGGTTATATTCTTTCTAACAACATGTCTCTTGATAAACATATCTCTCACACTTGTCGTTCTGCATACACCGCTATCCGTCAGATCAGCTCCATCCGCCACTACCTCACAGTTAGCGCAACAAAAACACTAGTCTGTGCTCTTGTTCTCTCGCGTCTTGACTATTGCAACTCTCTTCTGTCAGGTTCACCAAAACACTTCATAGAAAAACTACAAAAGATTCAAAATTCAGCTGCTAGGCTAGTTCTAAAGGCAAAAAAACGTGATCATGTCACTCCACTACTCCACTCACTTCATTGGCTTCCTATACAGGCACGCATTGATTACAAGCTGTCTGTTCTCTGTCATAACTTTTTCTCAGATTCCTGCCCTTCCTATCTAACCGAACTTCTTTCTGTCTATTCACCCCTTCGACAGCTTTGCTCCTCCGCAGACACGCGTATTCTGTCCGTTGCTAAGACACGTACTAAAACATTTGGTGAACGATCATTCTCTTTCTTTTCGCCCCCAAACAATGGAATTCTCTGCCACTTAACATCCGCAATATACCAACCACACAGGCCTTCAAAACTGCACTCAAAACACATCTCTTTAAACTCTATTACCCCGACTGATTCCCCACATCTGACCGATAAACGATGCTGCTAGCTGCCGTCCATGGTATGTCATGTAAAAGTTCTGGGGTGGGTGGGGTGAATATGAATTTGTTTTTGTTTTGTATCTATACAACTGTTTTTTGTATCACATAAATGCACTTTATTTTATTGTCACGATTATGTTTCCTTTGCTAATATTTTTATGTACAGCGCGGTGAGCCAAGCCCTAGGCTGGGGTACCGCGCTATATAAGACAACATATAATAATAATAATAATGAAGTTGGTCGTGAGCTCGACCACCTCTAAATAGCGCCCGGAGGCGTTTTATTGGGATAGCCCATATCCCCCATATGGGTGTTAAAATACCCTGCAAGAATGATATCGGAAAATGCTTTGTGTCATGTGAAGTGTAAGTGCCTCAGTCAATCGAACATCGACATTTATACTTAAACCATCGGCGAACGGGCGTAACGCTGATGTCAAGTTTGAAGGAGGTTTTCGTAGACGTCATAGGGACGAACGCAGCATCCTCTGGTGAACATGGGTCTGATTCTCATTAAAGAAAAACTTACCCATCCCATGGGGTGACACCAAAATTGAAAAATGGCATATTTAAATAGCAAGCACTTCTCGTTCTAACTGAATTTCATAATTCAAGGATAACCGATCACACGTCAATTTTCCAATCCTTATACTTAATTGTAATGTATTTGAATTTATTTATTAAATTTTTTTTTATATACTTTTTGAAACCAAATATATCAAAACCCAGAAATACTAAAAAATTATTATGTTCGCCAATTCGTCACTAGCAACGCCCCTTAACATTTTAGCACGATTTTCATACAGCACAAGGTCTTTTACATGCTGTCAGTGGTTTCACGTTTATCTGCTACCTTTAACTTTGGGCTGATCTACACAGCAGTATCTGCAGACTAAAGGCCCTTACACTTGACCAAGTTGTGAGCAGCCCTGAGGTCTTGAGATTGTTTCTGCACTAGAAACGCTACCACTTGGTGGAACATGCTTTTGAAACGGCACTTTAAAATTCAGACCAATATGGAGTTTCGGTAATGAGAAAATTAAAGTTTAAGAAGAGAATAACGGGAGAACAATTAATAGAGGTTAGACAACGCCGGCCTTTAGGGTGTGCGACCTGTGCCCTCACACAGGGCGCTGTGGCTTTAGGAACGCATGGGGCGCCCAGTAAATATTTAAATTCCCTTCGTTTATTATAGTGAAGTGTGAACCTCGTGTCAGGGGTCGAGAAACGGTATTCTAACTTTTCATACAATCGCTTTTCATACAATGAGTTTTCCACCAAATGCGTTTTCATAGCCTACGTCGTAATCGGACGCCATACAGGGAATGGAAAGGGGGCGCCGAGCAGGTGCTTCGCACAGAGCAAGAGTTTACCTAAGGCCGGCGTTGTGTTGGACTCTCTGCGAGTGAAGCAAACAGTAGGGATATGTTGGAATGTATTGCTCACTTTCATTCTGAACTCCAGATCAGATCATCAGGGATCAAGGATAGCATATATGTTTGGGGCCGTTTAATCCAAGAGTCTCTTGTCACCAAGTGAAGAAGTGTTATTGATGTCGGTTCAAAAATGAACCTCTTTCCATGAGTTATCGGAAGATGAACTTTTAAAACAAATACCAAGGCTTCATTTGAACGGAGCTTTCCAAAACTAAGGATTGTCAAGAACTATTAACAATCCACCATGGGAAAGTCAATGCTTTCCAATCTGGATCTAATATCAATTGACAGTGATACGGTGAATGATATTGATTTTTGTCAAGTATGTTGACACGTTTGCAGCTTTGAAGACCAGTAAAGAGAACTTTGTAATAAAGTAAATTTAATGTAAAAATAACTATAACTTAACGTAGTTACAGTTCATAAATATATTTATCTCCTGACCTTCAGTTAATTTGTTTTTGTTTTTGTCATTGTTATACCGTGGACTTATTTACCAAGAAAAAATCCATTGTGTAAGTCGTGGGGGGGGGGGGGGAACCACTCTATGACTCTACCGCGACGGGTGACACCAACCCTAGCTACGCCACTAAACATCATGCAATCGACAAAAGCATTTAGACGTTGCCACAGCGGGAGTTTCAGTACTGCTAGCGAGTACCCGGCATGCGTTGCAATGCCACTCATCGAAATAAAGTGTTTGTGTTTTAATAATTTTACATTTAATATACACATTTTTTTTAGCGTCTGGTGCGTATTCGAATTAATTAGAAGGTTTTTCGAAGCGTGAGGAGACCACAAGCAGCTGTCAATATGGGAAGCATGGATTTTCCTAATTTAGTCACCAAACTTGTAGCGATTGATCCCTCCGTACAAGAACTATGTTTGAAAATATATTTATATGGCTCATTTATTACATATAAACAAATTTAGGGCCCCCGGCCCCAAAAGGAATATTGTGAAATATTTGTAAAAATTCAGAAAACTATTTATTAAGTCACATATACAAAATGAAATGTCACATTTAATATTTAATTTATTTCCACACACCTATGCAATAGCTCTGTTTGACATTATATTTACATAGCTCATATAAGGAAACAAAACGAATTTAAGGCCCCCGACCGAAAGCGGAATATTGTAAAATGGTTGTACTTATGTAGAAACCAAATGCGGGCCTGCACACAACAACTCACTGAAGGTTTATCGCATTCAGATGAATTGTAAAAGAACGCATACGGAAATTATATTTAAATAGCTCATATTGGAAAAAAAACTACTATAGGGCCCACGGTCCAAAACTGGTTATTTTTTGTAAAATTAATGGGTTTTGATATCCATGGGTATACTTTTGTAAATCTACCTACGTTATGTTAAGTCATTGATTTTCTTAATTGGTATAATGAGAATATAGCATCTATTTTTCACAACTGTAATATCATTGGATTTAAAGAAATTGTCATCCACGTAAAATTGTACACACCCTATTTCCTAACCCCCATATATATGTACATAAGAAGGTTAATTATTTGTCAAATTAATTCTGAGACGTATATTGTGCTGCCTTGCGCAAATGAAACTATCGTATTACATCTTCCCCCTCCCCCAAACAGAGTTTTAAAGAAATTAATAAAAATCATCCACGGGATTGTAATCCCCTTACTTAACTCATTCCCCCCTGAGCACTCACTTCCTGTTTATATTCATTTTCCTGGAAAAGGGAAGCTACTCTGATTTTTTACCATATATATATTTTATAAAATTGTTTTTGGTACCTAAATATTAACCAATTTAAACCAAAAAAATATTATTGCATTCAGAAATGGATAAGATTTCAGAAATATATAACATTACTGGTACAACAAGACCAAACGACGACACAAAATTAATAAAAATGTAACAAATGATATTTTGACCGCTTTTTTCCTACATTTAATTCAACTTTAACACCACTTAAAGTTTATTTTATGCTCTCATGGTAAGTGCTGTAGCATTGTCCAGCATGCAAATGCACTTGACATAAATAACAGCCTTTGGTGGTTTCCTTTGTTCTGCCGCTGGGCATTTTTGCTCCTACCATGGCACACTGGTAGCATCTGCGCTTTCTCCCTGGCATTGTAGAGAGCCTATGCTTGGGGCTGAAAGGTCTTGCAATGCCAGCAATACTTGGCCTGTTCAGGCAAGAAGAGCTTGATGGGGTGACTCTTGTTTTTAAATTCAGTAGCTGTTGAGCCAACTTTGAACGAAACTTGAGGTGGCACTTGCTAAAAGGGGAATCAGGGTTCACCCTTTTCATCAGTAGATAACCATTAACAATGGATACCTGGATTAAATACCAGAAGAGGTACCTCCACCATTTATGGCTAGGTCGTCCTACAGGATAATACGAACGGTGCTGATCTCCTAAATCCACACCAAACATATATGAATTGTATGAGTCTACACTGCAGGGGATTTCCACTTCAATTATCCCGTCTTTGGATCTTCTCTCAACGGTTGTCATCAGTGGATTTGAATTTGTTGATATCATATTTACTTGGCGCTTGTCTGTCCATTGGCAGGCAACAAGTAGTCCCTTTTGCTGCATTGTGCAGTCACCTTTTCTTTGTTTAGATTTTTTAAGAGGCCAGCCTTTGCGGTTGGGCCTAATTGTGGCACAGCAATAGGTGTCACGGGCAAGTAGGTCTTCTGCCAGCTTGGGCGAAGAAAAAAAATTGTCAAAAAAAATCTCATGCCTTTTATCCAAATAGGGCTCGGCCATAGCCATGACGACATCATAGCCCAAACCATTGGTAGAGCTCACCTCACTTTTACCAGTGTACACTTTAAAGTTTAAAATGTAACCGGTCTTGGCTTCGGCACAACACCAAATCTTCAAGCCCCAGGGAGTCGGCTTATCTTTCATATATTGCTTGAACCCAAGTCTTCCCCTAAAACCGACCATGGCTTCATCAACACTTAGTTGTCTCTGAGGCTTGTACTGTGATGAGCATTGGTGCCTTATGTGGTCCAGAAAGGGCCTCACCTTGTATAGGGGATCATAGTTTGGGCTGTCCTTGGCGGGTTGAAGAGAGCTGTCGTTGACATGGAAAAACCGATGAATCAACTGGAAACGATCTCTGCTCATGACGTCAGCCACTGCAGGGACCCTCCACATATTGTCAGAAGACCAGTACAGTCTTACATCTGGCACTTGGTGAAGGCCAAACATGATATTGATATATATATATTTGTAGATGTCATCTGCATTTACTGGTGTCCATGTTATGGTAGATGCCCTAGGCCTAGGGCCCGACTGCTTGGCCAATTGTTGCTTGGCATACAAATTAGTTTGTAAAACAAACTCATCAATACATTTGTCCGTCAGATACAGCTTGAAAAAGTTTATAGGTAGGCTGCCAATTGGCATATCCAGTAGACTTCCTACATATTCAGAAAATACGCCCATATTTTCTGTTACATTGGACAGTCCATCGGACCATTCCGCGCCAGTAGTGTTCGTGTTAGAAGTAACACTATCATTTACAGAATCGTCATCAGAATCACTAGATTCTGAAAACAGTTCATTAACTTCAATATCAGAACCCTCGTCTAGCAATTGTTCATTTCCATCGATAAGGGATTGTAGAAATTGGAAGGCCATTTTCAAAATTTCACAAAAAAATGTCACAAAAAATTTCACTGTGATCCGACTAGCTTGAGACAAGCTTTGAAAATGAATGAAACGAGATAAAAACTTCCGGTTTTTTTTATTGAATGCTCGTGGAATCTCGCTACCGCGAGGTTATCACTAGTAATCTCGGGGATGCGTGATTTTATAACTAGGGAGAAAAGAAAAGTAGGGGGGTGTGGCCAGACGCATTTGGACGCATCCGCCGAAACCCGCAAAGGACGCATTTAGTCGCAGCCGTCGGGAATGAGTTAAGCAAACACAATTTTTTTTTTAAATGCTTTGTTTTTATTTGAATGAGTGATAAGTGCATTTGTGCATTCTATTTGGATATGTAGCTTTGCTGCACTGATTGCATTAAACGGCATTTTCGTATTAAAAGTATATTTAAACGTTACGTTTTTTACTACTTTATAAATTTCATAAAAGTATATTTTGGAAAGAATAAAAGTAAAAACGTATAAATTTTAAAAATAAAAAAATTAAATTGTATTTAATTTTATAAAATTTTAGCAATTTAAAAGCAATCTATAATATTTATTAATTTTACTTTTAGGAAGGGGGAAATACATTATCAATTTTATCACGCGCGGTTATTAAATCAGAGAACTTTTTGCATTGAATAAATAGGCAATTTGCGCTATTACGTCATTTGCGTGTTTATTTAGAACAAATTAATTTTAATTTTATTGCGCAATATTAGGAACGTACTATAAACGCAATAAAAATATAAGATGTTTTCGTGTTTCCGATAAATGAGATTACAGTGTAATTCTTTGATCATTATTTTTTAAATATTTTTTTTCATAATTTTCAAACACATATAAAATGACTAAAATAGTCAGTTCCTTAGTTGTTACTCTAAATTTATTTGTAATTTATATTATTAATACTAAAAATTTTACTATAATTAAAGCGGATATATAAAAATTTTTGCGCATTTCCATTTATTAAATTTCCGTAAATTAATAGAAAATAATTACGATTTTTTTTTTAATGCGAACGTATTTAAATCGTATCGGTTCTTTTCGAGTTACGGTCAGCATAGATCATTCTTATATAACTAGCGAGAATCCGTCATGCGTTGCAATGCCAATCAATGAAAAAAGTGTTTGTGTTTTAATTAAGTTTTAAAGGAATTTTTAATAAAAAATGTATTGTCTTATCGTCTGCTGTGTACACAAATAAATTAGAAGTTTTTTCGACTCGTGAGCAGGCAACATACAGCTGTCCAAGTGAGAAGCATGGATTTTTCAAAATTTAGTACACACACTTGTAGCCCTTGATCCACCCATGCAGTAGCACTGTTTTAAATATCAAAGTTTTATCGCAAACGGATGAATGGTATAGGAACGCATACGGAAATTATCTTAACCTCATAAAAGGGGGGAAAAAGAATTTAGGGCCCCATACGGGACATACATACTTACATTCATTTCTCTATATATAATAATATAAATAGATATAGTTTACCGAATAAAGATAACTTTTTCACAACTATTCAATAATGAATTCTGTCGGTCTGTCTGTCTCTCTCTCTCTTTCTCTCTCTCTCTCTCCATCTATCCATCCATCCATCCATCTATCTTTCTATCTATCTATCTATCTATCTGTCTATGTGTCTCTCTGTCTTTCTGTCTGTCTATCTAATAAAATATCTATTTTGAAAATTAAATTTTTACTTATGAAAAATTATTGCTCTGATATTCATGGGTGTAATTATATAAATGTCTAAAGGTCTTGTTAACGTCATCGATTTTCTTACATATGTTCATATTTAGAATAAGAATATAGCATCTATTTTTTAAAACTGTAATGTCATTGGATATATATATATATGTATCGAAGAAGGTTAATTATTTATTAAATTCATTCTGAGGCTTATCTTGTGCTGCATTGGGCAAAATGAATGTATCGTATTCCTCTCCCCCCCCCCCCCCCCCCCCCCACAGAGTTTTAAAAAAAAACAGATATAATCATCCACTGGATTGTAACCTCCTTATGCAAAAAGAATTTTATTGAATTTAATATGCTTTGTTCGTATTTGGATGAGTGATAAGTGCATTAAAAATGCTAATTGGCTACGTAGTTTTGCTGCACGAATTGAATTAAACGGCATATTCTTATTAAATTTTTTTCTAAATGTAGTGTTTTTACTACTATATAAATTTCATAAAAGTTTATTTTTGGAATGCATAAAAGTAAAAACGCATTAAATGTTAAAAATACAAAGCTAAATGTAATTTAAGTGTAGCAATTTAAAAATCAATCAATTCTATTTATTAATTTACTTTTAAGAAAGGGAATAAACATTATCAGTTTTGTCACGATCTTTTATTAAATCAGAGAACATGTTGCTTTGGCTAAATAGGCAATTCGCACTATGACGTGATTATTTATAACTTTTTAATTTTAATTTTAGTTCGCATTATTGACAACGCACTAGAGAACACACTAATAACAACTGATGTTTAGATTTTCCCGATAAATGTGATTACTGAGTAATTTTTTGATCACATTTTTTTTATTTGTATTTTTCTTCATAACTTTCAAACGCATATAAAATGCTTAAGATAGTTCCTTTGTTGTTTCTTTAAATGTATTTTTAATTTATAATAATAATAATTAATCTTTGCTCAAATAAAAGCGAAAATTTAATATTTTTTTGCACATGTAAATGTATTCCATTTCCGTAAAAATAATCGAAAATAACTATGACTGTTTTTAAGAATCCAAACGTATCAAAATATTTTCGGTTCTTTGGAGTAAGGTCAGTATAGCTCATTCTTATATATATATATAGATTTAATACTACATCATTGCTTTTCAAAATCACGAAACGTTTACAAAGTGATATCCGATTCTAAAATACGTCACAAAATTTAAGCTTATTTATAAACACAACAAAAATGCTGCTTATATGAGAAAACAAAAAGAATGTAAGGCCATCGACCCAAGCGAAATATTTTAAAATGTTGTTCCAATTTAGAAACATTAGCGTGAGCGCGCATATCAATTCACCAAAGTTTTATCGCAATCGGATGATTTGTATAGGAATGCATACGATAATTATATAGATAATATAAGGGTGGAAAACGAATTTGAAGGCCCCCAGCCACAAACGGAATATTGTAGAATTGTTGTATTACTTCAGAAACCTACTTATTATATCACAAAATAAAAAATAAAAAAGAAACATCTTACTAAAGTCGTATCGCATTCAGATGAATGGTATAGGAGCGCATACGGATATTATTTTTTACAAAGCTCATATTAGAAAAAAAACGATTTTGGGCCAACGGCCAAAAACAGATTATTTTAAAAGTGTTGTAACAACTTCAGAAACCTACTTATTATGTCACACACACAATTTAATGTCGCTATTTGTATTTGATTAAAAATCTATCCATCCATGCATTATCTCGGTTTAAAATTTTATTTGTATAGCTCATATAGGAAAAATAGAACATAGGGCCCCTGGCTCAAAACAGAATATTTTTAAACGGTTTTAATAATTCAAAAAGCTTTGCAGGCGTGGGAAAAACATCTTACTAAAGTTTTATCGCATTCAGATGAATGGTATAGGAGCGCATACCGAAATTACTTTTTACAAAGCTCATATAAAAAAAAAAAGATTTTGGGGCCAACTGCCCAAAACCGAATATTTTAAAAATGTTGTAATGACTCATTAAAATCCGAGAACTTACGGATAACCACTCAACAAAGATTTAACGCAATCGCATGAATGGTGTAGGAGCGCATACGGTTTAAAATTATATTTATATAGCGCATATGAGAAAAAACGAATATGGGGCCCCTGGCTCAAAACGGAATATTTTAAAACGGTTGTAATAAATTATAAACCTTTGTGGGCGAGCTCGCAACATCTCACCAAAGATTTAGCGCATTCGGATCAATGGTGTAGGAGCGCAGACGGAAATATTTTTTACACAGCTCGTATAAGAAAAAAAACAAATTAAGGGCCAACGGCCAAAAACGGAACATTTTTTCAGTGTTGTAATGACACAGTTAATTGCCCGGTTAGGTGGCCAATCGCATGAATGGTGTGGGAGTGAATATGAGACATACATACATACAGACATACATTCATTTTAAATATATAGATAAATATATGAAAGTGAAAATTTGATGGTCTGTCTGTCTGCATGTTTGTTCCACAAATGCTTTTTCACGGATTCATGGATCTTGACTAAACTTGGCACATATATCCATCATTACTCGCAGGGAACTCTTAAAGGGTAATGAACTTTTTTATAAAATTCCGTTACTGAACTCACGATATCCATTTTCTGGGGCCGGTGGCCCCATTTCATTTTTCATAACTTAAACGATATAAATATCAATAGGCTTAGACAACACTATAGGTTCTATGTTAATTGATGGATATATGCCTAGGGTGGTAGCAATACACTTCACTGTCCATACTGAAACATCGGTGGATTTAAAACTAATAATATGCAATCTAGAATTTTCCAGAAAGTTCGATAACTGTAAACGCGTTATGTTCCAGAAAGTTTTGTAGGTCTATAGGCTTAATTCACCTACATGAATGAATGGATATTGACCAAACTTAGTACACATACACTTGATTATCCATATTCATATACCAAAGGGTACTAAAGTCATAATATCCATCCTTCTGGGGCCTGGGGCCCCATTTCCTTTTTTTCCCTTATTTAAGCTATATAAATATCAATAGGCTTAGACAACACTATAGGTTCTATGTGAATTGATGGATTTAGGCCAAAGGGTTGTAGCAATACACTTCACTGTCCGTACTGAAATATCGCTGGATTTAAAACTAAGAATATCCAATCCAGAATTTTACAGAAAGTTCAATAACTTTAAAATGCTATATCTCTGGCATTATTCAAAAGATTTTAATGAGACGAATTTTTAATTTCAACTTCATAACTTACCTGAATTTTTTTATAGGGCCCCATCTCAGGCAAAACTAATTCTGTACAATTATGGGATGCGCCCCGGGGCCCCTCTTTTAACTTAAATGTACTATAGTCAAAGAAATGTATAATTTTTCATATTCGAAGAATAATTACTTAGAAAAGACAGTTTTTACACAGTTCGAGGAGGATAATACATTTAATCTAGAATGTTCCAGAAAGTTCAATAGGTCAATAGGCTTAATACTCCTACATGGATGGATGCATCTTGAACATTGAAAGTTGGAACATATATCCATCATTATCCGGAAGATAACCTTAAGGGGTTGAGAACTTTTAATAAAATTTCGTTTGGGGCTGGGGGCCCCGAATTCGTTTTTTAAAATTTTATTTGCTATATAAATAAAATGACCGACAAATACTCCTACATGAATTGATGGATCTTGACCAAACTTAGAACACATACACTTTTTATCCATATTCAGAAACATGATAATAATGGAATCGGCACCCTAACGTGATCATGATCCCACTCGGATCGGGATCCTATCGGAAAACTCAAACCTACCGAGATCTGTACCCCACCGGTATCGGGATCCGACAGCTATCGGGATCCTACCGTTATCGTTATTCCACTGGTATCGAGATAACACTGAGATAATATCGACGGGATTGTGATCATACCGGAATTGAGATCCAGAGGGTTCAGGATTCCACCGGGAAACAGTATACTGACGGGAGCATAAACTCATGGGCTCCACAGCTGGAACAAATTCATGTTGGGCTGGGGCAGAGTTAGAGATGTCCGTGATGTTTATTTGGGCTAATTTTGACGCTTTTAACACGAAAGTCTGAAATGCACGCTCCCTTGAAAGAAACACGGAATCGAAGTGGATGCCAAACTGTACATCTGCATTTTTAATTAATCGAAAGTCCCCACTTTTTCGAAAGTATTCGTTACCTTCAATTTCGACTCCTTCATTACCTCATACCGATCAATGTGACAGTACGGGGTTGAATCTAAGCTTTTGCAAAATGATAATCATCGTTGTGCCACAACCGAAGTGAACTCAGTTTATTTATGTCACTGAGCTCCATAATGCATTCCTCGCATGTTTAAAAAATGCCTTCCCCCGATCGCATAGTTCAATAGCAATACTGAATTCAGGTATACTCCAAAATGTAGCTCTTGATTTTCAAGTAATCATATAATTTCTTTTGAGTGGCTCCTCAGACCCCGCTCGCTTTCCATTGGAGCTTTCAATTTCTGACAGTGAGCGCATTAAACAGAAACTCATCCCTCTCCCCCTAGACAGCGACGAGGCCATAACAGGCAGTTCCGACTCATACCAGCAAAAAGCCAGTACAGGAACTTATCATTGCTGCCAATGACATTCACGGACTGGAACAATTGAGGCGACAACACTTGACACAGATCCGTCTATTGCCTCAAGCATTCCAACCCCCTGTTAATGATACCTTCGCTGAGTAGCCCTTGCAACCAGTGAAATATCCTCTTCAACACCAGGCACAGAAGCATTGCAAATGCCCTCTAAATGCATAGGAGCGATAATGATAAAAAAAATTGATAGAGGGCCCTTAACATATAGAAGAAGAAGAAAAAATGTCTCTTAACAATATTTTTTATGCCGATATATACACTGCCAAGTGACGTAACTAGTATTAGTGCCGCCCTGGGCGTTCCCAAATTTTTGACGCACTCCCTTTTACGATACAAACTATACAGTTGTCAGAAAATCCCACCCCTCCATATAAAGAAAATGTGACACCTGGATAGACAACCCCATCTCCGCCCCCTTTCTACGCCACTGGCAGAGTCGTAGCTAGATTCCTTTTACTCACCCTTCAACTCGGAAGCCCATTATCTTTCACCTTTAAATAGATTAAAGCCCATGTTGGCGCCACTGCTAAACTGGTACCCGGCGTCATCTGTCCCGACTTTGCTCCGTCTTAACTACGCCTATGGCCACTAATAATGTCCTCACGAAAATATGAAATGTAGCCATCCCCCCACCCCAGGACATTTTCTGAAATAATCACATCTCGGTGGTGCAACAAATCTTGGACCTCATATTTTAGCTACTTGACAGCTTTGGTTTGGTGCACCAAATCTTGGACCTCATATTTTAACTACTTGAAAGCTTTGGTTTGGTCATAAAATCTTGTGTGGTGTTTATCCCAGCTGGAAATCTTTTTGAAATTATTTTATTTTAAACTCATATAGGTTGGATGAGTTCAACTTGCAGTGTCATGGTTGATCATTGTCCAGGCAACAGCTGCCCTAATGGTAGCAGTTGTAATAACACTTTCACTGGCTACACGTGCATATGCCATCCATTGTCCACGGGTATGTATATGTTACAGTATATACTTTCATAAAATATTCTCGATAATTCTAGGCCATGTGATTTAAAAACAGCGATTTCAACATTTTAAAATTACCTTTTACATTACTAATGCAGTGTTGGATGATATGAACCGTATGTTTTTGTAAGTAGTCACAAGTACTGTAAAATATTTAGAGAGAAACCACATGGAAAAAGCTATTTTATGCAATTAAAAAATCCGGAGAAATTTAAATTAAATTATCCCATACAAAGTAAATTGATATGGAATGGTTGGTTTTTAATTTATATTTTTTAAGTTCATTTTAATTTGCATGTACAGCGTGGTGAGCCCAGCCCTAGGCTGGGATACCACGCTATAGAAAACTACCCATAATAATAATAATAATAATTTCCAAAATATTAACGGCACTTGCTATCAAATTGTGTCATGACCTAGAAAAAAAAGAAATCAATACAGTTGACCTCATTAGCTTTAATTTATGGAAAATATAAGACAATTGTTCTCCCGTTAGACAACCAGAGAAAGGGGCCTTCTTTCAATTCGAAAGCAACAATCCCAAAACAACAAGGCCACTCACTACAAAATGCTTAGTGAAACACCACACCACAAAACAATTACAAAACAAGTAAAAGCACCTACCATTATGACTCATTACACCTAACCCAAGGTTGAAAACCACTCAAAATAAATAAAAGTATCATACTACAAGACCACTAATTTAAAATACACACTACAAGATCTCTAATTAGGAACCAAGATGATCCTTAAAATACACAAGGAGAAGATTAAAAACACCCAGCATGACCACTGACCCCTAACCGAAGCTTGAGAACCACTCATTAAACTTAAATAAAAACCATCAGACCACATCCAGCCCATATGACTAGTGATACCTAGCCCAAGATAAAGAATATGGCAATCAATTTAAATAACAGCCATCGTACTACAACCCGCCCATATGCCTAGTGACACCTAACCTACACATTGAGAAACACTTGAGTACCACCCAATAAACTTAAACAACATTATCATGTTACAAAAAACAAGTATTTGAAATGAAGAAAACACCCTTATGACTCCCACACAGTAAGAACCACTCAATATGAGAAATTGCCAAACATACTACAATCCACCCATATGAGTAGTGATCTTAAACCCAAACTTGAGAACCACTCAAAATAAATAAAATATAACCCAACAAGACCACTTATTAGAAGCCCCTTAAAATTTACAATTATAAAATTACACTCCTTTTTTCTACTGACCCCTAACCCAACTTGAGAACTACTCGATAAACTTAAATAAAAGCCATCATACCACATCCAGTCCCTATGACTAGTGATTCCTCTTATCCAACACAAAAATAAACACTTGAGTACAACTCAATAAACTTAAATAAACTTAACTTCTTACAAAACTAATATTTCTAAATGACCCCCCCCCCCCCCCCACAATGAGAAACACTCAAAATGAGAAACCGCCAAACATACTACAACCCGCCCCTATAACTAGTGACCACTAACCCAAGATAGAGAACCACTCAAAATAAATAAAGATGTAACCCAACAAGACCACTCATTAGGCGCATCTTAAATTTAAAAAAATAAAAATACACTTCCTTATGACCACTGACCCCTAATTAAGCTTGAGTACTCCTCAATAATTTTAAATAACCTTATCATGTTACAAAACAAATATTATATAAGAAGAAAAAACGCTTATGACTCCCACAAAATGAGAACCATTCATTAGAAAATACACGATATTACCATCATACTTTGAGACCACTTAAAATATACAATTTTAAAGAAATACTAATTAACCATTACATTACAACTAAAAGGACACCTACATAAAACAATCACTCGATAAAAGACAATTAAAAAATACTTGCTAAAATACAACCATAATAAACATTACCATCATACTTTGAGAACCACTCAATATAAAATAAATACAACCAAAAGGACAACCACATAACGTGAACCACTCGATAAAAAAATCATCCCCACAACAAGACAACGAATTTAAAATTAAAATCAAAACAGCAACAAGATTAATTATAAAACTAAAACCATCAAACAACAAAGGGAAATTATTAATTAAAATCAAATTAAAAAGTAATTAAGTAATTATCACCCCTTAATTAACCTGTCATGGCCCACCAAAAACCCACCATGACCCGCCAAAATCCCGCCATGACCCGTCGAAAACCCGCCATGACCCACCAAAAACCCAGCATGACCCGCCAAAATACGGTTCCATTCCAACATACTATACTACTGCCATGGACATTTATATATAATGCTGCATTATAAATTTCCAAAATACAAATTCATCCATTGTTGGCATTCAAATCAAGTGATGATATTGTAAATCGATGTAATCAAAGAAAAAGAGACTGGTTATTTTAAAGGTAAATGTAATAAAATGGCTGACTAACATTATTTTGTATTCCCTACAGTCAAAGTCAAAGTCAAAGGAAGTCAAACTAAGAACGTTAACATTGAAATGTCTAGTTTCATGGATGTTTATTACCTTCTTTTTAAATTCATGTCACGATAGCGTGTCTGCACACAAACACTGCTGAGACTAAAACTTCGGTCGCATTAACTACTGCATCGACAACAAAAACAACTGTTTCAACTTCAATCACAACTGTGACATTACAAACAACATTCACGACCTCCACATCCCCAACATCAAGCTCCAAAGTTCCTTTGTCGACTACCAGATCAACTTCCACAACACTGACTACCACATCAGTGAAACAACCAGCAACCATCAGTTCAACGAAAACAGTTTTCGCCAAGGTGAGTGCATTTTAAATATATTATTTATTTATTTAATCAATTTTTTCCGTTTAAAGATTTTTTAATTAATGACCTGTTCATTTACTATTTAAAGGACATAATGATGAAACAATAGATGTATAACCCCCCCCCCCCCAACCCCTTTTTTTCTTTGCAACCCATTATCACAACGTCCTTGTTACTCCAATATGCCATCGTGAAATTTGAGTTTACGTTTTACCAAAAATGGTAACAAAGATCTAATCCCAGTCAATATCTCATTTGTCTTATCTCACTTGTTGTGACGTCTATTCATTGACTGTTTATAATCTCTTCTATTTGTCAAATGTGTAGTGTCATCAAGAAACCACAAGAAGATACCTTTAAGAATGAATGCACCTCCTAACAACCTAAATTTTATTTAATACGAAACCATGTTTGAAATCGCTTTTAGTCAATTCTCTTCCACTACACATCCGCAATATATCAACCATCACAGACTTCAAAACTGCACTCAAAACATATCTCTTTAAACGCTACTATCCTGACTGATTCCCCACTTTGACCGTTTAACGATGCTGCTGAGTGCCGTCCATGGCTTGATATGTGAATAGTTCAGGAATAGGTGGAGCGAATACACATTTGTTTTGTTTTATTTAATTAATGTAAATTAATTTTTAAGTTCATGATTGTTTGTTAAATTGTATGTACAGCGTGGTGAGCCCAGCCCTAGGCTGGGGTACCACGCTATAGAAAACTACCAATAATAATAATAATAGTACCCGAATGTAACGCATGCACTCTGATGTTCTTTCTACCAAGGAAGATTTTTATTAAAATTGGAAGGAGGAAATATTCAATAAACTCTTTTTTTATGTTATAATAATTGTCGTCAATTTTGCAGATTTCACGTTCTTATATGACATTTTGATCGTCAATAAAGCCAAATATATTCTTTAACAGCGTGCAAATGTCAATTACAAAAAAAGAACAATAGAGAGTAAAATATTTTAAAATGTTCTATAATTCATAAGATCATTATGGCTTGTTTGGAGCAGAGAAAATATTTACTAAAGCCTCCTCAATAACATCATCACAGATATCTTACCACTACCTCCCCACTAAACGCCGTGTGTCATTATCATCACAGATATCTTACCACTACCTCCCTACTAAACGCCGTGTGTCATTATCATCACAAATATCTTACCACTACCTCCCCACTAAACGCCGTGTGTCATTAAAGGACGACCAACTCACCAGGTCATGAGTCAATCCAAAAAAAAAAAAAAAAAAGGAATTAACACAATTCATTGACAAAAAAAATTGAAATAGACATCTCATCTATATTCTCTTTTCCCCTTAATTGTAAGGCATCAAATAAATACATATTCTATTCATATACGAGTTAATATACTGCTATAACTTTGTACAAAGGAAGTTATTGATGACAATGATAACTTGATTCCAATCATCGCTGGAAGTCTTAGCTCCGTGTGTGTCCTGATGTCTACAGGTGTTGCTGTCTGGCGTTACAGAATATACAGACTAAGTCAAATGTAAGCTTATATTTGGATTAAAATTATACTACAAGCCAACGCCATTGCTAATTACTATTTAATTTTTTTGTAAAAGAATTATTTTTATATAGATGCCAATGCACCAGATAATATGATCAAAAATTGATTGATATTACCAGTAATAGATTAATTGAATAATGATGTAATAAACATAAATAATACTAATTTACATAATGTTAGTAGTTGCCATGGCAACTGCAATAGTAAACTATTAAACCAAACTATTTGCCCGTTTATTTGTAGTGACAAAGATGGTGGTCAGCGCTTAGCTCGAGTAACATTTCATCCTTTTAAAATATCTTTTATTTTTAACAATTTTTCACGGAAGTGTTAGGCTTAAAGAGTCAAAACACGCTAAAAGTTATCATTTTAGACCAACCATCACTAAACTATGTTTAAATAATTATTTTCAATATTTGTACAAAAGAAGGAATGAATAGAATAAGATCAAAGAGTTATATTATTGTATTACAATAATAGTTTTGAACGATTAATGTGTACATTTTCATCCAAGGTTTTAATCAGTCCAAATATTAAATGTATTTTAACTTCCAAGCAGTTCAAACAAGATGAGCAATTCAAACAAGATGAGCAATTCAAACAAGAGGAGCAATTCAAACAAGATGAGCAATTCAAACAAGATGAGTATTTCAAACAAGATGAGCAATTCAAACAAGATTAGCAATCCAAACAAGATAATCTATTCAACACAAGTACCAGTATCGACTCCTGACTCACCACCTTCTGACATAAGAGATGCTGCATCAATAATAGACAGGTCCAGAAAGACCAATGAGGGAGTCGACAGTGACACATCATTTAAAGAGCCGTATCAATCACCTTACGCATTGAGACCACCATATTTCAAAGCAAATCCAGCCCCAGTTGAAAATTCAATTCCAAACTCATCAGACCAAGCAATACCACTCATAGAAATTAAAACGCTCAATTTCACACAGTTCAAAGAAACGTACAAATCACCTTACGCATGGAGAAAACCACATTTCAAACCGAAACCAGCCCTAATAGAAAATTCATTTCCAAAATCATCAGAGCAAGCGATATCAGAACTAGAAATTAAAACTATCAACCCAACAAAGTTCGAGGAAAGTTACCAATCACCTTACGCCTTCAGTCCTGCAGCAATGAAACAATTCAAACCTCAGGCTCATCATCTAGAGAAAGTTTCACAAGAATTATCAAAAAACATAGGATCGAATACAGGATTCGATAAATTGTTATACCAATCCCCATATTCTTTCAAAATAACCCTAAAAACCCATTCACAGGGGAAAGAGAACCCTTCACAAAAAACGAATCATCAATCCGAGTCATCAAAGTCAGACACGGCTACGTCCATGAAAAAGCCACGAGTTTTCCAATCCAAAGTGTCGCCAGCAGAGAATTACCAGTCCCCATACAAATTTGCTCCACAAACTCGTTAGCCGACTACCATACAAATGTCTTATCACAATCAGACTACCATACAAATGTCTTATCACAATCAGACTACCATACAAATGTCTTATCACAATCAGACTACCATACAAATGTCTCATCACAATCCGACTACCGTACAAATGTCTCATCTTAACGCGACTAGCACACAAATGTCTCATCACCACCCGACTTCCACACAAATGTCTCATCACAACCCGAGACGCCACAAACAACAAACAGTTAATTTATTAATTTTTGTTATTAATTTTTGTTATTAGATTTTGTTATTAGTTTTTTTTAATTAATTTTTGTTATTAATTTGTGTTATTAATGTTTGTTATTAATTTTGATTTTTTTGTTATTAGTTTTTTTTATTAATTTTTTATATATTTTTTTAATTAATTTTTGTTATTAATGTTTGTTATTAATTTTTTAAAATTAATTTTTGTGACATCTAGACTAAAAGAAATCGCATGACCGATTTCAAAATGTAAAAATAATAAAAATTCTCAGGACTTATAGTGAATGTAATCAAGTGTTTATGTATTTGCTTCCTGGAGTCCTGGGACGAGAAATAGTGTATAAAAGGGCATGGATGGTGGTCTGAGATGAACTGCATGCTAGACAGTCAAATCAACAATGGGAAGGTGGAGATTCATGTCTGTGACAAATTGTGTTTGGGTTGAGAAGAATGATTTATTTATTTGTTCTTATAAAAAGATATTTATTTAATACATTGTACATATATTTATGCATTGTTTTTGTCTATAATTTTTTTATCAATGAGTGTGAGCACAACTAAAGTCTCTAAAAACACCATTTAAATCATTATAAATACATATCTTTAAAATGCAATTTTGATTATTTATATGTGTCATTTCTATTTATTGGTCGGAGTGGGGATTTTAAGAATAAAGAAGACTTTTATTTGATGATTGTGTTACTAGATTAAATTAAAAGAGTATTTTATATCAAAATGTGGTTACCAAACTTTGTTCTAAAAGTTCTATGTGTTCTATATGTTCTATATGTTTTATAGGTTCAAATGAAAAGGGTAGGTAAAAATAATCAAAACACGTACTTAAGAATAAAAAGCGTCATTTCGTTACCATTTGTAGACACTTCTGCTAAAAATTAATAGGGAGTTACAAGTTGGAACCAACTACGATATCACAGTGCATTGAAGTGGAACTTGAATATTACGTAGCGCCCATGGATGGAAGCCTTGGTGCAATCTTTGGGAACCAATGTCTTTTAAGCTATCGATCGTTTTTATTTAATATTGATCTAGATTTCGATAGAGCACCCCCCCCCCTTTCCATTTCCGGGCCAAGCCCCTTTATGTTAGGGATAACTAAAAATTCACCTTATGATATGGGCTGTTGGAAAATATTGGAAAGTGAAGAGTGTACAACAATATAATTAATTTTTTTAGTGGTCTTATATAGCACAGTACCCCGGCCTAGGGCTGGGCTCACCGCGCTTTACATAAAAATATTAGCAAAAGAGACATAATCGTTACATTAAAATAAAATACATTTATGTAACAATGAACAGCTGTATCAAAACAAAACAAAAACTTTGCGGCTCGCGAAGTAACGGAATAATCTTTATTATTATTATTTTTTTTAATATCTTTCCCTCCTGTCCTATTATCTTTTGGCCCGCACAAAGTTTTTCATAAAGTACTAAGGCCCTCCTTGCCTTTTGAGTTGTGCAGGTCTGGTTTATATAGATAGAAGAATTCTTTGTTTTACGATTTTCCTATAATATAGTAGAAAAACAAGGCAAAGTTTGGTTAAATATTTAATGAAGATATTAATATATCAAATTCCGTTAATGTAAAATATATTTAAATTTGAATATAGAGTTTTGTTGTAAAATTAAGATTAAGTTTTCGCAATCTTTAGAGAGAAAAAAATTGTTTAGGGGCACGAAAGTGGTAGTGTAGACCCAACAGTTAACAATTTAAAAACACATGACATCTGAAGTATTTCTCTAGCGTAGAAATCAGCCGTCAATGAAATCCTATAGTGACAGTAACGATTTATATAGTATTAGTAGTCATTTTGATTTGAGGTTATATTAGAGAAAAGGGGTATAGTTTAAGGGCGGGATTAGGTGTAGTGTAGGCGTTTAATCTATAGCAGAAAAATACTTCTTATAACTTTTTTTGATGTTAGAAACGTAAACATCATTACATAGATAGGCCTTACTTCTTATCAAAATAGGGAATTGTGATGAAGTTTCGCAAAAGCATGTAAAAATTATCGCGAAGTGCCTGCCATTATTATCTAGATAATATCAGGTGATATTTTCTAGTTTATATCTTTTTTTAAATAAAGTAAAGACCAAGAATTTTTGTCAAATATTAAAGAAATGTTTCGCGTAATAATGTACATTCCTTTAGATTTTTTAATTCTTATTTTTTATTTGGAATCTTCTCGAATTATGGGAAGCTTCACTGTCTTTTAGCGTTGTTTGTTTCGACTTGCAATTTAACTATTGTATGCATAGCACATAGGTAGCATTATTTTTACATACAACAATATTTGTATGCAATGTGTTTAAGACATTTAAATGAGCCGTGAAAAGTCCATAGGGTCTAAACAAAAACTATCATTCGTTATTGCATTGTCAGTCAACACAGAGAACGCGATGACTGGCTTGTTGGATAGTCACGGTGTACACGCTGTTTGTCTCCCATGAAATCATTTGATCGGAGATCGTGCTTATAGAATTAAGAATATCAAAGCTAAATGGTAAAATAAATTTTAATAGCTTATAGTCAGTGAACATATAGTAGTCTTCATGCGTAATGAGAACTTTTGTTTCGCACATATAATAAAACAAATATCCTAGAATCTACTGGATTATACGTGTTTACAAATGATAATATCGAATAGACATTCGCATTATGGAAGTCACCATAATGCAGTGAGCATCATAACTGCAAACACAGTGAATATTTTGTGCAAAAAATGAATGGACATAACGATTTAAATAACAGCCAACATGCTAATTTCAAGCGATGGGCATAACGAGCGCCCTACAATCTACTAGACTGGAAGTTTTCAGTCGGTCTAGAGCTGGATGTCGCACCTACAGGTGCTGATCCACCATGGGTCATCTTGGCCTCTGCTCTCCTCGCTGCCCACCACTGGTATCCTGGGTGTATGTAGGTCAAACTTGACATTGTCAGTAAAAAAATGTTAACCTAGGAGAGAGAATATAGATTGGTTTTTTTGTTGTTTTTTTATAACTCGTGAACTGTAAATATTATTGTGAAGATCCGAAACAGTACTTGTAATTTAACTAACTATACACCGCCCAATAATGATGGGAAACAATATTTATAAATTAAATAACAATAAACCTCCCATTAACGACAGGAATAAGTAA
Organism: Omphiscola glabra; assembly: GCA_964017045.1. Taxonomy (NCBI): domain Eukaryota; kingdom Metazoa; phylum Mollusca; class Gastropoda; family Lymnaeidae; genus Omphiscola; species Omphiscola glabra. The sequence continues at coordinate 49,133,035 of OZ024795.1, read as the reverse complement.
TTCAAAACAATAGTGCACATTAGAAATAAGCCATCGTCATTACAGAGAAACATTCATTTCTACCAAATTAAAATTATTTGTTTCTATTGAAATCGCTGCCGGCTTATAGCTTGTAACATTCCTTACACGCAGGGAAGACAATTATGAGGTATAAAAAATTGACGAATCTTTTCATAAATTCTTAATTTTATATTTATAATAACCAAAACTCACAAATCTAATTTTAAAAAAAACCTTACAACTCAAATTTTTAATAAAAACTCAAGAACAAAGAGAGATGTAATGAATGTGCCTCTTCTTTAAAATGGACGTTGTTACAAAGGCTATTTCTCTAGCTAACACTGGACGTTGTTACAAGGGCTACGTTGTTACAAATGCTATCTCTCTAGCTAACTCCGGACGTTCTTACAAAGGCTATCTCTCTAGCTAACACTGGACGTTGTTACAAAGGCTATCTCTCTAGCTAACACTGGACGTTGTTGCAAAGGCTATCTCTCTAGCTAACACTGGACGTTGTTACAAAGGCTATATATCTAGCTAACACTGGACGTTGTTACAAAGGCTATCTCTCTAGCTAACACTGGACGTTGTTACAAAGGCTATCTCTCTAGCTAACACTGGACGTTGTTACAAAGGCTATATATCTAGCTAACACTGGACGTTGTTACAAAGGCTATCTCTCTAGCTAACACTGGACGTTGTTACAAAGGCTATCTCTCTAGCTAACACTGGACGTTGTTACAAAGGCTATATATCTAGCTAACACTGGACGTTGTTACAAAGGCTATATCTCTAGCTAACACTTATTAGTTTACTGTTCAAGAACGCTTTTAGAAAAAATAATGCATTAAAAAAGTAACAATGTTTAGAAGTTGCCTTTCTTAATGTTTCTGCATGAAAGATTACGTGAATTATATTATTTGATCTGTAACTTCGTAATTTGTTTCAATGATCATAGTGTTAACGTGTAGATTCAGTTTAAACACGTGCGCACATACACAAGCGTCAATTTTATATATACACACACACATATCAATTTTCTTACACAGGCAATTTTCAAAGGCCCAATAAAACATTTTACCTGCTTGTGCCCATCAGACGCTGAATCTGACCATCGGTAGAGAGGATACTGCAAAAGACCTACAAGACCGCCAGTGAAGATCAAGAGACCGTACAAGCTGGGTACGTAAGCACTTTGAAATCTGGGCAGATTTTTTTAAAACGGATATTTTGATTTTTTTTTTTTTTATTTGAATTGTTTATTTAATTTTAAAAAAGATTTTAAAGGTGGCCACGATTAAATCATCGATGATTAATTTACCTGGCAACCCAACGCTACAAAATAATGTCGTCTTGTATAGTATAAGTTTTAATCTTTGTTATATTTTATATGTTACTAGCCAATATACCCGGCGTTTCCCTGGGTTGCATTCGGAAAAAACAAACTTCTAAACCCTTTTAATTAACATTGAACTTAAGCGCCATATAAAACATAAAACTATAGTTAAAAAAATAATGAATTTGTCCTCTATAAAAACACATTAATAATAAATTTTGTAAAATTTCCTTCCCCGATAAGATCCCGATCCTGGTGGCATCCCGATCCTGGTTCGATTCCGATTCCGGTGGGATCCCAAACATAATATGACCCCGATACTGGTGGAATCCCGATACCATCGATATCCCGATCCAAGTGGGATCACGATCCCTGTGGATCTCGTTAAGTCTTGGTTCCCGATCCTGTCGAGATCACGTTTCCTAATGGGATCCTGATCCCATGTAGGTCCAGTTCCTGGTGGGATCCCGATCTAGTGGGATCCAAACCAATGTGGGACCCCGCTACATAAGAGATCTCGACACCTTCGGTATACCGATCCCAGTTGATCCCGTTTTCCGGTAGGATCCTAATCCCGGTGAGATTGATTGATTGATTTGAGTACTTATATAGCGCTAATTTCCATGCTATGATAGCATGCTCACAATGCTGGTAGGATCCCGATACCAGTGGGTTCCCCATACCGTTGGTATCCTGATCCCGGGATAATCCCTATCCCGGTGAATATTGATCCCGGATCTTTATCCTTCTATTTGGTGGGATCCCATTTCCCAGTGGGATCCCCATCTTGTTAGAATTCCGTTCTCTGTGGAATCTTGTTTCCCGGTGGGATTCCGTTCCCCGATGGGATTCTCTTCTCCGATGAGATCCAATTTCCCAATAGAATCTCGATCGCGGTTTAATCACGTAACCCAATGGATCGCGTTATCGATTGGTTCTAATTTACTGTTGGATCTCGTTCCCCCGTTTAGGATTCTGTTCCTCGGTGGTATCATATTCCCAGAAGGATTATGAAGGATATGTATAGAAAAAATCCTCATGAAAGTATAGAAAGCAATGGAACTAAACTAACATTTCAATAAGCTTTGTGATCCCACTATTTATTTAGAACTTTCTGGAACATTCTAGATTAACTTTAGTAACCTCCTCGAAACCTGTGAAAAAAGACTTTTCAATGTAATTATTTTAAAATTCGAAAATACGAAAATTAAATTCCATATTTAAGTTAAAATAGATTCCCCCCCCCTCCCCCCCCCCCCCCCCCCCGGGCCGGGCGAATTCATAAGGTACCGTTTTCATAATGTTAGAGGTAGGGACACATTAAAAGTACTCAAATAAATAATAGAGTTAACATTTAAAAGTTGCCCCATTAAAATCACATTGCTGTAAATCTTGTGTAAATAATCGCGAGAATTCTAGATCGGTCGTGAATGGATTGGTTATTATTAATTTTAAATCCACCAATATTTCAGTACGGACTATGAAGGGTATTGCTACCAAGCTAGGCCTATATCCATCAATTCACATAGAACCTATAGTGTTGTCTAAGCGTATTGATATTTATATAGTTTATATAAGGAAATAAGAATTTGGGCCCCGCATATTATGAGTTCAGTACCCTTCGGTATTTGAATATGGATACAATGCATGAACACAAACTTTGATCAAGATCCATCTATTCATATATTCTATTTGTTGTTCATATTATTTATGTAGCTCATCAAATAAAATAAAAAACGATTTCAGAGCCTTCGACCCAAAACATTTTATAATCCACAAAGAGTTTTTTCCTGATAATGATGGATATATGTGCCAAGTTTTGTCAATATCCGTCAATCCATGTAAAAATGTATGTGGAACAAGCAAACACATTTTCACTATAAAATATATACAAGCTAATATACCTGGCATATATACTAGCTAATATACCTGACATATAACTAGCTATATACCTGACATATCTACTAGCTAATATACCTGACATATCTACTAGCTAATATACCTGACATATATACTAGCTAATATACCTGACATATATACTAGCTAATATACCTAATAATAATAATAATAATAATAAAGTTTATTTGAAAATCACGCTTCATCCCCAAGGGCTCGAAGCGCGTTACAAAGTCAAATCTAGGAAATTGATTGATTGATTGGAGTACTTATATAGCGCTCATTCCATAGCATGCTCACGGCGCTCCGCTGTTCGATGTTCGAGAGATGTTTGAAAGTATTATAAACTAACAATTCAATAAGCTGTTAGATCCCATTATATATCCCTGTAGAACAATATAGAACTTTCTGGAATATTCTAGATTAAATTTAATATCCTCGAATAGTGTAAAAATGACTTTTTCTTATTTTTCGAATAAGAAATGTTTTCAACAATATGCACTACTGTAGTACATTTAAGTTGAAAGAGGGGCCCGGCAGGTGTCAATTCCATAATTGTACCGATTTAGTTTTGCCTGAGATGAGGGTCCATTAAAACTCAGATAAATATTAACGTTAACATTTAAAGTTGTCCCAATAAAATCGTTTTAAAATTGCCATAGACATTGTTTTTTTAATTATCGAACTTTGTGGAAAAGTCTAGACCGGCCCTAAATGGATTGGATTTATTTGTTTTAAATCCACCGATATTTCAAAGCGGACTATGAAGAGTATTGCTAAAAAGCTATGCTTAGTGCCAGCAATTCATGTAGAACCTTTAGTTTTTTCAAAGCCTATTGTCATTTTTTAAATTTATATAAGGAAAAATGAAATGGTGCCCCAAAAGATTGGATATAATGAGTTCAGTACCCTTCGGTATTTGAATATAGATAATATAGTGTATGTGAACTAGTTTTGGTAAAGATTCATCTATTCATGAAGGAGTATTTATTGTTAATTTTATTTATAAAGATCATATAAACATAAAGAAAAGAATTCAGGGCCATCGGCCCTAAACGGATGGTCAAGATCTATCCATGCATGTTGAAACGTATGCGGAACAAGGTTAGCATGCGATAAAACAAACAGTACTGAAACTCCCACATAATGAATGTATAAATGATTGTGTAATTTGTTCAAAGCTGCATCTTTCACGTGTTATCAGACGTGAACATGATGATGTGCTTTGCAGGTGTTGTTGGCCAATCAACAAATGTGATAGTGTTAATATTCGAGGATAATCTTTCGCTCATACGTAAGGGATTAAATGATAGTTAAGTGGGACCGTGTTTATAGAAAGATGACAGAACAACTACAAGAAGAGAGATTTAATTAGACGATTACAAGTAACATATATCACTTTTATTACGTAATCTCGCCGCTCAGGAAGTTTGAAGTGTCAACGTGTGAGAAAAGCTGGTAAGTTTATTTTTCTTAAATGAGAATCAGACCCATGTTCACCAGAGGATGCTGCGACCGTCCCTATGACATCTACGACAACGTCCTTCACAATGGACATCAGCGTTACGCCCGTTCGCCGATGTTCGATTGACTGAGCCAGATATGCAAGCCAGGTTAATTTATTGTGGGAAATTCTGAACATAGTCTACGAGTATTGTAATAGGAATGTGTGCTTCTCAGCCACATTTACTTACAAGACTATTAGGATTTCTCATCCACTGACACAATACCTGCAAATCTCACTTCATTCTCTTAGTCCCTTTTCATTGAATTAATTAAGTCGAGTTGATAATATAATTATTAATTATTAATTGATGTTTTATTGAATTATCTGTGCAATTTTCCATTAACAACAGACAAAACATTGAATCTATTAAAGCTGTGTTTTACTAATTAAGTTTTACAGTAGTTTCAATACGACGAAAATTGAACTCACATAGACCTCAGATACCCGGCAGCCATCGTGTACATAAAAGATCGGAACAGCAAAAAAATGACAAAGATTGGATAAAGAACGAAATGGTCTTCCAAGATGACAAGTCCTGACATGATGACACACAGAGTTGTTGAAATAGCCAGTGGGATCACTGTGGGCATCATGTGGCGACGTAACGTGGATCGGCTCTCTGGAAATAAAATTGCATCACCCGAATAGAATTGTCTGCGTCTTGCTATTGACAAACAAAAGTTACCTTCAACAATTTTACTTTAAAATGTGTTCCTATTATTTGTTTGCTTTTCAGTAAAAAAAATTGTAAAGAACACTATTCGTCAATAAATTTGATTTTTTTTTTCGGTTGCCAACCCTGACCCTCAAAGAGAGTTTTAATTTTTGTATTGAAAAATAAAACAACGATTTATTACTGAGTCCAGTCTATCCGGCATACTTTTAAATGGTTTAAGATTGAGTCCAGTCTATCCGGCATACTTTTAAATGGTTTAAGATTGAGTCCAGTCTATCCGGCATACTTTTAAATAGTTTAAAATTGAGTCCAGTCTATCCGACATACTTTTAAATAGTTTAAAATTGAGTCCAGTCTATCCGACATACTTTTAAATAGTTTAAAATTGAGTCCAGTCTATCCGACATAATTTTAAATAGTTTGAAATTGAGTCCAGTCTATCCGACATACTTTTAAATAGTTTGAAATTGAGTCCAAAGAAGAATCCAACACAAGGTGACACGACGAGTCCTCCCATCATAATGTATAGAAAGACGTTTGTGTAGTGGCTGACTGTAAGGACATCATGGGACATGTTTGCTCGTAGTAGTCACGTTACAATGACATGATTCATTGACATGATAAAATGACATGATAAAATGACATGATTCAGTGACATGATAAAATGACATGATTCAGTGACATGATAAAATGACATGATTCAGTGACATGATAAAATGACATGATAAATGACGTGATAAAATGACATGATAAAATGACATGATTCAGTGACATGATAAAATGACATGATAAAATGACATGATTCAGTGACATGATAAAATGACATGATTCAGTGACATGATAAAATGACATGATTCAGTGACATGATAAAATGACATGATAAAATGACATGATTCAGTGACATGATAAAATGACATGATAAATGACGTGATAAAATGACATGATAAAATGACATGATTCAGTGACATGATAAAATGACATGATAAAATGACATGATTCAGTGACATGATAAAATGACATGATTCAGTGACATGATAAAATGACATGATTCAGTGACATGATAAAATGACATGATAAAATGACATGATTCAGTGACATGATAAAATGACATGATAAAATGACATGATTCAGTGACATGATAAATGACATGATAAAATGACATGATAAAATGACATGATTCAGTGACATGATAAAATGACATGATAAAATGACATGATAAAATGACATGATTCAGTGGCATGATAAAATGACATGATAAAATGACATGATTTAGTGACATGATAAAATGACATGATTCAGTGACATGATAAAATGACATGATTCAGTGACATGATAAAATGACATGATAAAATGACATGATTCAGTGACATGATAAAATGACATGATAAAATGACATGATTCAGTGACATGATAAAATGACATGATAAAATGACATGATTCAGTGGCATGATAAAATGACATGATAAAATGACATGATTCAGTGACATGATAAAATGACATGATTCAGTGACATGATAAAATGACATGATTCAGTGACATGATAAAATGACATGATTCAGTGACATGATTCAGTGACATGATTCAGTGACATGATAAAATGACATGACAGAGCGAAATTGTAAAATTGTATGGTCTAGTGACATGATTGAATGTCCAGTGACATAACATGAGTTGTTCCAGTAACATGATTGAATGTCAAGTGACATAAAATGAGTGGGAACAGTAACATGATTGAATGTCCAGTGACATAAAATGAGAGGGACCAGTAACATGATTGAATTTCTCTGACTTGGTGATAAAATCAATAGAAATTGTACAGTTAATGTAAGGGAACAGAAAATTCACTTAATTAAATATAAATATTTTTAGTAATTATAAATATGTAAATGATGTTTTTTTAATTGCTAAAGTCTAAGATAATACGACACTGACTTACAGATTTAAAAACAATTGGAATACAATTTCTGTTTGAATCCCTAGTCTGATTGACTGAAACAATATATGTCTTATGCATATATCAATGTTATAACACAAGATTGAGCCGCATACCTTTGTCTTTATTAACAAGGGTCTCAAACGATTTGTTCACAGAGCCCATGAAATAATAGAAGCGTAGCTGTAGGACGGACATCCAGAAGACGTGAAGCAGATACGGCATAGAGAATACGTGTTTAAAGATGTTGTGAAAGCTGCCATCTTGGATGACGTCATTCACACGTCCAACAGGTGAACGTTCTCTGCTAATTTCATCTAAAATATTAGAGTTTTAAAAAGCTTTTTAAACAAAAGTACGCTAACTATTAGACTGCTCAGCTCAACCCCCCAAACAAATTCCACAAAAAAGAATAGATATCAAGATAAATGTTATTCCATTTATTTATTTCGTATTCAATCTTTCCCTTTATTTAATGTTGTTTATTGAACAAAGACTTTATAAATCTTACTCGAACAAGATAATTATTAAGATTAAGATTCTTTTATTGATCCAAATAAATAGAAATGTTTTTTATTGCATTGTACATATACATTTTAAGTATATAAATAAATACATAATTTATAAAAGTCGACATTTTCCAACTAAAACAAGTAAACACAAGACATCTACATTCAATTATTTCTCTAGTAATTGGTGATCATTTAGATTTGGTCAATGGTCAATTCATCCAGGAGGAAGAAGAAGAGGAAGAAGAAGACAGAGAAAGAGATGGGAAGATAACATCAAAGAATGGACGGGATTATAACTAGGCGATGCTATGCATAGGGCAGGAGACCGAGAGGAATGGAGAAGAATAGTTTTTATGTCATTTGTGGCGCCCCAACGGTCGAAAGACTACGGGACATGATGTTGATGAATTTCGTACAGATAGAGGAAGCAACGAATTTTCATATCTTTCAGTCATCGCCTTAAGAGAAAGAATTCGATCTTAAGTATCTGTGATGAAGCGGGTGAGATGTATCATCCAAAATCTGTTTAGTTTTACAATAACATTTTTTTTCAAATAGTTCTTCAAATTTTTTTATCTTTTGAAATACATTAAGTATACAGTGCGTTGGTCTTAAATAGTTGTTTAAAAACGTAAACTGACTGAAAAGTTGACCAGTTGACGTTATGATACAAAATTTGACCAAAACATGAGCGTCAATGATAGAAAAGTCTATCAAACATTTTTGTCAATGACGCACACATTTTTCCGACAATTCCACTCACTGGAGGCAACAAAGACATCGATGGTTCTAACGCTTTTACCAGCAGGGAGCTTGTTGATAAAACCTTGCGGTAAAAACCAGAACGTTGACACAAAGGTCAGGACGTGGGTACAGGCGATGATCAGGTAGGACTTCTGTCTCGTCATGCCGTTCTCGTAACCTATCTGTGGACACAGGCTTTTTAAAATCGCATGAAAACCTGAATAGCATTTAAAATATGCAGCTGTGTGGCCAATGAGACAAATAATGAAATAAAAGAAACAAATAATCAACAATCGAATGGGTTTTTTGTTAGATGTAGCATCGAATAACCATGTAACTGAAATAGCATCGAAAGAAATGATAATGTCGAGAGACAAAAAGATCGATTTAAATGTTCAATTATTTCACTTGGTGTTTAGAAAATGAATGATCTGAACCCATCGAAAAATGTTACAACTTTAATGTTAAAATGAATACCAAATGTTTCTATTTAGCGAACTTATTGAATTATTACAATTATATTACGTTAAGTCCAAACAATTGTTAACTATTATATTAGCATCTTCTATAGCATCACTCTTCCCCACCCCACCCCTGTAACTTAATGTTCCCTTATATAAGACACAACTTATTTGGTCATTTCCGTCGTGAGCAACGTTCAATGTCAACAACAAAGGGATGCGGAATTATTTTTTTTTTCAGAATTTGATTGGGACGAATCAGATCATAACTTTTCATTTCAGTTCACCCGATAACTCAGCTTCATTTTTAACAAATTTCACTTAATTCACCACGTAACAATTTGAATTTTTTTTTAGCGCCGATCGTTCCTTAAATCATTATCATGCGTAACAGTAACACTATTTACTTCTGCTATAAACATTCCAATGATGCATTCGGCTACTCATTTACGAGGTTGTTGTTTTGTTTTGTAAGTGTCAAACCTTAACCATGAGTTGAATTCCTGCTGAAGAATCGAACCCACCACACAGCAAACCGATTACTGCCGATCCCATAACAGGGAATAAGTTTGCGATTTGAAAGTTTGTCAGCTGGTAAGCAATTCCACCGAAACCGATAGCTGACATGCCAGGAAAGATAAGCCATGGTGTCTCTGTGATAGAAGAAACTCAGTAAAATCCCATTTTTATAATTCTCTAATTTAAAAAATTAGATCACACAAATAAATGTATTTATATAATTTATTTGACTATTAAAGGACGTTGTTTTCTTTTTGGATGTAGTAACTAGCACAGAAACATTGGAAGTAGTATTTAGCACAGAAATATTGGATGTAGTAACTAGCACAGAAATATTGGATGTAGTAGCTAGCACAGAACCATTGGATGTAGTCACTAGCACAGAGACATTGGATGTAGTAACTAGCACAGAAACATTGGATGTAGTAACTAGCACAGAAACATTGGAAGTAGTAACTAGCACAGAAACATTGGATGTAGTAACTAGCACAGAAACATTGGATGTAGTAACTAGCACAAAATCATTGGATGTAGTAACTAGCACAGAAACATTGGATTTCCTGATTTGTAACCATAACATTTATTTAGAAAAATTATTAGTAAATAATTTGGTCTAATAATTTGACAGCATCTTGTGTTTTTTAAATTTTAAAATAATGTTACGTTTGTCACGCTTAACAATTTATTGAAAGAATAGTATTTCTCTTTGGCTATTGTTTATCTGCCCTGATTGTGAAACCAACATTTTAGTACAAATTACATCCCTCCGTGAGTTCAAGCTGTTGATTTGAGTATTATTAAAAGTTGAAAACTACCTACCTTTGGAGGTGAAGGCAATTAAAAAAGCACCTCCCATGTATATCAGTCTGAAACGATTTAAAATTGGTTCTAGAAACTGGAACTTCCGTTGCAAATCCCTCCCCAACGCCAACTATTTATACATTTTTTTTTTTAAAATTTTAAAACGTGGATGAAGACTCAATAGTCATATGTTTGCATTTAAAATAATTAATGAAAAGATTGTTCATTATGTTTGAGTCTTATTTTACAGTTTGAAATCAGATTTATTATTTAGAAATAAAACGAGAACACATTTACTGTTACATTTTATACATTTCTAAAAGTTAATCTCATAAGTTTCCAACTGACGATGCTATGATTCTTGCAAATCTGGTTCCATATCTGAAGTTAATTTGTCCAATGAAGAAGCAGCCCACTCCTAACATTGAAGATCCTATTGTAAACACCAAAGAGAGTCTCGACTCTTGTTCCGGGCATGACACTTTGTCTGAACTGCCATCTGACCTATGCAAAACAAAACATTTCAAGGGAATGCTGTTGTTTAATTAATGGTCAACAAAATAAGGACGTTATCTGAAATAACTTCATCATTTGGAGAAAACATTATTTTTCATCATTCCTGCTCTCCCGCCCCCCAAACCCCAAAAAAACAAAAAAACAAAAACACACACACATTATGAGAATTATTTAATCTATGGGGCACGTCCATATTTTTTATGATCAGAGTAGCTTGCCCTTGGACACACCCCATTTTTACCACTTCCGAGTAGTTCCAAATTCCTGTTAAATGTTCCGAAACTCGATTCAAGAAAGTTGAATCGGATTATTTAAAACAAACCTATTAATATAATGGTTTTAAATTGCATAATTCCAATCTGAATAATTTATCTCCTTTAATTCATGATAATAAGGTGGAGATTGCGATCAGGTTAGTTAAAAGAATATTTTCAAGCAATATGAGGAAAAACCTGAAAAAAATGACAAAACATCGAATGCGTCGCCAAGAAATCTTCAGTTTTTCAGCTTTTCTTCTAATTTTTGGACGTTTTCTTTCTTTAATTTTGTTAACTAGATAAATTTTTTAATTAAAAACTCTGTGTACGTCATTACAAAGCCATGTTGTATATTGTATGTTGTATGTTGCATATATTCTAACGCCCATGAAACACTTACTGCAATGACATAGATATGTTACTATAATTCCGCGTCGCTGACTCCCTCTGAGACGCACACAGGTCCGAGTAAATGCCCTCCTCCTTGAGAACATATACGAGGGATCCCCATCCGTAGATGAGACCTCCGAACCCAGTACATTCCAGGAATGCCCACAGGGCGTACAGCACGCGAAATCTTGGGTTGGCCCCATCCTTCATGTCGGTACTCGCTGAAATCACAATGAGGCTTATCACAAAGTGAGGCTTGAAATTGGTCTCATGTTTGGAGCTTTTTCACACGTTATAATTTGGAGAATTTCCATAAATGAGTTATAGACCCAGCGGCATAACCATAATGGGGGAAAATTCAAATCTAAAATATATTTTAAAAGTTGTGCTTTTTTAATTTTTTTTTTTAATTTAAATGTTTTTATTTTTGCGAGGGAAGTTTTATTTTAATTAAAACTTTTTTTATAAAACATAGAATAAACGATGTGTATTTAGAATAAACGATGTGTATTTAGAATGAACGATGTGTATTTAGAATGAACGATGTGTATTTAGAATGAACGATGTTTATTTAGAATAAACGATGTATATTTAGAATAAACGATGTGTATTTAGAATGAACGATGTGTATTTAGAATGAACGATGTGTATTTAGAATAAACGATGTGTATTTAGAATGAACGATGTGCATTTAGAATGAACGATGTGTATTTAGAATAAACGATGTGTATTTAGAATGAACGATGTGTATTCAGAATGAACGATGTGTATTTAGAATAAACGATGTGTATTTAGAATGAACGATGTGTATTTAGAATGAAAATATGAGAAATAAAAGTGTCCCATCAAAAACATCGACCTCCAAGAGAGACGCAAATGTGCTGTGAATGGGGTCAAGTTATGTGAAGGGAAAACAGAAACTCTCAACTACAGCCCACAACAAGAATATATCAACAAACCGTAAGATTCAAAATTGTCGTAGGATGATCTTAAAACTCAGAGCTGGCCGAAAAAACTAAGAACACCGGTCATATTTAGACAATGTCCATAAAATTAATTATGAAACAAAGAAAAAAATTGTGGGCTGTCTAACTGAACAGATTTTTTTTTTTGAGAAATGCTAGAAAAGCTTACCAGAGGCTGGCGATGTCTAATTTATTGTAACAAGGTTTATTTATAGATGTATTTATTGATGTAAGAAAAGTAACGAATGGCTGAGCTACTTTTAACATTAAGTATTTGGAAATATTTTATAGGGTGCGGGGGGGGGGGGGGGGAGGGGCTGGTAAGCATGTAGTGGTTAAGGGATTTTCAGATAAGCCAGCCTTACAAAAAATGCTGCACGTTGCTACTGGCTTAAGTTAAATTATTTGTTCAATCAAACTATTTGAAGAGCAAACATGTCACCTTTAGATCTAGTCATTCAAACTGTTTTGTAGAAGCACTTCTAAAGAGTTGCATTGTCCCCCGCACCAAAAACAAAGCTCACTTGTATTTACCAAGCGCCTCCCCTGATCAATTCTCGTCTCTGGTCCAATTGAGCTCGATTGTATCTGATACTTTGCCCCAATATTCCAGATGTTGGCGTGATTGGAGTTATCATATCAGGAGCAGTTAGATCAGGAGCAGTATCGGGTAGTTCAAAATCATGGTCATGTTTTTTCAGCCTGTGCAGTGTGCGGTTCCAGCAATGGAGAAACAAGTGACGTTTCATCTTATTTAAAACCTTTTTTATATGAGTTGGAATGAATGAGCTCAGTTTCATCAAATAACCAACTTCTCTATCAACATCTCTATCAACGTCTCTATCAACTATATCTATAAGCTTATCTATCAACTTCTCTATCAACTTCTCTATCAATTTCTCTATCAACTTCTCTATCAACTTCTCTATCAACTTCTCTATCGACTTCTCTATGTCATGTGTGTCTTAAAGAGATCAAATTTTATAAACAGTTTTGTACTGTGCAAGTTTTTTAAAAAAAATTGATATTACGGAACCTCGACTCTGCGATAATTTTCAAAATTCTATCTTCACGCTAAAAAAAAATCAAGTTTGGGAAGATACAAATCGGTGGTGGTGCATCTGCTTATATTCGAAAATTTAAAAAAAAGTGATTTAAATGTGGCTTCAATAAAATTGTGCTACTGTCAATATTTAAAATAAGAGGCTTAAAATACAATAGCCACCTTCAACACTTTCGGCAATTTTTTTATTAATTGAATAACGTAATACAAAAATAAATGATCATTTGTATTGAAAGTATAGTAATGTAAAAGTACTATAATACATTTCACTGTGTCTTAGATCCGCCTTTGAATGCGTATTAAGTCCAATCGGATAAACGGGACGAGCTTCAAATTATAGATTAATGCAGAAGAACTATTTATTCATACTTTACTGCCGCGGGATTCCGATGACAAGTCTGAAGTGTCTTGCCAATTAGGAAGCGTTGGCCACCGACCCTCTCAACGTTAATCCTGGGAACACGACCACCATTGCATGTACCGCGTGGCAGACAAAGGCATGCATACGTGCCGGAATTAAACAGTTCCTGCAGGACCGCCAGCTGTGACGCTTTACAGTTGGAAGTAAAGGCAGAGACAGCGTAGGGATCATGATTACAAGTTGCCGTTAATCAATATGAGGCGAGAGGCTAAGGTGGAATTTCTGGCCGATAATTCTAGATACGCAGCCCTGAGAAAGCTGCTCCTAGGCAACCGTTTCGTCCCAGCTATTTGCGGGATGGACACCCACTGTAGAACCCCTCTTAAAGGGCGTCCGACGCTTCCCAGGATGGGTGGGTGAAGACATTAGAACGTAAATATTACATCTACCATCCCGACTCCTAGCAAAGTCGATCGTGTGCACTGTGTGTATGCGCAATGTCAGACCGACCGGGTGTCCTTGGGTTTTGGCGGCCTCTAGCAGAAACCCCGATCAAGCGGACTCGTTTGGGGGCCTTCCTGGCAAAGGGGGCATCTCCAACGTGCCGCTTAGCGGCCGATGCTGAGGCTTAAGGGGTACTTTGGGGAGGGTAAAGGAGCAATAGCTCGACGGCCGGCTGATGCCATTTCCTAATGTGATATTTTCATACTTTACAAATTAATTATTGAATTATAGATACGTCAATCTGTAAATCATATTTTTACGGTCTTTTTCATAACGTCTTCTATCCAAAACTCATTTTATGCCTTCAGGGATAATTCGCTCATCCACAGTCGTAGGATGCCGGTGGTGGAGGTGGGTGTCACTTTTGTGAGGGGCTTGGAGAGGGGATCAAATATATATACTTTATATGACTTATTTCTAAAGTATTTCTGTAAGATATAAAGTTTCTGTGAATTACGGGCGTCAAAGTGCACTCAGTGCCCAGCCCAGTTATCACAACCTCTAGTTAGTGCACTCAAGGTCCATCCCAGTTATCACAACTTTTAGCTACTGCACTCAAGGCCCACCCAACTCATCACAAACTCTAGCTACTGCACTCAAGGCCCACTCCACTCATCACAAACTCTAGCTACTGCACTCAAGGCCCACCCAACTCATCACAAACTCTAGCTACTGCACACAAGGCCCACCCAACTCATCACAAACTCTAGCTACTGCACTCAAAACCCACCCAACTCATCACAAACTCTAGCTACTGCACTCAAGGCCCACTCCATTTTCCAAAAACTCTAGCTACTGCACTCAAGCATCCCCCTCCAAAGTTTACTAAAACTCTAGCTACTGCAGTCAAGGCCCAACCCAGTTTTCAAAAACTCTAGATACTGCCCTCAAGTATCCCCCACTCCAGTTTCCAAAAACTCTAGCTACTGTACAATCAAGGCCCAACCTAGTTTCAACAAACACTAGCAACTGCACTCAAGGCCCACTCCAGTTTCCAAAAACTCTAGCTACTGCACAATCAAGGCCCAACCTAGTTTCAACAAACACTTGCAAATGCACTCAAGGCCCACTCCAGTTTCCAAAAACTCTAGCTACTGCACTCTAGGCCCACCTCAGTCATCACAAAATTTAGCTACTGCAATCAAGGCCCACCTCAGTCATCACAAAATTTAGCTACTGCAATCAAGGCCCACCTCAGTCATTACACAATTTAGCTACTACAATCAAGGCCCACCTCAGTCATCACAAAATTTAGCTACTGCAATCAAGGCCCACCTAAGTCATCACAAACTAGCTACTGCACTCAAGGCCCACCTCAGTCATCACAAAATTTAGCTACTGCAATCAAGGCCCACCTCAGTCATCACAAAATTTAGCTACTGCACTCAAGGCCCACCTCAGTCATCACAAAATTTAGCTACTGCACTCAAGGCCCACCTCAGTCATCACAAATGTTAGGAACTAGACTTAGTATATCCGTCACATGTCATTCAATAGGGTCTTAGTAATTCGAAAAGCCCAATTTGAAATTCAAGGTCAGTTGAAACGTGAGGTTGTTCGCAAGTAACCACAGTAAACTCATTAGAACAACAACCCTAACAAGCAAGTAAACACAGTAAACTCACTAGAACTTCAGCCTAAACAAAATTTTATTTAAAAAACTCAGGTGGTTAGGGTCAAAATAGTTAATACTTTGTAAAAAAAAAAAAAATTTTTTTTTAAAAATAAAGTTACTGGCAAAAATGGCGATTAAATCGAATGCAAAATGTTGTCTCAGATATGACATCTCAATGATAGTGTACTAGTTGTATTAGCAGAATGGGGGGGGGGGGGCCTCGGCTGGATAAATGGGGGAGAGTAGCCGGTCTGTGGTAACATCTTTGCTGGAATTATTAATATGGTGTGTTACACAACAAACTAAACATGAAAAAGAAATGGTCCCAAAGTGGTAAAGATTTGTCGTGATTTAAATTGTGTACATGAGTTAGGGTAATGGAAGAGTAAAGGTACCCATGTATTGTGTACAGGAGTAGGGTAATGGAAGATTAAAGGTACCCATGTATTGTGTACAGGTGTAGGGTAATGGAAGAGTAAAGGTACCCAGGTTATTTGGGGCTATTACTGATATTATATTCATGACAACTTCAGACTAAACTCATGTAACGTATTCAATGGCGTTAAAACACTGCGAAAAGCGCCACATGTTGTCTTTAAAAACACTCTAACCACCCCCATCCCCTGGCTCACAGATCAGTGTGGAACTAGTGGCTAACAGATCAGTGTGAAAGTAGGGGATTTTGATGCTTAGAAAAAGATTTTTGGAGGAAGTTTAAACTAAATCAATAAGTATAATGAATATACACATTTATATGTATATATATATATATATATATATATATATATATATATATATATATATATATATATATATAGTCAACGTTTCCTCCCAAACAAAACTAAATTGTGTTTATTTCATACAGCGGAAAACGTCGCCAATCTCAGGACCTTAACTGGTGCTAGAAATGTCAATGGTTACTCATAGTCATAGATTAACACATATAGTGTAATGAGATGTTAAAGCAAAGGGGATCCAGATATGGTAAAAAACGTATAATCCAACCATTTTACCTTGAGTGTCGTCATATGTATAATGTTACAGCAGCCAATTATATTAAACTATGATATATAAGTAACTATCATGTTTCATACGTTATCTTTACAGTTCAAAGCCCTAGACAGCTTCATATACTTGGATACACCTTGAGTTTATGACGGTGAACAGGTTTTCATCTGCCTGTACTTGTCAATGTGCTATGAGAATTAGAGCCCTCATCTCTCTGGGAAAGCGAAATTCTAAGTCATCCCACCAAGTCCAACATCTGCTGATCAAAACAACGTTTGCTGGGAGGGATAGACAATCGTTGCATTATAACTTTGAGTATTTGGGATAAGATAAGATACTTTTATTGATCGTCTTTGAAACAAATGGAAATGTGTATATATTACATTGCACATACTTTTATCTATTACATTGCACATATTGTTACCTATTAGATTGCACATATTGTTACCTATTAGATTGCACATATTTTTACCTATTAGATTGCACATATTGTTTTTAGTATTTGACTTTGAGTTGTTGTTTTTGTTTTTTTTTAATTGTTCTGTAGTAAGGCTTTACGTAAACAATTTGATTGGACAATATTAACTGTAGGTTGTGCAGGCTCTGAGGTGTCAAATATGGAACAATGGATTTTTTTATAGAACGAAATTCTTGTCTTTTTGTTCAAGATCATGAATAGGTTAATGTCTGTAACCGACTTGTCTTCGGTTGGTAGTTTTGATCCGTTTATTTGCTTTCAAGATGGCTGTTAATTTGCTTTCAAGATGGTGAATATGATATATGTTGGTTGATAATTACGTTGTCAAAAAAAAAATCAGTTTAAACGTTATTAAATTCTATTTCTTTTCGATAAGATTTTTTTTGTTGTTGTTGATATTCCAAAGAACACATAAAAACCTTTTCAAACTGTTACAAAAGCTGATTTCGAATTTATTAAATTTTATTCCTCAAGATTTCACAGATATTATATTAATATAAGGATCCTCACCTGCGGGTGCAGTGGAAGATTACAAAGAGTTGGGGACTAGGGACAGGCATGAATCGTCTTTTTTTTTCCTGTGTGTTAAAACATCAGGTTTCTTGTTTTTATGTTTGACGTATTTAGTATTGATAGCAGGGAGTTCTTATGTTGTTATTTACTGTTTGAGAAATGTTGCAACATATTAAAGCAGAAAAAGGGAGGGCAATAAAACCAAATTTATTTCGTTTAAGTAATTTGAATTACCTCCCATTAATTAGAGTTTCTCACGAGGTTGCCAGATACAGAGCCATTATCGAAAATACCAGACGCCTTCCCACCCCCAGGGCTTCTAAAAAGCTGGAAGTCAAAAGGTATTTCATTAATATGATAGGTATTTATTTATTTTATTTCAATATCCCGGCCTTTGTCCTGAAATATGGGACACCTGGCAACCTTATCGGCTAATGAAGTCTTTGTCATGAAACATGGGACACCTGCCAACCGTAGCGGTTAATGAAGACTTTGTCATGAAATATGGGACACTTGGCAACCGTAGCAGCTAATGAAGACTTTGTCATGAAATATGGAACACCTGGCAACCGTAGCGGCTAATGAATACATTGTCATGAAATATGGGACACCTGGCAACCGTAGCGGCTAATGAAGAATTTGTCATGAAATATGGGACACCTGGCAACCGTAGCGGCTAATGAAGACTTTGTCATGAAATATGGGACACCTGGCAACCGTAGCGGCTAATGAAGACTTTGTCATGAAATATGGGACACCTGGCAACCGTAGCGGCTAATAAAGACTTTGTCATGAAATATGGGACACCTGGCAACCGTAGCGGCTAATGAAGACTTTGTCATGAAATATGGGACACCTGGCAACCGTAGCGGCTAATGAAGACTTTGTCATGAAATATGGGACACCTGGCAACCGTAGCGGCTAATGAAGACTTTGTCATGAAATATGGGACACCTGGCAACCGTAGCGGCTAATGAAGAATTTGTCATGAAATATGGGACACCTGGCAACCGTAGCGGCTAATGAAGTTTACAGAACTCTTTAATTTATAATTTTTTAGTGGATGATTAAATAAAAATTCTCGAAACACAAAAAGCATATTTATATAGTTTAAACTATACAACAACCCAATACAACAACCCAATACAACAACCCAAAACAACCCAATACAACAACCCAAAAACTGATTTCAGCAGCACACTGGGATATCTACCGCTTGACACTTGACAGCTGTAGACACTCAATTCAAACCAAACTGTTATTACTAATATAGTGATGTAAGGATGTGGGGGGGGGGGGGGTATTTTGTCATCCAAAAGCCACGAAGTTCGAAGTTCGCACGCGGCCAATAGGGTACAATAAAGTAGGCTTGACCTAGTGGCTGGCTGATGAAATCATAGTGTAAGGTTGGCGGTTAGGCTCTGCAAAATGAATTTTAAAATTTATTTAATACTTTGCGTTCATTTAGATTAAGTATATTTTTTTGAAAATAAAAGTAGTTGAAAGTAAATGAAACATTATTATTATTAATTCATAAATAAAGTCGGTTTTTTTTAAATATTTTTTTAAAAGTATGTATGAACTAAATTTCAATTTAACTTGACTACTGGTAACAAGACTCTTTTATATAAAAATCTGGCCATGCGTGCTTTGTCATCACTATAAATATACAGTGATTGCTGTACAGTTCCATAGTTAAGCCATCCAAACACAAACTACTGATTGTCGAACCTGGCAAATTGTCAGACGAAAATTATAAAACTGAATAGAATTCTACTTGCATCAACACCACTTAAAATATAACTGGTAACGATGGCGGAATCGAATAAATTTGATGTGGACAAGGTGATTGGTCAACTTCTGTCTGGTACATACAAGATTAGCCCATGATCTCATCTTTTTTAGAGTTGTTTACCTTTCTCTATCAATCCCTCACTGTAATTTATTACAACGGAAACAAATGGAGAAAATACAACACTAAGATCTATGTAGTCAAACAAATATTTAAGGATCCACGGGCTTAACAGAGGGCTGCTAGAATTGCATATGATATGGGACATACAAGAGTACAAAACTGAAGCTTGTAAATATAACAAGTATTGTGTTAGAATTAAGCATGGCATTGATGGGGCAGGTTGGGGTTGTCAAGACTTTGCGTACAATTTTTTAAACCAAGAAATGATATATCTTTGCTTTATTAAGTTATCATCCCATTTTAAATTTTAACTTAATTCTTTTTAAATTCTGATTTATTTTCAGTCAAGAATGACCGACCAGGCAAAGAAGTGAAGCTCACCCATGGAAACATCGTGGCGTTGCTGGACGCCGTAAGACCCATATTACTTGGTCAGCCCATGCTACTGGAGTTAGAAGCCCCGGTCACCATATGCGGTGACATCCACGGGCAGTACTACGACCTTCTACATCTGTTTGGCATCGGTGGGCCCCCGCCCGAAACCAACTACCTCTTCCTGGGGGACTATGTTGACAGGGGCCGGAACTCCATCGAGGTCATGTGCCTCCTGTTCGCCTACAAAGTTAAATACGAGTTGAACTTTTTCTTGCTGCGCGGGAATCACGAGGCGAAAGCAGTGAACCAGTTCTATGGATTCCTCGCCGAGTGTAAACGGCGCTACAACATCGGATTGTTCAAGAAGTTCAACGAAGTCTTCAACTGTCTGCCGT
Organism: Omphiscola glabra; assembly: GCA_964017045.1. Taxonomy (NCBI): domain Eukaryota; kingdom Metazoa; phylum Mollusca; class Gastropoda; family Lymnaeidae; genus Omphiscola; species Omphiscola glabra. The sequence goes on along the minus strand of OZ024795.1, from coordinate 49,112,295 downwards.
TGGCCGCTGTCGTCGACGACAAGATCTTCTGCTGCCACGGAGGACTCAGTCCGGACCTGAAGACCCTCTCACAGATTCGACGGATCACTCGCCCGACGGACATCCCTGACGAGGGCCTGATCGCCGATCTGGTCTGGGCTGACCCACATCCTGACCCTAATGCCAAAGGCTGGCATTTCAACGACATGCGATGCGCGTCCTACATGTTCGGCACCGACATCGTAGAGCAGTTCCTGGAGACCAACGACATGCAGCTGATCTGTAGGGCCCACGACGTCAAGCAGGAAGGCTACGAGTTCTTTGGGAAACGCCAGCTTGTGACCGTTTTCTCGGCGCCAGACTACGGCAGTCAAAACAACTGTGGAGCCATCATGACCGTCAGCGTTGACCTGGAATGTTCTTTCAAAATACTGAAACCGGTTTCCAAGAAATCCAAATATCGTTACGAGGGTGGGTTGAGGGGAGCTCAAAGTCTGGAACCTAATTCATCGGACGAGGTCAATCGCGAGTCGGATGCTGAGACGTCTGACGAGGAGGGGCAGAGTAAGGACATAACGCTCCAGAGGAGGCAGACGATTAGTGAAGGGACCGTAAGAGAAAAGATGTTGTTCTGGGACCATCATTTGAGACCCGCATCTAATTAATAACATTGATTTCTTAAGCACTCATTAAAATGAGTCTTTAACAAGATAATACAGATTGGAAACAGCCCAGAAAGACTCAATTGCAACATGTTCTCTTGACATCGATATATATCTGCCAAGCATTCATGGTTAAAAATGTATGTTAATTAATGAAAAACTTTTTGTTTAAGAGTGATGTAACATTATATAGTTTACTTCTTATTTCTTTGAAATATTTTACAGCATCATATTAGTCTGTTCACTAGATCTAAACATGATAAGTACTCGCCTTGTTATACGGTGTGTCATGTTTAGCAAATATGTGTCAGTGCTTCGCTTCATTCTCAGGTATTGTTTTGTTTGGTGTTTTGACTTTTGCTGAACATTTTTTGATCGAAATATTACCATTAAACTTCATATCAAATAAAATTCCACAGTAACTGATAATATTAAATTATTTTATTTTTCCATTGATGTGCCATTATATAATCCCCATTTGATTTTGAGCACTGCAAGGTAATATTAGATTTTTACTGTTTTTCTTGAACATTTTTTTAAAAATGATTTTAATATGATCGACAAAATTGAACCGCAATAGTTTTGAATACCATGCAGTAATAATTGTCATTACAATGTATTGTACATTAACGATTCGTCATGCTAAGGTTAAGAGGTGATATACCGCGACCACCACCACCTCACTATCACTACCACCACTGTCGCTTTCATCACCGTCACTACCATCACCACCACCGTCCGTCACTATCGCCACCAACACCTTCGTTATCATCACTGTCACTATCATCACCACCACTGTCAATATCATCACCACTACTACACCACCCATTTCAATCAAAACATCACCCATATCCACATCTACACATTATATCTATCATCATCACCATCATCATCGCAGTCATCATCATCACCATCAACATACTACCAATACAATAATCATTACCATCATCATCACCACATACAATCACCATCTTCACCACACAACACCACCACATCATCACCGCCGCTATCAAATTTACCAACTACCATCAACACAACGCACATCACCATGAACACCACTACCATGAATCGCCCCAAATCATCATCACCACCACCAGCAAGATCGACACAAACGCCAACATGAAAATTAACACCACCACCACAACCCACTCACCCACAGAAGTACACATTGCGTGAATATAACATGAAAGTAATATTTGTATAATATTCACCAGTATATGAAGGGTAGGAAGGGATACTGAGGGAGCGCTCCACCATCGGCGGCCATTTTTTTCTTTACATGGAAGGGCGTCATTTTCGGGCAACAACAGAGGGTTTGTTTTCGTGGAACCCGTTACCGCAAATTCTTGACCCACCCCCGGGGTGACACTAATCCTTCCTCCACCACTGAATGTTCCACTATATGCATCCATTAAACCAGTAGGCTGTCTGTATGAGGACATATTGTTATTGGTGTGTTTTCTGTCTGAGTGTATTTTCTTGGATGTGTGTGTTTCGATTGTATGGTGTAATACTTTTAACGCATCCAATAAACTACGTTTGCCAAACATTTTGTTATAAATTTATTTTATAATCTTATCATTAAGTTAAGTTTTCTGCTGACTAAAAGGAACCATACTATGTGTCACCTGTGTGCTATTATCGTTTCTTGGGTGCACATAAACATGCTTGAGACCTCTTCTCGTATTTGCGTCTTCACACTAATAGGTCAAGTGTTATTTGCTTGTATAACAATAATAAAGCTATTGTGATAACAGTATTTGGTGTGATAGCTGGCAGTGACTTCATTGTTTGGTGTGTGATAGCTGGCAGTGACTTCATTGTGTTTGGTGTGTGATAGCTGGCAGTTTGCAAAATTCACCTCTTACCCCCCCCCCCCCCCCCGTCCACTACTTACCTTTGTCCCTGCCTGCCACTTATCCCACCGTCCAACACTTACTATCTCACATTTAACTGCATCCCTTGACCTTACTGTACGACACTTAACTTTACCCCCTGTCCGACACTTATCCCCTCCACCCGTCCAACATTTAACTTTACCCCCTGTACGACACTTATCCCCTCCGCCCGTCCGACACTTAACTTTACCCTCTGTCCGACACTTATCCCCTCCCCCCGTCCGACACTTAACTTTACCCTCTGTACGACACTTATCTTTACACCCTGTCCGACACTTACCCCCCCGTCCGCCACTTACTTTCACCCCCTCTCCGACACTTACCTTACCCTTTTGTAAATACCCCAACCCCCACCCAGTTTGATACCCTTACCCGTTTCATCTTATTGCCCCATAATGTGTTTCATACTTTGCCCCATTCTTTGTCTCAAACTGCAGACCTGTTTACACTCAAACTCTTAAAATCTTACAATATCATCACTAACTAACACACATATTCTGGTGAGGGCCTGAGATTACTCTCTTAAGGCCCCGGCTAGTGAATTGGCAATCAACTCCATCTGCTGAGCTGTGCCATACAACATTTTCCTCACACAGGGTTCCCCCTCCGCCCTGGCCTCCCCCGGAAGCTCCAGTGAGGGACATTCGGTCAACAGATGCGCCAGCGTTTCCGGGACCAGGTTGCAATGCCGGCAGGTGGGATCCCGATTGTTGTCTAGACGCCAGAAATACGTGCCTATGGGGCAATGCTCGGTGCGCATTTGCGTCACTAAACTCTGCTGCTTTCGGCCTAACCCCAACCATGGGTCTTGTTTGCTAGGCGTTTGCATGTTCGAATAGACGCCTCTTGCGGTCGTATTGTCACTAAATCGTTCAAAACATTATCTTGATAGTTAAAAAAAACATGCAGTATATATAATGTACACACCTCAAAATCGTACGTTGTACGCCAAAATCGTAAGAGTAAACAGTCCTAGTAAACAGGTCTGAAACTGTGTCAAATTTATTAAAAATAACTTAAGCTTTGCACATAAACTAATATTATACAAATTTAATGCAAATTGTCTTTCACGTATCGCAGTGAAATGTAAAAAAAATGATCCTATGAATTTAACTTTGCAGTATTAAACGCGTTCATAACATTCTGATATGTCAACTTTCATAGCAGTAACCTGTACTAACTTGTAGGCAACATAAATACGGTAAACAGATCATCCTCTCGCACTATAATCTTAACATTCTAATGGACTTGACGTAAAAAGATTCACAGGAAAACCGGGACAAGGGATTTTGGGAAAAATGTATATTGCTACCATGACCTCAGGCTTGAGATGTTACGTACCGTGTTGATGACTGTGTTACGTACCGACATATTGTTTTATAAATTTAATCTGTTTTAAGATTTGGCTCTTTGGATGAACATTACATAAAAAGTACTGATAACCAGAATCAAGGGAAAATCAGTGTTTCTTTCAGACAATTCCCCCCGGGGGTGGGGGGGGGGGGCATTTCAGATTTTCGGGGGAAGTGCCAGTGGAAAGATGCGTAGCTAAGGTGGGCATAGGGGACATATGTCCCCGGGCGCCAGACTAGTGGGGGCATCTAATGGGCTATAGTGTTAATGGATGAAAATAATGGGTTTCAGAGTTTAGCGGGTGGGGGGGGGGAGTAAAAATGAATCTTGTCCCCTGGCACCAAAGACTCATGCCAGTGACGTAGAAGGAGGGGGGGCCAACATTTTGTCTTCCCAGGTGTCATTTTTTCTTTAGATTGAGCGGCGGGATTGTCGGTCATCTGCAGAGGTTCTATCGAGAAAGATACACAAACAAAATTCATTCTGATTGTAGTGCACCGAATAAAATCATTTGACACAAGATTAGATTCAACCCTGTTGTCACATTGATCGACGTCAAGAGAAAAGGGGTGGGGGGGGGGGGGGGGTAGCAGAAATCTAGGAATCCGAAGAGTCTTGAGCAAAAGTGAGGGCAAGGGTCACCTTAATTTAAAAATAATAAATTCAAAATGCAGTGATGCATTTTGGTGCAAATTCAATGTGTGATCGGGCATTTCAGACGTTTATATATTTACTGTTAGAAGTCTCGTAGAGAAATGCTAAAAATACAACATCAACATACACCAGCTATATGTGAAATACAAATCAGCATATGATAGCATAGACAGGAAATACATGTACGATGCTCTCCTGGAACTTGGAGTCCATAACAAACTTACCCGACTCATACATATAACGAAGGATAACTACAAAAGTAGAATCAATGTACAGGGAGAGGACTTGAGGGAGTTCCCAATTAATCAGGGCCTCAGACAAGGAAATCCGTATATCCTTTTCAGATCACTTTCGAAAAAGGGATTATAAATACGTATAAGCACCAGAGAGGTGGTACAGAAGAACCATAAAGAAATTTATAAAGCCAGCCACTGCAATAATTGGCATACACAGACGATATAGCGCTACTTGGTAGAAACAGCAATTATGATATAATTAAAACTTTCAGGGAACTTGAACATGTCATGGATCAAATCTGGTCTTGATGTAAATAAGCGAAGGCAATTTATATGGTAATGTCAGGAAATACGCACTGCTGACAACATCAATATGAACAACTACACATTTGAGAGGTTAGCTACTTTCAAATATCTAGGGGTTACTATAAATAAGCAAAAGGAAATACATACAACACTATCATAAGAACAGTAGTAACTAAAGCAAGTGACACTTTGTTCCATCCAGAAAAGCAGAGAACCTGCTTAATGAAAACAAAAAGCTACATCAATTGTACAAATATCCATCCATAGTCACAATATAAAAAAAGGCAGACTGCCCTGGGCAGGACACATTGGAAGGATGCCGGATTCTGGAGCAGCGCAAACAATCTACAAGCAGAAACCTAGGGGCAGACGGCTCACAGGTTGACCAAGACTGAGATGGATTGACGATGAAGAGAAGTACTTACAAAGGTTTGGGTTCACACATGGAGGTGCAAGGCGATGGATCTATCCGAATGGAAGAATGTGGTGGAGCAGACCAGGGCCCTTACATGAGATGAAGCGTCACTGATGTAAACATTTCAGACTTTTGGGTGGGAAGCGCTAGAAATAGTCATAATAACAGGACCACTAATTCTTCAACCAGCCAAATATTAAATAAATTCAGTCCAGTTGGGAGCCCTTACAGTATACATTTTTATTGAGAATTACTCACCAGCTTAATCCCGCCCCTTAAAACTTAATAGGCCCCGGAAATTTTGTAATCTTCAAAATGCAAGAATGCATTTTTTTACATAATTAAATTTAGTTTCGCATCATTATACACTTAACTGTAGAGCAACGCGAGAGATGCTAGTTAAGATTTTGTGTGTCATTTGACCTAAAAGCCATAGTGTGAGGTCTGAAACCCGTACAGCTGCATGGGGCCTCGTATATTTTAGGGGCTTAAAGTTGGGCTGTAATTACATTAAATTATCAACTTTTACTGCTAGGTACAGAAGGACAGAACCGAAAAGTAGCAGGGGTGCCACAAAATGATGAATCCAGGTGATGAAACTTTTCAAGATGTTTTCCGAGACTTTACAAACATGGCTTCAAACAACCCCGAAAAGTTGAAGCGGAAACAGTTACCTCACGATGCCCACCACCATAACCATCGCCAACCATCGCAGCTTTGTTCTTTGAAAAGATCAGTTGTTTTTCATGGAGCTGATCTAATGTGTCTCTTGTGAGTGGTCCATCAAGTAGTCAGCAGCGATGTCTATAACACGGTCAGTGTCCACTTCAAGACGACACTGTCAGTACCAACAGTTTGTTCTCATCAAAGTCTCTGGTTGATAACTGAGACATTAAATGGGAAATTGTGTCCTTAACACGGGATATTGTCCTTAACTTGGGGTCATGTATCTGTAACATGGGGTCATGTGGCCTTAGATAAAGTTCTCTTTCTTATTGTAATATCTTCTGACATTTTCTTCTGTCATGACCTCTGTCACTTGTCAATGGGGGTCAGTCGGTCACAGGGGAGAGTGGGAGGGGGGGGTGTCAGTCTTTTCACTGACATATGGATGGATATCTTTTTTTTGGAATTGTGGATAGATAGTCAAGAGAGCCTGGCCAAAATTGTATAAATGTATGACCTTTATATGACATGACTTTATAAGTTTTAGTCAGTGTATGACTGATGACCTATTGAAGGTCACTTTCATTTTTAAAAATTTCACTATAACCTCCACCTCCCCCAGTCTACTAGGCAATGACCACATTGGTCTCAGACTGAGTAGACCTCCACCTATCCCAAGTCTACTAGGCAATGACCACATTGGTCTCTGACGGAGTAGACCTCCCCCTCCACTAAGTCTACTAGGCAATGACCACATTGATCTCTTACTGAGTAGACCTCCACCTCCCCCACCCCCATAACAACCCCACCCAATAAAAGTGGATGTTTTGTTGGATGTAAGAGCATGTAATATGGATGTAAGAGCATGTAATACCTCTAGAATTTAAATGTCTTTCTCTTACATGACCATGTAATGGACCTGTGCTATGTGGCCGAGTGGTCTGAACTGAGCAAATCTCAAGCTAATTGTCAGGAGTTCAATCCCCGCCAAAAGCCCAGTCAAGCAAAAAAAAACCCCGGGTGGATGGGACTCGTTAACCTTGGACAGCAACCCATCTGAGAAGGCAACACTGAATTCAAACCCGGAGATGGGGAGATGGAGTTCACATGCGCCTAACTGGCAGCAGTGAGACCTCTCGAACATCGAACAGCTATGGAATGAGCGCTATATAAGTACTCCAATCAATCAATCTCCTAGATTTGAATTTGTAACGCGCTTCGAGCCTGGGGATGAAGCGTGATTTTTCAAATAAACTTTATTATTATTATTATTATGCAGACAATTTTTTACAATTGAAAAGTAATCTGTTTTTTTAAGTTTTTATTTATAATATTTTTGGGGTAAACTACATAAAAAAAATAATGAATTTACTATAAAATAATTAAAAAATTTTTAAAAAGAATTCCTTCCAAAAAAAAGGTATCCATCACAAAAAATAAATGCTAAAATAGTTTTACATTTTGAACGAAAAAGAAAAAACCAAAAAACATATGTTCATTTCTCAATATTTCCAAGTTTCATCAAAGTTAAAAAGAAAAATCATTATTATGGCTAATTTTAACACTCCCCAATCGAAAGTTTGAAATGCAACCTCAAAATTGTCTGAAAGAAACATCAACTTCAAGTATGTTCCAAAATAATACTCCCTTGTTTTTTAAGTTAGTACGACTGTCTTTGGCATCCTTAGTTATGCACCCCTTCCTTCACGCTGATCAATGGAACAGTATGGGGTATATTATAAGTTTGTGCCTAATGATTACCCTGGGGCACGCCACAATCGGAGTGAATTCAATTTATGTATGAGACTAGACGTCATAATGCCTCCCACAAAACCTTAAAAATGTCCTTCCCCGTTCAAAAAGTATAATAGAAACATTGAATTCAAAAATCGCGGTACCCCAGTTATATAAAAAACTAATAAAACATTTTCTTGTGAGCATGCTACCCAAACCCCTCCACCGATCAAGATTTATCGGCACCCTTGATATCAGCCCTACTTCTCCAGCTCAGAAGCGAAAGATCAGTTCTACGAAGATCTAAATCAAACAATAGCCAGCATACCCAACAATGAAGCAATTTACCTCTTGGGTGACTTCAATGCGAGAGTGGGAAGTGATTACATGGCCTGGCCTACATGCCTTGGTCATTTCGGAAGAGGCTACTGGAACTATGCTGCTTACATGGACTATGTGTAACAAATACCTACTTCAACTGTAAGGCTATTCACCAAGTATCATGGAGGCATCCCCGCTCCCAACACGCACCAGATAGATCTCATAATCACACGACGCACACAACTGGCTAGTGTCCTCCTCACACGCAGCTACCATAGCGCAGACTGCGACACAGATCACTCCTTAGTGGCTAGCAAGATAAGGTTAATGCCAAAGAAACAGTCTCACACCAAAAATTAGTGCAAACCTCGCATAAGCACATCACCAATAACCCAGAAGGAACGGAAGAATATAACCATAGATTACAAGAAGCTCTTGAACAAATTCCACCAATAGACACTATTGAGTCCAAATGGTCACATCTGCGGGACACGATCTATAACTCGGCTATCACGGCATTTGGCAAGAGAGAACGCAAAAGTGCAGATTGGTTCGAGGCTCACTGGCAGGAAATGAAGTATGTCACTGATGCTAAAAGAAAGGCTCTCTTAGCTTATAAAAACAGACCTTGCCCAGCCACTTTACAAACTCTTAAAAGTGCCAAGAAAAACACCCAGCAGGCAGCTCGCCACTGCGCTAACACATATTGGCTCAATCTAAGCTCCAGCATACAGTCAGCTGCTGATAGAGGACATGCAAAGGCTATTTACGAAAATATAAAACAAGCAACAGGGCCTCTGACCTCCAAGACTGCGCCCTTAATGTCAAAAACAGGGGAACTTATTACTGATCGGGATAAACAACTCAAACAGTGGATTGAGCACTGCTTTAAAAACTATACGCAACAATGAACCATGTCTCAACCGCTGCCCTGGACGATATCCCAGACCTGCCGGTCATGGATGAGCTTGACACCCTAACCACCCTAGAAGAGGTAGCTAGAGCCATCGATTGTCTCACCTGTGGGAAAGCCCCTGGCAATGATAGAATTCCACCAGAGGTTCTCAAATGTGGAAAGGAAGTTCTATTACGGCCCTTGCACGATCTCCTTACTATGTGCTGGGAACAGGGACAGCTAGCACAAGAGTTGAAAGATGCAAACATTGTTACATTGTACAAGAACAAAGGAGACAAGTGTGACTGCAACAACTATCGTGGAATCTTCCTTCTTAGCATAGTTGGAAAGGCCTTCGCCCGAGTTGCATTAACACGCTTGCAGACCCTAGCAGCGCGTGTACTCCCAAAATCGCAATGTGGCTTTCGAGCCGGTTGGTCAACCATAGACATGATCTTCTCTCTGCGCCAGTTGCAGGAGAAATGCAGGGAACAACATATGCCTCTATACATCGCGTTTGTCGACCTCACTAAAGCTTTTGATCTTGTTAGCAGAAGCAGATCCTAAAAAAATAGGCGGCCCTGCACGTCTGCTTAACATCATCGAGCAGTTCCACTATAACATGCAGGGCACAGTATGCTATGACGGTGCCACCTCAGAAGCTTTTCCAGTAAGTAGTGGAGTAAAGCAAGGCTGCGTGCTCCTACTTTATTTGCAATCTTCTTCTCCATCTACTCCAGTATGCCTTCAAGAACAACAGCGAGGGGATATACATCCACACTAGAGCAGACGGGAGATTGTTCAACATTACGCGCCTTAGAGCTAAGACCAAAATAAGAAAGGTCATGCTACGTGAGCTCTTATTTGCAGATGACGCCGCTTTAGTATCTCACTCAGCAGACGGCCTGCAGAGCCTTGTATCCAGTTTATCCGCTACCTGCAAAGAGTTTGGCATGATCATCAGCTTAAAGAAAACCAACATTATGGCTCAGGACGCTCACTCTCCTCCCACTATCTCCATCGACGACTGCAACTTGGATGCTGTTGACAGATTCAAATATCTAGGGTCGAACATTTCGAGCACCCTTTAAATGGAGGATGAGATAAGTGGTAGGATAGGGCGGGCCGTAACTGTCATGACGAGATTGAAGAAAAGAGTCTGGTCCAATGCCAAGCTCACAACAAGAACTAAGCTGCAGGTATACCAGGCCTGCGTACTGAGCACACTCCTCTATGGATGTGAGTCTTGGACCACATACAACAGGCACGAAAAAAGGCTCAATGGCTTCCACCTCAGATGCCTGCGCCGCATCTTTGAAATCAAATGGCAGGAAAAAGTCACCAACACGGATGTCCTGTCTCAAACAAATATGTGCAGCGTCCCAGCCCTTTTAATCCAAAGACTCCTCCGATGGCTTGGGCACGTCAAGCGAATGCAACCTGGTCGCATACCTAAGGACGTGCTGTACAGCGAGCTGGCGATAGGGAAAAGGTCAGTTGGACGGCCTCGTCTCAGATACATAGACATTTGCAAAAGAGATATGAAGGCGGCTAACATCAACATCTCAAATTGGGAGGGCTTGGCCGAGGATCGATCCACATGGCGGGGCATCGTAAAGGAAGGATCACTACGTGCCGAGGAGGTCTACAGGGCGGAAGCAGCTGTGAAGAGAGCGTGGAGAAAGGCAAGAAAACACTACTCCACTGCATTTGTGTGCGGGACATGCACAAGAGACTGCCATTCAAGGATCGGTCTCATTAGCCACACGAAGAGCTGCAACCAGACAAGATAATCTATCGTCTCTCGTAGACGGAAAGATGCCATACCAAATCCCAGCTATATAAAAAAATAATAAAACATTTTCTTGGGAGCATGCTCCCCAAACCCCTCCACCGATCAAGATTTATCGGCACCCTTGATATCAGCCCTACTTCTCGCTGAAAATGATTGTCGATTTTGGTATTGATAGATACACTGCCTAGTGGCGCAGCTATTACTGCCGCCAAATATTTTTGCCGTCCTTACTTTCACCCAACAAACTCTGCAGTTGACCCAAAATGCCACACCTGCATAAATACAAAAAATGACACCTCGGTGGACCTGCCCCATTTTTGGACACCACTAACAGGGGCGTATCTACAGTGTTTGGTGTGAGGGGGCAAGATTCATTTTAACGCCCCCCTCAACTCTGAAGTTGATTATTTTCAACCATTAAATATTAAAGACCACCCCCTCCCCCCAGTCTGGCGTCCGAGACATATGCCTCCATCTGCCACGAACGTAAAATCCACTCAGGGACCCAAAATACCGTGTGTCCTATGTGCGGGACAGCTAAACAAAAATAGAGTGCCATTGGCCATTTTCTTACTCACCGTTGAATATAGCCTTGATTATCTTTGCATGCGAGGGACGAACAACAAACATTCGCAAAGGAATGCCTAAAAATTAACGGGTGCATGGAAAGACAAAAAGGTTTTTTCGGTGCATTGATAGGCTAGACCAGGGGGCGGCAAGTGTACATTACAACGATTCTTTTTTTTTAATTGAGTCCAAATCTGTTTATTGCTTTAACAAACCTTTATTATAATTTTAGCACTTCATTAAATTACGGGTACCCTGAATAAAAAATAAAACACCTTATTCATTGATAAAAAATCATATATAATTAAGCAATCCATCAATTTAAATGATGACAATGTCCTGGCATCTCCTTGGAAAGTTTGAGTAAGAGGTTTTTATGTTGTTATTCTGAATTTTAGGCACGATTCCTGGCTCTCATCAATAAAACGACTTCTCAGTTTACTCTTGATAAAGTTCATACTTGAAAAAGATTGTTCGCATACTATTCCAGGCGTTGAAGATGGTCATGTCTTCCTTCTCAGGGTTTTCCAAAACAGACTACTTGTTTTGTGAACCCTCCTCACATTTTTTATTCTTCAAAATATTTCCAAAGACGTTCAAATTTAGTGCTCCATATTTTCTTGTTTTTTCAATACAGCAATTGAATTTCAAAGTTAACTATGTCAATGCCAAAGGGAGAAAATTGTAACTGTTACTATAGCATAAAGAAGGGGGTGTTTGACGAATGCTAAGGTCACTCTGCTGTTTTTAAATTCCTCAAACCTGGTGAGAAATGCTTCCCTCTTATTCAAAATGTTTGTGTTGAGTTAGTTCTTGATAGTGAACACCCTTCTCAGGAAGAAATGCTTTGATTTCTGGTAATAGGGATTCGAAGCGTTTTAAAACGTTCCTTCTTGATAACCAACGCACCTTGTTGTCAAGCAGAAGATCATCATTGAGTACCACCATTTCAACTCAAAATTCTTTGACTGGGCCATCGCCCATTAAGAGATTTAGATAAAATGGAGTTGATAATCGTAATCACTAATTCCATAACTTTACACATTTCTTCTGGAAATGTCTGCTGACTAAACGCTTCGTGATGAATGATGCAATGATAAGCAAGTAGCTCGTGATTAAGTTTTTTCCTCTGAAAATGGCAACAAACCCGTTTTCTTACTCCCGTTACTTTTGGTCGATTTTAACGAGAGGAATATGTGTTTATCCATTCATTCAATTACAGAATTGGCGATATCCTCTCCACGCTTCTAACCTTTGAGAGGGAATAATCCTAAAAGTTCTTATTTAGGACCTGTGTGAGAAATAAATCTTACAAAATGCGAAATTTGCGCTGTATCATTTATGTCACAAGACTCGTCAACTGGTGTCACAAGACTCTTCAACTACTACTGATAAAGCCGAAACCTATTTTAGATCTTCGATTTGCTGGATGGTTATATTCGAAGACTTGTTAATTGCTCTATCTATCATTGTTTTGCAGACATTGTTAACTCTTTAATTTCTCTTAGAATATCTGCTTTGTTCTTAAAATCCCGAAATAGCTCTTCGATGCCTATATAAAACAACTTTTTATGTACTCACCATCTGTGGACTGTTTCCCTCTCATATCAATCTCTTGGCTAACAACAGAACTTGCCATATTAATATTGTTGAAAGATTGCATCCAGTTATTAAATAAAACATTTGATGTCTCTTGACTCTTCTGAAGTTCTTCAACAGCTTTCTTCTTTGCATCACCTTCAGGATATTTAGGGCTCAATGACGCATGTTCATTTGTGTCTCTCGAAATTTGATTTCTTTATGCGCCATATTTTTCTTACCAATACGACATGTTGGATGACCATTTAAGTTTTGAATAAACGCGAAAGTCTCGGTCAACTCTACACTTAATCACGTTTTTCTTTGCTTCTTTTTGGTATCCATGTCAAACAGGGCATATATAAACAAAATGGTTACCGGAAATTTGATCGAAAGAAATTTCGTCGACGGAAAATTTATAAACGGAAATTTCTTTTTGAACGCACTATACTATATTGTAAAACAAAATAATGCGTTAAAAATAAATTTGGCTCACAATTTTAACGTATAAACTAAAAAAAAAAGATTCGACCAAATTTCCGTTCGATCAAATTTCCGTCGATCACTTTTCGTTCGACAAAATTTCTTTCGATCAAATTTCCGGATACGAAAAAAATAATTAAACAGCCAACCAATACAAAATTAAGTAAATGCCAAGATATTTTTTTTTCCAAGATATATATTAATAACCAAAATGACGATGCAAAGAAATTTCAAACTTGCCGCGATGTTTGAGTTTGAAGAATATGAGCAGCATGCAAAATGAGCACAATGGCGTAAAAATCCCTCTTTTTCAATATCCGCACAATTTTATATTTCCAGATCTAGAAAATAATTTTTCTACTTGCATGATTCTTAAATTTTCAAACGCTCAGAATGACTCAGAAAGCAAAATGGCAAGTAAAGAATAACATAAAATTTAACTTTTATGTTATTATCGTTTTACTATTCACATGAGCGCAGTTCAGTGTTGAAATATTCCTTCACTTCATTCTTCTAATGAATGAACGTAATTTTTCAACAATTAAATTAAATTTTACGTTTCTTCTAAAAAATGCATTTAATTTTTCAATTTATTTAAAAAATAATTCAGTAAACGAACAAAAAATCAAAATTTTTGTTAATACTCCTTCGGCATATTAATCTCTTATGTATACTACGCTTCTGGTATGACTCGTGAATGGCTTCCTAATGTACTGCTTCCATTTCCATTTCATAGTATACTATAAATAAATCCGATTAACTAACAAGATGGCTGAAATCAGAAATTGTTTGTAGTCCACAAATGAAATTCAACCTGCAACATGCCTAAAAAGCGGACAGTGTTCATAAAACGTACCAATAATTCAAAGGAGAAGAAAATGGATAAATCTAATCGGAAGACAGCAGAAAAGGTATAAGAGATCGACTAACGAAAGTGGGAACATTTGTTTCTTGAGAGACAAAAAACGGAAATTGTGTATTTATGCCGCGACACAATATGTCGCTGAAATAACAACATGTAAAAAATAGCTCAAAACCAGTAGATGAGACCCGTAAACCATGGCCGGGAGCTTAACTAGGAAAGGGAAACTCTCCAAATCTCCGCTGCCTTGTGGATATACCCAGATGGGAAAGGCTAAGGGAGTAAACCCTTACAGAAAATCAGGAATTGGAGCTTCTTAGGCGGTCTGTTTTTGAAATTATTTACATTTCGGCAGCTCCTGCGACGCAAATGGTGCCAAGCCGTATCGACACTACTCGATCCCTTGGATCCACCAATGGCGTGGAGAGGGGGGATCTGCTGGTTGGGCAGCAGGTGGTTCTCCATACTATTTCGCCCAGGCTTTATCTTCACTGGAGAGCTACGCCGAAAGGTGTGAGCACAACACGGGAAGCAGCAATTTGTGTGGAGCTCATAAGGTCATCTCAACAAGTAGGCCACAAAAACACGCACCTTGAAATAAGAAAACAAAAGAAAAGAAACCAGCTCTTCGACTAACAAGCTAGAACGTAAGGACTATGTGTCCGGGCATTATTGCAGACCTGCAGCTCATTGACGACGCAAGGAAGACAGCTATCATTGATAAAGAGCTTCGCAGACTAAACATTGATATTGCATGCCTCCAGGAGACCAGGCTCCCGGATCGTGAAAGAACAAAACTACACTTTCTTTTGGCAGGGTGGACAAATAGACGCACCAAGACAACATGGGATTGGTTTTGCTATAAAAAACGTACTCTGCTCATCCATAGAACCAGAATTTCTACAATATGGAAAAGAAGTTCTATTACGGTCCTTGCACGATCTCCTTACTATGTGCTGGGAACCGAGACAGTTACAACAAGAGTTGAAAGATGCAAACATTGTTACATTGTACAAGAACAAAGGAGACACGAGTGACTGCAATAACTATCATGGAAAGCATAGTTGGAAAGGCTTTCACCCAAGTTGCATTAACACGCTTGCAGACCCTAGCATCGCGTGTACTCCCAGAATCGCAATGTGGCTTTCGAGCCGGTTGGTCAACCATAGACATGATCTTCTCTCTGCGCCAGTTGCAGGAGAAATGCAGGGAACAACATATGACTCTATACATCGCGTTTGTCGACCTCACTAAAGCTTTTGATCTTGTTAGCAGAAGCAGATCCTAAAAAAATAGGCGGCCCTGCACGTCTGCTTAACATCATCGAGCAGTTCCACTATAACATGCAGGGCACAGTATGCTATGACGGTGCCACCTCAGAAGCTTTTCCAGTAAGTAGTGGAGTAAAGCAAGGCTGCGTGCTCCTACTTTATTTGCAATCTTCTTCTCCATCTACTCCAGTATGCCTTCAAGAACAACAGCGAGGGGATATACATCCACACTAGAGCAGACGGGAGATTGTTCAACATTACGCGCCTTAGAGCTAAGACCAAAATAAGAAAGGTCATGCTACGTGAGCTCTTATTTGCAGATGACGCCGCTTTAGTATCTCACTCAGCAGACGGCCTGCAGAGCCTTGTATCCAGTTTATCCGCTACCTGCAAAGAGTTTGGCATGATCATCAGCTTAAAGAAAACCAACATTATGGCTCAGGACGCTCACTCTCCTCCCACTATCTCCATCGACGACTGCAACTTGGATGCTGTTGACAGATTCAAATATCTAGGGTCGAACATTTCGAGCACCCTTTAAATGGAGGATGAGATAAGTGGTAGGATAGGGCGGGCCGTAACTGTCATGACGAGATTGAAGAAAAGAGTCTGGTCCAATGCCAAGCTCACAACAAGAACTAAGCTGCAGGTATACCAGGCCTGCGTACTGAGCACACTCCTCTATGGATGTGAGTCTTGGACCACATACAACAGGCACGAAAAAAGGCTCAATGGCTTCCACCTCAGATGCCTGCGCCGCATCTTTGAAATCAAATGGCAGGAAAAAGTCACCAACACGGATGTCCTGTCTCAAACAAATATGTGCAGCGTCCCAGCCCTTTTAATCCAAAGACTCCTCCGATGGCTTGGGCACGTCAAGCGAATGCAACCTGGTCGCATACCTAAGGACGTGCTGTACAGCGAGCTGGCGATAGGGAAAAGGTCAGTTGGACGGCCTCGTCTCAGATACATAGACATTTGCAAAAGAGATATGAAGGCGGCTAACATCAACATCTCAAATTGGGAGGGCTTGGCCGAGGATCGATCCACATGGCGGGGCATCGTAAAGGAAGGATCACTACGTGCCGAGGAGGTCTACAGGGCGGAAGCAGCTGTGAAGAGAGCGTGGAGAAAGGCAAGAAAACACTACTCCACTGCATTTGTGTGCGGGACATGCACAAGAGACTGCCATTCAAGGATCGGTCTCATTAGCCACACGAAGAGCTGCAACCAGACAAGATAATCTATCGTCTCTCGTAGACGGAAAGATGCCATACCAAATCCCAGCTATATAAAAAAATAATAAAACATTTTCTTGGGAGCATGCTCCCCAAACCCCTCCACCGATCAAGATTTATCGGCACCCTTGATATCAGCCCTACTTCTCGCTGAAAATGATTGTCGATTTTGGTATTGATAGATACACTGCCTAGTGGCGCAGCTATTACTGCCGCCAAATATTTTTGCCGTCCTTACTTTCACCCAACAAACTCTGCAGTTGACCCAAAATGCCACACCTGCATAAATACAAAAAATGACACCTCGGTGGACCTGCCCCATTTTTGGACACCACTAACAGGGGCGTATCTACAGTGTTTGGTGTGAGGGGGCAAGATTCATTTTAACGCCCCCCTCAACTCTGAAGTTGATTATTTTCAACCATTAAATATTAAAGACCACCCCCTCCCCCCAGTCTGGCGTCCGAGACATATGCCTCCATCTGCCACGAACGTAAAATCCACTCAGGGACCCAAAATACCGTGTGTCCTATGTGCGGGACAGCTAAACAAAAATAGAGTGCCATTGGCCATTTTCTTACTCACCGTTGAATATAGCCTTGATTATCTTTGCATGCGAGGGACGAACAACAAACATTCGCAAAGGAATGCCTAAAAATTAACGGGTGCATGGAAAGACAAAAAGGTTTTTTCGGTGCATTGATAGGCTAGACCAGGGGGCGGCAAGTGTACATTACAACGATTCTTTTTTTTTAATTGAGTCCAAATCTGTTTATTGCTTTAACAAACCTTTATTATAATTTTAGCACTTCATTAAATTACGGGTACCCTGAATAAAAAATAAAACACCTTATTCATTGATAAAAAATCATATATAATTAAGCAATCCATCAATTTAAATGATGACAATGTCCTGGCATCTCCTTGGAAAGTTTGAGTAAGAGGTTTTTATGTTGTTATTCTGAATTTTAGGCACGATTCCTGGCTCTCATCAATAAAACGACTTCTCAGTTTACTCTTGATAAAGTTCATACTTGAAAAAGATTGTTCGCATACTATTCCAGGCGTTGAAGATGGTCATGTCTTCCTTCTCAGGGTTTTCCAAAACAGACTACTTGTTTTGTGAACCCTCCTCACATTTTTTATTCTTCAAAATATTTCCAAAGACGTTCAAATTTAGTGCTCCATATTTTCTTGTTTTTTCAATACAGCAATTGAATTTCAAAGTTAACTATGTCAATGCCAAAGGGAGAAAATTGTAACTGTTACTATAGCATAAAGAAGGGGGTGTTTGACGAATGCTAAGGTCACTCTGCTGTTTTTAAATTCCTCAAACCTGGTGAGAAATGCTTCCCTCTTATTCAAAATGTTTGTGTTGAGTTAGTTCTTGATAGTGAACACCCTTCTCAGGAAGAAATGCTTTGATTTCTGGTAATAGGGATTCGAAGCGTTTTAAAACGTTCCTTCTTGATAACCAACGCACCTTGTTGTCAAGCAGAAGATCATCATTGAGTACCACCATTTCAACTCAAAATTCTTTGACTGGGCCATCGCCCATTAAGAGATTTAGATAAAATGGAGTTGATAATCGTAATCACTAATTCCATAACTTTACACATTTCTTCTGGAAATGTCTGCTGACTAAACGCTTCGTGATGAATGATGCAATGATAAGCAAGTAGCTCGTGATTAAGTTTTTTCCTCTGAAAATGGCAACAAACCCGTTTTCTTACTCCCGTTACTTTTGGTCGATTTTAACGAGAGGAATATGTGTTTATCCATTCATTCAATTACAGAATTGGCGATATCCTCTCCACGCTTCTAACCTTTGAGAGGGAATAATCCTAAAAGTTCTTATTTAGGACCTGTGTGAGAAATAAATCTTACAAAATGCGAAATTTGCGCTGTATCATTTATGTCACAAGACTCGTCAACTGGTGTCACAAGACTCTTCAACTACTACTGATAAAGCCGAAACCTATTTTAGATCTTCGATTTGCTGGATGGTTATATTCGAAGACTTGTTAATTGCTCTATCTATCATTGTTTTGCAGACATTGTTAACTCTTTAATTTCTCTTAGAATATCTGCTTTGTTCTTAAAATCCCGAAATAGCTCTTCGATGCCTATATAAAACAACTTTTTATGTACTCACCATCTGTGGACTGTTTCCCTCTCATATCAATCTCTTGGCTAACAACAGAACTTGCCATATTAATATTGTTGAAAGATTGCATCCAGTTATTAAATAAAACATTTGATGTCTCTTGACTCTTCTGAAGTTCTTCAACAGCTTTCTTCTTTGCATCACCTTCAGGATATTTAGGGCTCAATGACGCATGTTCATTTGTGTCTCTCGAAATTTGATTTCTTTATGCGCCATATTTTTCTTACCAATACGACATGTTGGATGACCATTTAAGTTTTGAATAAACGCGAAAGTCTCGGTCAACTCTACACTTAATCACGTTTTTCTTTGCTTCTTTTTGGTATCCATGTCAAACAGGGCATATATAAACAAAATGGTTACCGGAAATTTGATCGAAAGAAATTTCGTCGACGGAAAATTTATAAACGGAAATTTCTTTTTGAACGCACTATACTATATTGTAAAACAAAATAATGCGTTAAAAATAAATTTGGCTCACAATTTTAACGTATAAACTAAAAAAAAAAGATTCGACCAAATTTCCGTTCGATCAAATTTCCGTCGATCACTTTTCGGTCGACAAAATTTCTTTCGATCAAATTTCCGGATACGAAAAAAATAATTAAACAGCCAACCAATACAAAATTAAGTAAATGCCAAGATATTTTTTTTTCCAAGATATATATTAATAACCAAAATGACGATGCAAAGAAATTTCAAACTTGCCGCGATGTTTGAGTTTGAAGAATATGAGCAGCATGCAAAATGAGCACAATGGCGTAAAAATCCCTCTTTTTCAATATCCGCACAATTTTATATTTCCAGATCTAGAAAATAATTTTTCTACTTGCATGATTCTTAAATTTTCAAACGCTCAGAATGACTCAGAAAGCAAAATGGCAAGTAAAGAATAACATAAAATTTAACTTTTATGTTATTATCGTTTTACTATTCACATGAGCGCAGTTCAGTGTTGAAATATTCCTTCACTTCATTCTTCTAATGAATGAACGTAATTTTTCAACAATTAAATTAAATTTTACGTTTCTTCTAAAAAATGCATTTAATTTTTCAATTTATTTAAAAAATAATTCAGTAAACGAACAAAAAATCAAAATTTTTGTTAATACTCCTTCGGCATATTAATCTCTTATGTATACTACGCTTCTGGTATGACTCGTGAATGGCTTCCTAATGTACTGCTTCCATTTCCATTTCATAGTATACTATAAATAAATCCGATTAACTAACAAGATGGCTGAAATCAGAAATTGTTTGTAGTCCACAAATGAAATTCAACCTGCAACATGCCTAAAAAGCGGACAGTGTTCATAAAACGTACCAATAATTCAAAGGAGAAGAAAATTGATAAATCTAATCGGAAGACAGCAGAAAAGGTATAAGAGATCGACTAACGAAAGTGGGAACATTTGTTTCTTGAGAGACAAAAAACGGAAATTGTGTATTTATGCCGCGACACAATATGTCGCTGAAATAACAACATGTAAAAAATAGCTCAAAACCAGTAGATGAGACCCGTAAACCATGGCCGGGAGCTTAACTAGGAAAGGGAAACTCTCTCCAAATCTCCGCTGCCTTGTGGATATACCCAGATGGGAAAGGCTAAGGGAGTAAACCCTTACAGAAAATCAGGAATTGGAGCTTCTTAGGCGGTCTGTTTTTGAAATTATTTACATTTCGGCAGCTCCTGCGACGCAAATGGTGCCAAGCCGTATCGACACTACTCGATCCCTTGGATCCACCAATGGCGTGGAGAGGGGGGATCTGCTGGTTGGGCAGCAGGTGGTTCTCCATACTATTTCGCCCAGGCTTTATCTTCACTGGAGAGCTACGCCGAAAGGTGTGAGCACAACACGGGAAGCAGCAATTTGTGTGGAGCTCATAAGGTCATCTCAACAAGTAGGCCACAAAAACACGCACCTTGAAATAAGAAAACAAAAGAAAAGAAACCAGCTCTTCGACTAACAAGCTAGAACGTAAGGACTATGTGTCCGGGCATTATTGCAGACCTGCAGCTCATTGACGACGCAAGGAAGACAGCTATCATTGATAAAGAGCTTCGCAGACTAAACATTGATATTGCATGCCTCCAGGAGACCAGGCTCCCGGATCGTGAAAGAACAAAACTACACTTTCTTTTGGCAGGGTGGACAAATAGACGCACCAAGACAACATGGGATTGGTTTTGCTATAAAAAACGTACTCTGCTCATCCATAGAACCCCCGACAAAGGGCACAAATAGAATACTTACCATATGTCTATCAACATCTTCTGGATTTGCAAACATCAGCAGTGCTTATGCTTCAACACTTTCCTCCAGTTCAGAAGCAAAAGACCAGTTCTATGAAGATCTACATCAAACAATAGCCAGCATACCCAACAACGAAGCAATCTACCTCTTGGGTGACTTCAATGCAAGAGTGGGAAGTGATCACACGGCCTGGCTTACTTGCCTTGATCATTTCGGAAGAGGCAGGCTAAATGAAAATGGGCAGAGGTTACTGGAACTCTGCTGCTTACATCGACTATGTGTAACAAATACCTACTTCAAGGCTATTCACCAAGTGTCATGGAGGCATCCCCGTTCCCAACACTGGCACCAATTAGATCTCATAATCACAAGACGCACACAACCTCCTCACACGCAGCTACCATAGCGCAGACAGCGACACAGATCATTCCTTAGTGGCTAGCAAGATAAGGTTACTGCCAAAGAAACTATATCACAACAAAAACAAGGGCAAACCAAACATAAGCATCTACGCCACCAATAACCCAGAGAGAACGGAAGAATACAACCATAGACTTCAAGAAGCTCTTGAACAAATGCCACCTATTGAAAAATGGTCACATCTGCGGCACACTTTTTATAGCTCAGCTATCACGGCATTTGGCAAGAGAGAACGCAAAAGTGCAGATTGGTTCGAGGCTCACTGGCAGGAAATGAAGCATGTCACTGATGCAGAAAGAAAGGCTCTCTTAGCTTATAAAAACAGACCTTGCCCAGCCACTTTACAAACTCTTAAAAGTGCCAAGAAAAACACCCAGCAGGCAGCTCGCCACTACGCTAACACGTATTGGCTCAATCTAAGCTCCAGCATACAGTCAGCTGCTGATAGAGGAGATGCAAAGTCTATGTACGATAATATAAAACAAGCAACAGGGCCTTGATCTCCAAGACTGTGCCCTTGATGTCAAAAACAATTCGGGATAATCAATTCAAACGATGGATTGAGCACTACTTGGAACTATACGCAACAATGAACCATGTCTCAACCGCTGCCCTGGATGATATCCCAGACCTGCCGGTCATGGATGAGCTTGATACCCTAGCCACCCCGGGCAATAATGGAATTTCACCAGAATTTCTACAATATGGAAAAGAAGTTCTATTACGGTCCTTGCACGATCTCCTTACTATGTGCTGGGAACCGAGACAGTTACAACAAGAGTTGAAAGATGCAAACATTGTTACATTGTACAAGAACAAAGGAGACACGAGTGACTGCAATAACTATCATGGAAAGCATAGTTGGAAAGGCTTTCACCCAAGTTGCATTAACACGCTTGCAGACCCTAGCATCGCGTGTACTCCCAGAATCGCAATGTGGCTTTCGAGCCGGTAGGTCAACCATAAACATGATCTTCTCTCTGCGCCAGCTGCAGGAGAAAGGCAGGGAGCAACATATGCCTCTATACATAGCGTTTGTCGACCTCACTAAAGCTTTTGATCTTGTCAGCAGAAGCGGCCTCTTCCAGATCCTAAAAAAAAAGGCTGCCCTTCACGTCTGCTTAACATCATCGAGCAGTTCCACCATAACATGCTATGACGGTGCCACCTCAGAAGCTTTTCCAGTAAATAGGGGAGTAAAGCAAGGCTGCGTGCTAGCTCCTACTTTATTTGCAATCTTCTTCTCCATCTTACCCCAATATTTCTTCAAGAACAACATTGAAGGGAGATTTATTCAACATTGCGAGCCTTAGAGCTAAGACCAAAATGAGAAAGGTAATACTACGCGAGCTCTTATTTGCAGATGAAGCCGCTTTAGTATCTCGCTCAGCAGATGGTCTGCAGAACCTTGTATCCAGTTTATCCGCTGCCTGCAAAGAGTTTGGCTTGATCAGGAGCTTAAAGAAAACCAACTTTATGGCTCAGGCATAGACATAGAGATATATAGACTGACTATCGGCAGTAATTCTTGAAGCCTTGCCAGAGAGAGTAATTTCCCTTTACCATGCAACCCATCGACAGTCTCGCCAACAGAGCGTCCTTAGTAGATTTCCATTATTTCAGAGTGATTAACCATTAACATTATGATAACTATACAAAATAAATGATTTGCATGGCATAGATTTTTTTTTAGTGTTGGTCACACACAAAGGGATTCTCAAATGGCTATGATCAACAGAGCATTATTATCTAGTATATAAATTATAATATATAAAATTAATAATACCGATATCGCCGGTATTTCATTTTTTAAAAAATTATTTATTTATATTACTATTTTATAAGTTTTTAAACTAGGCTATTCACGTTGACTATTGTGACTCATTGTCAATTGTGACAAACTAAAGGCTAAGATTTTAACGTACACCTAGGCTATACTATTCACGTTGACTATTTTTGAATTTTGTATAGCATGATTTTAATTGTTTTTGCAATATTTGAATATTCTGTTACATTTGGATTTTCACAAACTATTATTACTGGAAATTTTATAGCAGTAGCTTTATTAGTTTAAAAGTTATGTATTTAAATGTAAAAATGTCTCGGCTGTGGTTGCTTTTCAAGAAACATTTTTTTCTAAAATTGCATACATTTTTCTGATCTGTATTTCATTTAATTTTAGATGGACATTATCTGTTTGTGTTGAAAATTTTAAAGCAGTAGCTTTATTAGTTTAAAAGTTATGTATTTAAATGTAAAAATGTCTTACCAAGTAAGAAGTGTTAATATTAATGCTCTGTCGCGCAATTTTACAAATAAACTTACATATTGCTTAAAACATTGATTCATAAACTTCTATATTTAGAGGTACTGAGCTAGTTTAATTTCCTTCAAACTTTCCAAAACTTTTTTTGTTAATTTTTAAAATTTGCCTTGGCAGAAAACGCTTAAAATTTATCATTCTAGAAAAGTACAAAAATTATTTTTAAAAGCGTAATAGACCAAAGTGACTTTTGTATGGCTCAATACCCACAAATAGTTAAAGGAAGATACCGGGTACAGACCAAATTTTATCACTATTGCTTGTATATTAGCTGCAATTTTAGGATTCTACCTTACAAAACAACAGAAAAAAATCAATTTTAAACTTAAAAAGTGAAAAATTTTAAGTTTATTATGAAAATGAAGTTCTTTTAATTAGTTTTTTTTTGTTCAGCAACATGGACATCAGGGTTTAGAATATTATTTAACTGTTGAATGCATCAGGAACATAGGTTTCACAGTTACACCTTCTAGAACTTCACTCCGGTGCTTATGCCAAAGTCACAATTTTTTAACGAACTTTCAATTTCCGCTTCTTTGTTGCTAAGCATTCTAGTATAACACAGATTATGCAAAGCCCCTTTTATGTCCATGATCTTTTTAACCATATTTAAATGACAAGGTTATGTTGCTGTCACCATCACTGAAATTGAAGCATAAATAAGTAGTTCCATGGCCACATTGCAGCAATGCTATGTGGAAACATTTGTAACTAGTCTGTGTACCTCTTTCAGCAAAGATGTCCCTCATACCAGAGATGACAAAGTTATGTGTCTTTTAGAAATGTAATAATTGGACAGATAACACTTGCTCATAACTGTTTTATGTTTTCGGCATAGCACAGTTTTTTATACTGGTAATAAATGTTGAGGTGCTGCTGGGTTTTTAAGTTTATAATGGAAATCATAGATTGCAACTTTTCATAGCTCACGCCATTGTCCTTCCAGCCTTTGATTGATAATGAATTGGTTATCCAGTTGTGGATATGAACAATCTAGTCACTCACAATCTAGTCAAAGAATTTTTATATTGATAGAATTTACTATTTTATTTTGCAATCAGCTGTAAGTTATGGTGTCTGTAATTTGTCCAATACCCTGCAGACAGAAGAAAATTGGTATTATGATCATATCCAATTCATTTTTTAGTGGTCCCTCTGTTGAATTCTTGTCACTGAAGAATTAACTTTTGCTCTGCTCAGTCGTACTTTTTCAGGGCTGGAATGGATTTTAAATATGAAATAAACATTAATTAGCAAATAAGTTATTGGAAATTGATATCAATTAGCCTCTTAGTCTTATTTTGATGAGTACGATTGCTTAACTAAATATTTATTTTATTATTACTATTATTAGTCTAATGAAATGATTTTACAAATTAGAAAAAGATAATGATAGCCATAATTATATCAAAAAAGTAATTTGACTATTACTATTATTAATATTGTATGCTGATAAAATATATGAATTAGGCTAATATCATTCAAAATAATTTAAAATAATTCTTCAGAATATCTCATATCTGACAAATCGGGTCCAATCAGTTATCGCAAACAGCTTGACCTCCAAGAAATCCATTATTGAATTCGGAGTACCCCAAGGCTCGGTCTTAGGCCCGCTATGATCAACAGAGCATTATGTACGTTCAGCCTTTGGGTGCAGTGGTCAAGCAGTTTGACATGGTATATCACATGTTCGCGGATGATACCCAACTTCAGAAATCCGTGATCCCCTCTCAGTTCCCTCAGCTTCTTAATATGACACAGAAGACAGTGGAGTCAGTTAAGCACTGGATGAATGATGAAAAGACTGAGGTGATCCCTATTGCTACCGCTCAAAAATTAAAATCTTTAAAAGATACACTATCCTTTACTCTCTCAGGCGTGCAGATTTAGTTTGCTCAAACAGTTCGAAATCTGGGTGTCTACTTAGACAGAACACTAACTATGTAAAATCGCATTAACATGATTTGCAAGGCGATTTTTCTAGAGCTGCGCAGAATGAGTCATATCAGACCCTTCTTAACGTTGGATGCATCAAGGAGGCTGATGTCTGCATTCGTTCTATCACACATAGACTACTGAAATGCTCTCATGGTGGGTCTTCCAGCTACGCTCCTTGATAAAATTCAAAAAGCACAGAATAATGCTGCTCGAATTGTTCTTCGTACACGCAAATTCGACCATGCTAAAACCCTTCTGATGGAATTGCATTGGCTGCCGGTCCGCGCTCGCATAGAGTACAAAATCGCAACTCTGTGCTTGCATGACCTGGCGCCGTCCTATCTCCAAGCGCTAATGACGCCTTATGTACCCACTAGACAACTCCGCTCATCCGATTGTTTCAAACTCTCGATACCGCGTGTTCGCCTTGAAACTTACGGAAAGCGCACGTCCTCCAAAACAAATTTAAAAACTCATCTATTTCACAAACACTTGCTGGAATGATGTTGTCTACCATCTTTTCCAGCTTGTTATTATCTCCCAGCTTAGTTTTTGTACCGCGCTGCGAGCCTTTGGGGATGAATCGTGATTTTTCAAATGAACTTTATTATCATTATTATTATTATTAATAGTAATAATACTAAAAATAAAGTATTTGATTTTGTTGAAAAATTCTTATTCTTATTATAATACAAATACGAATTATTTTGCAAAGACAAAAGCACATTTATTTATGTCTGGCTAACAAAACACCAGTAGGCCTACTGCTAGTACTAATGTTAATACTAATATATTATAGTATTAACTCGGTCTAGTGAGTTAGTCTTAATAATATGCCTATTATTTTGAACTACTCGATTATTTATCACTGGTGTTTTGTTAGTATGTTAGCCTGTCACTGACATAAATAAATAAATACTCGGCTGGGCTTGAACTTGAATTGAGAGCTGCTTTTATCAGTGCCTGTAGATTATTTAATTCAGCTGGATCTTGAAAATTAAATCCTATTCAAGGTAAATTAAATGAAACACAAACTATCAACTTCCCGGAGTTTCCTTGCTCTCTTGCTTGTTTTGTGACGTTTGTGACACAATTATATGCAGCACAGCAGACGGGAAACAAAGATGAGGGGTGCGTGTTCAAGGGCTGCGTGCTAGCTTCACACTTTCCTTCTTTGCGCATGATCAGCTCGCACTCTGTATATTATATCTCTATGGGCTCCGGAAGCCTACTCTCTCCCCACTTTCTCCATCGACGACTGCGACTTCAATGCTGATAGATTCATATATCTAGGGTCGCACATTTCGAGCACCCTCTCAATGGAGGATGAGATAAGTGGTAGGATAGGGAAGGCCGCAAATGTCATGGCGAGATTGAAGAAAAGAGTCTGGTCCAATGCCAAACTCACATCAAATGGCAGGAAAAAGTCCCCAACACGGATGTCCTGATATGTGCAGTGTACCAGCCATTTTAATCCAAAGACGCCGACGCTGACTTGGGCACTTCAAGCGAATGCAACCTGGTCACATACCTAAGGACGTGCTGTACAGCGAGCTGGCAACAGGGACAAGGTCAGTTGGACGGCCTCGTTTCAGATACATAGACAAATGCAAAAGAGACATGAAGGCGGCCAACATCAACATCTCAAATTGGGAGGACCTGGCGGAGGATCGATCCATCGTGAAGGCAGGATCACTACTTTCCGAGGAGCTCTACAGGGCGGAAGCAGCTGTAAAGATAGCGCAGAGAAATGCCACCGCATTCGTGTGTGAGACTTGCAAAAGGGACTGCCACTCGAGGATTGGTCTCACTAGCATTACCAAGAGCTGCCATCAGAGAAGATAAATCTATCGTCACTTGTAGACGGAAAGATGCCATACATAAATAATTGAAAGAAAGTATGGTTCAATAATAAGTTCAATAGCGCTCAAAATATAATTTCCGATAACTACGCTAAATGATTAATTTTTTTATATGACGAAACTGCTTTTGGCGCGTAATATTTTATTTTTGGTCTCAATTTAATTATGGTGTAAAAAATATTCGGTTTAAAAGTGGTTGGGACATCAATATGTTTTTGTAAGATTTATTTCTCACACAGGTCCTAAAGAAGTACTTAAAGTACCTAAAGATTATTCCCACTCATAGGTCAGAAGCGTGGGACATAAATACTTAAATCGCCATTTCTGTATTTGGATTTTATATAATTCGTGGTTGTGTAATAAAAAGTGTGCAGTGACGTATCATTGGAAGTGGGGGAGTTCATGTTTTGTCAAGTAACTTTAGTAGATGGGAAGTACACGCATTGCTGCCGCCAATGTTTGGCGGGCTATATCTAGTAAAAAATAATTCTTCAGAAATAAACAAAGCGTTGTGACTCCTAAAAGAATCTTAAATAAGCCAGTAAATTTGCATTAGCCAAAATTTATTCTATTAAATTGATGACAACCAGACTTGACACGTGCTAGCCTCCCCCCGCGCCACATACCCGGGGTCGTCCCCCGACCACCGTTCCTAGTCTGGTGAATATTTGTGCATTTATGTAGAAGGTCAGAACAATGGTCAAATAGCCATTTAAAATTGGGTGGTCAGCCCTAGTATGCTATTCTTAGTCAGAGTTGTTTTCATTTAAAAACTCAAGAATTGTTGATTGTGACAACGATATATTACTGGTCAGAATTATTGGAACTTCTTGATCCCAAATACGGTAATCATAGCATCTAGCATAATACAAGTAACTAGCATAGGCGCCGCCTTCAGTGGTATTAACTCGCAAGGGTCTTAAGTTGGAAACATAATATCGCTTGAGATCACTCTGGTAAGTCGACAGAGGCCATATCCCTTTTGTAAAAGAGCAGACACATGACTGGATGGACATGTCCCCACACAGGTGTGCGACGATTTCCTGACTCATTATGTATGCGTAAAGACTAGATGTGTCTCGCAATACAATGATTACTGTCGGGAATAGCTGGAAAGTGAAACAAATAAAATCAAAAGTCGTTAACTTTTCCTTGATAGTAAAATTTAATATAGTACATTATTTTGGTAGAAACATCAAAACAGTTAAATCTATATTAAGTTAACATAGCTATTATGTCACTAGCGAGAACCCGGAATGCGTTGCAATGCCACTCAATGAAAAAAGTGTTTGTATTTGTTTTTTTCCGTCTAGTGCGTACACAAATAAATTAAAAGTTTTTTCAACGCGTGAGCAGGCCACATATAGCTGTCCACGTGAGAAGCGTGTATTTTCAAAATTTAGTCCACACACTTGTAGCGATTGATCCACCCACGCAGTAGCCCTGTTTTAAATTATATTTAGATAGCTCAAATATTATTTTTAAAATAAGGCCCCCTGCCCCAAACGTAAAATTTTAAACGGTTGTACTTATGTCACACACAAACTGTATTTGATTGATTTCTAGCCACCCATGCAATAGCACTGATTGAAATTATATTTGTATAGCTCATATAAGAAAAAAATAATTTGGGGCTCCGAGCCGAAAAGGAATATTTCAAAATGGATAAGTTAATTCAGAAACATTTTGTGCGCACAACAACTTACCAAAGTTTTATCGCAATCGGATGAATGGTATAGGAACGCATACGAAAATTATATTTAGATCATAAAAGGGTGAAAAAAAGAATTTAGGTCCCCGGTCCCAAAACGGATTATTGTAAAATGTGTGTAATAATTCAGAAACATTTGCACTTTTTTACAATTCACACAATTTTCATCACTTTGGATTGATGGTATAGAAGCACAAACGGGATATACTTATATATGTATAGATAGTTTACCGAATTAAGCTAACTTTTTTGCAATTATTCAAGGATGATCTGTCTGTCTGTCTGTCTCTCTGTCTGTTTCTCTGTCAGTCTGTCTGTCTTTCATCTGTCTCCCTATCTGTCTGTCTCTCTGTCTGTCTCTCTGTCTCTGCCTGTCTCTATGTCTCTAAGTCTGTCTCTCTGTCTATCTCTCTGTCTCTCTGTCTGCCTCCCTGTCTCTGTCTGTCTCTCTGTCTGTCTCTATGTCTGTCTCTATGTCTGTGTCTCTGTCTGTCTCTCTCTCTGTCTGTCTGTTTGTCTCTCTGACGGTCTCTCTTCCTGTCTCTCTGTCTGTCTCTCTGTCTACATCTCTGTCTGTCTGTTTGTCTCTCTGTCTCTCTTTCTGTCTCTCCTTGTCTTTCTGTCTGTCTGACTGCCTATCTGTTTATCTGTCTGTCTGTTAATCTATCTATCTACCTATTTACCATCTACATGCATGCCTGCCTACCTACCTACCTGCCCACCTACCTAACTACCTACCTACCTATCTACCTAACTCTCTACCAATCCAGCTCATATCTACAGACTTGTTTACCCTCAAAATCTTAAAATCGTACAATTTCGTCACAAAATCGTGCAATACATTATCTTAATAGTAAAAAAAACCACTCAGTATATATAACGTATACACATCAAAATCGTACATTGTACGCCAAAATCGTAAAAGTAGTCTGTATCTATCTACCTATCTATCTACCTATCTCCCTACCTACATACCTACTTACTTACCTACCAACCTACGTGCCTACCTACCTTTCTACCTACCTATCTATCCATCCATCCATTCATCCTCTTACCCACCCACCCTTCCATCCATCCATCCTTTCATCCATCCAATTATCCATGTAGCTATCTTTTATCTACATCTCTATCTATCTATCATCTATCTGTGTATTTGTCTGCCTGTCTTTCTATCTCTCTATCTAATAAAATCTCTATTTTTAAAATTAAATTTTCACTTGTGTAAAGTGTTTGGGTTTTGATATCCCTGGGGTTAATTATGAAAATATTTTTATATTTTGTTAAAGTCATTGATTTTCTTAATTGGTTAACATATGTTCATATGTAAAATGAGAATATAGCTTCTTTTTTTTTTCAACTGGATTGTTATTGGATTGAAAGATATTGTCATCCAAGTAAAAAAGCATGAACTTAATTTCCTACCATCGATATAAAGGTATCGAAGAAGGTTAATTATTGATCAAATTTATTCTGAGGCTTATCTTGTGCTGCATTGGGCAAAATGAATGTATAGTGTATAGTGGGCTACACAGAGTTTTAAAAAAATGATCCACTGGATTGTAGCCCGCTTACTTACGCAGAAGATTTTTTTGCTTATTTCTTATCTAGATCAGTGATAAGTGCATTAAAAATGCTATTTGGCTATTTAGTTTTGCTACACCAATTTAATTAAAAGGCATATTCTTATTAAAATTATTTTCAAATGTAGAGTTTTTACTACTTTATAAATTTCATAAAAGTTTTTTTTGGAATGAATAAAAAGTACAAACTTATTAAATGTTAAAAATACAAAGCATAGTTAGTATTTAAGTTTCAATGCTATTTATTAATTTTACTTATAAGAAGGGGAATGTACATCATCAGTTTTGTCACGCTCTTTTATTAAATCAGATAACTTTTAGCTTTGGCTAAATAGGCTATTCGCACTATGACGTCATTAGCGTGATTATTTAGAACTAATTTTAAATTTTATTTCGCCTTATTGAGAACGCGCTAAAGAACGCACTAACAACAACTGATGTTTAGGTTTTCCCGATAAATGAAATTACTGTGTATTTCTTTGATCATATTTTTTCTATTTAATTTTTTTTTCATAACTTTTAAATGCATATAAAATGCTTAAGATAGTTCCTTAGTTGTTTCTTTATATGTATTTTTAATTAATAATCATAATACTTAAACTTTTGCTAAAATAAAAGCGGAAATATAATATTTTTTGCGCATGTAAATTTATTCGATTTCCGTAAAATAATAGAAAATAACTATGTTTGTTTTTAAGAGTCCGAACGTATCAAAATATTTTCGGCTCTTTGGCGTTATGTCCCTATAGCTCATTCTTATATATATCGTATCCAAGAGACCTGCCCAAAAGGTCCACCTTTTTCTGCTCGTCCAGTAACCTTGTTTTCATTTGTTAATCCCTAAAAAATTCAAAAAATGCATACCTGCATACTTTCGTTCACTAAAATAATCAGTCCCCGCACGTCTGACAAAGTTGAGGCCAGTCCGTCATGTTCCTGTGTGAAACGAATGTTTGTACATTGTATTGGCTTAAGCTGGGGAACCAGACATTTTTCACTTCCCCGGTGTGGCTTGTACGAGTTTCACCTGAATTAATACAGGAAATTTGGTTTGACACGTAAGTAAAAACTTTTTATTCTTTACAGTATTTTTAGGTCACTCAAAGAGATAAAGCTTAACTGTTTTTTTGTGTAACTCCTTGAAATGCATGCCACCTGTTTCTAAGTACATTAACAAATGTAACAACAAAATGGCGTGAAACACATAAAAGTGTGTGTGTGTTTTATTTAACTTCATGGATCTCTCACAACTTTTTAATGTTTTATGCTTGTTTTGTCAGTCATACTTATTATTATTATTATTGGTTGTCTTATATAGCGCGGTACCCATGCCTAAGGCTGGACTCACCGCGCTGTACATAAAAATATTAAAAAAAGAGACCTAATCGTGACAATAACACAAAATACATTTATGTAATAAAGAACAGCTGTATAAAGGCAACAAAAACTAATGTATATTCACCCCATCCACCACAGAACTTTTACATGACAAGCCATGGACGGCGGCCAGCAGCATCGTTTATCGGTCAGATGTGGGGAATCAGTCGGGGTAGTAGAGTTTTGAGCGCAATTTTGAAGGCTGTGATGATTGATATATTGTGGAAGAGAATTCCATTGTTTGGGGGCACATTCATACACTTGAACATGTTTGTTGTGTGTTAGTCAAATTGACATAGCCGAATTTGAACGTGTCTGTTGTGAGTTAGTCAAATTGACATAGCCACAGTTGGGTGTGTGTTGTGTGATAGTCATATTGCCAAAGCCATCGTTAGGTTTTCTTTTTGTGTTTAATAAGTATGGAAGAGTTGCTTTTTTGTTCCTAGATTGGTTATGTGTGATACACCGCAACCCATTCCCTTCCAAACTAGAAATCCTAACAGCTCTTCATTACCCCCTAAAGAAAACTAGAATTAACTGCGTATATTAAGGTGGTTAACTGCTTGTTTAATACACGTTTCGTGTAATGTGATTATTGCAGCAATTCCAGGGGGAAAAAATATAATCTTGTGAAAAATTGAATTTTTAAAATATTTTTTGTTATCATAACTTTACTTAGCTCGCTATTGAAGAATAGGGTCAATTTTTAAATAATGTATGAGACGGAGTTGATTATTAGATATTCAGGAAGAGTTTACACTTTTAACTCGACACCAGCCAAACAACAACGATGTTCCATCTTCACAGCCCCTGATTATGTGAGTGGTCGCTGACATCTGCACCTTCAAATACGCCATGCACCGCCCATTTCTTAACGCCAACAAACCTCGCACTGCCAACCCTTTAAAATGACAACCTGCAACAGTTGTGAATTTATTTTTTAAAACTTTAGCACTTAAGTTATGTAGCTCTTTCGGTTTGTGTCCGAAGTTCGTTTCATTTGTGTTAATTGTCGTTTCTGTTTTGATTTAGTTCATCACAAAACGAAGTCCATGGGAGATAACAGTCTTACATGAAGGGCCAAGAATTTTCTCGCGTCTATCATCGAATGTGAGACGCTAAACTCACACGCCCATGTCCCAACACGAACATGTTTGGCTTTTTGTTGACCAAATAGAGAGTTGGGGGGGATCAAATAAAGACGAATCCGGCACAGAACATGTCATCCAGAGTACTTTGGCCTTCACAGTGTAGCTTCATATAGTGTATTTTAAAATAGTCAATCCAATCTTGAGTTTTAGTTTTATTTATGCCAAGTTTCAATACAGTTTTTAAGGGGGGGGGGGGGGGGCGAAATGTTTCCAACGTTATTTGTGTCATCGCTAACCTTACATTCCAAATTCTTAAAAAGAGTTGACCGTACGTTTAAAATACGAATGAATAAATTATGTATCATCGTATTATACTATTATTTCATTGTTTTATCTGGTCACAAAGTAATCTTACTGCAAGCTTAACATTATATTAAATTTATCATAATACTTGAAATACTAAGCCAATATCGTCCCATTAAAATGTACTCAAAATAATAAAAGTACTAACAAAAATATTCTGTTGAGGGCTTGAGATTACTCTCATATAGCCCCGACTAGTACAAAGGCAATCAACTCCATCTGCTGAGAAGTGCCATGTAACATTGTCTTCACTTTGGGCTCTGGCCCCCTGTGAAATATCTAGTGATATTAGCGTTAGCGAAAACACCATTGCTGCCAGGGCTTGAATCTAAGCGATGCGGCGCAGCGATATCGACTGTCTCCAACGACTCTGTAATCTCACTGCGGGAGGTAAAAGAACAAAGTCTTGTCAATATTTCTTGTACTAAAAGTACTTTTAAATTATCAAAATGACCTTTACACCAGATATGTTGGAACACTCAAGACATTTCGCAAGGTTGACTCTTCGGCCTTACTCATTTCTTTGACTAATTCTCTATGTTCTTGATCCAGAGAAAGATAATCAATCAATATGTTTAAAATACAGAATGCAAACATTTCATCTATCTATATATTTTATTTTCATTCTTTTGCCATCATTCATCCTATGAAAATCGCTTTCTCCTCCATCTCTCTCTCTCTCTTCTCTCTCTCTCTTCTCTCTCTCTCTATCTCTCTCTTTCTGTCTCTCTCTGTCTCTCTCTGTGGGTGTTGGCGGGCCGTATGTTGGTGGGTGAACTTATTATAAAAAAATATTTCGTAACTTCTCGGGCCGCAAAGTGGGTGTTGCCGGGCCATATGTTGTGCAGACCTGATCTAGATAAGTTTTCATTGTTTATATCAAATAAAAGTCTATAATAATGTACCAACATAGAGCATAGAGTTATCATTCTTGAAAGTTTTGTGTCGGTCTTCGATTTTAATTATGAACAATACTTCAGAGCCAGAACGAAAGCTCTGGGAAAAAAAGAAGAAAAACTAAGTTTATTATTCCTTAATCTTGGGATTATTTACTTTAAAAATTAGCAAAGAAGGTGGAGTTAGCAAAAAGATAATTAAACTGTAACTTCATTTTTAACTGTGATAATGATCTGTATGTTCACACAATACAAATTAATATCTCCAGCAAATATACGTCTGAAAAACAAAGTGACAGCATATTTTATTGTCAACATCGGTCATCTACTTTATGTAGGTTTCCTTTTTGATGCCAGCAAACTGAACCATACCGGCTGGGGTGGATAATTGGAGGGGGTGTTGTGCTTTATTTGGACCTCAACCCCAAACTCGTACGTACAAAAAGCTTTTAGCGCCCACCCCCCATGGAAACAACAAAGAAATCAAATAATTTAATTGATAATTGTGAAGTCACATGAATAAAATCGTCTTTTCTTTTACTGATCAGCACCGGGGGCATTTGTATTTTCGCCTTTTTAAAAGTGTAGTTTGCACAGGATTTTCTATCAGGGCATTGTGGATCATGTCCTATAGATACTAAATCTAGCGTAGGTGCAATCTCGAGCTTTTTTCGACGTCCCATCTCCACATGGCCCTTTTAACACCCCCCTAATCAAAGAATAATTTAATTCACGTTCTTGTAAATTAGTTGTAAATACTGACTGTCTCGTTAATTTACAGTCAGTACTGTAAAATAAGGAAAACGAATGCATCTTTGCACCCTTTTAATCTTTTTCGTTTTGTTCGTGGCTGGCAGGCAAAATCTTTGGATTGGTATATGTCACCAGAAGATGTCAGTAAGACGATTCCTCTCAGCAACAGTTCATTACAAAGGCATGTATGTGAAATGGCTGAGAATATTGAAGATAATTTTTGCAGCATATTAAAAATGTTAGCAGAATTTCCATTACAAATACTTGCTATTTGCTTCCTTAGGTTTGTCGCTTTTTGGAAAATCAACAGCACAAACTAACCATTGTGTCATTCGTTACCAACATGGTTGAACTAGTCACCTTCTTTTGTATTGTGAATAAAATAAAAGCCTACGCTCTCAATGATCGACTATTTAAAAAGCTATGTGCCGAGAACAATAAAGATTTTCTACTTCTTGCTTTTCTCTCTTTGTTGGAATTGTAGTTATAGTGTTGTTGTTCAACTTCGCTCCAAGCAAAAAACATTATTTCCACATTATTGACACAGAATCCTGTTCACTTTTAAACAAATTTTATAAAACTGAAATTACTTCACAAAGTTCATACGATGATCAAAATTTAGTTAGTAATAAATTCTTTCATGCATAAAATTATGTCTGTAAAAGTATTGCAAAGGTCTGTATCGTTGGATCAAAAACATCAACCCAATTTGTAAAATAAGGCTTTTGGTCTAATTCTGAACAATTATTTTATTGTTAATATGATGGGGTATTAAGGATGTGCTAATGGCCCCACAACAGGGGGTGATGGACGAAATAAGTTTAAGAACCACTGACATGGCTACTTTAACATTGACTTCTTAAATCTCCTCATTTTAACTCGGTTAACATATCTATATAGGTAGTCACGCTAAGCATTCATTTCTTCATCCTCTTCCGGATTCATAAAAATGAAGCGATAATTTGTTTAATATTTTATAAAATTTTCCTCAATTGTCTTTCATCGTCATCGAAATTAGGTTCATTTTAGATTTACGTAACGATTGCTCTCAAATACTGTTTTGTTGACACGCCCTTTAATATATAAAGCTTCTAAAAAAACTGAGCACGATTTCAAATGCGATAGTTTGGATTTGGACATGTTATGGACAAAGAGAGTGTTGGTGTTTGTAACCTTGTTTGTAAATTTATGGGTATGTTGAAAAAAGACAGAAAAAAACATTGATAATAAAAATACACAAGGGATTTTCTTGTCAGTAAAATAATAGAGATATTTAAACTTTGATATGCTAATTCTACATCTTTTGAGCAGGTTAAGTCGGAAGAGTGGATGGTGGGCTGCAGCCACCACCCACTCGCAGCCCACCGACCACTCACAGTCCACTGTCCACTTCCAGACCCCAATCGTTTGTAGCCTGTGTTATCGAAACCCCGTTAACGTTGCAAGCTGACAAACAGACGAATTTGTCCTGTCCGTCCAACTTGGTGATCAAACAAGCGTTACAGCGTTCGATTGCTGCGGGCATTGTTTAGAATAATAGGACGATGTAAAATTCAAGGAAGACGATCTCCACATAATTATATTATGTAGTAAAGCCTATCACGCTGTACGTGATTCTTGTTTACCTTAAAAGCGAACGTTTTGCATTTATTAAATCAAACAAATTACATTATTTTTGTTTAAATGTTGTTTGTATTTGGTGCTTCTCAAAATATGCTCCCTATGAATTTGGAATTCAGGTAAAAGGTAAGTTGAGTGTGTCACCATCTGGAAATGGTCTGGACCTGATTCTCATACCTGGGGTCACCGCATGCGCATCCTTCCCTCGTGTGATTCCTGCAAAAAAATGTCCGTTTTCTGATGTATCCAATATAGGTATGTTTTTATGAAAGTCTCGGGATTGTTCTTTGGTTGTGTTAAAATCAGAAGCAAGATATTGTTACAAAACGATTCTATTTTTGAACCCCTTTAGATTTATTGAAGCATGGTAGAAATTATATTTTCAAATTTGCTTTAAAGAAACAAAAACATTCATTTATTAGGCTGCAATTAAGTCAAACATGTATGCAAGTTTGGAAGCTGTTGTAATCCTCTTAGACGAGTTTGTGTTTGACAAGAAATGATAACATTGATTAGAACTTTCTAGCACTAATAATCGCAGCTCAAATTATATTCTTGTCAGACATGTCTTTCCAAAATGTTTTAAGAAATTTTTAGAAGCCAATGTACCTGGCATTGCCCGGGACTGCCTCCCGATACCATTGGTGTTTCCTATCTGTCGGTCTCCCGATCCCGATGGGACCCCAACTCCGATGGAATCTCGATCACGTCAGTATGCTGATCCCGGTGCTATCCCTGTCCCATTCTTATTGGGATTCCGACCCAATTGAGATCCCGACCCCATTGGGATCACGATCCCGAAGATATCCCATTTCCAAATGACATCTCATATTCCATTTGGAAGCAGACTACTGTGCTATCTGAATATGGTTAGTGTATGTGTAC
Source organism: Omphiscola glabra (assembly GCA_964017045.1). Classification (NCBI taxonomy): domain Eukaryota; kingdom Metazoa; phylum Mollusca; class Gastropoda; family Lymnaeidae; genus Omphiscola; species Omphiscola glabra. Next base: position 49,074,138 of record OZ024795.1, on the reverse strand, counting down.
TAAGATTGATCAAGATCCATCTATTCATGTAAGAGTATTTGTCGTTCATTTTATTGCTATAAGAAAAAAAAACAATTCATACCCCCCCCACCCCAGTATTTTATTCTGGATAATGATGGATATATGTGCCAAGTTTGGTCAAGATCCATCAATGTATGTAAAAGCCGCTGTGGAACAAACAGACAAACAAATTTTCACTAATATATGTATCTATGCATGAAATGAAATGATATGATTATAGACCCGGTATTTTATTAACAGGCAAAAACAACGGAAGAAGTATCGTGTTAAATTATGGTTTGTTTCAAAAATAAATTTTCATGCTAACACATCATTCGCTCAAATTATGGTTTGTTTCAAAAATAAATTTTCATGCTGACACATCATTCGTTCATCGTTTGCAATCAGTTCTGCTCGGAAGAGTTTGGCTGATTTTTAATGGGGGTTTTATGGTGTTTTAAAAAATCTCAAATAATCATCTCAAACTTACTAACTATCCACTTATTTATTATCACAATTAAATAGTTTCATGAACTAAATTTTCATGGAAAATTTTTTTTTTTTTTTAATTTGAAAATGTCACTATACTAGCAATCTATCCAAGCTTGTTGTCTGTCTCATTTTTTTGGTGCAAGTCGTGACTTCGACTTTTTATTTTACATTTTTATTTATCGCAAGATTTCTATACAAACTAATTGATTTTAAAACTACCTATCGAAACTTTGTCTGAGGTTATTTAATTCTTGCAAATAATAAATATTTTCAAAATAGGTAAGCTTGACAATAACTGTTGTGTACATTCTTAATTATTTTTTTAATATAAACACATTACTATGTAAGCTGCGCTAGTACTGAGATTCATGATTTGTTGCACATACCAATAAATAAAAAGAGAGAAATGCGGGGAGAGAATTTTTTTAATTTCGTTTACCACATTTTATTTTCGTTTTTTTCAAAAAGATTGCGTTAAACATTAATTTGTTGGTTTTTATCCATTATTTTTTAGAAGTAATTCAAGATGTTACAAATTTCATCATGGCAACCCATGACGTGGGTGATGGTCAACCTTCTTGTCACAGCTAACCCAGCACACGGACATGGACGACTGATAGAACCACCCTCTAGGGCGTCAATGTGGCGCCAGGGCTACGACTCACCAGCGAACTATGACGACAATCAACTTTTTTGTGGCGGTGTTGGGGTATGTTTAGAAATTAAGTAGAGATAGGTTTAGAAACTAAAATTATGTTATGTTTGGGTAGTTTTAGCAACCACAGTGATGTTTTGATTGGGTAGGTTTAGAAACAGAAGTTATTTTGTGTTGGGGTAGGTTTAGAAACTAAAGTTGTATGATTTTGGGGTAGGTTTAAAAACCGAATTAATATGTTGCTGGCTGTATATTTAGAAACTGAAGCTATTTGCTGGTGGTAGGTTAAGAAACTGAAATGTGGTGTTTGGGTAGGTTTAAATCTGAAGTTATTTGGTATTCTTGTAAGATAGGTGTATAGATAGGTTTTGAAACTAAAATTATGTTATATTGGGGTAGGTTTAGAAACAGCATTGATGTGGTACGGCGGTTGGTTTAAAGACTGAAGTCACGTGCTGGTGGTACGTCTAGAAACTGAAGTTATGTCGTGTTTGGGAATTTTAGACGTTTAAGGTGTAGGTGTAATGCGGTGTTTGGGGAGGTTTAGAAATAGAAGTTATGTTTTGTTTTGAAACGGATTTTTATGTGGGGCTGGTTTAAAATCAAAAGGGGTGTGTTTTGGGGTAGGTATAGAAACGGAAGTTATGTGGTTTGAGTGATAAATGAAGTTATGTGATGGTGAGCTAACTTTAGACAATGAATCTGTGTTGTTTTTATGTAACTTTAGAAACTGAAGTTATGAGGCGTTTTATTTTAGGTGTATAAACTGAAGTTTTTTGGTGTTGTGGTAAGTTTCGAAAAACCATGAAATAAAAATGGGGGTCAACGATAGTGGATCTAACTTAAGCAGGTCATTTCCTTTTTAGCATTCCATGAATGGAAATATCCACATACACAGGTAGTACCTATTTACTAAAAAAAAATGTCTTTATAATATAAAGATATTTATTATCTTCTTATATCAATTATAAAGGTTCCTATGAAGTAAAAATTAGGTATATTTTTTGATATATGAAACTGTTTAAGAATTATTATTCATGCAGCTCCGCGTGCGTTTTTATTTTCCCTGCGTGTAAGGTTTTAATTTGTAAAAAAATTAAAGTATCTTTCAGCAGTAAATTGTAGCCTTTGTCAACACTCTAACCAGCTAGAACTCCAACTTTATCTGCTCAAAAGATCACGGTTGCTTGGTTTATACTTGAAAACGTAGCAGACCGACGATCCAATACTAACTTATTTTCGCAATTATAATTTAAGTAGCGTTTTTTCAGGCCTGTACAACTCAAAGTGTAAGCCGGGCATTATATGCTTTATGAAAAACTTGTGCGTGTTAAAATAAATTAGGACATGGCTTGTGTGGGCAGAAGAAAATAGGTAAGGGGGAAAGCTTTTAAGAAAATAATAAGAAAGGATATTTCGTTACTTTGCGGGCCGCAAAGTGGGTGTTGGTGGGCCACATGTGGCGCGCGGGCCGTATGTTGTGCAGGGCTGCACTATTTTATTCCCTTACATAATATTAATAAAATTAGTATATTTCATAAAATTCGTTACTTTGTAGGAATGCACTATACCGGCTGTCAAAAACACTTTAAATTTAATGAATTCGCAAAATATCAAAATCAGTTAAGCAGGGGGTTTTCCCCAAACCGAAATACATGGCAAGTGGCCTACGAGACAAAAAAAGTATGAGGACCTCTGGTTTAGACAGTGAAATTATGTCGTGTTTGTGTATGTTAAGAAACAGATGTTATGTGGTGTTTTATGGTAATTTATGCTGTTGGAATTGCTGTAACCATTATAAAAAATATAATCTTGGTTAATATTTAATATATGCCACATTCAAATTGAGAACACTTCAACTAATAAGAGTATTGGGAAAACTGTGTATAGATGGATAAGTATTGTTTAAATCGTTTTGGCAAGCTTAGAATAGCAAATATTTCTTTATTTCAAAATAAATGACGATTCGCTCCCAATTTTTTAATGTTTTCAAAACGAAGTTTGGAATGGATGGCGTGATCAACACAGCATAGTGTTTTAATGTGTAGGTTGCATTTAGAGGCCTTAATCCTTGCTACGTCCCTGCTCCCAATACAAACAATGATGTTTAGAATAGGGTTTCCCAAAACATTACTTTCAACTGTTTAACGGACAAGTTTCGAAATGGCTTCCGTGATTGGCGCATAACTGGTACTTTTTAATTACCACGAAGACGACTTTTCGCTGACTTAATGAACTATGTGTGATTTTCCTTTCAGGTGCAGTACAGTGAAAATGGCGGCAAGTGTGGCGTGTGTGGCGATCCATGGAACGGTCCAAGAGAACACGAGGCAGGGGGCAGATACGCCAACGGCATCATCGTCAGAAAATACAAGGTTGGGGACGTCATCACGGTCACCGTAGAGCTCACTGCGAACCACAAAGGATTCTTTGAATTTCGACTATGCCCAACAGACAATCCATTCGAAAAAATCAAGCAGTCGTGTCTGAACAAACATGCCCTGCAAGTTGCATCCACCGGGGAAATCCGATACTATCTTCCCGGCGGCGGCAGCGATGCAATCAGCTACACGACTCAGAGGATCCAGATTGAGCTGCAGCTCCCTAACAAAATCAAATGCAGGGCGTGCCTGCTGCAGTGGAAGTACAACGCCGGTAACAGCTGGGGCGTCGACTCGGACGGCACTTCGTGTATCGGCTGCGGAAACCAGGAACAGTTTTATGGCTGTGCCGACGTGGCCATAGGTCACGATGACGTTGTACTCGGGAAGCCGGCTATCAAGCACCCGTGGTACTTCCAGGAGGAGACAGAAATCAAGTGGCACATAGGTGTCATCAAATACAAGAACAGTACTTCTTCAAGGTCTGGCGCTATCAGTCTTGTTCCGGGAGATCAATTTATCTATGTTCAGTTCCTTCGATTTGTAAACTTGTTATATTTCGTTGGAGGGTTTGGGGTACTCTTATGATGAACTTGGTGCTCAGATATGGCGTATGACTCAAATTTTTAGTTAAACATCTTTCCACGATACGAAGAAAAAATAATGTCTCTAATTGATGATCTCGTTTTATCCTAAGCAAAATAGAGTGAAAACTGTAGAGAACTATTTTCTTTTATGTCTGTAATCTGTAATATTTCATCTTATATTAAAATAACGTTACAAAAACGTTTTTTTTGTTAATCAAATACATTGAGTGAATCGAAATATTTCTTCGTGTTAAAGCAAAATATACTCATCAAAATCACAATTATTATACATCATATTCGATGCACTAGTTACATTAAAAATAATTGTATATTTCGTGCATGCGTATGAATTTAATTTTAAAAAACGAATAAAAATATAAATGAGTACTTAAATAAATCATAACCTTCAATAATTTTACTTTAAAAATATAAAAACATAAAACATTTAGTGATTTTTTGGAAAATAATCTGATTTTTTTTTTTTACATTGTCATTTTTAGCATCAAATTATCAGCTAATCGATATCGTCTCATTGGTATTGGTATTTCAAATCCGAATTAGCCTTCGTTCATACCTTTATTTCAGACCCCTCAGAATTCTTGTCGGCAGGTCATTGTATTTTGTTTATTCCTAGAAGCGAAATCTTTTTGTGTTAAGCGATTTTCGTTTGAAATGTATGAAAATTCAAAGTATTTTGTAGGGACCGCATTCTTTTTTTGTGTTAACCGATTTTTCATGTGAATAAATTTCGCCTTAAACGTATTTCACTGTAGCTATAACTGCAGCTGAGCAGTGGTCATTGTTCAATTCAATTTTATTTTACATTTAAATAAGATTAAGTATTTTTATTTTGTGTACACATATTCATCCATGAAACAGTAATTAAAGTATTGTTAATGGTGTTAACCTACTTTTGCCAACTAAAGGAAGATATTTTTCCACAAAACAAATCTAAGTTTTGTTGTCGTAGCAATTGCTAATTGTGGATTTGTAAGAAAAGGTTTCCATAGGAATATAATTAATTAATAGCGTTTATTATACGTGAGACATTAATTTTTAAGGCTTTGACACAAATTATATATTCTTTTATGCAAAACAAGATTGGGAAGGATTTAATAACAATTTCTTTTATTTTAAAAGTCGGGTATGCGCACAACAACTCGCCAACTTCTTATCGTAATGGGATGAATGGTAAAGGGACGCAAACGGAAATTATATTTTTATAGCACCAATTTACTGATACCCACCCAAAAACGGAATATTGAACAATGGTGGAACTAATCTAGAACCTACTTACTATGTAACATACAAACTGAAATATCACTCTTTGTATTTGATTAAATTCAATCCACCTATGGAATAGCTCTGTATAAAATTATAGTTATAAGGCTCTAATTAGAAAAAAAAAACAATTTAGGGCCACTGGCCCAAAAGGAATATTGTAAAATGTTGTTCTAATTTAGAAACATTTGCAGGATTGCGCATATCAATTCGCTAAAGTTTTATCGCAATCGGATGAATGGTATAGAGATGCATACAATAATTATACAGACAATAAAAGGGTGACAAACGCATGTAGGGCCCGTCCACAAACGAAATAGTGTAGAAGTGTTGTATTACTTCAGAAACCTACTTATTATGTCACACAAAGTTCAATGTTGCTATTTGTATATGATTAAAAATCTATCCATTCATGCATTAGCTCCGTTTGTAATTATATTTGTATAGATCATATAGGAAAAATAGAACAGGGCCTCTGGATCGAAAAGGAATATTTTTAAACGGTTGTAATCAATCAAAAATCTTTCCGGGCATGCGCAAAACATCTTACTAAAGTTTTATTGCATTCAGATGAATGGTATGGTATAAGAGCGCATTCGGTTTGAAATTATATTATATAGCTCATATATGAAAAAAACGAACATGGGGCCCATAGCTCAATACGGAATATATTAAAACGGTTGTTATGAAAACCTTTGCATGCGTACTCGCAACATCTCACTTAATTTAAGTTTTAGCGTATTAAGATAAATGGTGAAGGAGCGCAGAAGAACTTTTAATTTTACAAAGCTTATATTAGAAAAAAAACGGGCGAAAACGGAATATTTTAAAAGTTAAATACCCGGGTAGGTGGCCAACAACTAACCTAAGTTTAGTTGCAATCTCATGAATGGCGTGGGAGCGGATATGAGACATACAGACATACATTCATTTTTATATATATTGATTACTTATGATATGATTAGAATTATTGCACTATATCCAGAGGTTTTATAAAAGGATTTCACATATAAAACCAATTTATATTTATATCCACTTTTGACTGTAGGAGGGGCATTACTATTCTTTATGGTTTTTGTACAAAATGAAGATAAGGAGTTTATTTCTTTTTGTTTGCTACTTCTTCTAAAGAAATGTGATGCCATTTTTTTCAAGTGCTTGGTGGTTGAAAAAGACATGTCTGAAATCTTCTTCTTCTTTCGTCTTTTCGTCCTCGAGGACCCGCAGCCATCCTTCATTGACGTCTGTGATTAGGACATAGGCCGCCTACAAGAGCCCTCCAGGCATCACGATTCTGAGCCAATCTCTCAAAGCCTCCCCCTAGTGTGGCCAAGTTTCTTGATATCCGTTTCCACTTCACGGCGCCAAGTGTTCCTCGCCCTGCATCTTTTCCGTTTTCCTTGTGGGTTCCAGTTCAAGGGTTGTCTAGTTATGCTGGAGGCAGGTTTCCTGAGCCTCTCTTGTTCTACCGGTTATTGCGTTGTCCGCTGCCACAGTTTATGGTTGCTGATTCTGTCGGGCCAGTGAATCCCGAGAATCCTTCTTAAGCAGTTATTGATGAAGGACTGGATTCTCTTCATATTTCCAGCAGTTGTTCTCCATGTTTCTGCACCATACAGTAGAAACGGTTTCACTATGGTGTTGAAGATACTGATCTTCAGTTTGGTATTTAGGTGTTTGGAAGCCCAGACATTCTTGAGATGTTGGAAGGCTGCCCGTGCCTTTCCTACCCTTATTTTGATGTCAGCATCCGTCCCACCTTGATTGTCCACGATGCTGCCAAGGTAGACAAAGCTCTATACCTCTTCGAGCGCTTCCTCTTTGAAATCTGTGCTATAAATGATCTGTTTCCGAATGTACCTGTTAATCTGTCATAACCAGGCTGTGCTCAGGTTTCTTTTGATGCAAGACATGAAATATAATCTTCCTGATGTAGCTTTAGACTATTTTGAGTCAAACTGGTGGAGAAAGGCCCATTTATGGGCAGCATCATCCAATGCTGATGTTTAAAGACTCCATGCGACAACAGCAAATCACTTGGAATCTTATCATTCTTGTTTTAGTGTGATGACTGGTAATGATACATTACTACTGGTGGTTGGTGTATGACACTTTTAAAACCCTTCTCACAGCGCCAAAAACTGTGGTACTGATGGCTGACAGTGTTACTAAAAAAACAAATTAACAAAATGCAGGTCTAAAGTTTTTTTATTTTGAAACTCACCACAAACTAAAGAAAATTTAATATGACGGAAAAGAAAGGCTAAAGAAAAGATTAAGAAAAGGGACAATATCTGAAAAGAAACAAATAATACAGGTTAACAATGTCCTGACTAACATTGCATAACATAGCTTATAATAAACATGGTAAATAGCTACAAGTGGTGACAAAATACACCTAACTAAAAATAATGTATTCATTTCTGTTTTACAAAGTGATCTTGAAAGTTTTACTATACTGTTTTAATAATGTTAAATTACTATAAAAGAAATTACGCGGCAAGGTTAATATGTAGCACGTTCAGCGTCTTACATTCAGAACCAGTGTGACACGTGAGGGCTAACTTAAAGGTCTGTGGTACTGTCATCATGTAAGGGGTCTATGTAAGATGCACTCATAGCACGATAGGTACTGCGATCGTGTAAGGTATAATCACCGTTAGTTAAAAGACTTGCATCACTCAATTGTTTTGTCTTTGTAAGACCAAAGCGAATTGCGAAATGTCTAATTAATGTACTATTATCCTAACACATGCACCAGTTCCAATGTGAGATTTAGCACACGGCAGGAGAGTTAGCCTATTACACATATTCAAAGTACATTTACTGGTTTTATACTGTTGTATCAATAGCACATTGCAGTATGTGTAACCAGAAAAATAATTAATGTTATATTCAAGAACACATTAGTAGCTGATATTCTATTTAAGAATTCAGTTGACGGTTGTTTGTTCAACCTTTTTAAAATAGTATATTGGACGGCTGTAGGTTCATCCTTCAAAGTATCACTTAACAATTTCATTATGCAAAACAGAAAGATAAAGGCGCATTTTGCTTACACTTACAGAGCGTCAAAATGGGCCGCACTAACACTGACACCGGCGCAACTTTAGGGATGCGTTTGAAACTGACCAAAAACTGATTAGTGTTCGCTTTTAAAGGCTGTGCGGACATACGAGATAGCATATATGTCACACGATAAGTGAGACATTCTCGGCTTGCCATTCTGGCAATCTACCGGTGGTAAACTAACAACCATAACGACTCCAACCCAAATAAAAGTAAAACCTCGTTTGAGATATATGACCTTTTCAGTTTTGTCTCGGCTATCTAAGATAATATCTTATATTTCTCCAAGTTAAATGGTTTTTTAGATATTTAAATAAAATTGTTTGGGACCCCCACAAACGAATGTGAAAACTCTCTTTACTGCTTAATATTAAAATGTCCGGTAAAGATATAGACTTGTAAATATACTACGTTATGGCTCCGGTTTTCGTAGTGTAGCCTACGATAATCAAGAGCACAAAGCTGTATGTGTTGGGGCGTGCAGCCAAGGCCAAGTGCTAGTCTTTAGTATTGATACAACAAATATAAAAGATTGATGTCCTCAATATACAACATTATCCCGGCCATCTGACCTATACACCCTATCATACGGCATCAAGATGGCGGTATAATAACAACAAGTAAAAAAAAAAGAAGAAGAAAGGAATTCTTAATTTTTTTAAAAATTTGAATATAGGAGATCGTCATTTCTCTTAAGACTCTGGTTGAAATTTTTTTGTTTCACTTACATATTTCCCCTCTTTACAATGGGTTGTACAGGCAGAGGTAGTACCCCTCAAGGGGGAAAACGTTGTGCTCCTAGGCCTGGGAACAGTTCGTCCGCCTTGGTCCTCTCCTGCAACTAAATTGTCACCTGTGCAACACAGCAGCTGTTAGCATGCAACAGCGTCAATACCCTGGGCAACGGCTTCCTCTAGCCGGCTAAACCAGGCGAGGGTTCAACGGAGGAGAAGGCGATTACAGCAACGCACCGTGTAGTGTGTAGGGCAAGATGAGGCACGTAGATCATCTTGGTCATCCACTGCATCCGTACCCATCTCCAGTCGTCTTGACTTAGTCTTGCCACTGAACACGGTGAGTCCGGACGAGAGAGTGAGGTTGACGCTGCGCAACTCTTCCTCACTTTAAACAAAGTCACCCGCGCAAGTCATCAGTTATCCTTCCCATTATCCCAAATCCTGTGGCGACTGGCACGCTCTCCCAACACTGTCATCTCCTCCACACCGACTGCTGACAAACTCATAATTCTTGGAGATTTTAATGCACGTGTCGGCAGTGACTACACCTCCTAGGGTGTTGTGGAAGTATGGTGTTGGAAAGTGCAACAGCAACGGCCTACTGCTACTACAGACCTGTGCTGAACACGGCCTTCTAATAACAAACACCACATTTAACCTGCCTACGCGCAACAGGACCTCCTGGATGCACCCCGTTCTAAAAACTGGCACCTAATAGATTATGTCATCGTCAGAAATAGGGACCGACATGATGTGAGAGTGACTAAGGCCATGTGCGGCGCAGAATGCTGGACGGATCACCGCCTCATCGTCTCAAAGTTGAAAATTCACATCCAACCTAAGAGACGACCTCAGGCCACCAAAGCTCCGAAACGCCTCAACATCAGTAAGCTGAAGATCCCTGATGTAAGACAAACCTTTGTTGACACCCTGGATGAACGCCTTGATTCCATAACACTGAACAACCAGGACGCGGAAGCAGCGTGGACCACACTTCGTAAGACGTTGTATAACACAGCCGCTGAGCGCCTCGGACCCTCTATCAGAAACACAGGGATTGGTTTGATGAAAACAACACAGCAATCCAAATGCTACTTGAGCAAAAACGTCGGGCGTACAAAGCCCTCCATGATGACCCAATGTCAGCAGCAAAGACTGCTGCACTGAGGAACATCCGCAGCAAGGTCCAATTACAACTGCGCCAGATGCAAGACTCCTGGTTGAATGCGAAAGCTGATGAGATTCAAGGCTTTGCAGACAAAAAAGACATGAAAAACTTCTACAGTGGCCTGAGAGAAATCTATGGAGTTACCACCTTAGGCTTTTCCCCTCTCCTTAGTGCAGACGATTCTACCCTCATCACAGAAAAGGAAAAAATCTTGGAACGATGGGCGGAACACTTTAAAAATGTGCTGAATACGCCTTCCATCATTAATGATGCCATTGAAAGACTGCCCCAGGTCCCAATGAACAAGTCACTTCGGTCGAGATACAGACAGCAATCCGTCAAATGTCCAATGGTAAAGTACCTGGCTCCGACATTTCCTGCCGAAATCTACAAAGAGGGTGGACCAGCGTTGACCTCAAAGATGCCTCCATTATCCATCTGTACAAACACAAAGGAAACCGCCAGGCCTGCGACAATCACCGCGGAATTTCACTGCTGTCCATCGCGGGCAAGATCTTGGCCCGAGCCCTTCTGAACCGCCTTAATGCACATCTGGAGCGAGGTCTCCTACCCGAAAGTCAATGTGGTTTCCGAAAAGAACGAGGAACTATCGATATGGTGTTTGCTGCCAGGCAGCTCCAAGAGAAATGTCAGGAGCAAAACATGGACCTATATTTCACATTTATTGACCTGAATAAGGCTTTTGACAGGGTCAATAGAGATGGCCTGTGGAAAATCATGAAAAAGTACGATGCCCAGAAAAATACACCGCCATCATCCGTCAGCTGCATGATGGCATGATGGCCAGAGTGCAGGACAACGGTCAGTCATCTCAAGCATTCCCTGTCACAAATGGTGTGAAGCAGGGCAGTGTCCTGGCTCCCACGCTCTTCAGTATTATGTATTCTGCAATGCTGTCTGATGCGTTCAGGGACCACCACGGGCTTGCCAATCCGTTTCCGCACCGATGGATCGGTCTTAAACCTAAAGAGGCTTCACGCTAAAACATACCACCATCAACGAGCTTCTGTTTGCGGACGATTGTGCGCTCATTGCTGACTCTGAGGCTTCCATGCAGCAAAGCGTTGATATCTGAGGCCTGCAACAACTTTGGACTAACAATCAACGCGAAGAGGACTGAGGTACTCTATCAGCCAGCTCCCAGTAGGCCCTACACTGAACCCAACATCATCATCAGCGGACAGCGTCTTAACGCGGTGGATAAATTTACTTACTTGGGCAGCACCCTCTCCAGATCTGTCATCATTGATGATGAAATGAATGCCAGACTTGCAAAAGCTAGTGCTATATTTGGCAGGCTTCGCAGCACTGTTTGGGACAGGAGAAGTATCAGACGGGAAACGAAGATCAAGGTCTACAGCGCAGCAGTCCTCTCGACATTGCTCTACGGGTGTGAAACGTGGACAGTCTACCAGCGTCACGCTAAAAAACTGAACCATTTTCACACAACCAGCCTCAGGAAACTCCTCGGCATCAGGTGGCAAGACAAAGTTCCTGACACAGAGGTTCTCGCTAGAGTGAACCTACCTAGTATCTTCACCACCCTGATGCAGTATCAACTCCGTTGGATGGGACACGTTGCCCGTATGGAAGATCACCGGCTCCCTAAACAAATATTCTATGGTGAGCCGACAGGCAAGCGCTCCCAAGGAGGTCAAAAAAAAAAAGTCACAAAGACTCACTGAAAGTGGCACTAAAGGCCTTCAGCATCGACACTACACAGATCACTCAACCATTACTTCTGCACTTTAATGAAGAAATTATACAAACAATTGTTTACTGTACCAACAAGGAAGGCGAGAAAGTAAAAGGAGACAAATGGCAAAGAAATGAAATGACATAATTGAATGATTTTATTTGCTGCCTAATTTATACTGGCCCCTAATTTATTTTATAAAGAACAGCTGTATAACAACAAAACAAAAACAAATGCATCTTCACCCCAACCACACCAGAACCTTTACATGTCAAGCCATGGACGGCAGCCAGCAGCTTCGTTTATCTGTCAGAAGTTAAATCAGTCGGGAGAGTAGAATTTAAAGAGATGTGTTTTGAGTGCAGGTTTGAAGGCTTGGGTGATGGGTATATTGCGGATGTGTAGTGGCAGATCATTCCATTGTGTGGGAAAATTGTTTCACAAATTATGCACCGGTGTGGTAGAAAAAGACTTGCTCTCCAAAAATAAGTCTCTTACTCTTGCTTTACACAATTGCATCCTTTAAGATTTTCATTCCAACTACCTTGTGAATAAGGTCAAGTAATAAGAAAGATTGTTGAAAGGAGATTCGAGATATCAGGAAAACAATCAGTGTCCGCATGTATGACTCCCAGTGCCAAGGAAAATGTTTAAAATTGTGATTTTGTTCTGATTAAGCAAAGCTCTCTTTAGAGGAATAGTTGAAATTAATTCATTGTGAATGAAATTTTCATTATTTAGAATACCTAATTAACTCATAAAATACTTTTACTTTTAACTTGAACAATACACATAAATATTCTTAATTGTTTTAATAATTAAATGAATATTATTACTTTTCTAAAATTGAAATGCAAATAATAAATGTATCTTTATCATCTTGATTACTAGATAAACAATAATTGATCTTCGTACATGGCTTAAAACTAAAAAAGAAGATTAGAAAAAATCTACCGCTACTAAGAAATTTAACTAAGCAAAAAGAAAAAAAAAACTAATAGAATAAAACTATAAATCTTTGACTACAACCTTTGCTGAAAACGGCATTCCAATAACAAACACCACCATTAGCCTTCCTACGCGCAATGGTATCATCTGGATCCACCTCCGTTCACGCTAGCACCTAACCTAATACATTATGTCAACGACGGAAATATGGACAGGTATAATGATAGACGCGCGTGGCAGAATGATGATGTCTAAAAGATTAATATTCATATCCAAATGGACATTTGAGACAAACGATTTTTTGACTCCCTGGATGAACGCCTTGATACCATAACACTGGACAACCATGACGTAGAACCAGCATGGACCACACTTCGTGAGAAGGCGTATAGCACAGCCGCTGAGCGCCTCGGACAAGGAAACACCAGGAAACACAGAGATTGATAAAAAAACAGAGCGATCCCAATGCAAAAGAGTCGCGCGTACAATGCCCTCCGTGATGACTCCATGTCAACAGCAAAGACAGCTGCGCTGAGGAGCATCCTGAGCAAGGTCTAGTTGCACTGCATCGTGTGGATGACATTCAGGGCTTTGCAGTAAAAAAGACATTACAAACTTCTACAGTGGTCTAAAATAAATGTATGGAGTTACAGCCTCAGACTCCTCCCCTCTACTGTGCAGACTCATCACATACAAGGAAAGATGGGCGGAACACTTTGATATTGAGCTGAATTCGCCTTCTATTATTAATGATGAGGCCTTCTATTATTAATGATTAAAAGATGTCATAGGTCCCAACGAACAAGATAGAAATCCGTAAAATTTCAAATGGCAAGCCACCTGGCTCCGACATGATTCCTTTCTAAATCTACAAAAATAGTGGAACAGCGATGGCGGATAAGATATTGCGTGTATTCCAGATCATCAGGCAGATGGAAACTGCACCTTAGGACCTCAAAGAAAGGAATTACATCGCAGGCAAGATCTTGGCCCGAGCCCGTATGATGCGCCTGAATGCACTTTTGGAACTAGATCTCCTACTCGAAAGTCAATGCTGTTTCCGAAAAGAACGCGGAACTACCAATACGGATTTTGGTGCCAGGCAGGTCCAATCAAGGGAAATGTCAGTAGCAAAATACGGACATGGTCAATAGAGGTGGCCTGTGTAAAAACATAAAGACGTATGCCCAGACAAATTCATAAAATCAACGAGCTTATGTGCTGATGATTTTGCTCTTACACTTGAAATGAGCTTGTCAAATGAGCTTGTTTCATAACTAGAAGGCAATTTTTTTTTTGAGGCTCAACGACTAAACAAACATACTCCGATATCCACAACATTACAAACAATATTTTAAACCAATAATTTACACACTAAAACAAATTGATAAAAGTCAATATTCAGTTACCATTTCTGTTACTGAATAAAAGAAAATTTCCTACAGTTAAAAGGATTGTCGCTGAATAAAAAGGTTTTCTGAAGATAATTTCAAAAATTATTTACACATGTTTAACGAAATAGCTCGAGAAACGGATTCCATTATCGAGGAAAACCTGATACAATACATAGGAGCTAATATTTACTTTAACTCGGGCCTCACCACATCTTGTATGTATCGCTCCGTGTGTGCCTTAGATGAGAACTTAAGTAAATACTGCGTCTTTCTTTCTTATACATGTCGCTTCAGTTCTATGAACAGAAAAAACGGGAGACTTTTGTTCCAGGTAGTAAAATTCTTTAGCGAAAGGCATCTCAAACTAAATGAGAAAGAACACAATAATGTTTGGTAAATTTATCAGAACAAAATTTAAACTTTATCAATTTGAAATTACTTGATGCTTTATCTTTCTTTTATATGGTTATTGTTTGCTAACCAATACAGAAGGAAAATCCTGAAAAACAATACACCTGGCCTTCTTGTTGCAAGAATGTTGTACAAAATAAGGGAACAAAATTTTTTAAACAATGTAATTATATATTATTTTATTATAGATTTTGTTAATTTAAATAATGAATAGTGACAATATATTAGCGGAAATAATTTAGATATAATTTTATTATAGATATTGAATATTAGATATTATAGATTTTGTTTAATCATGTGGGTAACCCAGGGGTGTGCAAACTTTTTGCGCGGAGGGCCACATTGACAAAGGTAAAGCTATTGGGGGGCAGCATGTATATTATGTCCAATTTTGAAATATCGATAAACATTTCCCTATATTAAAATCGGTAGTTTCGCATTTTAGCATTACATGACAAAAGTCAAGGACTGATTAAAAAAATAGAAAATTAGAAAGAAATTTTATCAAAAATGTTTTTAAAATCATAACGGTGCATGAAATTCTGTAAAATTCAACAAAATAACTTAAAAACATAGTAATTTTTTTAAATTTCTAAATGCCTTCGAGGGCCACATAATATCAGTTGCCGGGCCGCAGGCGGCCCGCGGGCCGTAGTTTGCCCACCCCTGGGGTAACCGCTGCTTGAAATTTTAACATACACTACATCCATTTTAAAATAAGCTTTCAATTTACCATCAGTTTCCGCGACTTCGCATGCCACGATTCTATAAAATGTGTTTTATTCGCAGATACGCAAAACAGAGATAAAAAATTTTAGAACAATAAATAACAAAGTAAATAAATTCATTCCGGCTCATAACATTGATAATGATGAGAACCGCTGATCTTTGTAGATCAAAATGTTCGCGAGTTTTAGTGTAAGCAATATAGATATGTCAGCTGGGACTTTCAGGAAGTAGTTTAGTGACTTGAGATTTTAACCAAATAAGTTCCACCATTTGACCTATGTTACATTTCTAGTTTACATTTTTTGTGTGCATACTGTAAGCTTTCCCGCAAAAAGTATATTTTTCTAATACTTAAAGTATTTCGGTAAGTAGTAGATTTTGTGTTAACTGAATGGGGGAGTTTAAAAAGCGTGATTATATGTTGAAGATGGTACTTGATCCCTCTTTTAAAAGTTCAGGTTCGTTTCGGTCTCCAACAATAGCTTTAGGTCGTTCGGTAATTGAAATTTGGATTTAATTTATATATATATTTAGATAGTTAGTTAGATAGATAGATAGATAGATAGATAGATAGATAGATAGATAGATAGATAGATAGATAGATAGATAGATAGATAGATAGATAGATAGATAGATAGATAGATAGATAGATAGATAGATAGATAGATAGATAGATAGATAGATAGATAGATAGATAGATAGATAGATAGATAGATAGATAGATAGATAGATAGATAGATAGATAGATAGATAGATAGATAGATAGATAGATAGATAGATAGATAGATAGATAGATAGATAGATAGATAGATAGATAGATAGATAGATAGATAGATAGATAGATAGATAGATAGATAGATAGATAGATAGATAGATAGATAGATAGATAGATAGATAGATAGATAGATAGATAGATAGATAGATAGATAGATAGATAGATAGATAGATAGATAGATAGATAGATAGATAGATAGATAGATAGATAGATAGATAGATAGATAGATAGATAGATAGATAGATAGATAGATAGATAGATAGATAGATAGATAGATAGATAGATAGATAGATAGATAGATAGATAGATAGATAGATAGATAGATAGATAGATAGATAGATAGATAGATAGATAGATAGATAGATAGATAGATAGATAGATAGATAGATAGATAGATAGATAGATAGATAGATAGATAGATAGATAGATAGATAGATAGATAGATAGATAGATAGATAGATAGATAGATAGATAGATAGATAGATAGATAGATAGATAGATAGATAGATAGATAGATAGATAGATAGATAGATAGATAGATAGATAGATAGATAGATAGATAGATAGATAGATAGATAGATAGATAGATAGATAGATAGATAGATAGATAGATAGATAGATAGATAGATAGATAGATAGATAGATAGATAGATAGATAGATAGATAGATAGATAGATAGATAGATAGATAGATAGATAGATAGATAGATAGATAGATAGATAGATAGATAGATAGATAGATAGATAGATAGATAGATAGATAGATAGATAGATAGATAGATAGATAGATAGATAGATAGATAGATAGATAGATAGATAGATAGATAGATAGATAGATTAGATAGATAGATTAGATAGATAGATTAGATAGATTGATAGATAGATAGATAGATAGATAGATAGATAGATAGATAGATAGATAGATGATAGATAGATAATAGATAGATAGATAGATAGATAGATAGATAGATAGATAGATAGATAGATGATAGATAGATAGATAGATAGATAGATAGATAGATAGATAGATAGATAGATAGATAGATAGATAGATAGATAGATAGATAGATAGATAGATAGATAGATAGATAGATAGATAGATAGATAGATAGATAGATAGATAGATAGATAGATAGATAGATAGATAGATAGATAGATAGATAGATAGATAGATAGATAGATAGATAGATAGATAGATAGATAGATAGATAGATAGATAGATGATAGATAGATAGATAGAGAGAGCTGGCTGGTCAGTGTCGTGTACCATCTTTGGCAATGGGAATGACTATGGGTTTTTGAAATCTATTAATGAGAATCAGCAATATTTCCGAATGTTTTACCAGGATGGTCTACATTTCGTTACGGGCCTCTTCAGAGCCTGGCGCTTTTTGTCATTTTTTACTTTCTGAGCGCGTTCTGCAAATCTGAAAATTTCTTGGTAGTCTCAAGCTGTGTCCATTAGGTTTTGGATAGGTTGGCTTTTGTCAATCTAATTGGCATTCTTGTTAATTACTGCAAAGTGCTTTATTGAGCGTCGATGCTCTCTCGGCGTAATTCGCTTCATTGCAATTTGAGGTCCTTAATGGTTTGGGTTTTTCTATGCTGTCCCCATCCAAGAGAGATTAGCTAATAGTCGTCATACTTTATTATTTTTTTAGCGATAGGGAGTTAATTTTGTGCTGATACGTATGCTATTTTTTGTGATTATGTTTTCGCCCCTTTGAATCATAGCCTGGATATAAGGTGTTTTCTCCCAAAAGGTTCCTTTGGTGGTTCGGTTGTTTCTTTTTAAATTGTAGGGCTTGTTCGTATAAATTCGTTCTCGTAAAATCGCTGACTGGACTTACGTAGGCCTGTTATTCGTAAAGCAGGCAGTGTTGGTGTAAACCAGCGGCATCACCCTTTTGCCGCGCCACGTAGACATGTGGATCGGAGGTTTATGCTCATTGAAAAAGTTTATCATGAAATATCTAGCCTATCAAAGGTACAAGCCAAAACAGTTTCTATTACGTCTTTCCTATCTTTTTCGGCGCATCGATGTTCATTGATTCGTAGCTAGGGTTAGTGTCGCCCGCGGCGGGCCACAATTGTTACTGACGTTTTGTCAGTAACAACTCTGCAGTTTGACCATAATGTGACCAATCTATAAAAAGAAGAAAACGCCCGAGGTGGAACGCCCCCATATATGAACTGATGTATATAAATATATTCTGGGAGGGAAAGAAATAGAACATACTCTTCTTTAGTCAGAAAATCAAGATTGCTTTATGATGTATTCACAGTGAAAGGCATTGACCCGGAACGTTCGTTATACTGCGGTGTTATTCTTCAAGCTTTATCATATCCTGGTCCTCATATTTCATGAAAGATATTGAGAGAGAGTACGCAGGGAGGGGGGGGGGGGGCATTTCATTTAAAATAAATAGCTTCTAATCATGTATTCTCTTTACTTAGTAGTTTTTTCAAGTAGGAAAAATTGTGGAAGACTGGGATCTGCCCATTTTTAATCATCTCGCAGCTTAAAAGCTTAAAATATCCAGTGGTAACTTCCTCCACTCCGAATTTAAAAAATAAAAACGGTTTTTAACATTAACATTTTAAATAAAACTAAGTATTTGTTTAAACTACTTTAGGAATATTTAAAATAAATACTTCCGTTTAAAAAATAGTTTGGCCCACAAAGATATTTTTAAGTCTGAAATTTAAAAAAAAAAACAGTTATTTTTAAAGATGAATTTTAAAGATCTATAGGCTAAAGAATATTGGTGGTATTCACAAAAGTGATATTTATATATTTTTATTATACGAGATAAGGAATTAAAAGCAGTTTAAATTTCCACAAACTATTTGCAGATTTAAGGGTTCATTAACATTTATTTTACGACAACTTTTACTATCAATTACTAATTAGAACTCTTTCAAATACTTTGTAGCTTCTCCCCACATATTTTGGCTATAAATTATGGAATTGATTAGAATATTGAATAATTTGTACTTAAAAAATATAAACTCCAACTTTCATTGATTTGCCACATTATTAAAGACAACGTTATCCCAACCAGAACTTTTACCCTCAACGCATTCACTCATACGCTTCAACCCACGTTAGGTTTTTTCTATCACTGTTAACTAAGCGAACTCTATTCGTGGTTTTCATTACTCGAATTCATTCCTGATGCCTGATTTTCCTTGCTTCAGAAGCTATTTATGTTTTCCCTGTACAATGCTTGTGTCAGGTTAATTACATCTTTTTCTATTGTACTTTTGTCCGGTACCTACGGACATATATATAAATATATGCGTAAGTCATATCCGACGTAAGGCACCCACTGTATCAATAATAAATATGCCACTGGTCAATTGGCAATTTCAAACTTGTCGGCTAAACTCAAAAGTTCTGAAAACACTGATAGGGATAACCCACCACATTTTATCGTTCAATACAAAATATATCAATTTCGCCACAGTATATCATTTTGTTTAAAGAAATAAATGTTTCAATATATATTGTGATAGGTAAATCGATATTTTAAAGAAAGGAAAGGTAATTAAAATTAAAATGTTGAAAAAAGGAATCAAATCATCAGACCTAAACAAATTAAAATTTCTGCTGCTTTTCAGATTTTATGTTAGACACTTTGCAACAGCGTATGAGTTTTCTGTAGACTACAAATTTGCTCGACAAGAGAGTACCTGTCTCTAATTAGCTACTTTTTTCGTTTTCTGTTATCGTCGTTCGTCATGTTTTCCCTTACCCTTGGTATTTTTTTTTTGAATGATTGAAGTGAGTGTGATTTATTCTTTAAGTTGACAAGTAGCCAAAAATTGTGAACGGGGGGGGGGGGGGGGGGGGGTGTTGCTGGTACAGATAAAAATATCCAACCATTTTATTACTACTCTACACGAATAACTTTGATTAATTTTTTATTCACTATTCACCTATGCTGTCTCACTTGTCAAATTTCTTATTTTTCAAGAGACGCATCATCCTACATCTATGACCCCCATCTGCAAACAAGTAAAGCCTCACGATATATTTACAGAAAATACTAACAAAAAGATGGCATCTCTCACGTATTCGGTGTTTGCCTTTTACCTAATACACGTCTTGGATCCAGCTGAGGGTCATGGGCGTCTGTATGAGCCGCCTTCAAGGGCGTCGATGTGGAGACTTGGATACAAGACACCACCAAACTATGATGACAATCAGCTGTTTTGTGGAGGATTTCAGGTATTTACGCATTTGATTTTTTTGAAGTTTAAAAAATTTAGTCCAAAAAAATCTGTAGTTAGTTGACTGTCGACCAGTGGGAACATTTTTTGTGGCTTAACCCTAGACCGTTAGGCATGAAACAAAAACGACGTGATTCAGTTGGCATTTCTGTAAAAAAAACAAAAAACCTGGAAATATGCGTGACTATTTAATTAGGAGACTGTAACTACGAGGAGTAAAAAAAATGGCTACTCACAACTGAAAATGTAAATAATACTCACAGTCAGTAACAATCAACAATGTGTAATGAATTTCCGTCGGAATTTGTTGGAGCAAAATGATCTTAGTGTTGCTATTATTTACAGCTGTCCAATTAACTAGCGACGCGTTGAGTGTAATGCAGAGACTAGATCGGCAACCATCTCATTCTATGCTGTTTACGCAAAGTACTTGGCATACGTTGCCATGAATAAGTACAAAAGTCCTACAAAAGTTAATAGATAATATAATAAAATTAGCAATATGCAGGCTTATTAAATATACTATTTTCTAAATGTTTTATATTTTTCCAGCTGCAATACGCTGTAAATGGTGGGAAATGTGGCGTGTGTGGCGATCCTTGGAACTCAACCCCGAGACCCCATGAAGCCGACGGTCCATACGCAACAGGCACGATCGTCAGAAAATACGCTATAAGTGGTATTATCACCGTTGTTGTGGAACTTACAGCAAATCACAAAGGCTACTTCGAGTTTCGACTCTGCCCAAGTGACGACCCCAAAGCGGTGAAGCTCCAAGACTGTTTGAACAAATATCCCTTGGCCAGTAACACGACCAGGGACACGAGGTTCCAGGTGCCATACGGTGAATATCTTACCACGCAGATTCTAAGGTACGACCTCCAGCTGCCTAAAGGTATCAAGTGTCGCGCTTGCATGCTACAGTGGAAGTACAACGCCGGGAACAGCTGGGGGGTGGACCCAGATGGCACCGCATGTGTGGGGTGTGGTAACCAGGAGCAGTTCTACGGATGTTCGGATATAGCGATAGGGTACGATGACGTGGTTCTGGGGGTTTCTTCTATGTCATTTGATTATTCCGTTGCATCAACACCGTCTCCGTGGGGCCCGAAGGTAAACTCGAGCGATAACAGCAACAAAGACACTATGTATACATATTGTACTCATGGCAAGGCCCCATCATTACATTGCAGTAACCTAACTCTTATTTTCTTGGCTATGTTCGTATTAAATCTCAGATTGATTTAGTAGATGTTATTTAGATATTAAGGTCGCCAAATAAGAAAGACATCGCAAAAAATAAATATACTTGTTAAAATACTGTTGAATTTTTTTTAAAATGCAGCCGTGTATGTTATCTTAAGGTTGTGTGTGACCTTTGAATAACGGTATTATGCATGAAAATTCATTTATGACTTAAACTATAAACTTTATGAATTATATATAAAATAAAATGTTTGTAATATTATCAGTAATGTTCTTCTTGTGATAGCAATAATTCATTAAACCACTTTTTAAAACTTTTGGTATGACTGCTTTTTTACAAATTTTGTTCTATTCAAGTTGTGATATAGTGAATTATTTTCTATTCTAAAGTTTTCTTTTTATGCTGTACAAATGACAATAAATTTAAACCTTTTAGATATATTTTGCTTCTAGTGTGTCTTATTTCATCAAAATCATCCTTCTCCCCAACTTCACATTGCACTGAGCTTCTTTTTTTAAAAAATGTTACTGATTTTTTACCTTTGTTATGGGTGTCCTTTTACTTCTTGTATATTTGCACCAGTGAGTCTTTCCGTATCCTGGTACAGGAACGTATTCGCTATACTGTAACTGTTGTTTCCAAAGTTTTCGTTATTAAAGACACAACAGTATATTCTCTGTATAACGTAATCAAAGATCAAGCAACAGCCTGTTCCTGTCAATGGATTGAAGACAACAATGCACTCTCAAGACGAAATAGGGCAGCAGATTTCGCTGCATACTTCTTAGAAAATGAGAGGTTAACCCTATTTTTGTAACACTTGGTACCAACAAATTGTCGACTGTACAATTCAAAAAGCAAAATCAAGTTTCATTATATCCCAAATTATAAAAAAATATTTTTATGGATTCCATTATAAACATTCCATTTGTACTCCATGAACAGAAAAACAATTTAATCATGTTTCGTTTTCTTTACTTACATAGGACACTGGGACGACTTGACATAACAGTACAATATGAGAACATGCATTAGCTTCTCAAAATTATGCCCTTACTCGCAAGGACCAAACAAAAGAGGAATCATTGCCCAAATGCCAACACTACGGCAGAAAGCAAGTACGGCAATTTGTTGTACTGCATTATGTTTTGTGCCTTTTGGCTTCATCAAAAAATGTCCCACGCAAACTTGTTTCATCAGGTCAGCTCCTGTTTCTAGAGTGGACACTTGCATACTTGGATACCTTCATATAAACTGTTCTAATTACTCATCTGAAAGCCTTTCTACAGGGGCCAGTAATGGTACCGCGTATAGAAACACAGTATTTTACAACATGCCAGTCATGATGGTGAACACCACCCATGTATGCGATGTATTTAGATATCAAGTTAGGTATTTTGAATATGCGTGTTTCCTTCCGGCCTGTACACACCGCTTAACTTTATGAAGAAACTTTTGGTGGTGAACTGTCAACAGACGAGAAGTAAATCTGACGTTCTGTCACCACGTTAAGATTTCTACAATATATACAACAAAATATTTGTACAGATACCGCGATAAAAGTTGAAACAAACAAGGGGCAGGCTGTGCTTCATCACCAAAACCCCAGATTAAAACGACTCAAGGGCAGACCTAGGTCGAGATAGATGGACGACGTGGAAAAAGATATGCACCAAAAGTATTAGTGCGCTGGAGAGAAGAAGTGAGGCTTTAGCGCCACAAGAATGTATAGATGGATGGTATACAACTGCACCCCGTTACAAATATTTTAACGCAAACTAGATGAAATAATAATCTCAATAATCTATGTATCACATTTTTGTCTATTTAAGGTAAAATACACCTAAATCTGATACTCAATGTACTTTCGTTTTGCCTTTTGAATTTCTCTATCTTAGAAAATTAATATGCTATACCTCTGAGAGTGCTGAACCCATACTCCTGTTATCGGTTGAGGGGCAATTTGTGATGAGGACAAAGATCTTTGAAAGAACACTACCCGTAAAAAAGAATTTAGGAAGCTTGATTTGCCATATTTTTAAGGAACTTTGTGTTGAGACCCATTTTCGTAGCTTTGATATTTTTCCGACCCCCTTTCCCCGAAATATAATTTTTTTTAATATTACATTGAAGAAGAAAAACAATTTAAATTTTAATAATTTTATATTGATAAAAATTATAGTAAATAACCCACTCAGTCAATGTCATAGTCTACAAAATATTTTTTATTTTCAATGTCGTAAACACAATTACGCAATCAAACTTTTTTTTCCAATGTTTCTCTTTAAATGCTAAGAAGAGCAAAATCGCTGGAACGAACCTGTCTCATTGACGCATGCAAAATACGTCAAAATAAGTTTAAGTTTTCTGAAAGACATCCTGCAATTAAAACTGCTAATGATACTAAAAATTGCAGTTTCGGAAATATGTAATTTCTATAAAACAATATGATCCCAAAGGAGTTTCTGATAGAACTTTCTGTGAAATATTGATCTAATCGTATGTTATAGGCGTCTCGATTATTTTTCATTCATCTTTCTGGTGAATGAACTTAACCAACCACAGTTGTGTTCGGCTGCGCTATTTGTGCTAACTAAAAAAAAAAGTAAATATAATCTATGGTCTATTGGAATTTTGTAGAACTGTTTAGAAATATCGAGAACGGAATACAATGCATAAGACAATTTAACGCCTAGAGAGAGGAGGAGACGAAAGATATTTTAGAGGGTTTGCTATTTTTGCTATAGAGATGCGTTTACTGTGACTGTGTAGATTCCTTTTTATCATTGTAGCTTTTTACAAAAGTGTATCCTTCTTCAGCATTGTACCGGTACAAGCCAATCAATATAATGTGTCAATAGATTTAATTATATTTCTTTCTTTTTTGATAATTTATAATTGACGTAATAAAATTATTAAATTAAAATATCCCTAATTTTGGTATCGTCTTCTCCGTTATAGTATTATACCTATGACATCATCTTCTATTGTGTACTGTTTTAGAACGAGCCATATACTTAAAAAGGAGATTAATTTTTCCATACTGATAACAGAACGTAACAATATTGGGTTGCTTAACTTTGGATACTTGAATCCATAGTTTTATTTCTCATTTGCACCAATAACAAAATGGATTTCTTTGTCCTGAGATAATTTGAAAGTAACTTTATTACACCACTAATAAATTTCGTGTTTGTCTGTGGATTTTGATCCACTGTTTAATTTACTCACACTAGAATTATTACACAATACCATGTTAAATACTTGTCATAGGCAGGGATTCTTTCAGACATAACGAACATGATGAGAAAGTACTGCCTACTACAAGAGAAAGACTGGGATGCAGAAAATAAAAAATGCATTCAAGAATCACTTTGATTCAGCTCATTCAAAATTTAAAACTTTCAACACGTAAATGTTAACGACACCCACTGAAGGACATTTGAACTTTTCAGTTTAAAACTAAATTTTTAACGCCGCTAATTTGGCTAAATCACATTAAATATTCTCAATCAGAAATTAGCGTTTGGTAAGACAAAAAGTCCAAATTCAAACAATTTGCTTCCGGGGACTAAGTGCTTGTACTTTTGCCTATACCAGGAAGTCACTGCATGCTAGATATTTTGTCCAAACACAAAAACTAATGTTAACACAATGTTAACTGTACTTATGTACTTAAAGAAAATATTACTGAAACCTTTGAGTGTCCCAACTGGTTAATGAGGAACACACCTTAGAGGAAACTCGGGGGCTTCCACAAGGGTTTTCCTCAACGTCCGCCTGACGGCTCAAATTCGTGCAAATAGTTCAAAGGGGTAATTACGTGTGAAAACCTCAACCTTTCGGGCAGAAGGAAGGTCCGGCGGTTACAGGAAAACCTCCCTGGTATGTGGAAGCAGCGGAAAATCCGCCCCTTAAAAATACCAGCTGGCACAGAGGCTAGCTGCGCAAAGTGCGCCGACGCCCTTAATAAACATTTTGCTCAAGTCAGCAAAAATTCCAGTGACACTTGACGAACGCCGGACCATCGTGTAAACGGTCTTTTATTCACAGCCAGTTTTCATTTACTCGAATAGCGATTGATCACATGGAGATCTGCCTGTACTGACTCCTGCAAGTCCCAGGCATCTTTCCGGTTCGTCAGGAAGTCCTTGAGCCACCAAAACATGTTTCCAGTTACACCCGTTTGTTGAAGTTTGAGCAATAGACCTTGTCGCCAGACCATGCCGTAAACAGAGCGTGCTTTTCTTATCTTGGAACCCGTATGATACTGACTGCATTAACCACATAACCTGGCCCATGGGTTGTCATTTTCTCCTAAAACCGCTCTGATTAACATCAACGGTTGTCTTTGAGCCGTTCATCTACGTTATGTCAGTAAAATGGACTGTCACGAGAGTCCACGCAATAATTTTGCATCTACGTGGCGCAACTGACCAGTAAGGTAGAGCAGACTACCCGAAGTAAAAAAAAACACGTAAATACGTCTAACTCCCAGGGCGAAATTGAGTTTCAACTAAGGTAGTTTCTCTCCGGGGGTAGGTAAGAGAAATAGGATCGTACTTATTCAACCGGGGGGAACTCCCCTCCTCCCTTGCAGATCGGTGACGGTGCTAGTGGGGGCATTAGGCAAGGTGCCGCTGGTCACCTCCCCCAATTTGTAGCTTAACTGCAAACAGGGTCAAATGGAAAATTCCTAAACTCACCAACCAACTCATCAGCCGGGAAGTGGACATAGCTCTATTTCAGGAGACCCTACTGAAAAAGCACCCATTGCACATCACGGGCTTTCCAGCTAACCACTGCACTTGCGTAAAGTGCCGAGGGCTGGTAACCCCCTCACAGCGGAGCTGGTAGAGAGCAGAAACGTCGGTGAGATGGATACTCTGACCCTGAGAGTAGGTTTAGAAGTTTTTTAACGTAAGTAATATCTATAATACCCCTAGAAACACATTGTGCCTTCCACTACATGGCATTTCTCACTTCACTAATAGAATTATAGCTGGGGATTTTAACGCCGATATGAGGTATATGGGTTATCCCGATACAAACGCCTCAGGGCGATACTTAAGAAGGTCGAGCTCACGACCAACCTCATTAGGCTGCAAAACAGCGACAGTGTTCCTACACTGCTTCATACTGGCAATAGTACCATGTCACGCCCCAATGTAACACTTGTCTCGGCCAAGCTCGAGGCAAAGGTCCAGTGTAAAGTCTTGGATGAGGTTGGTAGCGAGCATCAATCAACTCTCATAACAATAGATCTGTTGCTGGCGAAGCCAATGTTTGCCAGGAAACACTGGTTGTTCGGCGAAGCCAAGTGGACCCAGATCTTGGCAGCGTGTTTGGGGAAGTAGCCGAGAGAATGGTTATTCAGAGGGAATGCAGCCTGTCAAAATCTACGGACGGCTAATTGACCCATTCTCGTAAAGCTACCAGGCTGAAACTAGGCACATAGACTCGCTGACAACACATTCTATCAAATATTGAACCATATATCCAAAAATCAGTTTTTCCTGGGGAACATGAAGGAAAATCCCCGATAACTGCGCTAAATGAGATTCTTAATTAAAAAATATCGCAAGTGCGCATGGTGCATAATATTTTCTTTTGCTTTTCTGAAAAAAAAAAATTCTGCATAAAAGCGGGTGGGTCATTAGAATATTAATATAGTTCAGGGGTGTTTTTAAAAATGTGCGGTTGCGAGCCTTCGGAGGGGGGGGGGAGCACTAACTGGGATTTTTATAAAGTGCGTTACTTATATGAATGTTGTTTTTTTTCAAATTTTCAGCGGCCCCCCCTCCCCATTTTAGATTTATACGAAAAACTATGTCTTAGGGGGTTGATTAATTAGTTTCGAGATTGTGATACAAATTTACGATAATACTTGACATAGTCCCATGGATACAAAATAAAATATTTCTCCAAATAAATTTTTATTTCACTTGATCCTTAAATCTTTTTGTTTTGGTTCCCTTTTTTTAAAAAAAAAGCCTGTGTTCATTTGATTAAACCTAAACTGATAATAAGAAAAATATATAACGTAAAACAAAATATTAGCAAAGAGAAGCCGATACAAATATTTGGCTTGTTACAATAGTTAAACTTATATTTCTAGAAATCTGTTAAGGAACTACAACACATTCAGACCAAGCCCTCAAAATGTGACAAAGAAGATTAGTAGCTCATTAAAAATGCACTGTTTGGAACTAAAGTGATTGCTCTTAAATATGTCAATAATAAATTTTTATAAACTTGCTTAAAAACATTTGTAATATTTTACCTTGCTAAATCCTCAGCATTAAGTCTGTCTAATACAAGACAGAATATGTTTTGTCAGAAATTCTTAAATCACAGAAACATAACCATTTTACATATCCACCAAAAACACATGGGTAATAAGTAAAATACACATTGTATGTATTAATAATCGTACAGATCTGATTATAGTCGTCATTTGATTTTGATTTAAATCAACTTTGAAATACTGATTACTCTTTGGTTTTTGCAAATGGTTACAAAGATCATGCATGTGTCAGTGTCATTCGATATTCCAAATTTTGCCTACTTAAGCTGATAACTGATAATGCGGTAAATATTTTTTAATTACAGTAGAGTGTTGATTTTCAGAAACATCGGTTATGGAATAGAGCGTTCACTTACTAATACCATAATACCGGTACCTTGCACAGGGCGCCGTGGCCATATTGGCGCCTAGTAAATATTTAAAATTCCCTTAGTTTATTATAGTGAAGTGTGAACCTTGGTTCCGGGGTTCGTCAAATGTATTTTTGAACGCAATATACTATACAGTAAAACAAAATAATGCGCTCAATAGAAATTTGATAGTGTGAACTGAAAAATAAAGTAGACGAAATTTCTTTAAAAAAATTCCAGATATGGTGAAAATTTACCATGATGAGCCACTCAAGTTGACAATAATGGAAGAATTGAGAAATCTAGGGTAGGGTTTTATGGACAGTAATAAACAAGTGGCGCCAATGCTTACAAGAAAAGTGCTGAGAAGTCGTGGGGGGGGGGGGGGGGGGAGACGGGACACACTGAACAATAATGCACTATAACCATATGGTGTGTGTGGTCTAGGGGTATAAACTTAAGTCAATTCCAAGCTTGTGTACTGGAGTTCAATCCCCAGCAAAAGGTTAGACAAGCAAAAACAGCATCAGCACCCTGGGTAGATGGGACTTGTTAACCTAAGGATAAGTCATCAAAGAGAAGGAAAACTAACTTTAAACTAAGGGAGATGGAGTCCCGTAGACGGTATGACACATTGAAAATTCCGACAACTACTGCTACGTTACTGGTCATCAAACTGTATCATCCACACATGACATTCCCTTGGGTTATCCAGATGCCCTAAAAAATTGTAGGCAATGTACTTGTTTTAAAACAAACTAC
Source organism: Omphiscola glabra (assembly GCA_964017045.1). NCBI lineage: Eukaryota > Metazoa > Mollusca > Gastropoda > Lymnaeidae > Omphiscola > Omphiscola glabra. The sequence goes on along the minus strand of OZ024795.1, from coordinate 49,044,933 downwards.
CTACTTTTTGGTGGGAGAGTTCGGTTATCAAAACAACCTCCAGTCCCAATTAGTTCAGAAAATCCACATTTGACTGTATTATGGCACTATTACTTATTACAAATGTATCAACATTCAATGGCACCAAGTAGGATTAATTATAAAAGATAATATGTAGAGTAATGAAAATGTGTAAAATAATGAAGGAAAACTAGCTTACAGAATTAGAAGTATTAAGTGTCAAAAATACAAAAAGTAAATTGTATAAAGTTGGCAGCTTTCCTTGATCTCAAAATGAAAACTTATGAACTGGAGAATTATGAAGGTAATTAATATTGATACAAGCTGTCATGATATGAACTAATCTCTAAATTTAACAACAGAACTCAAAAGAAAACTTGAACTGTCATATAATAAAAGTGCACTGATTCACAACCAAACCTCTGGTGCATAAACTATAACCAAGACATCTAAAAGGAAATACATGTTTTAAAAATACCAAGACATATTACAGACTACAACATAATAATAATAAAGTTTTTTTGAAAATCACGCTTCATCCCAAAAGACTCAAAGCGCGGTACAAAGTCAATCATATTAAAAGAGAAATGAAAAACAATCTAAATACAAAACGCAACAATACAAAAACCACATACGAGCATTACCCATTCATAGTCTTTCATCCCTTGCAACCATATACAACACAAGCCAATATACATCTAGGAGACAAGACAATAGCCAGCTGGAAAAAATGGTAGACAACATCACCCCAGGAGGTTTTTGCGAAATAGATGTGTTTTCAAATCGATTTTGAAGGACTCCAGTGTCTGGCTGTTTCTGAGAGCGACAGGAAGGGCGTTCCAAATTGTTGGGCCAGCAAATGTGAAAGTGCGCCTTCCGTAAGTCTCAAGATGATCACATGGTATCGAGAGTTTGCCACTATCGGATGAGCGGAGTTGTCTAGTGGGTACATAAGGCATCATGAGCGCTTGGAGATAGGATGGGGCCAAGTCATGCCAGCAGCGGTAGCACAGAGTTGCAATTTTGTACTTATGCGAGCGCGGACCGGCAGCCAATGCAGCTCTCTCAGAAGTGTTTTAGCATGGTCGAATTTGTGTTTGTGAAGAACAATGCGAGCAGCATTATTCTGTGCTTTTTTAATTTTATCTAGAAGCGTAGCTGGAAGACCCACCATGAGAGCATTGCAGTAGTCCATGCGTGATAGCACGAATGCAGACATCAGCCTCTTTGATGCATCAAACGTTAAGAAAGGTCTGATATGACTAATTCTGTGCAGCTCTAGAAAAATCACCTTGCAAAAGCATGCTAATGTGATTTTCCATAGTTAGTGTTCTAAGTAGACACCCAGGGTACGCACTGTTTGAGCAAACTCAATCTGCACACTTGAGATAGTAAGGGATGGTGTGTTATTTGCAGATTTTAGCTTCTGAGCGGTAGCAATGGGGATCAGCTCAGTCTTTTCATCGTTCAATTTGAGCTTGTTTATGGTCATCCAGTGCTTAACTGACTCCACTGTCTTTTGTGTCATACTAAGAAGCTGATGTGGATTTGATTGCTCTTCCTTCTAATGAAAAATGACCAGCTGAACATTATATTTGAGACTGAAACTGAAATGGTTAGATGAAAACACCAGTAAAGATTATTTTTTAAGTTATGTTAATACTTCAGTGTTAATTTTTTGTGACTCATCTTGAATATGGATATAAAAGCCTACAAATATAACAAATAATAGGTACTAAGAGATCCCTTTTTAATAGCCTTTTTGAAATTTTGACTTAGAAATTCTGTACACATCAATTTATAAATAAATAATGTCAAAAATGCAATTTTCATGAGTGCATGGACTATTTTTTAATTAATTATAATTTCAACTCTAGCATACACTGGATTTCTGCACCATAAATCATAAAGTGTTGTCAATCTCAAATTGGATATTTCAATGAATCTGTCAAATTGTGGTTAAAAAAGTGTGTTTCAAATGGATAAGAAAAAGCGTTCTTATTAATAAAGGTAAAGGGGTAGAATTTTGTTAGGGGTCCTCCCCTGCAACCACTAAATAGTGTATGCGTTAAAATTAAATCATTTGTGGTACCTTATAAATTTGTACTTGCACATTGCAGGATGGCCTCTTTTGTAAAGCCATACTGTTAGAAAGTGGCAGTTGTTCCATTTACATACCCATAACTAACACATACCAAAAAAATTGCCCATCCCCAACTTCCAATATATGATGTGGCTAATTAGACAGGTGAAGAGTAATAACCTTTAAATAATGGAAATCTTTGGATAAAGCTTAGGGATGTGAGACATATCAACAATTTGTCAAAGGTTGGCTAAATCATTACATAGAACTTTAAATAAAAAAAGTATGAGTCAATACAAGTTATACAATGAGTTGTTAATGGATTATAAAAATCTTACATAACAAAAGATCAGAATTTACAGTATAAGCCACATTATCTAATAACTAGATTATCTTGTCTTGAATGATAAAAAATACATTAAAAAAAATTGTTGATACAAAGCACTTCAGCAAATATGTCTGAACTTTACAATACCAAACTCCTGGGAAAGGAAACATTTCCAAACACAGCTCATTAAAGAAACAAGTTGTTGACCTAGATAACTATAAACTATTGTACATAAATTTTTAAACTAGAAGCCACATACCTTGCAGAATCAGAGATAAAGTACAACAAATTGTGTTTCATGGAGTAATGCCGATGAACTTCTTCAAATGAAGAAAGGATAGTGTCAAGTTTAATATAAAAATAATAATGAACATAAAAGTTCTATAAACATTCCTTAAAATAATGAAAGTAAAAACCATTGCCAAACGATAAAAATTTGTTTAAAAAGGCTTATCATGAATGACTAAAAAAATGATAAAGTAAAAGAATGCACTTAAGTCATATAAGCTCATAAAGTTAGTGTTTATAGATATTAAAGAATAAGCTAAAGCAATATTAGCTCACTGACCTGTTGGTCGAAAAAAATGCATTTGGAAATATATGGGTACCGGTTAAGTAAATATGAATATATAAAATCAGCCCATATCAAAATGAAATAAATGAAAAAATTCGGACTAAAAGTAAAAGGACCACAGAAACATATTACAGTTAAGTAAAGTATAATATTTTAACAGCTTTAAAAAAGAAATTACAGTAAATGCATTTAGAGATGTCTGTAACCATTTAATTCTTACAAAGAATCTTATATGGGCTTTAAAAAATTGTATTTGTATTCGATTTTAAATAAATCATGACATTTTTTCATTAATCATGTTGTTGTAGATTTCAATTTTCATTTTAAGTCTATTTAACCCTCTTGAGGTGACTGGACCCATCTATCAGCCCAAGAGTCGAATTTCAAAAAAGACAAAATGTCAATCTATCTGCCCAATAATACAAGCCTGGATATTGGCTTGCTGGTCTTTGTACCAACTAATCAGATTGCTTCTCACATTTTAAGTAAGTGCAGGGCTAGTGAAAATGGCTATTCTTCAATGATTGGTTCATAACTTTTATGAGTGGAAATACGTAATAAATGTATGGTAATTAAAAAAAAATATTTTTTTTGACAGTGAAACTAAAAGATATAAAAAATGTGGAAAATAGTCCTAGAGCCAAACACTTGGTTATGTGTATGTTTATAACTGTAATGATCAATTGTTTATAATAGCGGCAAGACTAAAAAAAAATTCCCTTTTCACATGACAACTAGAGAAGAACTAAGCTTTTAGGCACATTGCTATCAATTTAGAATCTTAAAATTTATATTACATGCAGGATTATTATATTATTTTAACAAGCTATTTCTGACATTGTTCAGAGTTAATTTTAAAATCTTCCTATGATTTTATTAAACTTAAATTAATCTCTTAGGGATGAATCATCTTGCTTTAAATGAGGTAAAAAGAGAGTAAATGAGGTTGAGTATTAAGTGTAAATTCCAAGGACTAGGAATTTGCACATACCTGTGTTAAAATAATAGCGTTAAAAAATATACCCTCATGGGTTTAAGCAATAATACTTAATTTCTTAAAATCTAGATCAAACGCAAATGATGACAGTATATAGGGTCAATAATTTTTTTAATTTTCAGATTACACTAAAACAAAAATTTAATAGAGCTTAATCCAAAAGATACAGATTTTAAATGAAATTTTTAAAAGATATTTTATAATAATTATAAAAGAATGTAGTTTCATTAATGAAAATGCAGATATTTCAGTTAAATCAGATGTCATAGGAAAACCAAAAAAAAAAAAAAACAAAAAAAAAACCTATTTAAAATTTAGATAAAATAAATCACAAGCAAACACACCCCCCCCCACCACAAGCATGAAAAACTTTGAAAAAAAAAAGGACTAGATGGGATCCATTAGAAGAATAGTGTTTTCAGCCTGTCTGCAGGACCACCATTGATGGATTGGGTGAACGTATGTAGAGAACATAAGAAACAACAGGAACAGGTTCACCTATGGATAGAAATGTACATTAGTTGATTCTTGTATTTAATAAGTGTGCCAAATTTTTAAAAATTTATATGTATTATTTTTTTAGCACTTCATTTTTTATTAAGAAAACATTAAAAGTGGATTGGAACTTATATGATTTATATTTTTAATTTTACTCTTTTAAGAAACATTTTTTTGGATTCAATTTTAGTTCAATTATAATCTGAATTAGTATAAACTGTATGCCACTTCCTAGTATAATTTAAAAATACAAAAAGACGATATTTAAAAAACAATCAGACATATACTTAAAACAAAATGCTTACCTGGAAAAATCCTTGACTGTCAGCCCAATTAAAGAAGACATATTGAAACATGCTAACCACACCTCCGGCTAAGATCAAAATGCCATAGAGAATAGCAAAATATGAACTAGGGAATCTATGAGGTATAAAAATAAAAAGCACCTTGTTAACAACAAAATTTAAATGGAGTCAAGCTAAATGACAGCTCTGATAAATTTAATTAAGTTACACAAAATATTACGGTACTTTCTTAGGCCAAAGTTAATGGAAAGATAACTCACAAGGCACTGATGTACCCAGCACCAATGGTGTACATGAAGGATCTAAAGAAAAGCAGGCACACATAGACAGCATACAACAGTGTGGGCTCTTCAATGAGGATAAGGCTAGACAGGATGATGCACAGTGTGGTGGTCAGCGCTAGAGGGATGACTGTTGGCATCAGGACCTTTCGTAGAGGCGATTTGCTATCTAAGAAAATGTTAAATCATATTTGACAGATATAATGTGTGGGCATAAAACAGTAATCCATAGGTAGTGTTAAAGCATGAATTGAAAGGATAAGAACGTTTCGTAGAGGTGATTAGCTGTAACAAAATAACATACCTTGTTCTACTATTTCCTTAAAACAGCTTGAATGCAGTCCATTTATTATCCTTTATCAATAGGTAAAATTTATTTTTAAGACAATATTTAAAAAGCACTTTCAGGACAACAGAAGGAAGTTGAAAAAGGAGATTTCTACAGCAAATATTTTTAACCAATATTTCCAAGAAATTAACCAAACAAAATAACTAGGTGCATTGGGGTAACAGTTGCTGGCTCCCAACATACATAATATTGTACAGTTAGACTTACACTTGAAATGTAAACTTAAATTATTAAACATGATGTGAACTTACTATAGATTTAAATGAAAGAATAATTTTATTTTGAAAGAGACAATTTAAAATGCAAGAAAAAAAAACTTACTGACAAAGAATTGCTTTTGGAAGTCACAAACAAATCCAGCAAAGGGTGATGTTACAATGCCCAACATGAGCACAATCGTTGATACATTTGTGTAGTGACTGACTGGAAAGAAAAAAATTGAAATAAAAATAAAATAAACAATATTACAACAAACTTGAGGTATTTAGAAAATAATTGTGTTCTTAGTTCATAAATTAGATTAATATTTTATTTAATTGTTCTGACTTCCATATGAATGTAGCTTTCAAGAGTGGTCACAAATTGCAAGATGTGGAATGAGGAATTCCACAATAATAAATGTTAAGGTCCTGTTATAAATATTCCTAAAATACCCAGAATAAGTATTTAAAAAATGATGAAGTTGACGGAGGCATGTTTTAAGTAAATATTTCGATAATAGTAACATTTGCCTTTTCATGACTCCCTGTCAAAGGCAAGCAGTGAAGTGAACAAACTTTAGAATTTTTATTCAATTTTTTAATAATATGAGCTGGAAATTTAATTTTGGCACCATACAATTTTTTTTTCTTTTTGGGAATTTGTAAAAGTTTTAAATAAAAAAAATTCAACAAGTACTTTCTAGCACTTTTATTTAGCTAACTGCTTTTTAATGTTTTTTTTCTAAATTTAAACATCTAACATTGTCCAATAAAGTGATGCAGCCAAGATTAATTTATTATTAAATTAGATCGTAACTGTTCTGGAGCAGTAACAAAAATAAAGACAGCAAAGAAATTTTATCAATTTTAATTTAATGAGCAAATCATATTTATTTGGTTGCTTTGCAAGAAACATAAAAAAAAAATTAATCAAGTGGAATTACAAGGTTTGCCATTTCCATCTTAAAAAATAGTTGTTTAGGGGTTTTTATTCAAAAAGTTTAAGTAGTAACACCAAATTCAAACAAAACTTTCAATGTTTTGTACCTTCATCTCCATTTTTGTGGAGCAACATTTCCAGGGTCTTGTTTAATGAGCCAATCAGAAAGTAGAAGCGGAGTTGTAGGACACAGATCCAAAAAACATGGAGCAAGTAGATGCTGGAAAGTACACACTGCTGCAATGTACGTTTGTCCTCAGGCTGCTGGGTTAGTTCATCAGATTGTTTATCTGTATGGCATTATTATTATTTTAAGAAAATATAGCCTTAAATGTTATACCTGTTAAGCATAGAGTGGTGGTGGTGTTATGATAGCAGCCTACAGACCTACACACATCTGTGAGTGCACAGACATAAAATTTATATTTTAAAATCCAAAATTCTATTAGCACTCAAAAGATTTATTTTAGGTTAGCATCTTCTGATAGCCAACATCCGGTTAACCAAATAATCTGTTAAAAAAAGGCTTATGCATATAATAATAATCTGTGAATTGGACTGTTAGGAAGCAAATTGGCCAGATTAGTCAATGCAACCCTACTAAACATGCATCATTTAAACAAAATCAGACCTGTTTACTCTTAAAATCGTACTATATCATCACAAAATCTTTCAATACATTATCTTAATAGTAAAAAAACACATACAGTATATATAATGTATACCCCTCAAAATCGTACATTGTACGCCAAAATCGTAAGAGTCTGCAAAATACTTATTTTGAAGCAAGTGCCTAACATTTTATCAATAGAAAAATGTAGATAGAATGACATTATCAAAATAACATTACAATAAATTAATTCATAAATAAAACTTAAAATACAGCTAATGATTGCTTATGCATATTTTGGGAAGGGGCGGAGGATGTAATAAAAAAAAATATATATACTTAATATCCTCTCTCCTATTGTTCATTGAATAATAATACATACAAATTCAACATGAAGTTTTAAATTTAGTTTTAAAACCAATAAAAGGCCATATCATGGTCTCAGAGCAAATGTTCAGCAGAAAAAACATGCAATGCTAGGCAGCAAAAGTGTAATTTATTTAAATGTGAAAGAAGCTTCTGTTTGACTCAGCTTTAAAAATGATTTAAAGATACACAAATACCGGATACATGCTTATTTATTTAATCAAGAGTCAATGTGTACATAACAATCAGCATGAGTGACAATATAAGCACACCATTCAAATTGAATCATACCCCTCAATTCAACTGCTGCATCTAGATCTCCAGCAATATCAGCATCTCTCCTGTTTCTAACAGCTGGTTTCTGGATGAAGTCCTTGGGTAAGAATAGAAATGTGCTGATCAAAGTAAGCAGGTTGGTGCACGCTAAGATGATGTAGGAGGTCTGTCTGCTAATGCCATTTTCATAACCGAACTGTAAAAGAAAATATTAAAACAATATGTTTATGTTCATGATGTCTTATACTTTGATAAACAAATCATTATCAAAGTTGATGAAGTGTGGAAGATATTTTACAACATAAGTGATAATTAAAACAATTTTTTAAAAAATCTTGCTTGTGTGTACAATACTGTGTTCAATAGGCATGCAAAATAAAATTCCCAGAAGTTAGCACTAATTGGAATACTGATAAAGTGCGCTACTTGAATGCATGTTTTATCAAGCAACATTATATGAATTTTAGACTAAACTTACAGAAAAATAATTTCAATTTTGCATCCAGTATAAATTAAGGTCGGGGATGGAAGATTAGAGACAGTTGGCAGCTTCAAGTACCTCGGAGCAATAGTATCGGAACAAGGCTCCAGGCCCAAATTAATGGCCAGGATTGCGCAGACCACAACAGCACTAAAGAGGCTCAAGAAAATATGGAACGACAAAAATATAGCCCCCAGCACCAAAATCAGACTGATGCGCTCATTAATCCTCTCCATTTTCTTATATGCCTGTGAGTCCTGGACATTAACAGCAGAACTTGAAAGGAAAATAAAGGCGATGGAGATGAGTGTTACAGAGGCATTCTTGGCATCTGCTATAGAGACCACATCACCAATGAGCAAATAAAAGAAAGGAGTCGTCAGGCAATACGATGACCTCCTGACGTCTGTTAAAAAGCGCAAACTTGAGTGGTATGGCCACGTGACCAGAAAACAAGGGCTCGCCAAAGAGATCTTGCAGTGCACTACTGGAGGAGGGAGAAGAAGAGGAAGACAAAGAAAAAGATGGTAAGATAATATCAAAGAATGGACGGGATTAAAACTAGGCAATGCTATGCGTAGGGCAGAAGACCGAGAGGAATGGAGAGGAATAGTGTACATGTCATCTGTGGCGCCCCAACGGTCGAAGGACTACGGGACCTGATGATGATGATGATAAATGAAAAATAACATTAAAGGAGCTAAATTTAACTATATATATGATTTTGGGTCTTAAGTTTGTAGACTGTAAAAAAATAGCCTTTATAAATATATATATCAAGCATAATAGTAAAAATAATAAATTTGGAATTGTCACTGACATAACATGAAAAAGACATAATATTTAAGTTAGCATCTTTTTTGTTGATTTCCTCTGAAAGCTGCAGCTATAATTGAAATATATATTTTCAAACTAATTATCTACAGCGTTTCTTTTCTAACGCAAAGACCAAAGGATGCCATATCTTTATGTTGCTTCAAAATACTTTGAATTTTTTAATATGTTGTATATCACTTCATGTCATAATTCGTATCAATAAACCTGCATACTACAGAGCTTATAAAGTTATCTTACAATTAAGAAATTAAACCAAAATTTCAACAGAACACAAATATTGCAAAGAAAAAGGACAATTTATTAATTTCTAAGAGTAGTTTGGTAAAATGTGTTCTTGATAAGAGCTTGAAAATTTTTTTTAATCTCCAAGATATTAATAATAAAATTTCATAAACAACGAATGATCTACGAATTTCACACAATGAAGATTTTAATTAGGACTTTGCTTACTTACCTTCACCATTAACTGAATTCCAGATGAGGAATCAAAACCACCACATAACAACCCAACTATAAATGATCCAAATTTAGGGAAAAGTGCAGAGATCTGCATATTTGTCATCAAGAATGTTATTCCACCAGTACCAAGCAATGAAAGTCCAGGAAATATCAGCCAAGGTACATCTAAAAAAAAAAAAAATTGAGTAGAAACTGTTCACAAATGTTTTTAAGAAATGGATTGAGTTACACTGAGCTAATGGGGCAGGGAGCTATGTAAATGTAAAGCTTTTTCAATATGCTTTTTTAAAATTGTTGTATAGAAAATTATGTATCATCATCCTTGTCCAGCATATGCAATTTGGCCCACCATTCTTTTTTGTTTGTTAAAAGAATTGCATATGAATAATTAAAATATACCTACTTTCAGATATATTGAAAATGTAAACAAATTTTTTTTGACTAATGTCCTTGACAAAAACAACAGCTATATGGTTGCATTCTTTTAATAGTCAAATCATGATAATATCAAACATTAAATAAGCATATCTTAAATCCTTTATACAAAATATATTCAGCATATGTTTCTATTTATTATCTTCATCTTTTAATTGTTTAATTTAATTCATAAAGATGTTTAGATAGGATTTTTTCCCCCCACAGAATCAATACTTCTGGAAAGCTATCAAAGGGTTTCTTTGCCTTGAACATTTGACAAACAGCTTAATTATATCAAATAGCTTTATTAAAAGCTAAATTTGGGACATTGATTCAAAGGCGGTAAACCTTAGAGAAGTTCTTACCGTTTGATGTAAATGCTATCATTAATGACCCAACAAAAAACAAGGCACTGGAAAACAAGTAAGAAGGAATCATTAATAAATAGTATCAACAAAAGTTTAGCTCTAAACATAATAAACAAAATTTGGTTTCCTTATTCTAAAAAATAAGTAATAAAACTATTAAAACAGGGGTGGCCAACCTTTTCAGCAGGTGGGCAAAATTTCAGAGATAACATTGCCTGCCGGGCGATGCACCTAATTTTTGTGTGTGAAATAAAGTAAAAAAACAAGCTCGTGGTCAAAGGCTTGCCTGATTTAATGTAAAAAAAACCCCCAAGAAATGGGTATATTTATTTTTTTGAAGAAAATAAAACATAACTAAGAATCAAACATTTATTAGACAACTTAAAAATATTTAAAAGTGAGACATCTGACTTTGTTTTGCAGAACTAAGTGCATCAAAATTGATCTCGACTGACGTTGTCGCTACAGTTTTCCAAATGAACATCAGTAATTTGTGTTCTCTCTTGTGATTTGATGTGCTTCATACAACTAAAAAGCTGTTCTCACTTGTGATTTGATGTGCTTCATACAACTAAAAAGCTGTTCTCACTTGTGATTTGATGTGCTTCATACAACTAAAAAGCTGTTCTCACTTGTGATTTGATGTGCTTCATACAACTAAAAAGCTGTTCTCACTTGTGATTTGATGTGCTTCATATGACTAAAAAGCTGTTCTCACTTGTGATTTGATGTGCTTCATATGACTAAAAAGTTGTTCTCTCTTGTGATTTGATGTGCTTCATACAACTAAAAAGCTGTTCTCACTTGTTATTTGATGTGCTTCATACAACTAAAATGCTGTTCTCACTTGTGATTTGATGTGCTTCAAACTACTAAAAAGCTGTTCACATGCATAAGTGTTTCCAAATAGCGAAATCATCGACAGAGCATGTTTGCAAAAGCATGATATTTATCCTAGTCCAAATGCATTCTATAGAACTCTTCCAAACCAAATTGATGGAATTCTCCCTTAACTATGTATCACAACACATTTACAATGTTCCATTTGTAATATTCTTGGTAATAAATTCACATCTACCGCGAATGGCGTTGCAAATGCACAAAAAGCACTTGATCTTTTTTAAAATCCTGTAATCGGTTTTCAAATTCGAGGTTTAAGTCAAATATCAAAGAAGCTATTTATCCGCCACCTACTGTGTTACGTCTGGTTGCAAAGACAAAGACATGTAGACCAATATAAATGTCATTTAGGTGCTAGTTATATCGACCAGAAATGCAGTCTTCAAACTCTGGGATACATATTGACTTGCTTGTAAAGCATGATTCTATTTCTTGCTGCAACACTCTTTCCAACATTTTAGTATAGCTCAGCAATCTTAAATTATAATCTAAGCCCAAAGACTTTAGAAATTCTTGGAACTGATGGTGATTCAACCCAATAGACTTAATGAAGATCACTATTTTGACGACCACTTTCAATTTCATGAAACGGTCCATTTTGAGGAATTTTGAACATAAATTCTCCTGATGAATAATACAATGAAAATTTAGCATTGAAGTATTACCGACTTTGGAGGCCTCATTTTCAATAAATTTTACTAAACCTTCGTGGTTCCCAACCATTGCTGGAGCACTATCAGTTGTTAAGCCAGATAAGTTGTTAAGTTGTAATGAAAAGCAATTCAATGTCGATGCAACTGCCTTTAACAAATCTCGTGACTTAGTAATGTCTTTAAGTGGATACAGTGCTGCTAATTTTTCTATCTTTTTAAAATGGACATCTTCAATATATTTTCCAATGAGACCGACATATTTTTGAGAAATCCTTCTTCTTTCCTTGACTAAGAATGTCAACTCTCTCCAAACCTTCCTTTACCATTTCACCATCTGAATATAGCTTCGATTTTTTTGCTAGTATCATGGCTACTGCATAACTAACTTTTACATATCATGTTGACTCTAAACCCGCTCTAGTAAATATCTTTTGTTGTGCAGAATTAATTTTTTTTAAAGTCATTTACTTGGTCTTGTCAAAATTGCCCTTTGCACTTATCAAACTTATTGTACATATCACCAAAAGAACATTACATCATGAGTATCATACAGATTCGTTGCATATCAGGCATAAGGGCTTTGTTTTATTTTCCAAGAAAAAATAGAATATAGTCCACCTGTCTGGAAAACTTCATAATTCTTCTGTGATTCTTCTCTTCTTTACTTTCCTATAGAATCGATATGGTAGACAGGATACTTGGTTAACCCTTTCAAGTCACCTGGTTTTTATGTAGTCTTAACCAGGTCTGAATTTTTTAAAGCAATTTAATAGTGCTTACAAATGACAAAAAAATCATTTAAACTGAATGCCAATTAAATTTTATGTATTTATTTGTTATTTAAACATTAAAAATGACTGCAAAATGTGAAATAAAATATTTTTTATCTAAAATTTGCTTTTGTATGATACTTTTAGAAGCATTCTCATTGGTGCAGATCTGGATGCTGCGAACATGTTTCGCAGTAGACATGTTGGCAGTAGTAAGCATCATTTAGCCCTATGTCTGGGGCTACACCTACTTCATTTTCATTCTCACTATCATTATCATCAATACTACTAATGTTATCATCAGATTCAGAAAACATTTCTGCTTCATTTGGTAAAAAAAAAGTTATTACCTTCTAGATCTAAAATACTATCATGTCTAGATGAGTTGTCTTCAAAAATCCTTTTTTCTACTTTACATACTGCAAATACTGATCGTGGTCGTGGTCGATCAATTTCATTAATTATAAAATGTAACTGTTGAAAATTGTTTATCATTATCAATTACTTTCTGCTTTACTTTAACTGTAATAGTCATATAAAAATATGGATCCGAAATGGCCCACTGAGTGAGACATTCGTCTTTAATTCGGTCCAACTTATTATGTCCCACCCAGTGGGACCGGAAAGTCGACCGGAAAGGGTTAGAGAAGTTTGAACTCTTATTATAAATATGTATTTTAACATCAATCGCAAAAACTCTCTAGACGCACTGGGGATAATATAACAAAACTACAGAATAGCACGGAGCTTTGTCAAGCTGCACTGAAAGTAGTTATGAGAATGAGCCTGATAGCATTGCGAGCTTCCCACAGAACATATATATCAGAAGTTGAAGTCTCATATTAAATTTTATTAACACCTAGCGTCAGCAAAAAAATAAGTAACCTTGAGTATCAATAGTGGGATATTTGAAATAGCTTAAATCTATGAATTTTCCAGAAAATGCGGAATATTTAAAATAGCTCAAAACCAATGAATTATTCCAAAATATGGAAGATATTTCAAGTTTCTCTTAGCTATAATTTAAAAATATATGATATTCATGATGTAATGTTCTTTTGGTGATATGTACAATAAAGTTAACATTTATGTTCATTTGACCTAGATCCCCAGGCCACAACATGACTCCCAGGGGCTGTGGGCCTTGTGTTGGCCACCATTGTAATAAATATTTCAAAGCCTAATCTTTGACATTATAAAAATGAAAACATTATGACCATGCATTTTGAGATTAGATACGATCATCTTTCTTTATTCTACTAGTATTTATTCAAGAATGCAGTACAAATGTACAACAATTTAGGTTTGCTGAGGATTAAATTTCAGGATATATTACGTGGCTCCAATTCTTGAGATACGCGTTCCAAATTTGTAGTTAACTTGACCCATAAGGAAGCATCCCACACAAAACATTGCTGCACCAATGGTAAATACCAGTGACAGCCGGTCATCCATTTCAAGACAAGAATTATTGTGTGATTGAAAACTGAAAATAAAATAATATACCTCTTTATACAATTTTCTAGGTAGTTTGTAAATATATAAAATGTGTAACAATTGTACAATGATGCGTTTTTAAGAAATTCACTCCAATTTACTATAATAATCATCACTGGAGAGGCAATTTTAAATATTTTTTATTCCAAAGTTGAATTTCCTAATTTTTTTAAAATATTAAATTATTACTAAATTTGTTAACAATATTTTAAAACTTAAAATTAACGATAGTCATCTAATATCATTATAGTCTCTATCAAACTTTCACACTTCCAAATTATCAATTTCAATGTCATAAGGGCCATCCATGAATGATGTCACGCAAATTTCACCTATTTTTTTACCCACCCCCCCCCCCATCATCACAAAAAGCTAGGCCCCTCCTCAAATATAATGTCACAAATCTATGCACCCCCCCCCCCCCCACATAAACAGCCCCTGTGTCCAGTACTGTTCTTTACAAACCCTTCAAAACCCTTCAAGAAATTCACCTCCCATGGATATCAAATTACTGCACCTGGGTCAGAAACATTTCACTAGAACAGTGGTTCTTAACCAGGGGTAAAAGCACCTCCCCAGCCCTGATGAGTGGAAGACTAGAAAATTGTATTCAGTGGTGTAGCTGGTGGGGTGCGGACCGCACCGGTCGACACCATCTTAGGGGGGTGACACCAAATTGAAAAATTGCGTAATTATAGAGCACACACTGCTCGGTCTAACCGAAATTTATAAAAGGATAACAGATGACACGTACATTTTCCACCCATGTAACAAATCAAAATGTGAGTTTTATTAAATTTCAAGGTTTATGCATCAGCGATCGGGTTATTTATTATTAGGTCAAAAACACACCGTTTTGACCATGTTTCAACGCAGAATGAAGTGTTCAGTAACTTTCGTCAGTGACAGAAAGCTATATCTATCTAAATTCTGAGAAATAAAACTATCCTTAGATAACAATGGGCGATTCTAATTACAAGTTACAGTTCTTAAATACATTTACCACCCCCGTCCCTTTAATTAATTTGTTTTTGTTCTTGTATTTGTTATACTGTGGACTAAGTTTAACAAGAAGAATTACATTGTGGAAAAGAAAGGGGGGGGGGGGGTTTTACACCACGAGCATAGCCGACCGGGTGACACCAACCCTAGCTACGCCACTGATTTTGCCGCCATTGCTAGTTGCTGCTTTAAAAATGTTAAAACGGAGTCGGTCTGCAGCGCTGCAAAAAAAAATGTTAAGAATCCCTGCCCTAGAGTATTTACTAAGATACCCCCCGCGGTCAACCATTTTTTTCCCCGCTCCATCTCACTTCCCGTGTCCACATTAAGCCATACTTTCTCACAAATGGCATTGTAACTACATTCCAATTCTCCTCTTCTTGGCGTCCTGTAACTTGATCAGAGGTCATTTTTCGGACCTCTCATATCTGTACTGATTCTCTCAGTGATAGCAGTTTAAAAATAAAATACTATAATTGTTGTTAAAAAAATGTTAAAAATGTCTGTAATTTAGGGTTACCAAGAGTAATTCTTTGCTACAATAGGTAATTGCACGCTACTGGTCCCTCTGTCGCTCACCCTAACCCGAACCCTAAATCTATCATAAACAAAGGGAAGTGACTCCCAATAAGGGGACCACAGAAGCACATTAGCCCTACAATATTCCGCTTTTCATGTGACGTCACATGGTTTGAGGGCCCCCCTCCCCCTTGTCACAAAAATCTGACCCCCCCCCCCCCACTGACATGTGACGTCATTTATGGATGGCCCTAATATTGTCATCAGTCAATGTCATTTGATGCCACCAAAGTGGTTTGATTAAATAATTTGAATTAAAAAACAAATTTTACAGCTTTCTCGCTCAACCCCAAGTTGATTTCTAATTTCTAAAAATAGAAAAGGTTAATTGAATAAAAATTTATTGATACGAGAATTATTAAATTATGCAAACATAATTAAAGATAAAGGATTGATATATTGTGTTACTAATAATACATAAAAACAAACTGGATTGGTATTTAGTTAGTGCCTCTAAATATAAATAGATTGATTGAAATGTTTAAAAATTAATTAATTTAAATCATGTCAACCCTGGTTAAGAGCAAATGGTTTAGGAGAAAGTCAGGTATTTAAATTACTTACTCTTTGTTTTTATCAGATGCATTTGAAGGGCTGGAGGCATCTGACGTTGCAGCTAACAAAACTGATGAATTAGTCTCTGTGGATAAATTTGATGACGAACAAAGGTCATAATACAGTCCTTCATCTTTTAAAATGTATACAAGTGATCCCCATCCGTAGATAAGACCACCAAATCCAAGGCATTCCAACAGAGCCCATACAGCATAGAGAATTCGAAATCGTGGGTTAGCAGGCTTCATGTCTTACTTTTAAAAGAAAAAAAAAGATGGGGGAAAAAAGTTAGATTGGTTAATAGAATTATTTTTTAAAAAATGTAATCCTAATTCAGTCTCTTTAACTTTAAGTCAAAGTCAATGGGTTTGTTTAACTCGCAAACTTGTGATAGTGATAGCATTGACTATTTTATAGAGTATAGACACAATAATAATGACTATGTCTATAGCACTATAGCGTTAGCGTCTTTCATTTTATAATTTTATTTAAATTATGATTAAAAAAAAATAATTCTTGCAATGAAAGTGAAGATAATTTCAAAACTAAAAAAAATATTCCTCCTGAAATTGCTACTCAATTGGATATTTTTACAAGGAAATGCTGGATGGTTAAAAAAAAAAAGATCTGCTGCTGACTGGAAACAGTTAATTCTCCTTTTCCATTTATAAAAAATATTCTCAACCCACCAGGCACCAGGACCACACTTTGTGTAAACTTTTTAAAGTTGTAATTCTTTCAGAGAAATTACCAGCTAAATAAAATTACACCATTGTCTCTTGCGGTATGCATACTATAATGACTAGACCTATGTCTATGCCTATGCTGCAATATTATAAAATAATATCCATATATATTATTAAGAAGTCTAAGCCTAAGGCAGGCTAAGGCCAAGGGGATTAAGCCTAATGCCCCAAAACTTGCCAAAAGCAAAAGTGCTGGCTGCTGAGAATTATTAGTGTGCAACTCGCTGCAAGTGCAAGTAAGTTAGAAAGTGGGTATTTTTCTTCGCATACGACTACAATACTACATCAACGTTATGACTTGATGGACATATGGGCATGATTAACTTAACGACTAAGCTGAGTCGGTGATACAATAACAAAGCCACAACTGAATTGGGTATGCATTGCAAATGGACAGCATGGTCCTTTTTGAGAGTCACTCGCGCTCAGTCAAAAAATCAAAATGGATAGTAAAAAAATATAAATAAATAATATTATAATATAAAATTAAATGATAATGGCTTAAAATAATTTGTTAAAATGGGCAACACGGTACGGAACGGGCAAGCCAAAATGTGCTTATTAAATTAAATCACATGCAATGGGAATGTTGAAAACATTTGCGTGCAATTTTTTTCAATACGTCTACTTACTTTGGATTGTTTACCTTACGAAAAACACACACCCTTCTTCTTTCCTGTTGTTTTAACTACAACTAGCGATTTATTTTTCCGCTCTTTTTTTTATGAGAGAAAACAATTTAAGAGTAACCTCCCTACAGACTACACAGACGTCGTATGGTTCCTGATGTGGCAAAAAAGGAGGCCTGACCAATAAACTTTGAAAGAAGGGGCACAAAACTGTAAAGTTGAAGGGGTCTCCTAAAATCACACGAGGGCTCATCTCCCTGTCCAGCCACTTTAATTAAGCAATTGATTTAAAAAGTATGTGTAGCCTACCAGTTGCGCAGCTTGTGTTGGTGTCACCCGGTGCGGTAAACTCATGGTGCCACCGCCCCCCTCCCCCGACTTCCACGACGGATTTCTTCTAAAAAATAAATCCACAGTCTAAGAATGACAAGAACAAAAAAAAATATTTGAAGGTCAGGAGGTAAATGTATTTAAGAACGTTAACAGCGTTCCGTTATTTAAATTTTTACTCTAAATTTACTTTGAAATGTTCCTTTCCTGGTCTTGAAAGCTGCCAAACCTGTCAATCACTTGGACTTGATCAAAATCAATATCATTCACCGTATCACTTTTATTTGATATTAGAGCCAGAACAAAAAGGTCTTGACTGTCCCATGGTGGATCACAATTAGTTCTTGATAAGCCTTAGTTTTGAAAAGCTCCGCTCACATGAAGCCACGGACACACAGATGGTAAGAAACAATTGAAGGCTCATTGAGAGATCCTCCTAGGAAGCCCCATTCAACTATGAATTTCAGAACATCAAAGAGGTCGTCCATTAATTATGTCAACAATTTTACGCAATTTTTTACCCCCCCCCCCACCCTTGTCAACAACTGTCAAACTTTCATTGATCACCCCTAGGTAATTTTATCAACATTTTCTCTCTCCCACCCCCTACCCAATAAATAATAATTATAATTTATAAATACATTTTACTTTGTGCTGATCTATTTTAATGTCACAAAATTGTAGGAAAACCATTTTATTAAATCTTTAGCTTGTAAATCTACAAGTTAAAAAGTTTGCATACTTAAATTTTATAAAGCAGAATCAATTGAAAGGTTTTTAAAGACTAACTATCATTGTTTGTGCTATAAATATGATTCTTGTCAGTAAAGCTGACAATTATAGTATAGTTTCGAGCTGTTATCATCTTTTAGCACACCTCGGACTCAATATAACTAAAAGCAAGACGAAAAAATCATGAAGGTAAACTCGGCCAACCAAATCTCGCGGTCAGGAAAGGCACTGGAAGAAGTGGAGGCCTTCACATACTTAGGCAGCACCATCGACATAAATGGTGGATCCGAGGCGGATGTAAGGGCTAGAATTGGAAATGCTAGATCATCAGCTAAAGCTGCAAACCAAAGTCAGAATCTTTAACACTAATGTCAAAACAGTTCTACTATTTGGAGCAGAAACTTGGAAAACAACAGCGAGCATTATGCAGAAAGTACATATACCTTCATAAACACATGCCTTAGAAAGATCCTGAACATCAAATGGTCAAATACCATCACTAACAAAGATCTTCTAGAAAGTACTTACCAGGTGCCCATTGATGAAGACATCATAAAGAAAAGATGGAGGTGGATAGGACATACTCTCCGAAAACCTCCAGATAGCATCACCAGACTATCCCTAACATGGAATCCACAAGGAAAAGGAAAAAGAATACACAGAGACGCGAGCTAGAGGCAGACACGCAAAATATGGGATACACCTTATAGAAGCAACTGGTAAGGAAAGCACAGGGTCGTGATGGAGGGAAAATTCTTGTGGACGGCCTATGCCCCAGACGGAAGCCTTCCCCCCCCCCCCACTGAATTTTCAGGTTTCATTTAAATTGCTATGTACTGTGGCGCCTCCAGTAATAACCAACTTAGCAAGGCGACCAAGTGTTGGTTTTGCCCACCCCCCTGAAAAACCCAAAATGACGCCCCTGGTAGGCATAGTCTATAGTAGCTGATTTATGATTTTCATCTTGCGGAACTTATATACCAAACAAGTCAACATCATCCTCATCTAACCATTCAGCACTTAAAATAGAAGCATTAATGAATTGTCGGTGTGAGCAATAATTGTCATAAGCCCTCTCTATCTCCTTGCAGCTACTCGCATTACTCGAATCCTTTTTTTTTGAGGAGCAGGTGCTAATTTCTTATGCTCACGAGGACATTGTCGGTGCTGTTGAACATGCTTTTTCAACATGACTTGTGATGCAAAATAGATTTTTACAGATTTTGCAAATTCGTTCAAGCAGCGATGTTATTATTGTTAAATGTTACTCACTTTACTTCACCTAATTCTCAAAATATCGTATTCCTACTCTATCAATCTCATTTACCTTGACTGCACAGGACATTTCAACCTTGTCCTTGTTCCATACCTGCAACATGATCGCAAACATACCGCCCTAGTCATTTGCCACAAACATAATCTAGATGTGAAAAGATACCAACTTTTGACTTCTCTTGCACTAACAAAGTGTGCTAACATTCTGACCAGCAATCTGCAGTCCACAGGCAGACACACATTTAATAAATCTTACATTGCTAAAAGCCTAAAAATTATATGACTATTTACATTAATTTGCACCTATATATTTTTTTAAAATAATGTATTAATCAGCCAATTTTTAAGATTAACATTTTAATAGAGAAAACATGATTTTCGACGTCGACTAATCTAAATCCCCTCCCCCCCTTGTCAACAACTAACTGTCAATCATTTCCACCCCCCCTTATTTTGTTGACAAAATTAATGGTCGTCCCCCAAATATTGACCAGTCCACGACTTTGTGAAATTCAATATCAGCTGCCATTAGTGTCTTCTGAGTCTTGCTATTTCTTTTATAAGTTCATCGTCTGATAACTCATCATAGAAAGAGGTTAATTTTGGAACGGACACCAATAACTCTTCTTCACTTGTTGATAGTGAGCTCTTGCGTGGAACAGCCCCAAACATATCTGCTACGTCAGAATGAAAGAGATTAATTACCTCCAGCATCTCCCTACTGTTTTCTTCTCGCAGAGAGGGTCAAGCATCTATTAATTGTTCCCCTGTCATTTTTTTCTTAAACCTTAATCTTCTCTCTACCGAAATTCCATATCGGTCTGATATTTAAGTGTCTTTTGAAAAGCATGGCATGTTCCACCAAATGACAGCGCTTCTCGGGCAAAAACAATCTTAGGCCTCCATAAGACTCTAAGTTGGTCACCAATTAGTCAAGAGTAAATATTTTAGTCTGCAGATATTGTTGTATAAGATTAACTTCCTCAAGTAGATCAGCGCAAAGGTAAAAGTAGCAGATAAACGCGAAATCACAGAAAGCACGTAAAAGACATTGTGATTTATAACAATCGTGCTCAAATGTTAAGGGGTAGTGCAAGAGACGAATCCGCGAAATATTACTTTTTAGTATTTCAGGTTTTTGATATTTTTGGTTTCAAAAACATTTTTTTCTTGTCATTTTTATACTGTTGACTTATTTTAACTAGAACAAATCCACCGTGGAAGTCGTGGGGGGGGGGGGGGGGGAGAGAGACCACAATGAGTTTACCGCACCGGGTGACACCGACCTTAGCTGCGCCACTGTATATAAGACCACTTTAATAATAATAATTATAATAATATGATGCAAGGGTGGGTCGTGACAGCCCTTACCGATGATTCTTATCATGCAGCCTTTGAGGAGACTGCTCCTAGGCAACCGTTTCGTCCCAGCTGCGATGTGACATAATCACAAAGTAGAAGTGTAAAATCCCTACTAGAAGGCGTCTGTTGCCACCACGGCATGGGAAGGGTGATTTTGGGGACGTTAAAATGTATCCATCCCAGCCCATAGAAAGTTCGACTGCAGGTGCTGTGAGACTGAGAGCAGCACCACCAGCCGACCAGGTGTTCCTTCATTGAGGCCGCCCCACTCGCATAGTCAATCGAGGGGAAGGCGGGCGGTAAAAGAGCCACTTCGGCGGTTCTTGCAAGAGTTTTGCCTCTACGTGGCGCGACCGACCAGTAAGGTATAGCAGACTACCCGAAGCTAAAAAAAACTCACGTCATTACGTCTGTCTCCCAAGGCGAAGCAGAGAGTTTACTATGGTAGTTTCTCCCCGGGAGAAGGTAAGAGAAAAAAGTTTAGACCCTATTCCGTTAATATGGCTACTAAAACTGACATGAACCAAACCGGGGGGAACTCGAATCCCCTCCTCCCCTGCAGATCGGTGACGGGGCTCAGGCTGACTGTAGGCTCAGGTGCTACTGGGAGCATTAGGCAAGGTGCCGCTAGTCACCTCCCCACAACTTTAGTAGTTATGCAGCTTAACTGCAACGGGGTCAGATGGAAAATCACTGAACTCACCAACCTACTCCACACCGGGAAGTGGACGTAGCTCACTATTCCAGAGAGAGCCGTAACCTAAACCGTCTCCGGAAGCATGGAGAAGTGGCCCAACAGTGGGGACCGCATGCTGAAATATTTACCGCACAAGTGGCGTAGCGAGGGGAGGGCAAGGGGGCATCATGCCCCGGGCGCTACTCACAAAGGGGCGCCAAATGGTATATTTTAAATATAATATTGTATGGTTTTCGAATGGGGGGGGGGGCGCTAAAAAGGTATTGTGCCCCGGGCGCGAGTTAAACTCGCTACGCCACTGTACCGCACCTTTCACTATGACTGAATTGCTAACCGCCATCGATAAGTGCAACACAGCTAAGGCACCAGGTTCAGATAAGATCTGTAACGAAATGATCAAACACCTTGGCAAAGCTATTGTCAATGATCAACAGATCTTGGGTAACTGGAATTGAATCCTACACAGAGCTTGGCTTAACGCTACCATTGTCCCTATTCGCAAAGAATGGAAGAAACTCGATCAACCGTCTGGCTACCATTCGATCTCCCTAACATGGTTAACCAGAGGCTCTACTGGTACCTGGAGTATCGGTAGCCTCAGTCCAATACAGGTGGGCTTCCGTAAGGGAATGCAGCATGTAGACCAAGTACTCCGTCTTCTCCAGTCCATAACAGATGGGTTCCAGAAAAAGTCGCATACAGTGGCTGTATTTTTTTTTTTTTTTTACCTCCGAGAGGCCTATGACCAGGTCTGGAGGTCCAGTCTATTGTTGAAGTTGCAAAAGATGGGACTAACTGCCAACATATAAATGGGTACCCGGTTTCCTAACAAACCGGACAATCAGCACAAAATTCGGCAACGAAACCTACAGGAAGAGAACCCTTGAAGAGGGCCTCCCGCAAAGGTCAGCCCTTAGTTGTACTCTCTTCCTAGCCTACATCAAGGCCAGTGTTTCTTTCAGGCATACCTGCAGTGCCCCCCGGAGCAAGTCAAGTGCCCCCCCGGGGGAAAATGTGTAAGAAAAAATAATTTAAAAAAAAAAAACTAATCTAAATTTAATTTTTATAAAATTTTTAAAAGTTATTGAAATGTGTGCCTTTAATCGATTACAATTATTAGAACAAATAAAATATCGCTTTGTTCGATATATATTCATGATCCATAACGTTCAGGTTTAACTTGTTACAGGCTCGCAGAAGTCGATTATAAATATCGTATTGTTTTGAAAATTGGCCGCTCCTGATCATAAGCTAAAATCTTACTTTTCTTATTCGCAGATATCGGTATCTTTTATTTAGTTACACTTTGCAGCTGCAAAAGTTGAAAGACTTTTTAATAACCCTGTATTAAACTACCTTTTCATCGATATAAATGTCTGTAAATTAAATATAGTTCTTGCTAAGAAATAAACATGTGCAATCTGTTTTCAAATTATATTGTATAATAGCATCATGCTTTAAAAAAATCATTTTAGCAAACATTTTAATGTAGTAGATTCCATAGATGTATGCTGACATAGATTAAAGGAAAATTAAAAAAAAAAAATAATAATAATTTTAAAACAAAAAATTAGGAAGTTACCGGTTACATACAAATAGTGGACATTTCATCATAATGATTAAATCGAGTGTTTCTAATTTTTTAACACAGTTTCGGGAACAGAGTAAAATGATTTTTTTTTAAAAAATAGTCTTTATTTATTAGATCCCCAATGACTTTTCTCTGTTAATATAATAATAATAAACAATCTTCCCCAGCTGTTTGAACTATTTAAAAAAAATATTTTAAGATGATAATCCAGTAGAAAGAATATAATATATATTTAAACAACGAATAAAAAAAAATCGAGTATTTCGATTATCTTGTAAATGCCATTTTTGGTAGTAGTTAAAAAAAATTATATGGAATTGGTAAAAAAAATTGTTTTCAAGTATAATATCGAAGAAGCAAGTTGTAATGATCTGAAGCAAATTATAGTAGTCTAAATTTCTTAATTAACATTTCAATCAACTGAATATTGAGAATTGAAACTTTAATAATTTATACGAAAAAAAATCACACATTAATAAAAACCGTATATGAGTCTTTTGTAAACAGTTCTTGACGTCTGAACAATTATGTCGGTTACATATGATTTATAAATAAATACCAATTTTGAAAACCCATAAAGATATAGTCTTTAGCCTTTTGTACAGAAAAGCTTTTTTACTTTTTGACTTTGGTGAAACTTGGAAATATTTTGAAATAAACGTATGTTTTTGGTTTTTCTTTTTCGTTCAAAATGTAAAACAATTTTAGCATTTCTTTTTTGGGATGGATACCTTTTTTGGACGGAATTCTTTGTTCTTAATTTTAAAAATATTTTGTAGTAAATTCATTATTTTTATGAAGTTGATCCCAAAAATATTTAAAAATAATAACTTTAAAAATACATTACTTTTAAATTTTTAAAAAAATGTTTGCATACCACTCTTAGTCAAGCAGAGACGTCGCTTGACTTTTTATGGCACCCGTGCTACTTTTCGGTTTTGTCCTTCCCTACCTAGAAGTAAAAGTTGATAATTTAATGTAATTACAGCCCAACTTTAAGCCCCTAAAATATACGAGGCCCCATGCAGCTATATGGGTTGCAGACCTCACGCGATGGCTCTTAGGTCAAATGACACATAAAATCTTAACTAGCATCTCTCCCGTTGCTCTACAGTTAAGTGTATAATGATGCGAAACTAAATTTAACTACGGTATGTTAAAAAAAAATGCATTTTGCATTTTGAATTTATCAAAAAATTTCCGGGGCCTATAAAGTTTTAAGGGGTGAGTCTAAGCTAAGGAGTATCTCTCGATAAAAAACATACCCTAAGGGCTCCCAACTGGACTGAATTTATTTAATATTGTGCTGGTGGAAGAGTTAGTGATGTCCTGTTATCGTTATTTCTAGCGCTTCCCGTCCCAAATGTCTGAAATGTTTACATCAGTGGCGCTTCATCCCATTTAGGGCCCTGGTCTGCTCCACCACATTCTTCCATTGGGATCGATCCATCGCTTTACACCTCCATGTGCGAACCCCAACCTTTGTAAGCCCTTCTCTACATCGTCAATCCATCTCAGTCTTGGTCGACCTGTGAGCCGTCTGCCCCTAGGTTTCTGCATGTAGATCGTTTTTGTTGCTCCAGAATCCGGCATCTTTTCAATGTGTCCTGCCTAGGGCAGTCTGCCTTTTTTTTTTATATTGTTGTGACTATGGATGGGTATTTGTACAATTGATATAGCTCTTGGTTTGTAAGGATTCCCAAAACAAAATTGTCTATCATCTGGTCATATATTTAGCAGCTTCTCTGCTTTTCTGATAGGAACCAAGTCTCACTTGCGTAAGTTACTACTGGTCTTGTGATAGTGGTGTATACTGCCTTCTTTGTTCCCTTAGCGAGATTTTTGCTTTGAAGTAGCTTTTGTAAATTGAAATAAGAACGGTTGCATGCTGTTATTCTTTCTTGCACCTCCGATTGTATTTCCTCTTGCTTATTTATAGTCACCCCAAGATATTTGAAAGTAGCTACCCTCTCAAAGGCGTAGATGTTCATATTGATGAAGTCATCAGTGCGTATTTCCTGACATTATCATAAATATTGCCTTCGCTTTATTTACATCAAGATCAGCTTTGACCGTCACATCTTCAAGGTCCCTGAAAGTTTTAATTATATCATCAATGCTGTTTCTACCAAGTTGCGCTATATCGTCTGTGTAGGCCAGGTATTGCAGTGGCTGGCTTTATAAAGTTCCTTATGGTTGTTCTGTACCACCTCTCAGGTGTTCACACGTATGTTTCTAATGCTTTTTTCTAAAGTGATGTTGACAAGGATACACGGATTTCCTTGCCTGAGGCTCAGTTTGATTGGGAACTCCCTCAAGTACTCCCTCTGTAATTTGATTCTACTTTTGTAGTTATCCTTCGTTATATGTATGAGTCGGGTAAGTATGTTAAGGACTCCAAGTTCCATCACAGCATCGTTCATGCATTTCCTGTCTATGCTATCATAAGCTGATTTGTAGGCCACATAAAGTTGGTGTATGTTGATGTATTCTTAGCATTTTTCTACGAGACATCTAACAGTAAATATATGAACATTTGAAATACCCCTTCACACATTGTCTTAAAGATACATTGAATACAGTGAATGATACCCTCACTAGGTAACTCTTGTTACCAGTGAAATATCCGCATCAACACCAGGCACAGAAACATTGCAAATCCCATTTACATTCATAGGAGCCATAATGATCAATAAATTGATCGTGGGCCCTTTTAATAGACAGAAAAAGAAGAAGAAACATTTGCACCACAATGCATCACTGCATTTTGAATTTATTATTTTTAAATTAAGGTGACCCCTGTCCTCACTTTTGCTCAAACTCTTCGGATTCCTCAATTTCTGCTACCCCCCCCCCCTTTTTTTTCCTTGACGTCGATCAATGTGACTACCGGGTTGAATCTAATTTTGTGTCAAATGATTTTCTTCGGCACACCACAACCAGAATGAATTTAGTTTGTGTCTGGCACTGTTCGCCATAATGCCTCCCCCGATGCTTGAAAAATTATTTCCCCCGATCAAATGAAAGTCTTATCAAAACATTCGAATCATGTATACTCCAAAATGCACCTCTTGATTGTTAAACAATCACACATTTTCTGCTGCCCTACTTCCCGCTAAAAGGACCTTTCCTCTATCATTGACTATCAACAGGTTCATGCGGTGGCGGCATCTGGAAATCAACACCAAAGGGCGGACCATTCTCAAACAGGCGATCGAGCTCAAGGTGGGTAATGTAGTGCTCAAATGGGAAAAGAAATCGGTTTACCTGGCGGTCAAATTGGATCAAAATGTACAAATGCATAATTTTGTAAAAGACCTCTGCTCCCAGGCAACCGCCAAGCTCAACCTGGTGAAAAAATTGGCTTGCACAAGTTGGGGCGCGGGCGCAAGAACGCCGAGAGCTCTATTCCTAGACACAAGGTCGGTGATGGATTACAGCATGCCAGTCCAATCCTATGCAAGCAAGACCGCATTGGAAAAGTTGGGCCCAATCAAGACTCAGGCTCAGCATGGAAATAAGTGGAGAAAAGTCTATTCTGGCACTAGTTAAAGTTAAAGTACGACTGAAGTTAATTGTAGCCGAGTGGTGATGTGTGATGATACTGATGGCTGACAGTTTTACTAAAACAAAACACTGCAGGGATGCGGCTCCAACCTCGAATAAAAATCTCCCAAATGTGCCCGCCTTAAATAGCCGTGCGCGGACGTACCCGAAAACCTGACGTCACGCCCCGACTTGGACTGTCCAAAACTTGTCTTCTGACAGATTTTCTGTGGTAAACTGACAAACCCTGGAGACTACAACCCAAATTAAAGTGGATATCACGGATCCAATCCCTAATTAATTAAATGTGTCCTTCTTAGTTTTGTCCCCGCTACCTAAGATACATTTTTATATTTCTATGAGTTATATCCTTGTTGAGATATTTAAATAAAACAGGTTGGGACCCCCCCCCCCCCATAAATGAATGTGAAAGCTCTCTTAATTACTAACAATTAAAATACCCTATGACGTTGGGGACTTGTAAATATACTAAAGTATAGCGAATAAACTCCCCTTCCCAACTAGATATAATTTATAATTTAATTCACTATGGTTTCCGAGATACAAATTATTTAACTTAGCACTAAAGCACAAATTTTGGTTCCCACTATTTAAGTATTCTATGCCATGAGGGAGAGCCGGTCGGTCAGTCTGAATGGGGTGAACTTGACCAGAGCTCGGATCAACATTCCGATCCTGTGTTGGGCGAGGTCAAATTACACTACAGCCTTGGTGTTGGGCGCGATTAAAAAAACGGGGCCTACCCTACCACATAATTATTATATAAAGGAATTTGTAGGTCACCAATGAATTATTCTTTTCAAATGTAAATTGTAAGTTTATTATTAAAATAACAAACAAATAACTTTATATTTTCTAAAATGAGAAATATATTGTTTTCTTTGTCTGAAAAACATATTTAGATGATAAATGGAACCCAGCAGTCACCGTAGGTCTGAGCTGAAGGCATAAATATATAGGTATTTAGGTATAATTATAAATTGTACTCACTGTTAAAAGCTCAAAGTCATGTTCATCTTACAGTACATTGCTCAAACACAGAGATCTGTTTGATTAATTACACCATAAGAATCAGTTCACAACAAAACAAGTAAGGTCATTCGGTTAAAAGATGCTGACATATATGTTGCCATAAAACTTCTTGAGTCTCTGAAATTCTATCTTCAAGAATTTAAAGAAAAATTTACTAGCTATGAACGTAAGGCCAAGAGAAAGTGTCCAGAATTGGAGTATAGTGATGCAGAGGCGTAGCTAGATTGTTTGGCGCCCGGGGACAAGATTTGCGCCCGGGGACAAGATTCATTTAAAGCGCCCTCTTTTCCTTTTTTCAACTCTCAAACCCATTATTTTAATCAATAAAATAATACCAAAGCACATTTTGGCGCCCCTAACTAGCTGGCGCCCGGGTACATCTGTACCCCCCTGCCCCCCCTACGCTACGCCTCTGTAGTGATGGTAAGAAACAGAAACGAAATCGAAGTGTCCGTTTAAGTAGATATGATGGACCATAAGAAGTGACAGATCTATTGAAATATGATAAAAGTGAAAAGTTCAAGATCAAAACTTTTCTCCCTATTTTGGACTCCCTGAACTCTGACCTGACACAACGTACACACGCTTTTTCTTGGAAAGGAAATATGTTTTCCTTCAAAACAAAACAATTGATTCCTATTATGAGCTAAATAAAAAGTAATGCAAAAGATATAGCGTTTTAAAGTTATCGAACTTTCTGGAAAATTCTAGATTGGATATTGTTAGTTTTAAATCCACCGATATTTCAGTATGGACAGTGAAGTGTATTGCCACCACCATAGGCCCATATCTATCAATTCACATAGAACCTATAGTGTTGTCCAAGTAGGTAGTCCAAACTAAAATTTTCTATACATAGCAGACATATGTGGTGAGTTTCAACTGACAGAACTTTTTATTCTAAGATATAG
This sequence comes from Omphiscola glabra, assembly GCA_964017045.1. NCBI lineage: Eukaryota > Metazoa > Mollusca > Gastropoda > Lymnaeidae > Omphiscola > Omphiscola glabra. Next base: position 49,015,736 of record OZ024795.1, on the reverse strand, counting down.
GCCACTTATTTCATGTAGATATCTCAATAAACAAAAAAGTTATACAATTTTCAAATTTGCAGAAAATCGACCAAAAATGAATTTTTTCACCATGTGAAAAAGTGCAATGTTTTAGGACCTATATTTTCTAAAATAATCAACAGAGAAGTCCAGGAATTGGTGTATGTGCTCCAAAGTTTACAATATTTAAGCCCAATTTTTTTCAACCAGCCAGATCTATTAATTCTTAAGTTATTAAAAAATAAAAAATAACAAGAATGATTTTTAGTCGTTTTTATTTTCAGACAGAAAAAGTGTAAAAATACACATTTTCAAAAATTCGTTAAAAAATATTTTACAGACGTACATAAATATATCATACATCAAATGACGTACATAAATATATCATACACTCCAAGCCTGATGATATTTATATAGCTTATATTAGGAAAAGTAAAATGGAGCCCCCGGCTCAGAGGAATGGATGTTATGAGTTCAGTACCCTTGAGTATTTGAATAAGGATAATAAAGTGTATGTGTTCTAAGTTTGGTCAAGATCCATCCATTTATGTAGGAGAATTAAGCCTATTGACCGATATAACTTTCTGGAACATTCTAGATTAAAATTAATATCCTCCTCGAAACGTGTAAAAAATGTCGTTTCTAAGTAATTATTCTTCGAATACGAAAAATTATACAACTAAATGCATTAATATAACTAAAGAACATTTAAGTTGAAAGAGGGGCCCCAAGACCCATTCCATAATTGTACCGAATTAGTTTTGCCTGAGATGGGACCAGGCCTGGATTAACCATTAGGCAAATAAGGTACGTGCCTTGGGCACCAAGCGTTTGGGGGCACCACAAGTCCTCAAGAAATATTTTTTTTGAACAAATTGAACAAGATCAGGGGCCACCGGGCAGAAGGGGGCACCCATGTGGGTTTGTGCCTTGGGCACTAAAATGGCTTAATCCGGCCCTGGATGGGACCCTATAAAAATCATTCAGATAAGTCATGAAGCTAAAATGTAAAATTTGTCCCATTCAATTGTAATTTAAAATGTCATAAATATATCTTTTTAAAATTATCGAACTATCAGGAACATTCTAGATTGGATATTATTAGTTTTATATCCACCGATATTTCAATACGGACAATGAAGGTTATTGCTAACAAGCGAGGCATGAATTCCCATAGAACCTAAAGTGCTTGTCTAAGGCTATTGATATTTATAAAGCATATATAAGGAAAAATGAACTGGGGCCGGCCCTAGAGAGATGGATATTATGAGTTCAATACCCTTTGGTATTTGAATATGGATAATAAAGTGTGTGTGTACTGAGTGTTGTCAATATACATCTATTAGTGTAGGAGTATGTGTTGGTCATTTATTTGTATAGCTTATATAAGAAAAAAAAAACAATTCGGGGCCCCGCCCCAAACGGACTGTTATAAAAAGTTCATAACTTGTTAAGCGTTCCTTCAGGATAATGATGGATATATGTGCCAAGTTTGGTCAAGATCCATCAATCCATGTAAAAGCCTTTGTGGAACAAACACACGGGATTGCAAGCAATCGGAAAAACAACTTCTGCAGCCTTTTAATTAATGTTGAAATTAAGCGCCATGTAAAAAAAAAAACAATAAAAAACAACAAACAAAACTTATAGTAAAAAAAATGTCCTTTGTCTCCTATAAAAACACATTAAAATAACGCTGTGAGCCTTTCGTTCCCCGACGGAATCCATTTGGATCCCGCTTCCCGATGGCAAACCGTTTTCCGATGGCATCCCGGTACCCAGAGGGATCCTGACTCCGTTTGGATCCTTATCCCGGTGGGATACTGATATCCGTGGGTTCTCGATCCCAGTGACAGTGGGATCCGATTACTTGAGGTATCCTGATCCCTGTGGGATCCCTATCCTGGTTAGATCACGATCCCTATAAAATCCCAATCTTTGTGGGTTCCCGATCCCGTCGGTATCCTGTTTTCCGTTGGAATCCTGTTCCCGTTGTGATCCCGTTTCCCGATGGGGTCCGGATCCTGGTTGATCCCGTTTCCCGATGTGTTCCCGTTTTCGGTCAGATCCCGTTTTTAGGTGGGATCCTCTTCTCCGAAAGGATCCCGTTTCTCGATACGTTCCCGATTTGATCTTGTTATCCAATGGGATTACGTTACCGGTGGGTTCTAGTTTATTGTTGGATCTCGTTCCCCTTTAGGATCCTGTTCCTCGGAGGGATCATGCTCCTAGTCACGCCTAATGGGATTTTGTTCCCAGTATAAGTAGGATTATGAAGGGGGTGTTTAGAGAAAATTCCCATAAAATAATAGAAATGAATAAGAACTAAACTAACATTTCAATTAACTTTTAGATCCCATTAAATATTTCCGTAGAACAATATATAAACTTTGGGAACATTCTAGATTTAATTTTTATATCCTCCTCGAAACGCGTAAACAAAAATTTTTTACGTAGGGCCCTAATCATTTTTCAAATACGAAAAAGTATACAACTAATATAACTATAATACGTTTAAGTTGAAAGGGGGCGTGTGGGGGGGGGGGGGGCATTCCATAATTGAACCGATTTAGTTTTATCAGTCAGATAAATAATAAAGTTAAAATTTAAAAGTTGTCCCATTAAAATCGGTTTAAAAATGCCATAGATATAGCTTTTTAAATTATCGAACTTTCTAGAAAATTCTAGACCTGTCCTGAATGGATTGGATATTATTCATTTTAAATCCACCGATATTTCAACAAGGTCCGTGAAGGATAGGCTCGGATAGGCTACTGCTACAAAGCTAGGCCTAATTCCATCAGTTCACATAGAACGGGGGTCTCAAACTCAAATTATCCGAGGGCCGCAGGAGGTAGAGTCTAAGTGAGACTGAGCCTCATCAAGCATTCCACATAAAAGCTATTAAAAGTTCAATAAGTACAACTGTTACTATATTAGCAAAAATAGATTTTATGCTGAATTTATTATATTTTTATATATACTTAGCGCTTTAATTGTTTCAGCTATGAACAGAATGGTATGCTTTTCTAGTAGCTGCATAATTATGACGTCATCATTTCATGTATGCGCATTATTTTTTGTAGAAAGAGCAAAATGTCTGCCGTAGCTGGAGGTGCGTTTGGAGCTGGTAAAGCAGGGGCACCGTTTGATCCTCTTCAGTTTATAAAAAGACCCCAAGTTATTCTTAGGGGAATTAGCTGGGTACGTTTTCTTCACACTTATAATAATTTACCGGCGGTTACTCTTTCAATATGTTTTGATCTTGTTTTCCTGAAATTTAAAATTGGGACGGGGACGGACCCATCCAGAAGACGAGAGCCATAGAAACATACTCATAGTGAATAGATTGGTAAATTTTGGGTTAACGATATGGGTTTTGCCAAAAAGACGCGTGCCAAAAGTTTCTGTAGGCTAATTTGAAGAGATAGGCCCTGACGTCATTTGCGTGTTTTGTCCCTGGTTCCGATAGTGATAGGGTCAAAACCCTGGTTCCGAGAGGGTCAAAACCCTGGACTGGTTCCGCTTGGTCAAACCCTGGTTCCGATAGGGTAAAAACTTTAAAAAACCCTGTTTAGGGATAATTTTAGGGTTGAGGTTAGGTTTAGGGATAGAATTAGGGTTCAGGTCAGGTTTAGGGATACATTATTAGGACATAAGTTTGCGGGTTGTGGCAACTAAGATGGCGGCCACGGTACTATCTCTCCAAATTTACAGTTCTGTATTTTTATTAGTTGAAAATCAAAACTTCGGTAACAAAAGGGAGACTACTACTTAAATTGCATTTTGGAATGTTCCTCTAGGGACTGGGAAGGGGAGACAGTACTTCAATTTTAATTCACTTTCACCGCAAAAATTATTCTTACTGCTTTTCTAATCTATGCAGCTGTATATTATCCGATTTAATAAAGGCCAGGGCTATTGGTAGTTAACTACCAATAGCCTCTAGAGGGCTAATGGACTGGTAGTTAAGTACCAATAGCTAGCGTGTACATTTCAGAGCTGTGTCAGAGTGAAATGATTCGCGAATTTAATTTTATTTTGACACTGGTTAGCTCTTTTGTAAAAAACGAACTACACCCCGCACGTTTTGTTGTTAGCAAACATGTATGTACATTTTTATAGCATGCCGATCGCTTCATCAAACAAATAACGGCAACGCTGTTGTGTAAAAAAAAATTCCAAAAACACGTGCGAGTACAATCTCATTTATTAACGCACATCATGTACATAAAGAAATTTCAAGCACATGTTAATATTTTGCCGCCATATTGGTTTTCGTTTATCTCGATCATCAGTTATCTCGACGCTTTTTGGCAAACGCCGAGGCCGTCGACATAACCGGGTTCTACTGTATTTTATTTTATGTCTCTTTTTCTAATATTTTTATGTACAGCGCGGTGAGCCCAGCCCTAGGCTGGGGTACCGCGCTATATAAGACAACTAATAATAATAATATGTTAATGTGTGAAAATTAAATTATTCATAGTTATCAACGGTTTGTGCCAAAATGTCGTTTTCAGTTTAGGCTTTGTGCGCATTCACGTTTTCCACATTCTGTGTGTGGACATTAGCGTCATCTGGATCTACAAAATTTTGTTGATGCGCCACATGTACCATTTCTTATTTTGTTTATATTGGCATAAGCTGCCCACCCGTCTGATAAAAAAACAGTGCCCACTCTCTCTTCCTACACTAACAAAGACCCAGTGACCCTCTCTCCACTGTCCACAGTAGTATTTCCTTTGGAAAAATTATGAATAATAATTTCCTGGATGCTGAGGTGACTTCCTGCAAAGAAAGAGCCTTCTCGTGGTGACTTTCTGTAACTGCATGCAGCACTGGTCCATCTGAGACCATTCTGTCTTTGAGTGTATGTTTAATCGGCACAGACACCATGTCATATTGTTTTTTAATAGGCGTCGACACACACACCATCGTAGCGCTGAATTAGGGTCTGACAAATTCGGCAGTAGTGTGGACAGCCACCATACTTCTTTTTTGCCTATCAGATCCGTATCAAACACTTTGTGCATCGGTACTATTGTAGTCTCTCCTCTTTTTCTTCCTGTCATATCGGTAGCTTAGTAATAATTATTTAAATGAATTCTCCTAAATAACTTTAATTTTGAAGCGGAACTATTAATGGACATTGATATAAGAATAATTGTTTAAATAGCCCTTCAAACTGGAACCCCTGGATTTTTTCTTGACCGAATCTCAAGTGGTAGATTACCTTAACAAATTGTAGGAGATTAAAAAGAAAGTATGTTTCATGAATCTTTTGTCATGTACGGCACCATTGTGGAAAATCAGGGAGAACTCTACTGCCTTCAAAGATACATTATAAAAGCTACTAAATTGGATGTATTTAGATTTATGTATTAAATTTTATTTATTTTGTAACTTGATCTACTTTGTCCGCTATTTCTTTTTTAACCAGTGGTGGGTTAAGACAAGTTTAAATATTTAAGTATCTCAAGTTCTAGGCATCTTGGAATCTGTAGGCCAACTTTATACTGTGGCCGCACGTGCAGGGCAGTGTAAAGGTGGTACTCGCCAAAGATGTTAATATCAGGGGGCAGATTTGTTATATACTAGGGTCTGTAGTTTCAGGCTTTGCCCAGCGCGCTGCTTTTCCTTTGCACGGTCGTGAATCCATTATGGACCAAATGAGTCTGATTTTTAGGGGTGGGGGTTATATGGGACAATGTTTGTTACTCATCACAAATCAGAGTCAACTTTGGTGTCATCTTAATAATTAAGTCCCTCCTATCGAATTAGAGCTGACCAACCACAGACCATTTAAACGACTATGAGATGACTCACAACTGCCAAGAAAATAATGTAAAAATGTGTGGCAAGTTAAAAGATGTTCTCCCGTTATCTGGTATGCACCATGGTCGTCTCTGATGCTCCATTGAAATCTGTGCGTTTTCCCCAAAACTCACTCATGCCGAGTATCAGTAAATTTCAACCATCAGCAAAAGATTGTTAATTAACCCTTTGACCAAGTGATCCCGCTTTATCGGTCTGTGAATTAGAAATCCACATTCCGCCAGGTCTATATTTCGGTCTCCCATACCTTACCCTAGATTGACAGTCTGTATATAAAATGTTTTGTAAATACTGAGTTCAGGTTTTATCACATGACTTGTGATGGCCGTGCCCATCGATGCATTGTTTTTATGTTTTAGTAATGTTTTTCGATGTATAGAGGTGATGAAGTACAAAAATTGCTATTCTAAATTACTCAAACCAGATCAGGTTTATGATGATGCAAATGATTCAAAGGATTATTATCGTGTTTTGCATAAGGATTGAAATAAAGCAAATAGACAATGATAGTGACAATCGATTGACTTAAAGTACTAGTGCTATTGGTGTGTGCTTTGGGAATAAAATAAACATCACAAGGTTCTACCTCTGGGTTTTGCTAAGTGTTGTATCACCCCAAGTCCTAAGTACAGTGATATCACTTTAGGGTAGACACTTCGGTATCACCGGAAATACTAGAAAAACAAGGTATTGTAATTTCATTTTCAAAACGGCGACCTCCACTTATTTAATTTTCCGAGGGTATCGCTATTTTGCCTTTTAGATTCGATTTTTAGCATAATAATAAATTCTACATCCGCCAATTACTTAAAGCTGACAACTTGTTCCATTGAGAATTTATTAGATTTTTTTAAGAGGCTAAATGGAAAGCTTTGAAAATCATGTATAACATATACAAAATTCATGAGTGTAGACTGTAGACCATAGGTAGGCATCAAAAACTAAAATCATAGAAGTAATTTTTTTGGCTATGTAAGTTGTCATCAATGCGACCATGCTTGTCTGCATATTACCAATTATCAATAGCGACTGTGGGGTGGTAAATAATTCATTACATTGGTTATCCAGAATATAAATGGGATATAAAACTAATAATAAATCATTTATATAAATAAAACATGTTTTTAAATAATTATTATTGGCTTAGGGCTTATGAAATATCAATGGTTTTAATTTTGGGGTTGGTTGCCATGGATATGGGATTGATAACTGCTTGACTTGTCTTAGACATCGATAAACTTAGTAAAAGTATTAAAATAGTAATAATCTCTGATATATATTTTGCTTGTGTTATGATTGCTTTCATTTCCGTATAGTGCGCTAAATATTTCCTATGACTATGCAAACGGATATTTTTTAAAAATTACGCCACTGCCTTTGGAAAATGAAATCGTCTTAATTTAAATATGGTGTATTTAATATTCGTTTTAAAAGTTCATGGGACGTCAGACTATTAATATAGTTCATGGCCGTGAAATAAAAAGTGTGTAGTGATGTATCGATGCGACCTTTGATTTTGTTGTTATAGAGCTCAAGCTCTGGTTTCTTGCATTCAGTTTCACTTTCTATATCTGGACAATTGTGTATTGTGTTCAAGAGCAATACATTTTTTTCCGCTTCTAGCTCTGGTATTTGACAAGGTTGTCTGAACAAAAAAAAACTGATTTGTTAAGGGGCAGAGACTTCTTTTGCTCAAACTCCTTGGGCGTGTATATTTTGTTCCGTTTCACTGTTCCAACTTAGAGTGAGTCTGTTCTTGGCCATCGGTTCTGCTAGTTGTAGGGGAATGAAATAATAGTCTGTTCTGAAATTGCTGCCACTTCCATGAAAGTCCCTTGTGAGTGAAATTATGGTCTCAGGGGACATCCAAACTTTCTCTTTGCTGGCATGGCACTTGCATTTTCTTTGCCAAAATATGGGCAACCTCTCAGAGGATAGTTTGAAGACGATTCTCAGGCCCAGAAGATTTTTATTTCATGTTTGTTGGGCTGGCTTGGCTTATTTTGAATAACTACACCGACCTCTGAAACCAACCAGTTGCTAATCTACTGGTCCTACTTAATTAACAAATGAATTGAAACATAAACATTCTTCCAAACTAAGTTTCCATCACAAAAAAAAAAAGCACAGCTAACAATTTTAGAAGTTCAATGCAAATGAAAAAAAATGTTCATATAAAGATTACCTTTTCTCTATATTTTTTAAAAGTTTTACTGGAGACAAAAATAATTTTTTGTAGAAAAAAACTAGATTTTATGGGTTTTTAAAACTTTCTTTTTTATTAATCGCATATGATCAGCATAATTTTTATTAAGAAGACATGATATGTTTAAAAAAGACGTTAAATATTTATTAATATGTGATTTTTATGTGAGGAAAATCATATAGAAATGGAGTATAAATTTCCCATTATTCAGTTGATTAAAATATTTATTTGAAATGGCAAGCTACTATAACTTTCTTCAGATAAAATTACAAATGGCCTTACCGCTATACTTTTAACATTCTTTTTTACCAAATCCATAGAACATATTTTTTAATTGACGATTTGAAAGAAGTAAATTTTCTAAAAGTAGTAATAAAAAAATAATGCTGTTCACAAAAAGGTTTTTTTTCCTGTTAGTTTTCTACAGGATTCTCATCTATTCTAAAAAAAAAAAAAGGGTTATTGTTTTTTTAATGCTTGAAAATTAGGGGGGGGGGGGCGCGGCAGATTGTTTATTATTCTGATATTATCAACCATCAGTGGCACTACAGCCCATGTAACTGCATGTAGGGCCCTGGCCTGCTCCACCACATCCTTGGCTTTCCACCTGCATGTGCGAACCCCCAACTGGTGTAAATTCTTCTCTACATCATCGATCCATCTCAGTCTTGGGCGACCAGTGAGCCGTCTGCCCCTAGGCTTCTGTCTATATAACACCTTTGCTGCTCTACAATCTGGCAACCTTTCAATATGTCCTGCCCAGAGCAGTCTGCCTTTTTTTATTGTTGCAGCTATGGGTGGGTCTTTGTACAATTGGTACTGGTATAGCCCCTGGTTTGTATGGATTCTCCAGTCATCATTGTCTATTGCTGGGCCATATATTTTCATGAGGATTTTCCTCTCCCATGTATTGATGTATTGAGCAGGTTCTCTACTTTTCAGGTAAGGGATCAAGTCTCACTAGCGTAAGTTACTACTGGTATTTTGGTAGTGGTGTATATTGTTTTCTTTGTTACCCTTGAGAGGTTTTTTTGCTAGATATTTGAAAGTAGCCAATCTCTCAAATTTGTGGTTGTTTATATTGATGTTGTCATCAGCGTGGGGGTTTCATGACATTATCATATTTTATCTTCGCTTCATTTACATCGAGACCAACTTTGACTGAGGCATTTTCAAGTTCCCTGAATGCCTTAATTATGTCATTTCTGTTTCTGCCCAGTAGCGCTATATTGTTGCATATGCCAGATACTGCAATGGCTGGCTATATAAAAGTCACATTCTGATATTAAAAAAGAAAATTAGTTGGGAAATAATAAGTTTAGGTTATGTATTTAAAAAAATAAAACCACTGTTATTCAGGAAACTGTCAAAAAAGTACGGTAGCACATTTAAAGAAAACACAAACGCCTTCGATTTAATAATAATTGATGAAACGTGCACTATGTGTATGCGCTAAATATTTTTTTAAGTTTTCATTTTTTTTTAGCTTAATAACAGGGCATTGGAGCAGAAGTTTAAAAATTGGCCCCAAGCCCCGACTCCGGAGCGGCTCCAAATAATAAAACAAATCAAATACAATAATTTAAAAAAATACCACAGTTTATTGAATCATTGGATAACATTTACAATTTCTAATGTTAACTTAATTTAGAACTAGTCTTAAAAAATGGCTGGTTCTACATTCGCTGCTGCCATATACTTAACCACACTAAATCTGCCTTTTATTAAGTGATTACACTCCTATGCTGTTGTAAACTGTAAGGTTACAGCTTGCAGAATTATAAACAAAGGATGTATTACGGACCGTTATAAATGGAGAATTTAATCTCTTATCTTTTGTCTATGGCTCGTTCTAAAAACAGTCCATAATAAAGGACGATACCAAAGTTTAAAAATAATAACAAATAATACGACACCCAAAGTCAGAGCTAATTACAATTAATAAGTTTTTAATGTATGAATTTCAATTAAATTACAACAGCAAAAGAATGTGATTAAAAATCATTAACTTACAGTTTGCAGGTACCGGTACTGTGTATAAAAATACAATGAGCACAAAATTGTACAACGAGGAAATAGAAAAATCTACACACAACAAAGTATTAAATAATGACACACTGCACGCCTCGTGATAAAGGAAAAGAAAATCTCTCTCCTACACGTTCAGTCGGTCAACCTTTTATAGTCTACTTCAAATGATCATTCTAGAAAATAATACGCAGTCTCACTGCTTCCAGCATTCTCGAGATTATTCTGCAATGTTCGACTGAAACGGATGATAGTAAGCTAAAATGTCAACAAAGGGATATTTTTCTAGCCACCCCCAAAACGGCCTTGACTGAAAAGAGGTCATGCACGTGGAATGCGGGTTAGGCGTGTATCAAAACATGTCATCCTTCATAACAGATGCATTTCATCAAATTAACACAAAAATAATAGTTATGTGCGTAAATTGTAGGCCTAATGACCTGTCAATAATGAGACTGGGGAAAGATATTGTTTCTTTGTTAAAAAAACTATTGACAATTTTTGTATTATTCAATTTCAAGTTGAGACATTTGTAATTGCTAAAGCCCCCTAAAAATGTAGGCTGTCAATGAAAAAGTTTTCAGCTGTGTAAAAAAATAAATGTTTTTTCTGCCTTAGAACAAATTTACAGGTATTGGGTTACAAACTTAATTCCTTCTGGAACTTGGTTCGTAACCCGAAGCATTCGTAACCCGAAACATTGAAATCAATGAAATAGTGACAATCCGTTTCAAGATGAAACAATCATTCTTTTTTATTAACATCCGATCCTTTACCTGAAAAAAACCCAAAGAATGCGTGTACTTCGCTTATTAAATAAAGAGAAAGAAAACAACAAAATTAATTAAATTTAAAATAAAAAAAGATTTAGTCTACCGGGTTGCCCAAAAATGTGATAACATCGCTTTATTTCCAGAAGCATAAACGAAGTGCTAACGCTTACAATAAATTCGTTGAAAAGCAGTTAAAGTGGTGGAGGAGGGGGGGAGACAGAGCATGTTTTCTGATTAGCCTTATCATTTTCATGCAACTGACAATGACAAAACGTTATATTAATTCAATTATATAACCCTTTGTTACAAGATGTTCTCACTTTTTCTGGGCCACCATCTCTCTCTCCCTCCCTCTCACTCTCTCCCTCCCTCTCACTCTCTGTCTCCCTCCACCCTCTCTCTCCCTCCCCCCTCTCCCTTGCACTCCATTCCTCCCTCCCCCCTCTCACTCTCTTTCTCTCTATCCCCCTCCCCCCCTTTCCGTTCGTTTGTAGTTCAATACCAGAGACAACAAAATTTCAAAGTTGTTGTTTGTAACCCGAATTGTTAGTAACTTGGGGTACCACTCTAGATTTTGAAAAAAAATCTTGTTGGGTTTTAGTTTCTCTGGTACCAAATTTTTAAAGTTGATAATGGAGATTTAAAAGTGCCTCATTGATTCTTTAAAAAAAATTAGTCATGCAAGGGTATATATATTATATAAACAAAGGTACAAAAGGGGTCAATAAAAACTTTAGTGAGCATAGCGCAGAGCTTGTACTTGTAATGTATCAAAACTTTTATATGATACAATACAAGATTATAAGCTCATTTTAATTATTATTATTAGGTGGTTTTATATAGCGCAGTACCCCACTTTGCTTCTTATAAAAATTAGCAATTACAGAAATGTATACATAGACGGACTGGCTGGAAGCGAGGAAGAGCTAGCCAACCTAGTAAAGAATCTCAACAAGACTTCATCGTCCTTTGGCATGCAAATCAGTGCAGAAAAGACAAAAATGATGACGAATAGCACTAATGGCATCACCACTGAAATTAAGGTCGGGGAGGAAAGATTAGAGACAGTTGGCAGCTTCAAGTACCTCGGAGCAATAGTATCGGAACAAGGCTCCAGGCCCGAATTAATGGCCAGGATTGCGCAGACCACAACAGCACTAAAGAGGCTCAAGAAAATATGAAACGACAAAAATATAGTCCCCCGCACCAAAATCAGGCTGATGCGCTCATTAATCCTCTCCATTTTCTTATATGCCTGTGAGTCCTGGACATTAACAGCAGAACTTGAAAGGAAAATAAAGGCGATGGAGATGAGATGTTACAGAGGCATTCTTGGCATCTGCTATAGAGACCACATCACCAATGAGCAAATAAAAGAAAGGAGTCGTCAGGCAATACGATGTCTGACGTCTGTTAAAAAGCGCAAACTTGAGTGGTATGGCCACGTGACCAGAAAACAAGGGCTCGCCAAAGAGATCTTGCAAAGCACTACTAGAGGAGGGAGAAGAAGAGGAAGACAAAGAAAAAGATGGGAAAATAATATCAAAGAATGGACGGGATTAAAACTAGGCGATGCTATGCGTAGGGCAGAAGACAGAGAGGAATGGAGAAGAATAGTGTACATGTCATCTGTGGCGCCCCAAGGGTCGAAGGACTACAGGACCTGATGATGATGATGATACATTTAAAAACAACAATGGGTGAAAAGCTTGACCTCGCCCACCCAAGTACTACTACCCCTGTCTAGCCATGGACAGCACCCAGCAGAATCGAGCGTTGTTTATCAGTCAGAGTGGGGTGAGAATGAGTTGGTGTCATACAGTTTGAAGAGAAGGTCTTGAGCTATCTCTTTTTGGATGACCGACTAGTGCTTGTAAAAATAGTTATAATTAAATATTTTATTTAGTAAATGATTTTAGCTATTGTAAATTATTGTTTCATCTTTGAAGTAAAAAAAAAATTAATTTACCTTATATCCTCTACAGTTATTTGCCATAGTTGTCTTCAGCTGCATATCATCTGGAGGATGGTATGCTCATTCATGTATCATGAATAAGGATGATAATGCTTGTGGCTATGGTACTGGCATAGGTGTTCTAGCCTTTCTCATATGTATTGGATTTCTAATAGTGGATGCTTTCTTTGAGAATTTGAGCAGTGTGCAGCACAGGAAGTATGCAGTTCTTGCTGACTTGGGAATATCTGGTAGGCCTGACTTACACTTAACTAACTTTATAAAGTTGTCTGAAAGAATGTTGGTGTATTTATGGTTTCATCAGTGGCTTAGGAGTAATGCTTGAGTAAAGCCATCTTTAACTTTGTTCCTCGCTATTTACACTGAGCAACAATATTACCGAATTATATGCTACCATTAAATGTTTTGTTTAAAAAAGTTATTTTTTGAAATTCCTAGCTACCTGTATTTACTAATAAATATAAGAATGAGCAAGGCTGACCATAACGCCAAAGAAGCGAAAAGATTTAAATACGTTCAGATTCTTAAAAATGATTATGGTTATTTTTCTATTATTTTACTGAAATCGAATAAATTTAAATGTGCAAAAAATATATATCCGCTTTAATTTTAGTAAAAGTTTAAGTATTATTATTATAAATTACAAATACATTTAAAGTATGGTAACAACTAAGGAACTATCTAAAGCAGTTTATAGGCGTTTGAAGGTTATGGAAAAAAATTAAATAAAAAAATTATAATCAAAGAATTACACTGTAATCACATTTATCAGGAAAACCCAAACATCAGTTGTTTTTAGTGCATTTTTTAATAAAATTAAAATGACTTTGTTCTAAATAAACAAGCAAATGACTCATAGCACTAATACTTATAGCCTATATTAGCCAAATATCTTAAGTTTCTTTGTATAATGCATTACAAAACTGATAATGTATTTTCCCCTTCTTAAAAGTAATAGTAAAATTAATAAATATAATTGATTTCTTTTTAAATGGTTAATAAAACACACAAAAACTTTAGCTTTTTATTTTGAATGTTTAATAAGTTAATAAGTTTTTACTCTTTTAAATTCCAAAAATATACTTTTTCAAATTTATATCGTAATAAAAACTTAACCTTTAAAAATACTTCTAATAAGAAAATGCCATTTAAGCCAATCAGTGGAGCGAAACTCCATAGCCAAATAGCATTCACTAATCCACTAACATCGGGTCATATATTCTAGTTTCTAAGATTAACAGAAGCGAAAATTGCTGTTTGGCTTTTATAGTATGTTTTATTTATCCCCCTGGCTGATGTAGTATTTTCCACCCTATTTTAAAATTAGCTATTAGACTATTTAGTTTTGGACATGAGCCTAATATTGTTTTTTTATCTTTTAGGTTTGTGGACATTTTTGTGGTTTGTTGGATTCTGTTATATGACAGATGCTTGGCGAAGGACAGAAAAAATACAACATGGTGGAAGAGATAATGTGCAGGCTGCCATAGCTTTCTCTTTCTTCTCCATTTTCACTTGGGTAGGAAATCTCATTATTTTTATTAACAAGTATAACAAAATTAAATAATATTGAATTTGTAACTGTTGTATGCATAATGTGTTACTGTTATGCAGGCGGCTTGTTTGCTTCATTCTATCCAAGTGCTGTGAACTCTGTTTGACACAATTAGGTGAATGGCGCTATTATTATGGTGTGGGTAGCTAAAAATAGTCTCCCTTTGACCTTGGCTAAAATTAAAACTGGGCTGTTTCATAATTCGAATATTGGAGAAGATTGGGAAAAAGCCAGAAGCGAGCACAATGCAAAAGGCGGTTCTAGAGACATCAGTAGAAAGCGACTATAAAAGGCCAATAGATTGACTCATTGAGAGAGAGGGAGGCAGATCATTTATCACGAGACTTGGAGAGTGTATTATTTTTGCTACTAGGCACTGTGTTGTTTACTGTGTGTGTGTAGATTTCTTTTCATTATTGTACAACTTTTGCACATTGTATTTTATTTAACATTGTACCGGTACCAGCCAAACAGTATACTGTAAGTCAATTATTTTAATTATCTTTCTTATGATTTTGTAATTCATTATAATATACATATTAAACTTATAAGTTTTAATTAGCCCTGGTTTGAGTATCGTATTCTTTGTTATTGTATTTATTATTTGGTATCGTCTTTTGTTGTGTACTGTTTTAGAACGAGCCATACACTTAAAAAGGAGATTAATTTCTGCATACTAATAAAAGTACTTAACAGATACAGAGACTCAGGTTCATTAATGTATAGCTGAAATAAATTTTTACATTATGTAAAAGTATCTTGAATAAATCTCCAAAAAGTGTTAAGGTACTATACTATAAATACTTTTGTAATGAAATACAGTTTTTAAAAAGGTACTATATTGTTAATCATGATTCATAACTTTATATGTCTTGAAGGGAGGGCTGACCTTTTTGGCCGTTCGTCGTTATCGTTTGGGAGCCCAGGAAGCTTTTGCCTCTGGATATGATCAGGATCCCAATGCTTCTTCCCCGTACAGTTCTTTCCCAGGAAGTGATACTGGCGACCCTTATCAACAACCTCCATTCAGCCAACAGAAAGAGACTCCAGACTACCAGCAACCTACATATTGATTCTAGTCAACTTTTATCCAGTTATTTAAATTTGTGTAGACTTGGAGTGGATGAAAATAATAAAAAAGCAGGGATCTGTTTGTAGGTAATAGATGTGTATGTAGTAGTTATGTACAGTATGGTGTTATCTATTTACCATTTTTATGTGTTAAAGTGTGTAGACTAGCCACGAGTGTTTCCTGGAGAAATACAATTACATGTGAATTCTGTTTTTTTCTTTAGTATCTGCTGTTAGGTTCCAAAATCATATTTTCAAGGTCTTGAATTTAAAGTTGGATTCTGTATGGTTCAGAGGAGTTATTACACCCTTGTTTGGAAGCATGCATTAGCTTTGTGCTCAACTTAAATTAAACCAAAAATTTAAAACAGTACCAGTATTGAAAAAAATCTAATCTTTATTAGTTGTTATGGAAATAACATTATTTAAAAACAAAGTACAATGCTATTAATTTAACATTAAGATTAATATCGTTTTGTGTTGATTTTTTGGTTAGAAATATAATTATTTAGCATATATGTTTGAAATAGCTTTCTAAGCCTTTTAAAAAAAAAATAATTCCAAAACAAAAAACTAATAGATCACAATAATTAATATTAAATGTATTAATGTTTTGTGCAGTTATTCAGTTAGCCTCTTACATGTGACTGAAATTAATATCCTTAATTTTTACATTTTTGTTTGATGCTTCAAAATGTATACTATTAATTTCCTCTTCATCACATGGCAATGGCACTAATACACCTAAAGTTTCATTCTTTGATTTTAATTCATTTTATCTACCAAACTGTTTGTATTATTAGATCCATTCGATTTTTTAAACTTGTGCTGTATTTCAACATATAATATAGCATTTCTAAAAGCTTCAACACACACTTTTGTTATACAACTCTTTAAATTATAATGTGAACTAAATATTTTGGATGATTTCCAGATGTATTTTTATTTTGTTTATTATTTAATTTAAAGTTTTTGGTTTATGGGCCAGCTAATGTAATTACTCAGTGATTTAAATACAATTTCAACAAAGGAAAATATGTTTTTCTTTTTTTCTTGAAAAAAAACATGAAATTTATAAAATTTAACTTAATATTTGTATTTTCATTTGTCTTAATGATGAAAATTACACAACTTACAAACACATTTACTACACAATAATATTTATTGCAATTAATTTATGTGAGGCTGATCTCTTAGAAATATTTCAAATGAGCAGAGCTGCCAAACTAACATAGATTATGACAGTACCTAATTACAATCCCGTTAAGTCTTGTAATAGTAAATGAAATGCTATAGTATGTATCATATTTTGAGTCTGCAAATGTACAACATTTTTATTAGAATTCTGTTATGAACTTTAATAGTGTTGGTGACCATTTCTGGGTATCTCAAGAGCACTTTGAAAATAAACAATTCTGGAATAGGCCAACTTGAAAGACTGTAGACAGACTTAACATTTTGAAAGTATTGATGGAACTGCTTTAAAACAGATGAAATAGGTTTGTTGTCAGTGGCAACTCTGTCTCTTAATTTGATTGTTAATTTCTTATTGTTAAAGTGGATTTTGTGATCTTAGTATCCTTGAGATATTTTCTTTGAATCTAAAATTTCCATGAGTTAAATATATGCTAACACTATTTGTCTCTGAAAGCAATAATTGTGTTGTGAGATTATTCTTTATAAGAAATATTTGTCTTATTGCTCCATATCCATTACCCTTGATAGCAACTAGCAAAATGGAAATATCTTTAAGAATTATTAATGCAAGTGAAATATGCAATATAAGTACCGGTATAAGCTTTTTAGGTTTTTTTTAGATTAAAATTTGTATTATTCTTCTTAAAACAAATTTTTTTTACTTAAGCATCTTGGTACCCTATTATAAATCTTCAGCTTAAAATATTCAATATTAGGTACCAGCTGTAATTATTTAGCTGAGTAAATCTTGAAATAATTTTATTACTGTTACTCACATGCTTCTCACTCATAATAGAACACTCACTTTTCTTTACTTATGTTTATTTCATTGCATTTCTGTGATTTATGTTAATGTAACATATTTTACTTATAATGAATACATGTTAATGATGAATTTTTAAAAAGTGTTTATGGATTCAAAAGTATTTTTTTTATAATAACTTTGTCACACTTTGTGTTGTGAATTTTTGTTGTTGCTATATGTAAGTACGGTATCTAATTTACTTATTACCTTGATTTTTCTATTGGGTCTAATGTGAGACCAAAGAAACTGTGAAACTTTTCAGTTTGCTATAATTTAGTTACTCAGAAGTTGTCAGGGTGTCATTCTAGATGAGCTAAAAAGATAATAATAATAATCCTACATAAAAATTAAACGAAATGACTGACACAAAGTATAGGAAAACCTGAAAAAAAGAACGCAACAATACAATTGTGTCAGCAGGAAGCCTTCATCAGCGAACAAACAAAAGTAAAAACAAAATTAAATAAAAATAGCACTTTAGCGCTTAAAATTAAAAGTAGTATGCGATGGGACAGCAAAAGAATTGTTTCAGGTTTTCCCATACTTTCACTAATTTCCTTTTTTGCTAACCTGAATGCTGTCTCTGCCCCATAATTACCATAAAAATTAAAGAATAATCAAAAGCTTAATCTCATTTTTATAAATAATCAGCCAGCCTTTGTAACATAAAGAAATATTGTTCTAACCTAATTTTTTGAAAACTTCTACTTAGCTCAATTGCATTAATTTTTCTTCAAATTACTTAGCATTCTGAGTTTCTTGCCATTAGGTATTCTTTTCATTACAAATTTTAAATTAAAAAAAAAAAGTTAGTAGTATTTGTGTTTCAATTTATTTAATGTCATAATAAACATAACTTATTTATGTGATATTATCATAGCCATTGTTTTTACCTCAAGTGTCCAAAGTCACATTGATCTGTACTTGAAATTTTGTTTGGTCATCATTTAAATCTACAAGATGAAGCTACTTTCATTCCAAGAATCATCTTCTAATGCATATTTGAGTTTCTTTTTGTGTACATTCCACTCCATTAACTTAACTTGAATAGTTTTTACATGTAGCCACTCTCTGTTGATGATGTTATTATTACCCAATGGAAGATAATTTCTAAAACATCAATTTAAAACAGAGATTAGCCAACCTTTGGGCTACATGTGGCACGTTTATTGCAAGCTGGATGTATCAAAAATAGACTTCTTATATAGAATGTATATAGAAAAGATTTTCAAAGTTAATTGAGATTAAAGACATAAACTAATTTTCACGTTATATTTTACATTTTATCATATGAGAGCATATCAGTAACCATCCACAGAATTAATTTGTTGTAAGGAAATGCAGCCGTGAAAAGATAACTCACTACCAAATGGCAGGGGAGGCCATTTGGGTTGACCACCACTGATTTAAAATATCATTACTGCACAGGTTTTTATCTAATTTCAAATTATTGATACAGGTTTTTATTTTATATAATTCTTACATGTTAAAAATAAAATTTTCAAAACTGGTAGTTCATCCATTAGATTTTTAACAATAATATTCAAAGGCTCATTGTTTTATTTTGTAAATAATAATGAAAATCACACACAAAAATATGCGTTGGTTAAAATTCCAGTTAACTCCTATTAAACTGAGAAAGTTTTGATGAGTTCACTGTAAATATGTTTATCATCTTTTGTGCATATTAATTCAATGCATATTTTTTTATTTTGTTATCTGTAACATACCCTGTAGTTTCCATTTGCTTCTGACAACAGAGGTTTTATTATTGTTTTTATCAAATCCAAGAGTTAACACCGTTTATGATTTTAGAAAAGCATTACGGGACAAGGTTGGAAAAAGGTATTGTGATGAGCTTGGTAATCCATATTTGTGTGCTTGTGAAGATTATTCTAAAAAAACTGTATATTACATTTATTGTTCTCTGGTTAAATTGCTGACCATTTGTTAATCTGATACCAACTGCTTTTTGCCTACTAAAAAATTTGTTGATGATCCTTTCATATATAAACTGAAAGATTTTTATGTTGAAATGAATGCAAGTTCAAATTTTGTTCGAATTGGGGTCTTTTTATTTGTTATAGTTATATTGGTCATCCCCTCGTTATGATAAGATGCACATCTGAGGCATGTTTGCTTTCATCTATGATGCTTATTTAAAACCTGCTTTTTTAAAAAAAGGATTACATCATAATTGATCAGCACATTGTTACATCTATAACTATGGCTTTTATTTGCATAAACTAATAATTGGAGAAACCTGGATACTTAATTATTTTTTAGTGTATAAACCGGTCTTGTCTAATTTTCATCATGGTTTTATTTGCTGTGGTTGTTATTTTTGTTTCATTTGTTTAGTGCATATAATTTTTTTCAGAATTTCATAATCAATTGTATATCTATTCTTTTGGTAGATTTATGGGCCAATGCTCATCAGATTTAATATTTACATTTAACAGGGTGATAGGATTAAGGTATTTTGCTAACATACTGATCTTTGTATTATTATGAAGCTACATTAACCCTTGATTTGGAAAGAACAAAACTGTAAACATATGCCACATTTAAATAGGTTGTATTAACAGCTCTTAACATCAGTTTGTCTTAGATCCAGATTTTTTCTTCTATTTTGGAGAATTAAAATTGTTTATATTATAGTGGTTGGGTACATAATTATCAGGTTCAAAAAGTGTTAGTTGTAAAGAAAGTAATGTATGTTACTCAGCCGATATACACATATATTATATATATCTGGTTATAAGTTTTATTGAGATTATTGGATACTCCATTATTGTTATAAATATTGTTTGTAGCTTACTATTTTTTAACAGCAGCTGTCTTTTTTTTTATGTGCTCAAATAAATAAACACCCACTGTTTTATTTTGATATCTACTACAAATAATGGAACTGCAATTAACCATTTTTTTTAAAAACTAGAGATACTAGGCTCTAATACTAATATCTTAATAACAGTATCCTATACATGCTAAACATGTTAAAACAAGGGTGGGCAAATTACCGCCTGCTGGCCGCATGCGGCTTGGCAACTGATATGCGGCATTTAGAAATAAAAAAATTACTTTGTTTTTAAGTTATTTTGTTGAATTTTACAGAATTTCATGTACCCTAATGACTTATTGTTTTAACATTTTTGATCAAATTCCTTTCTAATTTTCAATTTTTTAAAACAGTCCTTGACTTTTTTCATTTAATGCTAAAATGCTAATTTAACGATTTTAATATATAGAGAATTGTTAATTGACAAATAAAAATTGGACACATACACATGCGGCCCCCTTTAAATTTGTCAATGTGGCCCTCCGCACAAAAAGTTTGCCCACCCCTGTGTTAAAAGAAGACTTGATTATAATGTTTCACACTTTAGATAGCTTGTCCTGTTACTAGTAGTAAGTGTTGTTTTCTTTAAGGGTACAACTTTTTACAGTTTAAATAATGTGTGCAAGTTTAGAGGAAATTTCATGTGTGAGAGCACGAGCATCATTTGCTGTCGTCACCATCATTTTACGTGTATATTATGGTAGCGTACATCATTAAACAGGTAACTCTAGTCACTTGTCATAGATTTTACTTTTTTTTTTCTAATGACATTTGTAACATTTCTTTCTTTTTGGTAGCTGGAAACATTAAACCTTCTGAAAAATACATTTTAAAGATCAGCCTGGAAAACAACCAATTAACTACGTCACGTTACTTAAATATGTAAAAGTCATTTTCTATAAATTAAATTTAAGGTAGGAAGAGTGGATAATTTTTTTTGCAGTGCAACTTAATGTTCGTCCTTTCAATGTGACGATGACCAAGGCTATAGACACTATAGTTTACGGTGAGTACTACCCGGCATTTTCCGTGATAGCATTTGGAACGAAGGAACTTCTACACTCTACAGCTTTATAATTATTCCGATCCCGGTGGGCTCCTAATCCCGTCGGTATCCCGCGCCCGTTAGGATACCGTTTCCCGGTGGGATTCCAATCTCGTCG
This sequence comes from Omphiscola glabra, assembly GCA_964017045.1. Classification (NCBI taxonomy): domain Eukaryota; kingdom Metazoa; phylum Mollusca; class Gastropoda; family Lymnaeidae; genus Omphiscola; species Omphiscola glabra. The sequence continues at coordinate 48,994,283 of OZ024795.1, read as the reverse complement.
GTATTCCGATCCTGGTGGTGGCTCGATACCGGTGGGATCCCGATACCGGTTTGAGTTTTCCGATAGGATTCCGATCCGAGTGGGATCCCGATCCCATTAGTGTCCCATTTCCTGGTGGGATCCTCTTCTCTGATAGGATCCCAATCCCGGTTTGATCCCGTTACCCGATTGAATCGCGTTACCGTTGTGTTCAATTTACTGCTGCATCTCGTTAATGTTAACGTTACTATAAGCTTTTATATCCCTTTATATTGCCCCGCAGAACTATATAGAAATTTCTGGAACATTCTAGATACGATTTAATAACCTTATCGAAAAGTGTAAACAATAACTTTTCAAGTAATTTTTGTTTTTAACTCGAAAAAATCTAGAGCTAAATGCACTGTTATTAGTTGTAGCTATAAAACATTGAAGCCCCAGTGGGGACACATTCCATACTTTTACCTAATAAATTTTGCCTGAGATGGGCGGCCACATAGAAAAATGGGAAACCCCATAAAAATCATTCAAATAAATTATGGAGTTAAATATTAAAATGTGTCCCATTAAAATCGGTTTACACAGATACTATCATAGATATAGCTTTTTAAAGTTATCGAACTTTCTGGAAAATTCTAGATTGGATATTCTTAGTTTTAAATCCAACGATATTGCAGTACAGACAGTGAAGTGTATTGCAACCACTCTAGGCCTATATCCATCAATTCACATAGAACCTATAGTGTTGTCTAAGCCTATTGATATTTATATAGCTTAAAAAAGGAAAGATGAAATGTGGTCTTTGCATATGGATAATACTAATAAGGGTCGCAACCCGGGATCCCGAATTTCGGGAACACCGGACCATAATTGATGCTTAAAAAAAACGAGATTGGATTTATGAAAACCAGGATTTTCGATAATCCCGGGATTTCATTTTCAATTGTTTTTTTTATCGTTTTTCTTAGTTTCCACGTCGTAGTTAAGGCAAGGGCTAGACATATCAATAATTTATGAGATGTGCTAAGCCATCACACCACGTGTCTCAAGTTCATAGAGAGCCGACCGACGGGCTAGATCTGTGTACTTTTATTTGTCAAGAATCATGACGTTGTGATTAGTGTGTAGGTGGAGACGTGTGTCACGATCAGTGACGTAGCGAGCTTAACTCGCGCCCGGGGCACAATACCTTTTTAGCGCCCCCCCCCCTATTCGAAAACCATACAATATTGTATGTAAAATATACCATTTGGCGCCCCTTTGAGAGTAGCGCTCGGGGCATGATGCCCCCTCCCTTGCGCCCCCCCCCCTCGCTACGCGACTGATCACGATGTGAAGGTACAGGATTGGTAAGAAAATGTTTTCATATTATTGACAAATAAGTAATTGTTATAGTCGATTGAAGATCGAATTTTGACTTCCATTAAGAGTTTTTATGGAAATAATAACACGTTGCACTCGAATCACGGGGTCAAATTTTAATTTAAAAATTTATTTTAATTATGCCAAAAAACCTACTTATTTAAAAAATATGAGTAAATCCGTATTCTGATTATCAAATCCCTTAATTTTAAGACACAGAATAGTATGTTACTTCTATTTTGTGATAACAATATTAATAATTAATACTTTACATTTAAATCATAATTGATTTTCGAGCTATTTTGTCTGAATTTCCCAGTTTGTCTGTACCATACCTAGCCAAAATTTACATGACTGAATGTCCCAATTTGTCTGTACCGTAGTTAGCCAAACAATTTAAACATAAAAAAATATTTACACGTCAAACCAATTCGATTGAATTAATAATTTTTTGGAAATGATTTATTTTCCCAGCTTGATATTATGAAATGGGGGACCCTGAAAAAAATAAACCTAAATTTGAAAAGCATATGAAACTATCGGAAACAAAGACATCAGTTTGGTATTATATCTTGAAAGCTACAGACAATCTCTCAGCTAAATGTATTAGATGTAACAATATACTTAAAACATTGGGAGAAACATCTTCAGGGCTTCACTCTCATTTGAAGTCTGCACATTCCAGTGATTACTTGGACGTATTTCTTAGGCTAGATTGCGACCAGATGCGAAAACATATCGTGGATATTCAAAAGCTTGGTCAGATAGCGGATTCCTCGTTGGAAATATCTTTGAACAATGAAATTGAACATCTTGGATCTGAGCATGATGAACTTGATGATACAATGGCGCTTAAGAGACAATTAGAAATTGAAATAGAAAATAAACTTCAGGCTCAGGATAATACTTCCAGACCAACGGATGAAGACATTGATACATAGGTAAAAATAGAAATGGCTTTATTTGAGAATGGGGTTCAAGAAGAAAATGTCTAGAAAATGCTTATGATAGCCAAAGGTCTATTCCTCTGACCAGTGTGGAGTCAGAGCGGGTGTTCTCTTCATCAGGTTACTTTTGTAACCATTTGCGGTCAAAGTTAAGTGACCAAACAGACATGTTGTCATTTTACGATCTCATTATTTAAATTTGACCAAAGATTAAAACAACACCAATTATTTAATTTTTTTAAAATAAAACTATTTAAATTAAAAATTTAAGAATATTATTTTTGTTCGTTTGAGTAAAGTCTGAAGATAAACATTTGTGTTATTGTTAAAAGCTTATTAAAAATCAAAATGTGATATTTTTTCTGAATGTTTTTTTTTTCAATGAAAAATCTTCACCTTTAATCTCGAATCTCGACTAAACTTTCTAAAAATATCGAAAATATCGGGATTCCGGTATTCGTAAACTTCAATATCGAAAATACCGGTTTTGGCAAAAGGGGCCAGTTTTGCGATCTCTAATGGATAATGAAGTGTCTGTGTACCAAGTTTGGTCAAGATCCATCTATTCATGCAGGAGTATTTGTCGGTCATTTTATTTATATAGCTCATATAAAAAACGCATTCGGGGCCCCCGGCCCCAAACGGAATGTTATAAAAAGTTCATTACCCCTTAAAAATTTTAATGTCATTTGTGGTAGTTTATTTTAGTAAAACTGAAGAATTAAGATTAACGTATAGTACATTCAATTATCTTTCATTTTATACCCCATTTGGTCTTACAAATCCAACAATAATATTTTAAATCGTTTTTTTAATCCCAACCTCTCAATTCTGGTACCCTTGTACCAATAGGTGAATAGCCACTTCGATTAATTTGTTATACACACACAGTGGGCTGGGAATAACGCTCAACGTTATCCCAGCCGACTGTGTATAACCCTTAGCGTTATTCCCAATTGATAAATGGTTTATAACCGCTAGCAATTATTATTCCCAGCCGACTGTAAATAACCACACCGAAAGTCTATTGCCCTGAATCTGAAACGCATTGACTTTAATCTTTAACTTTACTATTTGGAGTTTTGGACAATATCAAAAGTTATTCATAGCGTAATCTTTAAATAGTTTGTGACGTACTTCCTTTCGACTCTTGCACCACTGGGGTAAATTACTAGGACATAGGCAACGTTTAGGCTTAGGACAATATAAGGGCCACGTTTCATAAAAGTTAACTTAATAAAAAAAAACCACAATTACTCACTATTAAGCTGAAACCGCAAACGAACCAAAACTATAATTATGTCTGGAGTACACTTGGAACGCTTGGAAAGTGTTGATAACACTTGCCCAGTGTGTCATGATATCTATGAAATTTACGCTGTTGGACCATGCGACCACCCTGTTTGTTACCGATGCTCAACTAGAATGCGTGTTTTGTGTGAACAAATGGACTGCCCAATATGCAGAAGTACTATGCCTCAGGTAACCGAATTATTGTGTATTCAGAAGTTAAAATTTCACTGCTTGAATGGGCCTTGGATGTTTTTATTTCCTTCCTAAACTAAATATGTATGGCGGCATCTTTCTGTCTACTTCTCTGGTTGCAGCTCTTTGTGTGGCTAGTGAGACTGATCCTCGAGTGGCAGTCTCTTTTGCATGTCCCGCACACGAATGCGGTGGAGCAGTGTTTTCTGGCCTTTCTCTGCGCTCTCTTTACAGCTGCTTCCGCCCTGTAAAGCTCCTCGGCACGTAGTGATCCTGCCTTCACGATGCCCCAACATGTGGATCGATCCTAAATATAGATCTTCGTTATAATAGCAGACTTGTTTACCCTCAATCAAACTCTTAAAATTGTACAATCATCACAAAATCATTCGATAATATATAATGCATACACCTCAAAATCGTACATTTTACACCAAAATCGTAAGAGTAAACAGGTCTGGTATAGTATAATTTATAATAGTATTTACTTTTAGACTATTATTATTATGACATGACATCTATTATTATAGCCTATATTAGGCTATATACTAATATAGTTCGGGATCGGGAAACGCAGAAAAACGGATATGGTGATTTCGTTATGAAAATAGTGACCTCCGCCTCCACTTTTTTATTTACAGAGAGTGCCATTGTTTATGATTATTTTTTTGTCAATTATATACTAGTGTACCAGTATGCACATTCTATTTCCACCCACATCTTAGACCTAGAGAAGACATATTGTTTTTTTCATTAGTAACGTAGAATCTACGTTAAAATGGGCTAAAATGCAGTTAGCTATGTCTTCCACGTCCGGCGACCGGATGACTAGTGGAAGATATTCCGGCGGCAGACATGTCATGTGACCGCCGGACGACTAGTAGTAAGTCTAAGTAGGTGTTATTATTCCGTCAGATCATGTGACAAGAGGTCACCGGCAAAATAGTTGCATTGCATATGATATTCCAATATTGTGTACAACAATTACATATATTAGTATTATTGAGCCGATCCCTAGATAATAAATAAATACTGAACATCTTAATATATTCATATGCTATGAGATACATAAAGTGTACCGTAAGCATTTGACTTTGAATATTACACTAGTGGGCCTATACTTAACTAGTAGTAGTACTATTACTACTAGTATTACTATTTGATTCCAACTCTTCAAAAAAAAAAAAAGTACGTTATCTTGGTTAAACATCTTATAAAGCTCTGTCTGACAACTGAAACTGTTACAAATGAAAATAATAAATTAAATATAAAATATACTTTTAATTAAAATAAGAAAAATAAAGTAAAATTCGATCCCCATCTAGTAAATGATCACATAATATACGGACGTATATCTCCCGCACTATTCGTCTGGTCGCCGGACATGTAGACAATTCGTTTTTTCCCTCATTTAAAATTTTTTTTTCTTAAAATTAAAAGAGGGTGGAGGGGTACCCCTCCCCAAAAAATTGTGTTGTAATGTCCCATTAAACTGCGACATTATAATTACATAAATGAGTGGCATTTGGGTATTTTCTTTTAAACCAATAAAAAAAAAAAAGCAATTTTAACCATGCGCATCTTTTTTCCGATGTTCCTCTTAAACTTAAGGTTATCAGTAATGATTTTCTCTTTTTATTTCTTTTGAAACTTGTAAGTTGAATTTTAATAAAAACCGAATAAAAATTTTCATATTAACTGTATCGATAGTCAGATTATGTTTTTGATGCCAATAACGCTAAGCAAAGAACTGGAACGTTATCATTTTCATCGTTCAGGTCCAACTGTTGGTCCTGTCACCCTAAGTCTTGTGTTGCGCTTAGAGTGAGACAACTCTTCTCAAAACCCATGCCGTTACCAACACATTTACTCACTTTAGTTCCAAAAAGAATTTGGGGGCTTCACTTTGAAAATTGAAGGTAAAATAATGCTAACTTTACACATTCATATTTTTAAAAAAGGAAAACATATATCGCTTAAACGAAAGTTACCGGTACTTGGCCCTTTCGCTACCGATGACGTGGACACGAAGTTATGATCACCCACTTTCAATTACCAAGGGCGTCACATAGTTGTCATAACAAAAAGGCCTAGAACTTTTATGAAAAGCCAAGGATGTCACGTCGACGTCAAATTTCAATGCTATATATTTCTTTATTCGTTAATCTATAGAGAAGTTAAAAAGCGAATCAGATAAAGAATGAAAATACCGGAAATTTCTTCTTTTAAATTTTTTATTGCTGAGTCAGCAAAAATTGAAGCCAAAACCAGCAGTAATGAAAGGGTTAAGAGATAATGGCATAAATTGATAAATTAGAACATATCCAAAATTATTTAGGTTAGGCCCAGCGGTGTAGTCAGAATGTAATCCTGAAATTTTAGTCATATTTCCCATATTTACCTATTATCAATAATGGTAAATAACTTGATTTACACTGGAAATCCAGCCTATTACCCCATAATAACTCATTCAAAAACAAAGTTAATAACACAAATATATATTTTTAAGAGGATTTGATGCTTTTATTGCAGAGTATTTGATTTGGGGAGTGGGTTAAATAAGCCTTATTATTATTACAATTAATAGATTTATATTAGTTATATATATATATATAACAATTAATAGATTTATATTAGTTTATATATGAAGAGCTGATTTTCAAAATGCAGTATATCCATTTTGGGGGTTTTGAGATTATTCAACTTTTTACAAAAAATTAATAAAGCGTTTAGAGGATTAAATCATTTTTAGACACGAATAAAATAGGAATATAATGTGTTTAGTACATAGAATTTACCATGTCCTAAACGAACCTGGTTTGCTCTACAAAATGTTTAGGTTTTTTCATTTTTTTAAAAATGGTGGATACCGCGTTTTGAAAATAAGCTCTTCATATATTATATATATATGGCATGGGGCCTATAGGCGTAGAATAGTATATTTATATTATAAGTATAGGACTAGCCCCACCGAAGTTATTATTTGTAGGACCCATTATTAGTTATATGTAACTAGTGAAAACCGAGCATGCGTTGTAATGCCACTCAAAGAAGAAAAGTGTTTGTGTTTTAATTACGTTTTTGAAGTAATTTTTAAATAGAAAATAGTTTTTGTTTTTTCCATCTGGTACGTACACAAATAAAATAGAAGCTTTCTCGAGCGTGAGCAGGCAACATACAGCTGTCCACGGGAGAAGTAAGGGTTTTCAAAATTTATTCCACACAATTTTAGCGATTGATCCATCCATGCAATACCTCTGTTTAAAATTATATTTATATAGGTCACATTAAAAGAAAATAAAGCCCTGGCCCCAAATGCAAAATTGTAAAATGGTTGTACTAATTCAGAAACCTACTTATTATGTCACACAAAAAACTGAAATGTCGCGTGTATTTGTTCAATTCCATCCACCCATGCAATAGCTCTGTTGGAAATTATATTTCTATAGCATATATAAGAAAAAAATTAATTTAAGTCCCCGGCCCCAAAAGGAATATTTGAAAATGGAAAGCCTAATTCAGAAACCTTTGCGGGCGAGAGCAAAATAACTTACAAAAGTTTTATCTCGATCGGATGATTGTTTTAGGAACACATACAGAAGTTATACTTAGCTCATAAAAAAAGAAGAATTTAGGACCCCGGGCCCAAAACGGAATATTTAAAAATGTGTGTATTAAATTAGAATAATTTGTTGACGTGTGTATAACTCACAAAAGTTATATCGCAATCGGGTGAATGGTATTAGAGCGCATACGAAACATACATTAATTTTTATATAGATATAGATATAGTTTTGCGAATAAAAGATACCTCTTGTGCAACTATTCGTGGAAGTGTTCTATCTATTTATCTATCTATTTATGTATCTGCCTATCTGTCTTTCTATCTATCCATCTGTCTTTCTGTCTATCTATCTATCTATCTATCTATCTATCTATCTATCTGTCTGTCTGTCTGTCTGTCTGTCTGTCTGTCTGTCTGTCTGTCTGTCTGTCTGTCTGTCTGTCTGTCTGTCTGTCTGTCTGTCTGTCTGTCTGTCTGCCTGTTTGTCTGTCTGTCTGTATATGTAAGGAAATTTAACCCATCTAAGAAAATCTTAATCCATCTCCATATTGAAAATTGAATTTTCACTTGTGTAAAATTATTGGGTTTTGATATTCATTAGTATAATTATGTAAATTTACTTAGTTTGTTAACATCATTGATTTTCTTAATTGTTAAAATGAGAATATAACATATATTTTCACAACTGTAATATCATTGGATTTAAAGATATTGTCATTTACGTAAAAATATACACACCATATTTCCTACCCCTGATATATATATACCCAAGAAGGTTAATTATTTATCAAATTCATTTTGAGGCGTATCTTTTGCTGCCTTGGGCAAATGAAAGTATCCTATTACTCCCCGCCCCAATCCCACAGAGTTTTAAAAAAATTAATAAAATCATCCACGGGATTGTAACCCCCAAAATTACGCAAAAACACATTTTTTGCATTTCGTTTGCTTTGTTCTTATATGGATTTGTGATAAGTGCATTAGAGCTAACTATTTGGTTATGTAGTTTTGCTGCACTGATTGAATTAAACTGCATTTTCTTATTAAAAGTATATTTAAAGGTTAAGTTTTTACTACTTTATAAATTTCATAAACGTATTTTTGGAATGAATAAAAATTAAAAACTTATTAAATGTTAAAAATACAAAGCTTAATTTTGCATTTAATTTTAGCAATTTAAAAAGCAATCATATATTTATTAATTTTACTTTTAAGAAGGGGAAAATACATTGTCGATTTTGTCCAGAATGGTTATAAAATAAAAGAAACTTAGAGCTGTGGCTAAAGTAGGCAATCGCGCTTATGATGTCATTTGCATATTTATGTAGATCAAATTAATTTTATTTTTATTTCGCAATATTAACAACACACTAAAAACAGAAGTTTGGGTTTTCCCAATAAATTTGATTTAGATCATAATTTTTTTTATTACTAATTTTTTCACAACTTTTACAGAAGGATAAAGGGCTTAAAATAGTTCCTTAGTATTTACCTTAAATGTATTTGTAATTTATAATAATAATACTTAAACTTTTACTAAAATAAAAGCGGATATATAAAAATTTTTTTTGCGCATTACAATTTATTCGAATTACATAAAATAATAGAAAATAAATATGATTGTTTTTAAGAAACCGAACGTATCTAAATACTTACGGTTCTTTGGAGTTACAGTCGGCATAGCTTATTCTTATATATATAGATATGATATTTTAAAGAATATAATGATGATTCTTAAGGCATAAATTAAGTAAAAGAAAACAGATTAATATTCGCTTACCCGGTATCTTTGATATTGAAATATTCTATATTTAATCACATGTCACAATATTCCACAAGAGAACTATTATATAATCTTCAATGTTCTCAAAGAAAAAACACACTTTCTGCCACAATAAACCAAGATTTACTTAATATATTACTAAAGAACAATCATAAAAACGTGTACTTACCTCAAACAGGTGATACAGCCAAATTGATTCTAACAATACATTTTGTGAAACAACATTACTAATTTAAAATAAATGACATACTAATTTTTTTGTCATATTCCTATGTGAATAAAATATTTATGTAGAAAATGGTAAAATGAAAATTATAATCGTCAATTTTAATTAAATGAATCAAATAATCCCTGTATTAATTCTTTATACTTTTAAATATTAAGCAGTTCCACTGAAAATTTTAAATTAACATCTAAAGATTATTATTATAATTTTGGGAAATAAAAAAAAATATTTAAGCAACATTCATTAATTAAATACAAATGAGTGACGACTCATCATATTTTATACATTGTAATACGGAAAATTATCAAAATTAAAATATTTTTTTGCGGAATATTAACAAAAAACTAAACATATTTTGTGGCTTTATTTAGAAGAACTCATCTTTAACTATGTTCCCTGTAAATATTATACTTATGTCTCGGTTTTAAATTTTCATCAAAGTACTTATAGTAATAGATGGATACAACTACAGTTTAGTGTAGTGTAGTCTACAGACACTGAGACAGCCTACATCCGCTAACTTTCAAAGCATCATTTTTTAATCTTTGTTTATTCTTACTTTTTAAATTTTTAGTATAGTGACAAAGTGCTAGACAGTTTTGAGTTAACTATTGCCTATTTTTTCTTGATGTCGGCATACAAGATAGACATTATTATTACACATACTGCCTACTTAGATTTAGTTACAATTTACAATTTTGAAGATTGAGCAGTTTTAAATCTCAAGTTTAATTGAGCCAATTTTATACTAATAACGTCATATAGGAGATGGCGTTGGTGGGCCGCCGAGCAGGAGCTCTTAATGCCCCTGACCCCCCCCCCCCCGCACACCTCCACACGGGCCAGGCGCCGGGTCTCCCCGCCGATAGACGGTGCGGCAGCGCGCCGGGAACCTCCTCCTGGCCTGGGGGACGTCTGGTCGACCAAGAACGCTACGTTTAAAGTGTTCGCGGTCCACTCTCCAGGAGTCAGGACGGCTTTGCTTCCACTCCGGAGGGATGGTGTTGCGTTACCACCCCCCACCGCCCAGGGAGTCTTCCGGTCAAGGCGTTAATTTGGGACGAAACGGTTGCCTAGGATCGGCTTTCCCACAGCCGCGTAGCTAAAATCATCGGTATAGGCTTATTCGCCGCCCCTACCTCATATCCATCAAAGGCAACCAGAGCCAATTTTATACAAATTATTTCATATGTTATCATATATTATGGAAAAAAAGTCACGGAGCGCTATTTATGACAAGATTTTAAATCAATAAAGCAATGAAATATAAATTTTAAAAAAAACCAACTAAATTTAAATAGGCCTAAACAAAATTATTCAGGGTTCAAAACTTCTTCAATTGTTTCAACATTTTAAATTCTTCAATTGTTTCAACAAATAACTCATGACTGTCAAGCCTCATCTCTTTAGTGTAAGGGTGTAACAAGTTGCATTTGATTGCTAGTATGAGAGCTTAAAAAATATGATTTTATTCATAGACTGCTGTGGTGTTAAAATGACTCAATTAATTAATAGGTCGATAACTTTTTATAAAAATTGTTTTTAAAATTTATTTCAGGTTGCATTTGTATATAAGAAGCAATTGTTCAGAAATATTAATCTGCGTAACTGCATTCCCAATCGCAAGTATAAAATATTCTATGATGATGAAAAAGTGGAAGAAAGGTTTTCAGAGCTCTTGGAGTTTCGTTGTAAAATATGCCGTAACAGAGACCCTGAGAAAACATTTGCACAGCTACAGACACATATGCGAAGGGAACATGAGCTTTTTGCTTGTGATCTCTGTGTTGCAAACTTGAAGGTATGTTCAGTCTGAACTCAGTTTATTTAAACCCAAGTACTTTTCCCAACCCATGTTTAGTTTAGTTGGTAAAAAAAGACAAAAAAATCAGAAGTGTTCGTATATATATATATATATATATTAAATTGATTTTTGCATATACAAGTTTAAACTTATCTTATCTGTAGATTTTCCCAATTCAACGGAAGTTTTATACACGGAAGACTCTTGCTGTTCACAGACGTGTTGGAGATGAAGATGATAAGTCATATAAAGGCCACCCACTTTGTGAATTTTGTGATGTACGTTACAATGATAAGGATGAGCTGCTAAAACATTTGCGTAAAGATCATTTTTTTTGTCACTTTTGTGATCAGCAGGGCTCAAATGCCTATTATGAGTAAGTATTATGAATTTAGTTTTGACATAAATAGAATCTAGGTCTATTTGATTTTAAAAAAAGCAGTTTAGCCATTCATTTATTTTAATTTGTTTAATTAGCTGAGAATATTTGTTTTTAAAAAGTAATTTGAGTTACAAGCCCCCCTAAAATATAGCAACAACCATTGTTGCATAACGTCATCAGGTTTTTGTGATCATTATAACTTCTGGTTAACTTGTTAATTACAATCTCTTTTTCTCAGCCAATATCCTGATTTAGCTAAGCATTTCTCAGAGTCCCATTTCCTTTGCACTGAAGGAGAATGTGCAAATCTATCCACTCGCTTTACTCATGCTTTTGCATCAGACATAGACCTGAAAGCCCACAAAGCAGCTACACACGGCAAGAATATGTCTAAAGCTCAGTCACGTGAAGCTCGGACTATAGAGTTGGACTTTCAGCGTCTTCCTCGGCGACAAAGCAATAGGGGAGGTGTGTGGAATGACTACTTCAAATTAATAAAAATCTAATTTTAATTTCAGGCTAATGTTACAATATTAATAACTCAATTAGATGGTACTATTTTATACATTTTTTCAAAATGGCTATAACTGTAAACCTTGTTCAAGTTCCGATAACTTTCAAAACATTAGCTTAATTAAGGTTTCCATAACTTTGTTATGGAACAAGTTATAATATCATAATATTAAATGGTCTTGTCTTTCAGCTCTTTAATATATTTTGTTTTTAGGAGATGACGTTGATGGGGCAACACGTGGAAGAGGAGGTGGTGACCGCTTCAATAGAAGGTGGGCAATAGAGCAAAGCTATCTTATTCATTTATCTTTTCTTCAGACTGTTGTATTATATCTTTGAAACTAGTCACAAACGGGAACCTATTTGTATTTTTATTTATTTTAAGTTAAACAAATATATGGCTGTTTCAGACAATCCTGACAGAAGAACATTTCTGTGTTTAGTAAATGTGTAAGAACAGCATTAATTATAATGCAGTTATATGTTGAACTGGTTCTTGTGTATGCTTTGATTATACATATTCACTCGACATCACAATAATTAAAATGCACAAGGCCGTCATGAATTTACATCAATATAACTTTATTCACATTAAATAATAAGAATAGTCTCCTGACACTGGAGAAAAAATAATTGATATTGTCTTACTGATTCACATATATAAATCTGTTGAATACACAATACGATGTTATGAGATAAACATCATATCACAGCAAGAGCCAATAATTCATACATCCATGATATAATAACTCATTAACTTCCTGTTAATCTTAAATTACAAAAATGATACATGCTCAGAAACAAATCATGTTCATATTTGAGCTGTTACACAGGCCCCGCCCCATTGAAAAAATTTTGTGCAACAAATTTTTTTTAGCACAAAAATTTAATAATTTCAAAATAAATGCACAATATACTATAACTAAATTAATTCTTATTCATTGTTAATGCATCATTGCAATTATCAAAAATATGTAGGAAATTAGTAAAACACAGTAAGGTTAAACCTGATAAAAGGAACGCAACAAAACAACGAACGTGTCGGCAGGAAGCCTTCATTGTGACGTCACGACCTATCGCAGTGGACTTACTTCTCCTCTTTTCTTTCCCTCTTCCCTATTTAAACCTTTCTCCCACTTACTTTCTGTCACTAATCTTTTGTTGCCCTCTTGGATACTACTTCTGAGTAAGTGCTACATTATATTTTTTGATACATTTTTATTTTATTCGTTTTTCTGTTTGTTCGCTGATGAAGGCTTCCTGCCGACACGTTCGTTGTTTTGTTGCGTGCCTTCTATCAGGTTTAACCTTACTGTGTTTTACTAATTTCCTATTGTGCTAACCTGATTGCAGTCTCCCCCATTATTACCTTTTTCAAAAATATGTAACAAGTTCACTTAAAAAAAATTGAAACTTTATTTACATTATGATTTCTATTCTATTTATCCTGTTCAAATATTAGTATGTCAATTAGATAGTAAATATTATTATTTAAATCACCTGTGGCAATGTCTATGCCCAAAACAAATGTATGAAGTCATACTCTCATGTCTCTTACTCATTTATGGCAGGAAAACACCTCTGCTCAATCTGTGTCAAATATTAATAATACTGTATTTCATCTCCTTACTACTTTATTGTGTTGCAGGAATACACATCTGCTCATTAATTCTCAAATATACATAAAACTGTGTGAGTCTGGATGCATGTCTTACTCATTATCAATGATGCATGGCTTATTCATTATTTTACTTATCTCATATGAAGTCAAACTTCTATTATTCATCATGTGTTGAATTCTATCTCACAAGTTGCAATACCATCAATATAATGTTATTATGTAAGCAATATCCATGTCATCAAAAATTATTTTTATATTATTATCATTACAAATATGAACTATTCATTTGTCAACATATTCACATTAAATATTGAAAAAGCAATTTAATTATGTTTCAATATCTTTTATGTACATACTTTTATTTAATTCACAAATAGATTGTGTCAAACTCTCCCTATTCGTGCTACATGGCAAGGCACAGATTAAATGCAGTGTTCAAAATGACACCCGGGTCTGCATTGTCAGAAATGACCATATATGTTATTGATGCAAGTTTTGTTTCTAAAATGTTTAAACAATGATAACTTTTTTTTAAAAGGAATATTGAAATGTGGACTCTCATTGTTTGCTCCCCAGAAGAGATCGTGAATTTGATGAAGACCTACATCGGGCTCTAGAAGAATCAAAAGAGCTTGCAAACTCTCAGGCAAAGCCATTTGAAGAAGTTCCAGATCCTGTTCATGATTTTCCAACCCTAAATGGTTCCACAGTTTCTGCATATATTACTTCAGCTGTAAGCTACAGTAGGCAGCCAAAACCTCTTGAGGAGGACTTTCCTATTTTGTCTAACCCAAATGCCGCCCTGATCAGCAATAAGCATAATCTACAAGCTCCCATAAAGCAGTACTCTTCACTAGTAAATCCGCCAGTGGATAAAAAACCAGTGGCCCCGGCTCAAAAAGAATCTAAACCTGTCTCTTTAGGATCTGTTAGCAGAGCTCCACGTGAGCGCTGGTCAACCACAGCACCTAAAATTACAGAAGATGAGTATCCAGCACTAGGTGCAGGTGTGTCCACAAATGATTTAGTTCCTAATTCTGCCAAAAGCTCTTCTAACTGGATTAAAGCGGGAAAACCTGTGGGTATCGTTCATGCAAAAAAGACAATTTATGCTCAAGATTACAATAGCCCTTTTAAATTCACACATACTTTAAACACGTCAGCAAAAGATAATGATTTTCCGTGTCTAGATAGCGGTGGATCTCGAGGAAATAAAGTTTTTCCATTTACAGAGAAGTTAAAAGTGACCAATGGTAGCAGTGACAGTAAAATTACCAAAAAACCAAAATCTGAAAAATATGATGATGCAATGTTTGAGCTACCTGATAGTTATTACACGTCATTTGAAAGATCGTCCGAAAAACAAGCAGATAGTGCAATTGAAGCCTTTACTGTTGTTGAGAAGAGAAAGACCACTGTTCCACCCAGTAAAAGTTTTAACGATTTTCCAGAATTACCTTCACGGGAAAATACACTAAGTGTCACTAGTGTTAGTGAAAATGCCAAGAAGAAGAAAAATAAAAAGAAAAAAGAAAATAAGTCGTCGTCCCAACAAAAGGCTGCACCTAGTCAGGAAATCAATGCATCTTTAAATGAAATAGCCCAGGCCTTGGTTAAAGGATCAACCAAACAAGATGAAAAGCATGGTTCAGTGTTAGCACGTAAGCTCCCAAAGCCCACAGACTGGTTTGATAATCCACAAGTTGAGGCGGCTGAAACTATTCAGCAACCTAAAAAGGTTGAGAAATCACCACCACTGAGGCTGAGTGGTTTATCACTGACTTCTCCTCCCTTCAAGATAAATGATAACTTCCCCTCCTTGCATGCCATGTCTACTTCAGTCCAGCAGCCTAAGCCACCACCAGGCTTCTCAGCTGAGCCACTCTCACCTGTGATTAAAGTTACCAGCCCCATCCCTGCACCCCCAGGATTTAAGATCCCACCAAGCACTCCTCCAGGATTTATACCCAGTGCTGTGTACATCCAGCCTGTAGGCTTCAAGGAACGCAATCTGAAACTGGTTGGTGAGATTCGACAAGCTCTCGCAGATGTGGAAGAAGGCTTTGACAGCTTCAAAGCACTGTCTGCCCAGTTTCGACAAGGTGCAACAGATGCCAGCCATTACTATTTCAGCTGCCAGGCTCTGATGGGGGATGAAAAATTTGTCAACATATTTCCTGAACTTCTGGCCCTTCTTCCAGACATTGGCAAACAGCAGGAGTTATGGAAGGTGCATCAGACATCTATTGGTAGGACTTCCAAATTATACGGTGAAGTTGGAACCCCAAGCACAGTCCAATGGCTGGCTGCAGAGACAATATCACAATGTCATATTTGTGGGCAGGTGATACTTAAGCATGACTCTATTGACCACCAGCGCCAACATGCCAGCTTCATTGACTTTTCATCTTTAGGTACAACAGTGTCAAATACCAGTGGAGTTGTTTGTAAATAAATGGATGATGCCAAAAAAGTGATGGTTTAGTTGATACCTTGTTCAAATTCTGGTTTATTTGTTTACAATAGATTTTCTTTACTGGCTTTGGGATATTAATAACCACTGACTTGGATAAAGTTCTTTGTTAAATTTAGTATATCAGTTTTATATATTCAGCATTAGTTTCTATCATGTCATTTACATTTGTTGAAGATGTTAAAGATTTCACTTTGTTCTGGCATTTTAAGAGTCAATTTTTCTAAATTAAATTTTTTTTTCCTTCTAAGTTTTTGCATTAAAAACATTTGTTTTAAAAGCAGTACACTTGTACATATGTATATATGAGTTATTGTATATTTTAGATGAGTGTAAACTAATATTATGTTTAATTTTTTTTATTGGTTTGTTTGAAATTAGCTATTAATAAATTATAATTAGGTACCGTTATTCTAAAATAATTATTAACGATAAATTATTTATGGACTAAAATATATAAATTTTCAAACAGGTTTGAGTTTTAATACTTATCTTTGATGCATGAGCCATACATAAATTCTGTTGATTTATCTCTAGTTTGAGCCTATTCCACTTCTTATCCTTTTCCTCACTCTCTCTATCAAGGTTGCTTCTCCATGAGTTTTTTTTAATTGCCTTTGAACAAAACTGCTGGTCCTATCATTTTTAGCATGGATTCCAACAGTCGTGCCAGAGAACTCTTATTTGATGAACTTGAAAACATGTAATATTGAGACAATGATCCCTAAACTATAATACTAGAAGGATTTCCAATTTATAGTTCAATGGATACTGCAGATGTACATTTTAAAAGTCTCATTGGAATAGTGGGACTATACACATATTCACATACATCTTTGCTTAATCATTGGGTGGCTATTGTGTCAAAATGTTTTTCCTTTTAGGCAGATGAGAATAGTGATGGGATGTTTGGCTCATCACAAATAGTATTTCTCTAGGTATGTATGTATGGCTCTACTGTAATGCTGTTACACTAGGTGCGCAAAAGAAAAGTCCCAGAAGTTAATACTAATAAGGATTCTTATAAAGTGCATCATGTGAATGCTTGTTTTGTCAAGTAACTTTTAGTAGATGGGAAATTCATGTATTGCCACAACCATTGTTAGGTGGGTTACTTTTAGTTCTAGTAAATAAAGTAATATTCATTAGATGAGGTGAGATATTTATTTATTACAAAATATTCATAAACCTGATAAATGTTCAAAACTGTGTAACATAATCTTAATTTTTAAAAAAAATATGTTGAGTTTTCAAATGCAGTTCAATAGTCACACAATTAAATGAAAACACATATGTTTTTGTTTTAAAAGAAAATTAAGCATTAAAACATTTCCTGCCAAAATGCAGGCTCACTTAAATTTCGTGTTTGTTTTGTAAACAGAGTAGTATTTTGCATATGTCTGATAAGCTCTTCAAAGGCAATATTTAACTATGAAATAATGAAGTTGAAATGTTTCTTTATCAAAATTAATTTTTTATAACCTTGTAGGTCAAGATGCTTTAATTATTTACTTGTAAATCAACTCAAAGTCAAAGTGTGAGGCCAGTTAATATTTACAGACATGAAAATTATTAAATATTCCATAATTGATCAATTAATCTCAGCCTCTGATGATAAATGTATTTTTTTTTTTTGGAAATGTTATCGTTAGATTGTTTTCAGTCATTGTTTTTTCTTCTTATTTTTTTGCTCTTTTAATGTTTTTTAATATGTACTTCAAAAAATATTTTAATGCAGCCGTTTTGTAATCTTCATTAGATTAATTTTAATTCATCAGTACTACTTAAAATAAATGTCCTGAAAACAGATAAACGAAGTATATGGGTAAGTGTACACTAGGTTTATTTTAAAGCATATTATCACAGAAGTTATGGTGTCCTTCTTAAATAATTTTGTTAAACTAATGCATTCAATAACTTAAAACTACATAGTTATGCATATTATGTTTAAATTTATTTATAAAGATTTGAACTGATAGAGTTATACTTTTGACTATTTTAGTAATCATTCATGGATCTTAAAAACGGAGTGGTTATTCGCACAGTTTTGGCTGTGAGGATAACGTGGAGCATTATCCGCACGGCTCCTCGGCGCATGCGCATTATAGCGGCTGGTCACACAGCTCTGCGCATAATGTTCGCCGTTATTCGAAGATTTCGGTCTGCCGATAACGCTCGGCATTAATTTAGAACTCAAACTATTTATTCTTTTCTTCACTAATAAATGAATAAAAAATTTAAAAAAAAAAGAACGATTTCCGTAAAACCATGGACCTAGGCCTAGGCCTGCGTACATCGTGGCAAAAAATGTACCATTGAACTGGTTTTAAGATAAGAATAAGACAATTGGATTTGAACTTGTGTGGTCTTGTGGTAGAGTAGACGCCAAGCTAACTTATATTATCATTTACTGGTTGGGGATCGAATTTTCCTTTTTTTTTTTCCCCCTTCATTTTAATTAAAAGTATATTTTATATTTAATAATTATGTTCAAAAAGAATTTTAAAATAAAACTTATTTATTATCAAAAGATACAGGAATAATATTTTTAGATTTGTTTTAATTTTAATGAAACCAAGCTCAATTCAATGGTATATTTAATTTCATTTAGAATAGGCCTACATGCCTACCTAATATAATATATCGTATATACTCTTGCACGGTCGCACCCCTAGTTTAAGATTGTTCTATGTTATCATCATTGACCCGCGCATAAGTCGCACCAGACTAACAGGGGTTACACTGCATTTCAACTTCTTAGAAATGCATACCTTGCTAAACACTGCCTTATTAGGTCTATTAGTAGACTATAATGTATAGCCTCTAGGCCATAGGTCCAAAATAAAACGCATCTTAATGCTACTAGTCTACAAGATTATAGGCCTATACCTACATTTTACATCTAGGCCTAGATCTAAGACAGGCTGGCTTTTACACATTTACGATTCATTCCACACTGACACACTGTAATTTGCGTTCAAAAAGTCAATAAGCCTACGAAAAACGCCCAAAACCGTGCGGATAACGCTCGGCATTATTCTCACGGCCGTGCGGATAACGCTTGCCTCTTAAAAAACTATGACCTGTCTGTAGTTCAGGATAACATTAATTTGTGGGGAATAGGAATCTTGAATTTAATCTAACCCTACAATAAGTATGGGTTCAGCTTCTTTTTCATTGTGTTCTCATATGAAGTTGCTTTTATAATATTTTTCTCTTTAAAAATATTTTCTAATTTTAAAACTTAAAGTTAAAGACACCACAAAAATAATGGCTTTGATGTAAAATTATTTTTTTTCCTTTTTGAGAACCCTTTTAAATTTCTTTATTTCTATAGATTTTCTTAAATTAGTAAAAAATGTTAGTTACAAAATTTCATTTTTTATGAATACTTTGTTTTAAGAGTTTTGATTACTAGTACTAAAATTATTTTTCAAATTTTTTTTTGTTGTAAGTTCTATTCATGAATATTTCAGATATTATGTTTAACACAAGTATATTTGCTGTACTCATTAAAAAATTAATGACTTGGGTTAAAACAAATGTGTTAAAAGAATCTTACAGAATTCTAGTAATTAATTTTTTGGGAAAAATCAGGCCTGAAAATATTGTTGAAAATATTTGTATTCCAATTAGGAATTGTAAATTAATTGTTTTAGTTTAAAGTAAATGATGACCCCCAAAGTTTTCCAGCTGTGTACAAAATTTAATTTATGTGATCTCCTCTACCCTTGTACTCCAGATACCCTGAAAAAGGGATTATTTTAATGTCCTACACCTAAACTTCATCCAGTTTTGGTTGCTTCATTAAAGTTACCTCTATACCTATGTGTGTGCAACTTGTGTTTTTTAAAAATCATTCATACAATTTTGTTTATATGCTTATGGTAATTAATTTTTCTCCTTTAAAAAAAGTAGTGTTAAGAATTGTACAATATATTTTATTCAAGGGGTATGATGTGTAAACTATACCAGGACTATGATGTGTAAACTATACCAGGACTATGTTGTGTAAACTATACCAGGGCTAAGATGTGTAAACTATACCAGGACTATGATGTGTAAACTATACCGGGACTATGATGTGTAAACTATACCAGGACTATGATGTGTAAACTATACCGGGACTATGATGTGTAAACTATACCAGGACTATGATGTGTAAACTATACCAGGACTACGATGATGTGTAATAGTTTACTTATGTTTAAATACGTTGTAGAAAAAAAAAAGATCAATGTGGATCTAGATATACAATGTTGATCTAGATATAAATCAGTGTTGAATATAGATAAAGGAGTGAAATAATTTTAAGATTAAGAGGTTTAGACTCATTAAACTGCGATAAAATTTAAATTAGATTCAAGACATAAAACTGTTTTTGTAAGTAATAATGGTTTGTCCATTAATTCGAAGCTTAACCATACTTTGCTTCAATGTTACTTACACAAATAGTTGGTGTCTTTAGATAGCATTAAGAAATCATTGGCGGACATCATTCTTGTTAAAACAAAGGCAGGTGCTGAGGATAGGCAGGGGTGGCGAACGGGGTGACCGCCCAAGCCCCGCGCTTGTGGGGGCCCCATGCGTAGCCCTTAGAATATTAATATTTTATGTGGCCAGGCCGTGCCTGTTCATAGCCTGTAATTTCCAGTCAGCACATTGGGGAATTTTTAATTTCGGCATACCATAGTCTCATTGTATGACGCCCTGTTCGCTGTCAACACCGTATGCAAGATATTGCAGACCTGATGTATGCAACTTGTAGTAGACAGTGACATTACAAAAGGTCCATGGTGTAATAAATTTCTTCACCAAATCCAAAGAAGGTTTTGCATCAGCTAAGACCACTGCAAAGGAAATAACGTCATAAACGAACATCGAATCGGCGTTTAAGGCTTTACATGACCTGAACGCAGTCCCCCGTATGTTATCACATTGCAAAATGTAAAATTCTTTATATTTTCTATACAGTATCTTTTTATTCGACGGAAACCGACATGTGGTTGTCTTGAACTATTCCAGGGAAGGGCAAACTATAAAAAAATTAACGTGTAGTTTTGCGATTGCAGATGCCACTATTGAATGGCATTGTTTCGCTTTTCTGGTGAAATCCCAATTTTCTGGGGATAGACATTTTCTTCCTGTCATTTAGAATATTCAATGAGGTTCAACAACTTATATTAGTGAGCAGTTCTTTTCTAAAATTAACCTCGCCAAAAGTAAATGACGTTGTAGTTGTAACCTCAAACCTGACCTCAAGACACTCAAGAATAAGCAAGCACCAATGACAGGTACCGGTACAGCTAAATTTGTCGTTCTCCAACTAAGCAACCATGGGGGCTTGAAGTGTCACAATAACACGTGTACTAATGGTGAGTGTTGTTTAGTCGATGCTATTTTCTTTAATAAAGAGAATTTATCAATTTAATCAATGGTAAATCCACATTATGTTTGATATTAATTTTCTAATAATAAATTCCCCATTATTATTATTTAGGTTAAATACCTTTCACCATTTATCCCTACCATGTCTTTGTCCCAGCTACAAAAGTTTGCCCACCTCTGAGCTGTGCAATCTGAGACAATCTATTTATAGCTGCCTGACAGTTTCTGAGTATTATGTCGCTAGATGACACCGGCTCCCCTCCTTCCAAAACCAATGAACACGCCATTGACTACCCACGCACTTGTTTCAAACATCTTAAGACTTAAGAATAAATCTGTGCTTGGCGTTACCTTATCACGGATCTGATACCGTTGATCTCAGACCAAAAGATACAAATCTATCCAATGATCAATATTTTATGACACTTTCACTTACTAGGCTGAACAAAGAACTTTCATATCCTTGAATGATAACTGTTTTGGACGCCCGGGTTAAGCTATATTTACAAGTCTTAAGGTGTGCTGTCATCCACTTACCACAATTTTTTGGTTTATTTAGCCATAAAACGTCTTTCCAAAATTACGCACACAGTGTTGGCTCATATTGTCCAGACTCATGAACAGAGTTGCTGAATATCATTTAGAAATGCAACAATGTCAAAGTAACATCGCAGTCTCAAGAAATATACTATCCTGAAAGATTATTCAGGCGTCTGTTATGTCTCGTCTCCAGATACATTTTCAAATTGTAAAAGGTAAAAGCCTTAGAAAATCATTACACTAGTGTAAAATGTAAAAAAAAAACCTTGTGGACTGGGGTTCCACCCCCAATAAAAGCCTTGTCAAGCAAAAATACCACCAGCACCCCTAGTGGATGGGATTCGTTAACATTGGATAGCAACTCATCCAAGAGAATGATAACTGAATTCAAATCCGGAGTTGGAGTCCGGGGGCGGTATGGCATTGACACAGTGAAAATTCCTCCAACTCCTCCGACATACTGGTACCATGCTGTATCATCCACACATGATGTTCCATTTGGTTATCCTTGAACTATAATAGAACATTATAATGAATCCCGCCAAAAATATAAATACATTTCTAAGAAGTTCTCTGTACAAAAGGTTGCAACCCCATATCTAACTCATACACTAAGATTTTGATCAAAAATAATTTATCACATAATCGACTATCAATAAATCTTGCAATGACGACTCTGAAATTTCAGTCTCACTCTATTTGTAATACATCCAGTGAAACTGTCTAATATACAACGAGTTGTATCTGTTGGGAAATGGCTTAACATGTAAGTTTTATTTTAGGTGCTCATTTTACGTTTTTTTTTTAAACCGATAATCAGGCTATATAAGCAGGATTTTTTAAATGAGTATCCTTCAGTGTAATAGGATAGGTGCCGAATAGCAGGTCAGAAAATTGCAATGAACACGCTGATGTTAAGAAACACCTTTACTGGTTTGTTTAGTGAACTTGTTTAATGGAGTGATAAACACTTAACTGTATTCTGTCTTATCAAGATTTAAAATGAATAAATATATTTTTTCAAGGACGTAGGCCTGTTTAAGTCTTTTTTTTTTCAAAGACCAAAATGACGCTGTAGTGGAATACCCGAGTAAAATATTTTGATCCCGTATACAATTTGTCCAGGCAGGGCCGGCCTTAGGCCATTGCAACCTATGCGGCCGCAATGGGCCCCGCACTTTCATAGGCCCCGCCCCGAATTTATTTTCTAATACAAAATCTTAATTTTCACTTATTATCCTTATCCTCTACCCAGAATGGGCCCCTCGCAGTCCGTTTCGCATAGGGCCCCGCAATTGTTAGAATGTTCTAGAAAGTGAATATATAATGGAATCTAAAAGCTTAACATGTTAGTGTTAGTTTAGTTCTATACTTTCTTGGGTATTTTCTGTAAACAGACCCTTTATAATCCAACCAGGAACAGAATCCCAATGTGAACATGATATCAAAGAGGAACAGAATCCTAAAGGTGAATGAGTAAACTGTAATTCACCGGTAACACGATCCCATCGAGTGACGGGATCAAACAGGGATCCTATCGGCAAACGGGATCCCATCGGATAAAAGGATCCCACCGGGAAAAGGGATCCTAATGGGATCGGGATCCTAACTAAAAAGGGAAAAACTGGAAAATGGTATCCTACTTGGATATGGAAACGGGATCGACTTGGGATCGGGATCTCAAAGGGTTCAGGATCCCAATAAGAATAGGATGACACTGGGATGTGGAATCCCTATGTAAAAAAAGGATCCCACCAAGAGCCCAATGGGAGCGGTATCTTAACAAGAACGGGATCCCATTGGAAAATGGTATCCTACTTGGAAATGGGATCCCTACGGAATCTCAATCAGGTCGGGATCCCCCAGGGGTCGGGATTCCATTAGGATATGGGATCACATTAGGAAATGGGATCCAAATGGGGTCGTGATCCCACTGGGCTATGGGGTTCCATTTGGAAACGGGATTCCAATGGGGTCGGTATCCCAATAGGAATGGGATCCCAATGGGATGAGTATACCACCGGGATCGAGATACCAATGGGATCGGGATTCCACCGGAATAGTGATCTAGAGGGATCGGGATCCCATCGGGATCTGGATACTAATGGGATAGTGATACCAATGGGATCGGGATGCAGTCTCGGGTAACGCCGGGTAAAATGGCTAGTATATATATATAAGTGAAAGTAAGTCCACAAAGTCTTTTAAATGGATTGATGACTCTTGACCAAACGTGGCACATATATCCATCAATATCAGGAAGGAAATTGTACTGAATTCCGTTTGTGGACGTGGGCCCCGAATTCGTTTTTTTCTCTTATATTTGTTCATCATCATAGCCATGTCCCGTAGTTGGGGCGCCACAGATGATATAAAAACTATTCTTCTCCATTCCTCTCGGTCTCCTACCCTATGCCTAGCATCGCCTAGTTGTAACCCCGTCCATTCTTTGATGTTATCTTCCCATCTTTTTCTCTATCTTCCTCTTCTTCTTCCCCCTCTAGTAGTGCCCTGCAAGATTTCTTTGGCAAGCCCTTGTTTTCTGGTCGCGTGGCCATACCTTTCAAGTTTGCGCTTTTTTACAGAAACCAGGAGGTCATCGTACTGCCCAGTTGCTTGACGAATCCTTTCTTTTACTTGTTCGTTGGTGATATGGTCTTTATAGCAGATGTCTCTGAAACATTTCATCTCCATCGCCTTTATTTTCCTTTCAAGTTCTGCTGTTAATGTCCAGGACTCACAAGCATATAAGAAAATGGAGAGGATTAATGAGCGCATCAGCCTGATTTTGGTGCTGGGGGCTATATTTTTGTCGTTCCATATTTTCCTGAGCCTCTTTAGTGCTGTTGTGGTCTTCGCAATCCTGGTTATCAATTCGGGCTTGGAGCCTTCTTCCGAGACTATTGCTCCGAGGTACTTGAAGCTGCCAACTGTCTCTAATCTTTCCTCACCGACCTTAATTTCAGTGTTGATGCCAGTGGTGCTAATCGTCATCATTTTTGTCTTTTCTGCACTGATTTGCATTCCAAAGGACGATGAAGTCTTGTCGAGACGCTTTACTAGGTTGGTAAGCCAGACCTGTTTACTCTTACGATTTTGGCGTACAATGTACGATTTTGATGTGTATACATTATATATATATTGAGTGTTTTTTTACTATTAAGATAATGTATTGAACGATTTTGTGATGAAATTGTACGATTTTAAGATTTTGAGGGTAAACAGGTCTGGTGAGCTCTTCTTCGCTTCCAGCCAGTCCGTCTATGTCACCCGCAAAGCGTAGGTTGGTGATTGTTCTGCCACCAATGCTGACTGTCCCTACATGTGTTTCCAGTGCATATGACATAATTCTCTCTACGAACATATTGAACAAGGTGGGGGAGAGCAAGCAGCCTTGTCGTACTCCAACCGTGGTCTTGAACCATTCTCCAATGTTATTGTTGAAGAAGACTGCACTGGTGGCCCTATCATAGATGATATATATTTGTTATATAAATAAAATGACCAACAAATACTCCTACACGAATAGATGGATATTGACAAAACTCAGTACACATACTTGATTATCCATATTCAATTATCGAACGGTACTGAACTCATAATATCCATTCCTCCGGGAAACGGGAGACTAACGGGATCGTAAATGGTATCCTTCCTGGAAATGGGATCACATCGGGATCTCAATTAGGTCGGGATACCACATGGGTTGGGATCATATTGGGATATGGGATTGAAATATGGATCCCAATGGGGTCGGGATCCCATTTGGAAACTAGATTCAAATCGGGAACACAATGGGGTCGGGATCTCATTTAGAAACTAGATCCCAATCGGGATCACAATGGCATCGCGATCCCATTTGGAAACGAGATTCCAATCTGGATCCCAAACATAATATGGGATCTAATTTGGGAACTGGATCTCATCGGGATCCCAATGGGGTCGGGATCTAATTTGGAAACGAGATCCCAATCAAGATCCTATTTGGAATTGGGATCATACCCTTCATAATCCTACCAGAAACAGAATCACTCTGGAAGCATGATCCCAACGAGGAAAAGGATCTAAAGGAGAACGAGTAAACTAGAACCCACCGGTAACGTGATCCCATCAAAAAGGGCAAACGGGATCCCATTGGAGAAGTGTATCCCACCGGGAAACTGGATCCCACAGAGAACGTGAAACTAACGGGATCGAAATCCCACCTGAATACGAGATCCTACCGGGATTATT
Organism: Omphiscola glabra; assembly: GCA_964017045.1. Lineage (NCBI taxonomy): Eukaryota > Metazoa > Mollusca > Gastropoda > Lymnaeidae > Omphiscola > Omphiscola glabra. Next base: position 48,967,982 of record OZ024795.1, on the reverse strand, counting down.
TAGTATCTATTCCGCCCCCTCCCAAATGTAAATAAAAATTAAAAGCCATGATACTATTTTTAGTAGTATACATAATTTTTTGTTGTTGCATAACACAAGCAGGTCAAGCAATTTTCCGTTTTGTCCTACCCCCGGCCCCCTTTTCCTCCCTGCACTGAAAGATGATAATTAAGAAAATATCCTCATTACATCTTTAAACCTCTAAAAAATATCCGAGGCACCCTTCAATGGTAAGGGTTGCTGGGCGCACACGAGGGTTCTGAGGTTAAGTAACACCTACATTTTTTAACTAGGATCTCTTCCGTTGCTCTCCAATTAAATGTAGAATATTGCAAAACTAAATTCAGATACGTGATAAAATGCATTCTTAATTTAAAACGTTCGGGGGGGGGGGGGGGGGGACTATAAACATTTAAGGGGCAAGAATAATCTAGGGCAAAAGCGTACTCTCAAGGGTGACGCAACTAGAATGAATATCGTTTACGTCCCACTGGTGCAGAATTTAAGATCTTTGAACATTATTATGGCTAATTTTGGCACTTCCCATCCGAAAGTTTGAAATGCAACCTCAAAATTGTATGAAACAAAAAATTCAAGTATGCCGGAAAATGCAACACAGCATTTTGAGTTTGCCCGACTGTCTTTAGCACTCTAAATTTCTGCACCCCCTTAACTCACGCTGATCAATGGTACAGTGTGGAGTTGATTATAAGCTTGGGGTGACCGGGGACATAAGCCCCACCTGTCACCCCATAGCTACGCCTCTGGCTACTTGCAAATGGCACAGCACCCCCCGAACATTTGAAATGCCCCCCCCCCCCCACCGGGGAAAAATTTCTGAAAGAAACTCTGCTTTTTGGATCCCGTTCCTCGTTGTGATTTTGTTCCTGGTAGGATTATGAAGGGCATGTTTAGAGAAAATCTCCAAGAAAGTATAGAAATGAATAGAACAACACTAACATTTCAATAAGCTTTTAGATACCATTATATATCCCCGTAAAACAATATAGAACTTTCTGGAACATTCTAGATTAAATTTAATATCATCCTCGAAACGTGTAAAAGTTGTCTTTTCTAATTAATTATTCTTCGAATACGAAAAACTATACAACTAAATGCATTACTATGACTATAGTACACTTAAATTTAAGGAGGGGCCACAGCGGGGACCCATTCCATAATTGTAACCAATCAGTTTTACCTGAGATGGAGTGCCCCATAAAAGTCATCCGGATAAATTATGGAGTTAAAATTTGGCCCATTAAAATTAATTTAATAATGCCATAGATATAGCTTTTATGGTTATCGAACTTTATGGGAAAATCTAGTTTGGATATTCTAAGTTTTAAATCCACCGATATTTCAATAAGGACAGCGAAGTGTATTGCTACCACCCTAGGCCTATATCCATCAATTAACATAGAACCTATAGCGTTGTCTAAGCCTATTGATATTTATAAAGCTTTTATTAGGAAAAAGGAAATATGGCCCCTGGCCCCAGAGGAATGGATATTATGAGTTAAGTACCCTTCGGTATTTGAATTTGGATAATCAAGTGTATATTATGTACTAAGTTTGGTCACGATCCATCTATTCATGTAGGAATATTAAACCTATTGATATTTATTTAGCTTATATAAAGAAAAATTAAATAGGGACCCCTTGCCTCAGAGGAAAAGTTATTATGAATGCAGTACCCTTGCCAAAGGAATTTAAAACCTATATATCTTAATTCAATCATGTACATGGAATTTGCAGAAATGTTAATGCGCGGATTCAAATAAATGAAACAACCACACAATTTATTTTTAGCAAACATGTCTTAACAGTCTTTGTGGACACCTTAGGTACTTAACCTGCATTTGATATAAAATGATCAAATGTTAAAGATCTGCTCTATATCAATTTAATTAATTATACTCACGAGTTGTTTTTTGAGTGATAATAAGAAGCTTGGAATTTAAAACCTATATATCTTAATTCAATCATGTACATGGAATTTGCAGAAATGTTAATGCGCGGATTCAAATAAATGAAACAACCACACAATTTATTTTTAGCAAACATGTCTTAACAGTCTTTGTGGACACCTTAGGTACTTAACCTGCATTTGATATAAAATGGATTAGAAATGCTTTCAACTTCAAGTCTTTCACACAAAGATGGCTTGACCACGCTTGCTGGCAAACGGCTGGTAAACAATTCATTCGCACCTGATAAAATCGATGGTTCAGCCATCAAGATAAAACATCCACGGAAAGTTAGTGTCCGCGCGGTGAGTCGTCGTGGTGCGTTCACTGTGTTGTTAACAGTCACGTTATGTCTGGACACGGCTCAGTGATTCATTACTTCAATTTTTAGCATTATGATCGGCCGGCCCTGTTCAGACAAATGTGGACAATGCCTTGACTAGGATGAACGGCCGGTAAGTTTTGTAATTACACAAACAATCAAACAAAAAATATTAAAATTTAAAAAATAGAATTCATAAATTAATATTTGTTATCAAGTAAAAAGAAATAGAAAATGATAAACTTGGATTTTTCTTTTCAGTCTGGCGTAACTTTTTATGCATATAAAAGCCCGCCAAACGATGGCGGTCACAATGCGTGAACTTCCCATCTATTTTAAACTTATTTGAAAAATCATGCATTCAAGTAACGTGAACTATATTAATATTCTAATGTTCCACCACCTTTTACACCGCAGATTTGTAGCACCATATTTACATTAAGACTACCTATATTTTATTAAGGACCAAACGCAATTGCGGTATTTTTTAGAATCTCATTTAGCGCAGTTATCGTGAACTTTATTTAGCATAAACAGCGCCATCCGGTAACGTTAACGACATTGTTACATAGACAATTATGTATTTTTATGATATTTTTATGCATTTTATTATTAATATTGCAAACGAAAGTTTTAAAATACCTTTCCTATAATTCTTTGTTTTTTAACATTCGGAATACTTCGTAACCCCTCATTTGCAGAGGCGTCACTGGGGTTTGTGTCACCCCGCTTCTTCAGGTCCGCACAGAGTAATTCTTAGCCAGATCATACACAAACGCTTATAGTTGTTTGTAAATTGAGCCCTAAAGCCAAAAAAGACATATTAAGAAAACATAGAATTTGAGGTACGGTAACAACTTTTAAAAAATGCAACAAAGTTACATTTCATTGAAACTTTGAACTTTACTATTAAAACCTTACTTTCCTGGTCAATCACTTGATCAAACCTGGCAATCACTTGATAAAACCTGGCAATCACTTGATAAAACCTGGCAATCACTTGATCAAATCTATCAATCACTTTATCAAAATCAACAATCTTCACATTATAACTTTCAATTGACAAAATTGCAAGACCAGAAAGCCTGGAGGGTTCCATCGTAGACCGCAAATAGTTCCTTATAAGTTCCAGCTTTGAAAAGTTCCTATCACATGAAACCACTGACACATACATTTTAAAAAATAATATTAGTATAGGTTTATTAAGAGGATTAGGTGGGATTCCAAGATCTTCCATGTAGCTAAGAATGTCAAAACTTGTTTGATTTGCCGAGATTAAAATATGCTGCATTCAGTCTTCAGATGCCTTCACAGCCTTGGTGTTTCAGTTAAAAGTTTCTTCTCATATAGAAAGTGGTCTGTATGCGAATGAAAACCAATAACTCTTCTTCCGTTGCCAATAGTAGAGCCTTAGTTTGAAAGGCCTCACACATAATTATTTGCAAAAATGAAGACAATCTCTGCACTCAAGTATTGCTGCCCAATGTTTTCATTTACAAAGTGAGTCCGGCGTCTCTAGATTGCTCCCCTTCCATTTTCTTCACCCCCTCTAGACTTCCCACATGAACCCCTTCCGTGTCTGTCTGCTCTGGCGACACCCAGCTCTGGTGGCACCCTGCTCTGGTGGCGCCCTGCTCTGTCTTATGGCACCCTGTTCTTGTGGAACCCATGAGGCACTACAATATCAACAGAAACCTAACCATATTGATATGCATCATCTATGATAAGGCCACCAGTGCAGTCTTCTTCAACAAAAACATCGGAGAATGGTTCAAGACCACGGTTGTCCAAGCCCGAATTGATGGCCAGGACTGCGCAGACCACAACAGCACTAAAGAGGCTCAAGAAAATATGGAACGACAAAAATATAGCCCCCAGCACCAAAATCAGGCTTTAATCCTCTCAATTTTCTTATATGCCTGTGAGTCCTGGACATTAACAGCAGATCTTGAAAGGAAAATAAAGGCGATGGAGATGAAATGTTTCAGAGGCATCTGCTATAGAGACCATATCACCAATGAACAAGTAAAAGAAAGGATTCGTCAAGCAACTGGGCAGTTCGATGACCTCCTGGTGTCTGTAAAAAAGTGCAAACTTGAATGGTATGGCCACGTGACCAGAAAAGAAGGGCTCGCCAAAGAAATCATGCAGGGCACAACTAGAGGAGGAAGAAGAGGAGGAAGACAGAAAATATGGGAAGATAACATCATAGAGTGGACGGGATTACAACTAGGCGATGCTATATGCGTAGTGCAGAAGACCGATAGGAATGGAAAAGTATAGTTTTCATATCATCTGTGGCGCCCCAACGGTCAAAGGACTAAGGGACATGATGATGATGATGATGATTTTGGTTCCACCCTAGTCTGGGGCACCCTGTTTTGATGTCACCCTGCTATTGTGACACCCTATTCTGGGTGCACTCTTTTCTTGTATTTACTGAGTTCTGTAAGATTTACTTTTTCTTTAGGGTGTCATCCCCCTCCGAGTGTGTCACCCGGTGCGGTCCTCACCCCCCAGTAATGCCACTGCCTCTGTGTAACTTTCTGCTGACAAAGGTACTAAATCGAACTTGTACATTATACAATTTAAATTTAATCTTCATATAGATAGAGCACACTTTTAGGGGCATTCATGTAGATAGAGCACACTTTTAGGGGCATTCATGTAGATAGAGCACACTTAGTGGCATTCATGTAGATAGAGCACACTTAGTGGCCTATCCCCAATACAATGAAAAGGGAACACTCTACGATTTAATTTTTTAAACAAATATATTCATATTCCTCAATGTATTATCTATGCATGTACATGTTTGTTCAATCCCATCTCCTGATAATTAAGTCAATTCGCCTCTGTTATTGGCTATTGTCCTATTGCTGTCTCGTAAGAAGGTATGTAATCTACGCCAACCTATATAAACACAATACTACACATTTAATTCATCTTTTTCTAGACGCAACCCATCTCTGATCCCATCTGGGATATAATAATTGAATGATAAACTGGTTGCCAGGCTCACCATCTAATCGATATCTTTTAGTTGTCGAAATATTCTGACCTCTGTCCAAAGAAATACCTTGAGTTGTAGACACCCGGAGTATCCATTGACTGCTCCGCCCCTAATTAAAGAAAACAACAATACATACAGTATACAAACGATGCAGATTTTTTAAATGGACCGAAAACATCAACCATGTCTCTGCCAGATAAATGCGTACTTAAGACAACATATCAGGATCATGAAGGTTATGGGAGAGTGATTGGATCAATGCATATGATTCCAACTCACCCCCCCCCCCCCTTTCAAAACCATGGGCTCTAGGTGGCATGTCCGTCCCATCACGACAGGTCGATTAAGAGGCGTTGCCACCGACCCCCTGGTGTTACCTGGACACGATATCGCCATATAGGGGACATGCGCGTGAGAGACAAAGGTCTTGCATGGAATATGCATTAGAAACTAGCACAACTAAGCAGCTGTCCTACGCAGTGCAGTTGAAAAAACACCAAAAACAGGTCGGGATATGATTATATGCGAGAGCAGCACCACCAACCGATAGATGTTCTTTGGTTGGTGTCGCTCCACCTACATGCTCAATCGAGTGGAAGGCGGTTGGGGCTATCTGAGACAAGGAGCGCCTCCAGCGTGCCGCTGCGCGGCCCGACTAGTCAAGCGCTGTTCTGGGGGGGGGGAAGAGGGGGGTATGTTGGGGAAGTTTTAATGAGCTCTGGCTCGACGGTCTGTTGTTATTCTTAAGAGATTAGATTAGATTCCAACTCAAACAGTCGTTGAGATCAAATCTTTTAGTAGACTTTGCAGTATTGCATGATTCTGTTTGAACAGGTCATAGGTGTCGATAGCTTTCGGTCGGTAAATCGCCCAGGAGAAATGTATTCCTTAGCGCGAAGAAAAATGACAGTGGGATATCGTTTATTATTACCGGTATTATTTTCATAGTACTGAGTCCGACCAAAAAGATGAATCCCCACCACTCCAACTCTCAAGTCATGAGTTGAAGACAGTGGATGAGTAGACCTACAAATGATTTCAGATGTTTGTGGAAGACGACTGAATCGTAGTCACTCAATTTGTATGCTTTCGTTTTAATTTGATGACTGAGATTCTTTTTGAAAAATAAATATTTCAATGTCATTGTTCGTGTCACAAACCAAATTTTTTTATCTGCCTTTGTGTCTAATTAAAATTATAAGAAACTAGCGAGTACCCGGCATGCGTTGCAATGTCACTCAAAGAAATAACGTGTTTGTGTTTTAATTATGTTTTTTTTTTGAAGTACTTTTTATACACACGCACGCACGCACGCACGCACGCATACATACACACACACACATACATACACACACACACATACATACACACACACACACACATACATACATACATACATTGATTTTTATAAATATATAGATACAAATAGATCAAACTTTATATCTTCAAAATAGCTTACTGAAAATGGCAGTTGAAAAGTTAATTCCATTTTTGTTTCTATTTCTAGCGTTGCACCACGGGTTATTGGAAGTGGCTTAAGAGGGGCGACGGCAGATCTGGAAATGGAGTCCAGGCCTGTAAGTTATTGAAAGTTTATTTAGTGAGGACATTTGCAAACTGGCTCTGCTTTCGGTGGCTGAAGGCTACATATGTGGGCGTCCATTAATTATATCAACAAAATAAGAGGGAGGCGGTTTGGAAATGTTTGACAGTTGTTGACAAGGAGGGGTGGGGGGGGGGGGGGTTCGATTAGTTGACGTCAACAATCATGTTTTCTCTATTAAAATGTTAATCTTAAAAATTGGCTGGTTATTATATTAATAAAAAAAATTATAAGTGTAAATGAGTGTAAATAGTCCTATTGTTTTTAGTCCTTTAACAATATAAGATTTATTTAATGTGTGTCTGTGTGTGCACTGCAGATGGCTGGTCAGAATGTTAGCACACTTTGTTAGGGCAAGAGAAGTCAAAAGTTGGCCTCTCTTCACCTGTAGTCTCTCTTTGTTGCAAATGACTAGGGCGGTATGTTTGCAATCATGATGCAGGTATGGAACAAGGACAAGGTTCAAGTGTCATGTGCAGTCAAGATAAATGATATTGATATACGATATTTTGAGAATTAAGGGAAAGTAAAGTGATTAACAATAATAAATCGCTGCTTGAACGGATTTTGAAAATCTGTAACATCTATTTTGTATCACAAGTCATGTTGAAAATTGCATGTTCAACATCACCAACAATGCCCTCTTGAGTATAAGAAATTAGCACCTGCTTCTCAACAAAAAAGGATTCGAACAATGCCAGTAGCTGCAAGGAGCTTATGGAAATCACTGCTCCCACCAACAATGCTTCTATTTTTGTGCTGAATGGTTAGATAAGGATGATGTTGACTTGTCTTATATATCAATTCCGCAAGATGAAAATGATAAATCAACTACTATAGACTATGCCCACCAGGGGCGTCATTTTCAGGGGGGGGGGGCAAAACCAAAACTTGATCGGCTTGTTAAGTTGTTTTTACTGGAGGTGCCACAGTAAATAGAAATTTAAATAAAACCTGAAAATTCAAGGAGGGGGCAAATGCCCCCTGCCCTACCCAAATGATGTCCCTCATGCCCATTGTTACGATAGAGCAACACCTGGCTAGTCCATGGGAAGATGATAGCAGCTAGAAACTATACTATAGGCCTAATTGTCACCTTTACTGAAAGTAATCATATTTATACGACAAACATTGATATGTAGTCTGTAATAACATTTTAATTGATTCTGCATTATAAAATTTAAGTGTAAAAACTTTGTAACTTGTTGATTAACAAGCTAAAGATATAGTAAAATGTTTTTATGAATTTATTTATATTATAATTAATTATTTTTTTTTGGGGGGGGGGGGGGCTAGAAAATTCAGTCAAAAATAGGAGGGGTCATTGAAAGTTTGACAATTATTGACAAAGGGGGGGGGGGTAAAAAATTGTTGACGTAATTAAAGGACGACCCCTATATATATAATTACATATTAGTTTATTAAGAATTAAATGTGTCGCTCTGTATAAGGACGTCACGCTCGGGAAGGGGTCTAAGAAAGAGTGTCAGTTTTTGACAAAAAAAAAAAGGGGGGGGGGGTGTTAGATCATTTAATGTGACTCATACATTAATATATTTTATATCATACATATAAAAGCTGAAGTTGACAATGATGTTTAACTTTCTATTGTTCTGGATGTGTTCTGAGTGAAGATGTTACTAAGTAGTGTCTCATTTTAATAGTGAAGTGTGTTTTTGACTGAATTGTAATTAGTTGTTAATTTAAAAAAAAACATTTGTTATATTTTTGAAGTGTGACGCACTTGGGGGGGGGGGATGGTTCCAAGATTTGTGAGAGGGAGGAGGGTTAAAAATAGTTTAAAAAATGCGTGACGTCTTTGTAAACGGCCCATTAGGAGTTTAAAAAAAGAGGGTGATTGAGTTGATTTTTAACATATTTAATAACTTTAATGAATATTAGTGATGCGCATCTTATCTATAAATAACATGTTAGAGAATTATGGATTTGAAAATATAGTGCAAGAAGAAAAAAAAGTTACATTTTTCAAAAATGTGATTTATTTAGTATTTACTGTACAATTTCAAAAGTTTCTGAACAATAACATTTCTTTTTTTCTATGATCTTTTTTGTTCCATTTCATCATTCTATCCAGCAGTTCTCAACTTCCCAAAACTTAAGTTTACAATTAGACAAGGGGAATGTTTTTAGTTACAAAATTTACTTTGACATGTGAAATAATTAAGTATACCATTTGTAAATCAACATCTTAACTATGATAGTTTCGCTATGGAACTTTGAAACAAGGAGCCATTGTTATCTGTCTTGGACGGCCGAACAAACTCATTGAAGAATATAAAAGTTGTTTCATGCATAATTCGATTGTTAAGAAGGGAGTTCAGTTAAAGTTTCAAGCCCCCTCCCCCAAACAAATATATATATATATATATAGAGAGAAATATATATATATATGGCATCCTTCCGTCTTCGCGAGACGATGGAGTAGCTATATTGTAGTCCTACACCTCGACGAGTGGCTCACTAGGTCAATCCTGGAGTGACAATCTCGACTGCATTACACGCAGGAGAATATTGATTCCTGGTTAATTTTGGCCTTCCGTGCTGTTCTTTTTGTTGCAAGGGCTTCGTTTCGCATATCTTCTACCTTTTTCACTCCTTCGTATACTACCGTTCGCCAGTTGGAACGTTGTTCGGCAATGATCTCCCATTTGTTGACTTCAATGTTGGCTTCCTTCATGCTCTTTTTGCAAACGTCCATAAATCTCAGGCGTGGCCGTTCAATAAATCTTGTCCCTTCTGCCAACTCTCCATACAAAATCATCTTTGGTATACGGCCTTCCTCCATTCTCCTTACATGGCCTAACCAGCGAAGGCGCTTCTTGCTAAGAGCGGAGAATATGCTACACATTTTAGCACGTTCCAAGACCTCTGTGTTAGTCACCTTGTCCTGCCATCGGATGCGTAAAATACGACGCATACATCTTTGATGGAAGCTGTTGAGTTTCCTCTCGTGACTGGTGTATGTGGTCCACACTTCACTGCCATATAGGAGCGTACTTAGTTTTTTTTTTTCAGTTAGATTGAGATTACTCCATACCCGCTTAGTCAGTTTAGCCATAGTTGCTGCTGCCTTTGCGATCCTGATGTTTATCTCTTCATCAATTGAGAGAGAACTAGAAATATTGGATCCAAGGTATGTGAAATGCTCAACAACCGATTATGGCCCTCAATAGTTGTGATTGGAGGGGACGGCGCTTCTTGCATCATGACATGAGTTTTCTGTAGACTAATTAACAATCCAAACTCTTTACAAGCGTGTGTTATACGATTAACTATAGCCCCTGAAGTCCTTCTTCTGTGTGAGATGTTAAGGCAGCATCGTCAGCGAACAGCAGTTCACGAATGAGTACCCTTTTTACTTTGGTTTTTGCACGAAGGCGAGCGATATTGAACAGCCTACCATCAGATCTGGTATGTATATACACTCCATCTTCACAGTCCTTGAAAGCAAATTGAAGGAGCATCGAGAAAAAAATGGAGAAGAGAGTTGGTGCCAATACACAAACCTGTTTTACTCCGCTACTGACTCCCCATGGCGCTATAGATTATATATTATTTACACCCAGTTGATAGATTAACACTGACCTAATGCCTTAATTAAACCACGTTACTATACTTTTACACACAATTGCATTATCTTTCACACACCCGTCCCCCCAAAAAAAGAACAACAAAAACCAAAACAACCAAAACAAAAACAACAACAACAAAAAACTACATTTTAAAATCATTTTAGGCCTGCTAACTCATTATTGTGATATTTAGTGTTAAGATGGAAAGTCAGTTTTGTCTATGCTTTACAACTTTACATAACAGCACATCGGCGTTTACAATCCTTAACAACAGAGGTCCCATTAGAGACCTGTTGACATCAACAGCACACACTGATAAGGTCATTGGGCGCCTTAAAAATTATGTTCTATTATTTGGCTGTAGTTCCTAGTGCTAAGGAAGCCCCAAACCTTAATAGGACCAAGATCGATTTTATGTGTTTACCTCATTGGATCAAATAAAACGCCTGGCTCAAAAACCTGGTGTAGTTAAAGTTTGTAGTGTAAGAATACATTAGTCATTACACACACAAAAAGACACGCTATATTATAGTATAGTGAACAGGAGTTGAACGATAATCTACTAATATTTTATGACGCAGTGGCAGCTGAAAAATAACCATAATAACTAACTGCAAAATACTGGATAGCATTGTGTTTATTGTAGAACTGGCTCTATATCAGGTTGCCCAAGTTTTGTTTCAATTACATAAAATAAACCAAGTTCACTCAATCAGTAACCGTAAGAAGTAAATTGCTCAGAAGGCCACTACAACAGCGTTAGAGGGCCACTACAACAGCGTTGTTAGACTTTTAGGAATTTTATTTTATCCAGGTAAATAAATATCTTTTTAAAATATAATAAAATATTAATGACTTTTATCCTGTTGATAAAAATGATATTTGTATTAAAACTCAAACTTAAAGCTATAAAATACTAATAAATACTGTAATACTTCACAATTTATTTAATGTTATGATATTTTAAAATTCTATTTTTAAATAGTGTGTAATTAGACATTTCCTTCTTACCCACGAGAACCCACACAATTCTTTCAAACATTTAAAGTATTATAGTAGATTTTTAAAAAGCTTTATGTTAGGAATTTAACAAAACACCCATTGATCATTAGATCCAATGAAGTTTGTATTCTATCAGTTTACTGATTTGTTTCGTCTTTTTATTACGATTTTCCCTAGTCTGTCTTTTGTATTTCTACTTGCTTCGACCTGTATGATTCCTCCCCATATTGCTACCGTGATAGGCGAGATTAGACAGAGGACGTGGCATTGGCTTGGTGAATGGAATGCTTAGGGCTTACCATTGATCACTGGTTTGGCCTATTGTAAATGAAGTGGCCTCAGGGTCCTCAGCACAGTCAAGCTCATTGACACCATACGATTTATAAACTGGAGTTCACACGTATATATGTAGTTTTAGAAATACAAAGTAAGCTATTGACTCACAATGAGCATTTATTTCCTTAAATATTCTACGTTCTCCACATACATTTTCGGCCATAGGGGTGATCAAAAAAAAAATAAATAAAAAGGGGGAGGGGTCATTATTGTAAGAATATTTGCGTATGTTAAAAGGTTCATATCCTTCTTCCCTGCATATGTTTTATTTTAAACGTTTGCCACACAATGGCAGCCTCAGTGCGTGAATTTTCCATCTACTAAGTTACTTGACCACAGAGGCGTAGCGAAGGGGGGCAGGGGGGGACAGATGTCCCCGGGCGCTAGCTAGTTAGGGGCGCCAAAATGTGCTTTGATATTATTTTATTGATGAAAATAATGGGTTTGAGAGTTGAAAGAAAGAAAAAGGGGCGCTTTAAAATGAATCTTGTCCCCGGGCGAGAATCTCGTCCCCGGGCGCCAAACACTCTAGCTACGCCTCTGCTTGACCATACATGGATTCAAGTGACACACTTTATAAGACTCCCAATTAGTGATGCCCTCCCCCCCTCCTACCTTCTTGGTACGCCACCACCCTTGAACTATATCAATATTCTAATGTCCCAAATACTTTTACACCGCAGCTTTAATACAACTATTTCCCTAAAAGAAAAGAAACTATTACGCACGAAATGCACTAGCAGTTAAAAAAACAACTCATTTAGCGCAGTTTTCGAGAATGTTATTTTGCAAGCTACTGAATTTCTGATAGCGTTAGTGACATTTTTTTATTGTTACCATTCCAGTATGCACATAATTTCAGATTAGAGCGCTGTCTCGCACCAGATCTGCTGTCAAGTGATACAAGGATACTCTTTTAAAAGCCAACAAATTGTATAATGGGGACACATGAAAAAGTCCTTTTTCTAAGACAGGGGTCACCAAACTATAGATACGGCCCACGAGGCCAGTCCATCCGGTGCGCCGATGGCACTTGAGCCTTAAATTTAACATTTTCAATTTTAAATTATTGTATCTAGATGTTCTTGTTTATTACAGACCTGTTTACCCTCTAACTTCTAAAATCGTACAACATAGTCTAAAAATCGTACTATATGGTATCGTAATAGTAAATAAATAAACATACAGTATGTAAAATGAATACAATCACTACTCGCATAGCAGTGCCTAGTGGGATCGATGCAGTGCCTAGTGGGATCGAGTTAAGCTGGCGCCAAAAAAAGTTAAATACTTTAAGTAGATGACCGACGTTTAAAATACAATCTGCGGTCACTTTGTTTTGCAGACGTGTATTTGCTATTAATATTAATTTATATTGAGTGGACGTACAGATCACATTATCACAGTCTATCACTGATAAAAATAAAATTATTGTTGAAATTTAACATGGTTCAAACTCGAACTCAGATCAGCATAAAACAAGATTTATTTAAATAAGAATTAATTAACAAATTATGACATTTAAAAAACCTACCAAGTTACTTGAGGTTGTTCTTTTTAGGAAAAGCTGGTTTGAAAAAATTATATACTAAAAATCAATTTCCATTAAGCATATTCCCGCTAATATGGTAGTAAGTGGGTGAAAGAAAGAGCAGTGTTGGAAACATACGGGGACATTAATAATCATAGTCTCCGCGGTTGGAACTAACAGCCTTTCGGCAAGTTCAGTTGTGCGGAGAACAGAAGTATTTTGGGAGAACATAGTGCTACAGATACGTGAGAAAGCTAGGAAATTGCTGTGGTATTCTCTGGCACTTCTCGTGTTTATTTGTGGTGTCAAGTTGGTCTTTCAGATAACGGAAGAGAGTTGGCATCCGTTTTCAGCTTGCATGGAACAACTTATGTCCGCGAGCAAACATTTTCTAAACTAAAGTAAGTGAAATCAACACATCGAAAGAGAGGGATTGATGAACATTTGATAACAATGCTTTTAATTGGATGCATCGATTCTAAACCAAACATTGATGATATCTTGAAAGCCTAACGTTAGTTTCACAAATCTCACTAACCTTTTTTGCTGCTTAGTTTGTGAGATTCGAATATGTGCGCACTAGGTCTGATGTACCTATCTTTTGATTAACGTCGTCTTCTTTGATAACTTTTTTAGTAAATAAATATGTTGGTTGACTTTGCTTTTTTGCATTGCACGCCACTCACCCATGATTAACATGGAATTCTACACTTGGTTTTTCTTCTCTTTTTTCCCAGAGATTTCGTTCTGGCTCGCAAGTATTGTACAGAATGATTGTCCGGCCCACGCTCGTCGTTATCCGGCCCGCCGTGAAAAAAGTTTGGTGACCCTTGGCATAAGATTAAAACTAACGTGGTAACGGGTCTGAGAGTAAAACTCGATACCTCAGCTAGATCGTTGCAATCGATCTGAAGGGACCAAGCGAATAGTTGACGGTATCGATCGTTCAATCAGCCGGTAACCCATATCAATCATGTTATTGGTATCACACGACACATCAGTTCCACGGTCTGTCAGGCTTATCCTGAGCAACGGGTCCCAGGCTTTGTGACAAGTGGTTCTGTAAATTATAACAACACTTAAAAAAAAGAGGACTAAATAAAAATGAATAAATGAGCATTTCATTGCAACAATGGAAGGGATTATCATTCATTTTGATCCCCATCAATCTTATCTAGTATTAATATTTTACAATTTTAATAAACAACAACAGATCATTGACGGATGTAGACATATTTGAAAAGGGGGAGGGGTGCATAATAAAAGTACATACATTATCTCCATTAGGTTAAAAAATATTTAAATGATATTTCTACGTTAACGTTAACAATTTTGAAATGACGAAATAAGACGGGAATGGGGATTAGGGTGCAGGCCCTAATGATAATAGGATTAGGGTGCAGGCCCTAATGATAATAGGATTAGGGTGCAGGCCCTAATGATAATAGGATTAGGGTGCAGGCCCTAATGATAATAGGATTAGGGTGCAGGCCCTAATGATAATAGGATATCCATAATAAGAGGGGTGGGGTGGAGAGCAGGCCCTAGCGATCCATGTCTTGAGCACACTGGAATGCAATATATTTTTTTGAAAATTTTGTTACAAAAATCATTGCGTATGCCCTAATGATAATAGGCTATCCATTAAAGAAATACCAGAACCAGTGTGCTTGTACGGTGCTCTAAGTCAGCGCTTCTCAACTTTTTAGCTCTCATGTCACAACTAGACTCTTCCGAAGTTGCCGCGATACAACCCAAATTAAAATGTGGAGAAAAAAAGTGTTTAAAAAGTCTTTAAAAAATATTCTAATTTTAATTTTTATATTTTTATAGACGTGAAATTAACAAGATCTGGTAGATTTTTGATAGTGATATAAAATAGTTATTCTATTTTTTTAACTGGAATACCAATAAAAGTATAGAGAAAATCAATTTTAAAAAGCTGCTGACACAAATCAAAAGATTTAAATTAAACAACTAATGGGACTTTTAAGCAGCGACTATCAACTTACATATGACATTCAACTTACATATGACATTCAACTTACATATGACATTCACATGTAAAACTACGATATGTATTTGTATGTCAAAAATAAAACCCAAACAAGCCACACAAAAATAATTAAAAAAAACAATGCAATATGTCTTAATGTATCGCAAGAAAATCTTTGGTACCTTCAGTCTGGGCAGGATGGGCGGGGCTTAGTTTATTATTATTTTTTTTTCATTTATTGTTGACGAAATGATACTTTGGTAGTGTAAACAAAATTTGTAAACAACCAGCAGTAAATACCAAGCTAAGAATTACATAAAGGTTTTCGGTAGAATATTACAAAGCTTTGCCGGGAGAATGACCAATATTTCATATCAGTAATCCTATTACTTTATATGATCCCGAATTTTAAAGTTGTTGAGTTTTTCGTGTGATCATTGTCAATGCCAGTAGCTATAAATCATTTCCACCTTTGCGGCACACACGGACTTAATATTGTAGTTACACGACACATCACTCAATTTTATAAAAAATAATCACAGACCATTTTGTACAGTAATAATATCAAAAAGAAATATTTATTTATTTCACACGACTTAAAGTATCGATTATGTTAAACGAACAATACAAAATAAATATTCTCTTAAATTTATTCTCATTTTTTCACACTTTTCAATTGAATGCATTTAAGGGGAAACTTACTATTCTATGTTGCAAACCCTAAATTCTTTATTTTTCTCCCAAGGTTCCAACTGTAAATAATCATCTAATGGTGGAGCGAGAACAAATCCAAAAAATAACCTTTGACAATGGATGTCACGTGGCCGTGAATGAACGCATCTCTGTTGAACGTCAGGTGACCTTTAACACAGAGCCGGCCGAGTCCGGTACTGCATCCGGAACTAGCATTCGACGTGGTCATATTGAAATCCCTGTAGTTCAATCCGACCCCAGACATGGTCAGCCCCAGGTTTCCACCGGGAAATATTCTCAGCGCAGCCCCGATTCAAATGGCAAAAAAACGTTATCACTAAAGGACGCGGTTGCAGCACCGGTAAAAACGTCTGTCACCATCAGTTCGGACGAGAATGACGACGATATCCGTCCACCTTTGTCGTTGTCTATGAGGAAGAAATTACGACAGACGCCTAAATTACGCGTGCCTTTAATGAATTTTGATGCATCTGTGCCAACGATAGACGAAGAGGTGACGCAGAAAATTTTTAGCGGAAGGAGTACACCCAAAAGCATTCGACCAGATACCATTCTTTCCAGCAGTTCCAATAGACGGAAGTCTGTTTCATTCAACGTAACACCAAAAGTTTTAATTAAAGAAGATTCGGTTCGTTTAGGCAGAAATGAGAATACAAAGGTAGAGAATGCGCCAAACGAGACTTCTGTCAAAGTGTACAAAGCGCCTTCTCAGATCTCAAAGCTCAGTATAAATTCTGCTTTTGACACGAACGACAAGTTAAACGCGAAGCTGAGTTTTAAAGGCCTTCAGAACAAGCCAATAAAGTCTCATAACACTAAAGACGAAGTAAATGAGTTCGAAGAAAAATCTTACGTGAAGACAAATCCGAACGGCTTAAAAACATCGACTGATGATATTCTTAAATTTGTGGCATACGAAAACCTCACCAAGATCAAACAAAAGAAAGATAAAATAAACAACAACAAAGCCAGTTTAACATCGCTTCCAGAAAATAACCTCATACGTAACCCAAGGATTAACGGACTAAATTCTTCTTCAGCCAAATCCCCTAAAATGTCGGACGCGCGTGACATCGCAAGATACGAACACGAGACTTTCGAGGAGGTGCTTCAAGACCGGAACGCACTGGCCAAGTCGGAAAAGACGTACCACAAAAGAATCAGACAACTTGAAGATGAACTTAAAGCTATGGTGCTCCAGTGTCAGTCGCTATCCGAGGAGAACAAAGAACTTAGAAAGACACTGGACGGGATAAAAAAAGTTCCGCCCGAAAAAAACGCCTTCAGCTCTAAGCAATTCGACTTGGTTGTTTTGGATAACGGAAAGTTGAAATCTCAGAACGAGGAACTGAGAAAGAAAATTAACGCGTTAGAAAAGGAGGTTGATTCCTTTCGGAAAAACGAAAGCCATAATTCTGAATCTGAAGCAAAAAGTCAAGAACTGCAGTCCAAAATAGTGGAGCTCCAGAAAGAGAACTTGCGGTTAAAATCCAAAATTGTATCTCTCGAGGACAAGAATCAAATCATCACGACAACACTAGTGGAGAAGAGGAAAGAATTGAATGAAATGATGAGATACATACAAAATGAAACCACGACCGAATCGAAACTCAAAGCCTCAAAACTGAATTTGGAAGAGGCCGAGAGGGACATCAGTAGAGTGAAGAAGGAACTCGAAGAGGTTAGCAACCTGTTACATGAATCTGACAGAAAAACAGAAAAGCTGAAAGCAAACCTCGTTCAGAAAGACAAAGAAGTCGTCAACCTCAGAGAAGATCGGGAACAAGAACTTAAACTGATAAGTGAATTGAAAAACAGCCTTGACACTAGCACGGCGCAAATAAAGAAATATGAAGATTCGAAACAAGCACACAAAGCCTTAGAGAAGGAAGTGGTGGGGTTAAGATCAAGAGTCAGCTCCCTTGAAGCGGAAGTAGAAAGCAGCCATGCCGAGAAAGATAAGCTGAAGCAGGAGAGGAATGAATTGCACCAGGAGCTTGATCGTCTGCATGAGGTGAGGGCTTCTGACGCAGCCACGGCTTCTGAAAGCAAAAAACGCTTAAAGAAATGGGAAGCGGAGAAGAAACTTCGATTCAAAGCTGAAAATGAGTTGACAAAAAGAGAGGAAGAGGTGAGAAGTCTCAAGTCTCAGTTGCAAGACACGCAAGATAAAATGCAGGAGCTTTACGACAGAATTCAGTCACTGGAAGACGCTAATCGGGAACTCAGAGGAACCGATGTTCAAGGCGTGGTCAACAGCAATAGTTCCTTGAAGGAAGAAAATACAAAACTAAAGCAGATGTTGGTGGAAAGAAACATTGAATTAACGAATAAAAAATCTGAACAAGAGCAGGTTCAAGGCGAGACGCAAATTTTATTTCTTGAGCGAAAAAATAAAATTTCCAAAGTTCGTGTCCAGCAGGTACCATCTGAATGGGTACACCGCAACGAGGCAAGTGATAAAAAACCCATCGTCACCTTCGCGGATAAGCGTGTCCCCAACAAACGCCAAACGCAAAATTTGATTCACAAATGTGACGATATTCCAGCTCGTTCAGCCAATGACATTACATTAACACATCACGGGACCACGAGCCCGCGTTCCAGGAAGCTCACCAAGAGCAGCGGATGGGACGATTCCATCAGGGACAACGAGGATAACGTGAAAGCCAGGTCACCTGGGAGTCTACCGTCCATTGAGACAAACTTTTACAACGTGTCAGAAGCACACTTGGGTTACTTCACATTGTACAGGGAGAAACTGAAGCGAATGAAGGAAAAACGGTTCTGAAGCATTCCTCTTACATGAATGCAATTTTGATTAAACAGCCTTATATTTAGGGCTTATGTAGACAAAAAATTAATAATAATGAAAGTATGTCATTTTAATGCATGTTATATACACACATGGATGGCATTCTCAAAAATGAAGATAGTGTGAAAGAGTCGTAAGAAGTTGGTAGATCCCAATGTGTTTAAAAAGGAAAAAAAAAAAGAATTTTAACATTTCTCTTTTCGTCCCAAGTAATTGAGTGTATGTGTGGGATAGAGTCTGCTCAACGAAATCTCAACATTCAAGCCACAGCCAGTGGCGGATACAGATAATTGGACATGTGATTGGTACACCCCTCTCCCTTCTTTATTTGTATTTGGAAAACTGACACACGTGCACATATTTATGGAGAGAGATATACATTTAGGAAAATCTCGATTTATTAAGCCTATTGTTCGCCACAGGATAAATCTTTATGAAACGTTTTCTAAAATCAAGCAAAATCCATATTAATGCTTCTTCATTGTGTTTCCTTGTTATATCTGTGGAGCATTCATAAATGTGTACATTATAGCTCATGTTATTTCTCCCATTAGCGTCACTTTTGTCTTGGACGTAATATTTTGTTACTTTATCCCTCTATACCTAGAGTGACCTTGTTGTATTCACTCTACCAGTTAGCGTTAAATAAAACAGTATAAAAAGTATTTGAATAAAATGTTCTTTCAATTAAATTTTTGAGAATAGTTCTTGCATCCAACTCCCCCCCCCCCCCCCCCCAAACGACTTCTCTTGGACTTGATATTTTCCGTGGGTGGGTGATGCCATCCATGCTATTTGTGTTCAATTTAATGTTAGAGAACTCAAGAATTAAACACCATTTAGAATTAGTATATTAGGATTAGATATACATACTTTTTAAAATTTAAACATTTTAGAACATTTTTCATTTATTAATATTGATAACTAAATATTACAATTTCGCGAAAATTTCAATAATTCTTTATATTTATCAGCTAATCAAATTATTAAATTCTGTGATTATTAAAAAATGAATGTAGAAATAGTTATATTTTCAAATAAGTAGCTTATTTTGCAGTTGGGTGTTTGTGCGGCCAAAATACTTTTCGGTGACTAGAAGTTGGCAGTTCAACCTCATCCTGGCGATTAAATAAAACACACTCCCCGCACCCATTTAAAAAATGAGTTGTATTGTTTCCCATATTAATTTTTTTACATGGAGAAATTCAGATTGAAAGTAGCTGCTTCCGCCCCACACCCCTTTATTAGTTTTTCTCCCCCCCCCCCCCCCGATTTGGTGAAGAGTTACTTTTTAGTTACAAACGTTTAACTGAAATATTAAGGTCTTACTTTGTCCACACCATCTGCCATGACTTACTGTTCTTAAAAAGAATTGATTGGACAAAAAAGTTCTTGCTGAATGAAGTGGGGAAAATCAACAGCTACACCATGTGGTCAAATGAAGCTATACTGACCACAGTGTGCTGCTCTAACCACAGCATGCTTCCAGAGCAAACTAAAACGTAAAAAAACATTTAATCTCTACGCCAGTGGAGTATGTAAGATTATCAACGTTACTAATTTCAAACTTTTCAAATATACTTGTCATTATTTATTAAGTATAGGGTTGGGTTTTATTATTTTTTTATAATATTACTAGCTAATATACCCGGCCTTGCCCGGGAGTGCATTCGGAAAAAACAATGTCTACAGCCTTTCAACTAACATTAAAATTAAGCACCATGTAAAAAAAAAAAAAATTAGTTTGTCCTCTATAGAAACACATTTATAAGAACTTTTGTAAAACTTTTATTCCCCAATGGGATCGTGATCCCAGAGGGATCTGAATCGGATCCCGTTAACCGATGGGATCCCGTTTTCCGATGTATTCCGATCCCTCTGGATTCTAATTCCGATGGGATCTAGATCCCGTCGGTATTCCAATCCCGGTAGTATCTCGATCCCAGTGGGATCCCGATAACTGTGGGGTTCCGATACCGGTCGGATCGAGATTTCCGAGAGGTTCCCGATCACGGTAGGATCCCGATCGCGTTAGTATCCCGTTTCCCGGTGGACACTCTCTGATGGGATCCCGTTTCCCGATAGCATCCCCATCCCAGTTTCATCCGTTTACCTGATGGGATCGCGTTACCGATGGGTTCAAGTTTACTGTTGGATCTCGTTCACCATAGGATCCTGTTCCTCCATGGGATCATGTTCAGTGCAATTTTGTTCGAATAAGCTTTTGGATCCCATTATATATCCCCGTAGAACAATCTAGATTAAATTTAATATCCTCCATGAAACATGTAAAAAATTACTTTTCTACTTAATAATTTTTCGAATACGAAATATTATACAACTAAATTGCAATACTATAACTGTAGTACCTTTAATTAAAGTAGGGGCCCCGCTTGGGGCCCATTAAATAAAGTACCGTTTCATTTATTTCTGAAATAGGGGGCCCTTTAAAAATCATTCAGATAAATTATAGAGTTAAAATTTGTCCCTTTAAAATCGGGTTAAAAATGTCATAGTTAAAGTTGTTTTAAATATTGAACTTTCTAGAAAATTCTAGATGTGCCTTGAATGGATTGGATATTCTTAGTTTAAATCCACCTATATTTCAATATGGACAATGAAGTATTGCTACCACACTAGGCCTTTATCCATCAATTCACATATAACATATAGTGTTGAATAAGGAAAAATGAAAGGGGGACCCCCCAGCCCCAGAGGAATGGATATTATGTATTCAGTATCCTTCGGTATTTGAATATGGATAATCAAGTGTATATGTGCTGAGTTCTGTCAACATCCATCCATTCTTGTAGGAGTATTAAACCTATTGACATGTTGAACTTTCTGGAACATTCTAGATTAAATGTAACATCCTACTCGAAACGTGTAAAAATGTCTTTTCTAAGTAATTACTCTTCGAATACGAAAAATATATAACTAATTGCATTATTAAAACTATAGTATATTTAAGTTGAAAGGGGGTTTAAGTTTAAGTTATGTCTTTAAAATGTAAAATTTATCCAACGCAAAAGTTTTTAAAAAAGCTTTTTAAAATTGTCGAACTTTCTGGAAAATTCTAGATTGGATATTATTAGTTTTACATCCCCCGATATTTCATTACGAAATAAGAAGGGTAATGAACGAAGCTAGGCCTAGATCAGGGGTGGGCAAACTTTTTGTGCGGAGGGCCACATTGACAAAGGTAAAGCTAATGGGGGGCAGCATGTATATTATGTCCAATTTTTAAATATCGATAAACATTTCCCTATATTAAAATCGGTAGTTTCGCAAAGGTCAAGGTCTGTTTAAAAAAATAGAAAATTGGAAAGAAATTTGATCAAAAATGTTTTTAAAATCATAACGGTGCATGAAATTCTGTAAAATTCAACAAAATAACTTAAAAACATAGTAATTTTTTAACATTTCTAAATGCCTTCGAGGGCCACATAATATCAGTTGCCGGGCCGCATGCGGCCCGCGGGCCGTAGTTTGCCCACCCCTGGCCTAGATCCATCCATTCACGTAGAACCTATATTATCGTTGTCTAAGCCTATTGATATGTATATATAGCTTATAAAAGGAAAAAGAAGAATGGATATTATGAGTTCGGTATTTGAATATGGATAATTAAGTGTACGTGTACTAAGTTTGATCGATATCCATCCATTCACGTAGGAGTATTTGTTTGTAATTTTTTTATATAGCTCATATAAGAAAAAAAAACAATTCGGGCCCCTCGGCCCCAAACGAAATTTTATTAAAAGTTCTCAACCCCTTAAGAGTTCCTTCTGGATAACGATGGATATAGGTGCCAAGTTTAGTCAAGATCAATCAATTCGTGTAAAAGCCTTTGTGGAACAGACAAACCCACAAACAAATTTTCACTTTTGTATATATACTAGCGGATATACCCGGCATTTTGCAGTCTACAGTCTACAGCCTTATAATTATTCCGATTCCGGTGGGCTGCCAGGTCCATCGGTATCCCGCTCCCGTTAGTTAGACAGTTTCACGGTGGGATTCTGATTCCTCTGGATACCAATTCCGGTATGATCCCAATCCCGTCGATATTCCGATCCCGGTGGTACCTCGATACCACGGGGATAAGGATAGCTGTCGGATCCCGATACCGGTGGGGTACCGGTCTAAGCCTAGGGATATTTAAATAAAGCCTATATCAGGAAAAATTAAATGAAGCCCTCATCCCCAGATAATGGATATTATAAGTTCAGTACCAATCGGTATTTGAATATGGATAATAAAGTGTATGTGTACTACGTTTGGTCAAGATCAATCTACTCATGAAGGAGTATTTTTTAATTTTTTTATTTATATAGCTCATATAGGAAAAAAACGACCGTTTGGGCCCCCGGCCCATAAGGAATATCATAAAAAGTTCAAAACCCCTTAAGAGTTCCTTCCGGATAATGATGGATTATGAAGTTACAATTTTAAATTTGTCCCATTAAAATCTATTGAATAATGCCATAGATATAGCGTTTTAAAGTTATCGAACTTTCTGGAAAATTCTAGATTGGATATTATTAGTTTTACATCCACCGTTATTTCCATATGGACTAAGAAGTGTATTGAAACAAAGCTAAGCCTATATCCACCAATTCAC
The DNA here is from genome assembly GCA_964017045.1 of Omphiscola glabra. Lineage (NCBI taxonomy): Eukaryota > Metazoa > Mollusca > Gastropoda > Lymnaeidae > Omphiscola > Omphiscola glabra. Next base: position 48,944,463 of record OZ024795.1, on the reverse strand, counting down.
ATAGAACCTATAGTGTTGTCTAATATTTATAAATCTCATATAAGGAAAAATGAAATGGGGCCCCCGGCCCCAGAGGAATGGATATTATGAGTTCAGTACCCTTTAGTATTTAAGTATGTATAATCAAGTGTATGTGTACTAAGTTCGGTCAAGATCCATCCATTTATGTAGGAGTATTAAGCCCATCTATATTTATATAGCTCATATAAGGAAAAACGAAATGGGGCCCCCGGCCCCAGAAGAATGGATATTATGAGCTCAGTACCCTTCGGTATTTGAATATGGATCATCAAGTGTACGTGTACTAAGTTTGATCGATGTCCATCCATTCACGTAGGAGCATTTGTTTGTAATTTTTTTATATAGCTCATATAAGAAAAAAACGAATTTGGGGCCCCCGGCCCCAAACGAAATGTTCTTAAAAGTTCTCAACCCCTTAAGAGTTCCTTCTGGATAATGATGGATATATGTGCCCCAAAAGTAATATTGTGAAATATTTGTACTAAATCAGAAACCTATTTATTAAGTCACATATACAAAATGAAATGTCACAGTTTATATTTAATGTAATTCCACCCACTTATGCAATAGCTCTGCTTGACGTTATATTTACATAGCTCATATAAGAAAAAAAAAAGAATTTAAGGCCCCCTGCCTAAAGCGGAAAATTGTAAAATATTTGCACTTCTTTAGAAACCTAATGCGGACCTGCACACAACAACTCACTGAAAGTTTATCGCATTCAGATGAATAGTATAGGAACTCATACGGAAATTATATTTAAATAGCTCATATTAGAAAGAAAAACTACTATAGGGCCCCGGTCCAAAACTGGTAATTCTTTGTAAAATGAATGGGTTTTGATATTCATGGATATACTTTTGTAAATGTACTTACGTTGTGTTAACGTCATTGATTTTCTTAATTCGTAAAATGAGAATATAGCATCTATTTTTCACAACAGTAATTTCATTGGATTTAAAGATATAAAATTGTACACACCCTATTTCCTAACCCCCATATATATGTACCTAAGAAGGCAAATTATTTGTCAAATTCATTTTGAGACGTATAGTGTGCTGCCATGTGCAAATTATACTATTGAATTACAACTTCCCCCTCCCCCAAACAGAGTTTTAAAGAAATTAATAAAATCATCCACTGGATTGTAATCCACTTAATACGCAAAAACAATTTTTTTGCATTTCAAATGCTTTGTTCTTATTTAAATGAGTGATAAGTGCATTAGTGGATGCTATTTGGATATGTAGTTTCGCTGCACTGATTGCATTAAACGGCATTTTCGTATTAAAAGTATATTTAAAGGTTAGTTTTTTTTTGTTTTTTTTTTACTAATTTATAAATTTCATAAATGTATATTTTTGGAAAGAATAAAAGTAAAAATTTATTAAACGTTAAAAATAAAAAGCAAAAATTGTATTTCATTTTTTAAATTGTAGCAATTTAAAAAGCAATCTATTATATTTATTAATTTTACTTTTAGGAAGGGGGAAATACATTATCAATTTTATTAGGCGCGGTTATTAAATCAGATAAATTTTTGCATTGAATAAATAGACAATTTGAGTTCTGACGTCATTTGCGTTATTATTTAGAACAAATTAGTTTTACTTTTATTACGCAATATTTGGAACGTACTTAAAAAATGCACTAAAATCAACAGATGTTTTGGTTTCCCCCATAAATGTGATTACAGTGTAATTCTTTGATCATAATTTGTTTTATTAATTTTCATAACTTTTAACCACATATAAAATTTTTAAAATAGTTCCTTAGTTGTTACTCCAAATTTATTTGTAGTTTATATTATTAATACTTAAAATTTTATTAAAATTAAAGCGAATATACAATATATTTTTCGCATTACCATTGATTCGAGTTCCTTAAAACAATAGAAGAAAACTATGATTGTTTTAAAAAATGGGGACGTATTTAAATCGTATCGGTTCTTTGGAGTTACGGTCAGCATAGATCATTCTTATATAATAGATGTATTACTACATCATTGCTATTCAAAATCACAACACATTTACAAAGCTATATCCGATTCTAAAATACGTCACAAAATTCAAGCTTATTTATAAAAACAACAAAAATACTCTCTACACTAAACATGCAAAAACGTGTTTTCTCTGCTCTTGCTACAAATTGATGTCTGTTGGCATTTGTTCAAGGGCGGTTGAGTTGATAGCTCTGTTTGAAATTATTTTGATAAAGTTTGTTAAAGAAAACAAAACGAATTTAAGGACATCGGCCCATGCGAAATATTGTAAAATGTTGTTCTAATTTAGAAACATTTGCGGGAGCGCGCATATCAATTCACCAAAGTTTTTATCGCAATCGGATGAATGGTATAGGAATGCATACGATACTTATATAGATAATATAAGGGTGGAAAACGAATTAAGGCCCCCGGGCACAAACGGAATATTGTAGAATTGTTGTATTACTTCAGAAACCTACTTATTATATCACAAAATTAAAAAAATAGAAACATATTACTGAAGTTGTATCGCATTCAGATAAATGGTATAGGAGCGCATACGGATATAATTTTTTACAAAGTTCATATAAGAAAAATAACGATATTGGGGCCAACGGCCAAAAACGGATTATTTTAAAAGTGTTGTAACTACTTCAGAAAACTAATTATTATGCCACACACACAATTTAATGTCGCTATTTATATTTGATTAAAAATCTATCCATCCACACATTAGCTCTGTTTGAAATTTTATTTGTATAGCTCATATAGGAAAAATAGAACATAGGGCCCCTGGCTCAAAACAGAATATTTTAAACGGTTGTAATAATTTGAAAAGCTTTGCGGACGTGAGTAAAACATTTTACTAAAGTTTTATCGCATTCAGATGAATGGTATAGGAGCACATACCGAAATTATTTTGTACAAAGCTCATATAAGAAAAAAAAAATTTGGGGCCTACAGCTGAAAACGGAATATTTTAAAAGTATTGTAATTACTCATTAACATGCGCGACGTTATGGACCACCTTTCAAAAAAGTTTTGTTGCAATCACATGAATGGTGTAGGAGCGCATACGGTTTGAAATTATATTTATATAGCTCCTATAAGAAAAAAACGAACATGGGGCCCCTGGCTCAAATCGGAATATTTTAAAACGGTTGTAATAAATTAGAAACCTTTGTGGGCATGCTCGCAACATCTCGTCAAAGTTTTAGCGTATTCGAATAAATGGTGTAGGAGCGCAGACGAAATCTATTGTTTACAAAGCTCATTAAAAAAAAAAACGATTTTGGGGCCAACGGCCAAAACGAAATATTGTAAAAGTGTTATAATGACCCAGTAAAATGCGCGAGCTTATGGAATACAATTCTCCAATGTTTTGTCGCAATCGCATGAATGGTGTAGGAGCGCATACGGTTTGAAACTATATTTATATAGCTCATATCAGAAAAAACTAACATGGGGCCCCTGGCTCAAAACGGAATATTTTAAAACGGTTATAGATATTTCCAAACCTTTGTGGGCGTGCTTGCAACATTTTACCAAAGATTTAGCGCATTCAGACGAATGGTGTAGGAGCGCAGACGGAAATATTTTTTACTTTAAATCACTTCCTTTCCATTCTTCTATACTTTGTTTCTGTCTGGTTTTTGCGCCCGCTCCTATTTTTTCTCCTTTTTAGGTAGGATATATATTATATAAATTTAATGTATACATATTTAAATGTTTTGTTTTTGTGCTGATGAAGACATGTGCCGAAACTTCTACTTATGTATTATGTAATTTTTTTTATGAAAGCTTAACATATATTGTTATATCGACACGTATTGTTCGTGTCTAATTGCAGAGTCCAGCATCTATTAATTGTTCGCCTGTCATTCTCTTCTTAAACATTAATCTACTCTACAGAAATTCTCTATTGGTCTCATTTAAAAAGTGCCTTTTCCCCCAAGTGACAGCGCTTCTCGTGCAGAAACAATCTTAAGGCCTCTAGAAGGATCACCACTTTGTCAAGAGTAAAACCTTTATTCTGTAGATATTGTTGTGTAAGATTTACTTCCTTAAGTAGATCAGCTCAAATGTAAATAGAAAGGTAGCAGATGAACATGACATCACAGACAGCATTTAAAAGACCTTGCGCTGTAACTCTTGTATCCAAATGCTCAAGAGGATCACATAGAGCTTCAATCGCCGGCAACAAATTCATCAACCATATCTTTCACTGTCTTAACAGCAACAAGATGAGCACGCCAGTCTTTTCACCGACTTTCCAGTGTGTTCAATTAAAGCATCCCATCGATGAGTGGATGCAGCAAAAATAAAAATTTCTCTCAAGAGTGCCGAAAAATGTAATACATGAAGCATTTTCGGCAAAAGAGTTTTGACCGCACAAGTTAAGCGATTGGCCCACACATCCATTAAAATCGCTTTCTTATTAGTTCCTTGTAAAATTGCCTGAACACCTCCATGGATCCCAGACATTGTGGCAGCATTATTGTAACGTTGAGCTCTACACATCATTACGCCTGGTCCATCATGTTTTAGATTTGTAATAATATCAGAACTGACGTCATCAACTTAAAGGGAAAATCTTCAACTTTCCAATTGTGGATTTTCACATATCTGATCACTTCATGCATCTGGTCAGTGTGTGATATATCAGGTGTACTGTCAAACATAATTCCAATATACATTGCCGTCTTTATATTATGTATGATAATGATATGAATGTGCTTCACATAATTTGTAAGAAAATTTATAAATTCAAATGTAATTCTCTTTAGTCTCATTCGGTGCTCTTTTGTCACTGGGTCATATTTAGATAGTACGGAACAATTTCAAAAAAAGTTTCTTCTATTCAATTAAGATTCTTCTTCGCTTTTGTCACGAAATGCCAGATTTTGCTTTGCAAGAAACAATGTGATATCCAGCAACATGTGCAGGATATCCATCCACTTTGTCTTCTCCCACAGCAATACTTTCAATTTTTTTGTGTAGCTGCCAATGTTTTCTATTTTTCAAGGCAAGATATGTGCTCTTCCGATGCTTCATGATTTTGTAATTTTTGGCATTCATTTGTATTGGTTACATGTGTGGTATATTTACGTGTGATCGGATATCCTTTTATTATGAAATTCGGTAGCGAGCAATGTGTGCTCTGTAAATATGCAATTTTTCAATTTGGTGTCACCCGATGCGGTTTGTAAACCCCTAACTATGCCACTGAATGTAACATATTTTGTATTAACTATTTATTTAATGAAATAAGATTTGCTACATTATTTTTTAGAAATGGATGAAAATATATAAAATAAGACTAGTGAATTTTTCTCTCAGTGAGTGTACTAGTTCAAGTGTATTTTCCGAAGAAATAATGCAAGCATACCTTTTATAGTAGATGATGCATGCTACAATTTGCAACACATATTCGCCGTTCATTAACTTTATCTGTGACATCTCTTATTAATATTTATTGATACTAAACTGTAGGGTGCCACTCAGTGGAGTGGCAACATTTTTTAGGCGCCCACCCCGCGTTTTTTAAAAAATTTTATGATGCATAGTTAGTATGATATGTTGCATGGAATTATATAAATATTTACCGGTTGCTCAATGGACAGAAATTTTTTCATTAGTGCATTGATCACGATAAAATAGTATTTAATTAAACCTGAGTGTTGCTTTCAATCATTACATATTAAATCATAATATTATTGTTCACTATATTACGGATCATCAGGAGCGATGTCAAGCGTCAGTTATGAGTTTCCAAAGAAGAATCGCGGTATTGCTGGTTAGAAGAACTCTTGCAAGATCACTGGAGCCAAACATCCTTCAATTCAACAAGTATTTTAGCGTTTCTTTCATATTCTCATTTGATTCGAAGAACATTCCGGCGCGTGCCACATCAACTATGAAGGAAGTTATTCAGTTCTGGGGCAAGGCACGTATTCCTATTCGTTAGGATTGCCACTAACGTTAGGATAGCCTTGGCCATGCTAAAGCTATACCTAATGACAGAAACATTCAACACACTGAAGCTCGGGCCATGATATAGCTACATGGTGACAGAGATATTCTACACACTGAAATTCTGGCCATGATTTAGCTACCTGAAGACAGAGACATTCTACAGTCTGAAGCTCTGGCCATGATAAAGCTACCTGAAGATATATACATTCTACACACTGAAGCTTTTGCCATGGTAAAGCTATCTGAAGACATAATTCCTTCAAGTACGGAAAGATAACGGGAGCATGGCTCGGAAAGGAGAAATGTATCGAAAACGGCTGTTGTTCAAAGAAAATCGCACGGCAATGGAAACTGACTGGATGCAACAAGTGGCGACTAATATAGAGTTCAGCTGCAATGTAAGTGAAATTGAAACCAGTAGCGATGCTGATGAGGCCTCCGATCTGCAACCAACTCCTAGTTAACCGAAGCAAAAAGACCAATCAATATTTTCAATCCAGGTTTAGCAGCTGCATTAGACAGAAATAAAGTCAGCCGGAATGCAGCATACGTCACTGCAGCATTCCGTCACTGCAGCAGTCCGTCAGTCCTAGCAATTAACAAAGAATCAACTAGAAGAGTCAGGCGCAAAATAGTAACTAAAAAGATACAGGCATCATTTGATCGAAACAGTCCATTAATAGTACATCGGGGTGGAAAAATGTTGCCTGATTTAATTTCGAGTAGCTCGTTGATCGCCTTGTGGTCCTGGTGTCTGGAGATGGAAGAATGAAGTTGTTGGGGGTGCCAACATTTCCAAATGTAACCGTGCAGGCAGAGTCGACTACAGTATTCAGGAATGGAACCTCGTTGATAGCTACAGCTAGCAACACTAGAGTTCACGCTGGCGCCTGCATACTTTTCAAGAAATGCTTGGCAGGGATCTGATCAGCTTCCCATGCAAACATCATATCATGAAACTAATAGTGGTTAATGTGTTTGATACATTGATGTGACCATCTTGTGGACAAACATTAAATTGTTCAAGAGATTTGGTAAATGTTGGGGTTCATTTCACTGGTCTAGCTACAATAGTGGACTAGATGTACATTTCATCGCGTCGACTCTCATTCCAGTTAGTTGAGTTAGGGATGAGAACATTCACTTCATTCGGCAACAACTAACAGAGTTCCAATCTAGATGTGATTATCGTGAGCTTCTGCAAGTTTCTTTGCTATTTCTCGGAGTAGATTTTTCATGTTTCGCTCTCAATACCGACTGAATGCAAAAGACCAATCAATATTTTCAATCCAGGTTTAGAAGCTGCATTAGACTGTTATCTATAGGCCACTTTAACACTTTCGTAATAAATATATATCTGAAAGCCTGGTTTACATGCGCATGCCCAATCTGCTCCGCAGAATGATCTTCATCTACGCCGCGAGTTGGAAGGTATTAGAAAACACACGAAGCTGTTGCTCAAACTACAATCAAGTCATTATATGGACACTTAAGTAAAATCCTGTTTGGTTTCGCATTCTGCTGTTCACAGCATTAGATTTACAGCAAACTTTTCTCGTCCCTAATCCATTAACATGGAGCAGAAACTATGACTTTATTGTTGACCCAGAAACTATGACTAAATTGTTGACCCAGAAACTGTGACTATATTGTTGACCCAGAAACTATGACTATAAAGTTGACCCCGAAACTATGAGTATATTGTTGATCCAGAAACTATGACTATATCTTTGGCCCAGAAACTATGACTATATAGTTGACCCCGAAACTATGACTAAGTTGTTGACCCAGAAACTAGGACTATAGAGTTGACCCCGAAACTATCAGTATATTGTTGACCCAGAAACTATGACTATATTGTTGGCCCAGAAACTATGACTATGTTGTTGGCCCAGAAACTATGGCTATATTGTTGGCCCAGAAAGTATAACTATATCGTTTGCCCAGAAACTATGCCTATATTGTTGGCCCAGAAACTATGAGTATATTGTTGACCCAGAAACTATGACTATGTTGTTGGCCCAGAAACTATGACTATATTGTTGGCCCAGAAACTATGACTATGTTGTTGGCCCAGATACTATGACTATATTGTTGGACCAGAAACAACAACTATATTGTTGGTCAAGAAACTATATGACTATATTGTTGGCCCAGAAACTATAACTATATTGTTGGCCCAGAAACTATGACTATATTGTTGGCTAAGGGACTATGACTATATTTATGGTCCAGAAACTATGACTATATTGTTGAACACGAAACTATGACTATATTGTTGGTCCAGAAACTATGACTATGTTGTTGGCCCAGAAACTATGACTAAGTTGTTGACCCAGAAACTATGACTAAATTGTTCACCCAGAAACTATGAATATATTGTTGGCCCAGAAACTATGAATATATTGCTGATCCAGAAAATATGACTATGTTGTTGGCCAAGAAACTATGACTAAATTGTTGACCCAGAAACTATGACTATATAGTTGACCCAGAAACTATGACTATATTGTTGGCTAAGAAACTATGACTATATTTTTGGTCCAGAAACTATGACTATATTGGTGAACACGAAACTATGACTATATTGGTGAACATGAAACTATGACTATATTGTTGGCCCAGAAACTATGACTAAGTTGTTGACCCAGAAACTATGACTAAATTGTTGACCCAGAAACTATAACTATATTGTTGGCCCAGAAACTAATATATTACTGATACAGAAAATATGACTATGTTGTTGGCCAAGAAACTATGACTAAATTGTTGACCCAGAAACTATGACTAAATTGTTGACCCAGAAACTATGACTATATTGTTGGCCCAGAAACTATGACTAAGTTGTTGACCCAGAAACTATGACTAAATTTTTGACCCAGAAACTATAACTATATAGTTGACCCTGAAACTATGAGTATATTGTTGACCAAAAAACTATGACTACATTGTATGGCTCTATTTGTGACCCAGAAACAATGGCTATATTTTTTGCTCAGAAACTGTGACTATATTGTATGCCCAGAAACTGACTATATGGTTGGCCCAGAAACTATAACTATATTGTTGGCCCAGAAACTATGGCTATATTGTTGGCCCAGAAACTATAACTATATTTTTTGACCAGAAACTATGACTATATTGTTGGCCCAGAAACTATGACTATATTGTTGGCCCAGAAACAATGACTATATTGTTGGCCCAGAAACAATGACTATATTGTTGGCCCAGACTATGACTATGTTGTTGGTCAAAGGAAGGTGAGGAGTAAAGCGAAAAGTAGGGGGGCGGGGAGCCTTGATGAGGCTAGGTATTTAATGGGGTCCTGCTGACAAATTAGGGTAATAGGTATGATATTGCGTTTAGCAAAACCTTGTCAGTGTTGAACCACCTGTGAATATTATTAGAGGACATTCAAATTTTGTAAACATTTTTCTTTTCACATAATGAACACGTTTGAGGGGTGTGAATACAATTAGACAATTCAAATTAGAGTGTCACCCTACTATAAGTGGAGATTTAAAACGATGAAGCAGCCCATATTTCAGACAGGAATGGTCCACATATAGAGGTGGCCCTGGTATCACAGACAGGAATGGCCCACATATCAAATAGGCCCTAGTAACACAGACAGGAATGGTCCACATATAGTAGAGGCCCTAGTGTCACAGAAAGGGATTGGTCCACATATCGAAGAGGCCCTAGTATCATCACAGGAATGGTCCACATATCAAAGAGGCCCTAGTATCACAGACATGAATGGTCCACATATCAAATAGGCCCTAGTATCACAGAGAATGGTCCACATATTGAAAAGGCCTTTTTATCACTGACAGAAGTGGCATATGCTGCCAAAGTTTGACCAGTCCATCTTGATTTTTGCCATTGGGCCTGTCCACCCCTGCTCATTGAAAAATATCTTTAAATTACTAATACTTAGGTTTTTAAATTGATTTGCCAGTAAAAAAAATCTTCAGTGATAAAATGTTTATTATAGATTAGACAGAATTTCTGTTACGATGGACAAACTCTAATTAAATAATAATATTAAGCTCTACAATAATTCAATTAACAAAGATATGAGGCCAATGAGTAGACAGTGTACTTCTGATATTCAAATTTCTTCAACCAACTAGGTTGAAAACATTGGCATGACAAACAGTTTGTAAATATACAAAAGTTAATGCCAACTAATCCTTGTGATGTCCACTTCAGGAATGTAAAATCAGAAATAAATATTGTAGAAGTATTTTGTTTATGTGTAGCCTCTTGTTAAACAAAGAAACAATATACTGTTCAATAAAATTTTTAACTCATTCTACTAGTTGAATTCGAATTTCCAGAAAGCATGAAAACACATACATTTTATTTTTTCAATAAATGTGAAAAATTTGATATAAAATAATGCAAATAGAAAAACAAAAGCACACAAACGGCTCCTCACCTTCAAAAATGAATGAGGAATGCTGCATGGGTACAAGTTAGGTTTAATCCTAAAAATTGGGTGACAGTGACTGCAGTACAAAAACAACTATGAAACTTCTTAAAATTATCAGCACACAGAGCTATGTAGCTAGATTACGTTCTAGGCATTATTTAAAAAATATTTACTTGTAATTCATCTTGTAAATTTGTATAAGTTGTTTAATCTGCTCAATTTTTTTATTTTATTTCTCAAAGTCTTTATGTTCAAACAAATTTGACATAAAATTCTATAGAAAATAACTCCAGTTTCTACATGTACTGGAAAACACCTTATTTTTCAAACTTTAGAAAATTTATTTACAAATTGAGTACAATAATGTGCAGTAGATTATGGTAGAAATATTTGTTAAAAATATGTACACAAAACAATTTTTATTTAAATATATACATGGGTATGTATTCAAAGTTTAGTTGGAATGTATTGAGGTAAATATTCTGAACGGTGTAAAATCATTATATAATTTTTTAAAAATTAACTTCAAACCGATTCAGGGAAAACTGCAAGGCTGGTAATTATTTTCTCTCAATATCTCACTTGAAAAAAAGAAATAAATAAAACTTATTTTAAAATTAACTAATCAAGTGGTAGATTGGAATGACATAATCATTTAGCTGTCTTGGATTCTTAGTATAGTAATGATAATTAGCACAGCCTTTAACAAAAATGTAAACTACCAAACTATTTAAAAAAAAAGAATTGTAAATCACTGACCCGTGTAATTTAACTTCAAAAGTTAAACTATTTATTTTTTGACAGTTGAAATATATCCAATGAATTTCAAGATAAAACTATTGATAGCTATGAAATAGAAATAAATTATATTTTGCAGATATGATAAAAACCAATGGAAAAACCTTAATAATTTCAAACGCAAGGTTAAAAATCAAACTCGGATCAGATTGTGCTGCAAAGAACTAACAAGTGGGAAATACAAAGGCATTTTACTAATTTGAGCTGTTCATTTTTCAAATTAATTATGTTGTTTTTTTTGTTGCAAAAAAATAAAAGACTTAACATATACAGTTGAAAGATTCACTCCAAAACATGGACATGTAAAAAACAAGTATAAATTCTTTCACCGTCATGAATAATCAATTGTACTTCAACATCATTTACACTCAGCTCTCTGCACAGACAAGCAATAGGTTTTTAATTATTATTTCACTTGATTGAAATGTTTGAAATCACAAGGCACTTCATTTTATGAGTGAAATAAATCCTAAACTTAACATATTTATAATATCAAAGCTCCTTTTTGTATGGTAATTTTAATTTAATAATGAAAATTATGAGATTTTATCTATTCAAAAATATAAGAAAACAAATCTAAAATGTTTGGGGAAGGCTGACAAGCTTTAGGAATGTATAAATCTTGATTTTGTTCCCCTTTAACATTTTCAAACATTTTAAGCAAGCAAGCCTAAAAATTCTTCCAATTCAAACAATATTTTATACATTTTGCAATTCATATTTTCATTTACTTATTACACATGTCTGCACTCATATCATAAAAGTCTTAAAACTGCCATGACAGCACTGAACAGACCAACAATGAGAGCTGGAGTAGTTGACCATTTCACTGCACTGTTGCAACCATCCCCTGTGCATGTGTAGATGCAAGCACGGTACATTCTGTCATGATCTGGGAACCAGATATCCTGACACTGATCACCGAGGTCTCTTGAACTACAGAATCTGTGTGTGCCAACAACACCTGGTTTGATAAAAAGAATAATGGCTTATTTTCTAAAAGAAAATTCTCAGTTAGCTTCCTTTTCTGAAACTTAAATAAAATCAAACTGTAATTATTTTTTACAATACATTCATTATTTTGAAAAATATTCACGACCAAATTTCTTTTTTTAAACTTATTAAAATTGTTAAAAAATAATACCAAGAAATTGTGACAAATATTTACACATTGTAATTTGATATTGTGACACAAATATTTACACCTTGTAATTTCATATTTAAGAGTAAAGCAAATAAAACTTTTATCATGATTTATTTAAGTTTATATTTTCTTGAGTGTGTATACCATCATGACTATACTGTTACCGGTATTTATAACTTGTTGCAAAGTAATAAGATGAAAAAGGGGCATCTCAAATTACAAAATGGGTTATTATGGGGAGACAAGAAAAGAAATAAGCACTTGGGTTTGTATCATCAATGATATAATTCTTTCCACTCTATCATACTAACACTAAATCTGAAAAATGTATTCTCCACCATACTCTGTAAATAAATACAATAACTAAAAAAACATTCCAGCCCTGTGAATGACTCCATATATTCAGTTTATTCATGGGGGTTATTTTTAACACAAAATTAAAATGTATGGCAATGTTTTAATGAACTAGTCAAATTTTTCAAACTTTTTGGTTGAGCTATTCAAATGAGGAATGAGCAATTCAAAACTTATCTTGTTGCAGTGCCCCCTACAAAAACTCTTTTTTCATTTCATTCAAAATCAGTGTCATCATTTGAAATATTCAGAAGATAAAATATGTTTCTTAAACAAATATCCACACATGCAACTTACCTCCCCACATGCCCGTCACTTTGATACAAAATTGTGCATTCCACATGTCGCAGGCTCGATACTTCTGCTGGTTGTATGAGAGTGAGGAATCCCACATTTCCTGGCAGTTACTGTCCAGTGTCGAGTCACACTGATAACAGCTTAATGCAAGGGCTAGGTGAGAACCAAACAAATGAAATGACAGAACAGGTAATTGATAAATAATTTTATTGCCTCTCTCTTATTATAAATCTGTACATTGGCTAAGACAAAAAACATACCATTGGCTAAGACAACGAACATAACCCTGGAGCATCTTTTTTTTGGTACGACCATCAAAAATATAGTGACACCATATAACTAACACAAGTATTCACATAAACATTGGCTCTTTTACTTAAGAACAGCATTCCAGCAAATTATTATTATTATAAATTATATTATGTCCCATAGTATTTTGATTGAAGGTAAAATATTTGAAAATTAGCGAGTAATATTTCTTTATGTTATTTTAAAATCTTGCCACACACCTGTAAACATTTGCAATAAACCAGCCAATTTAAATTTATTATCCAGGTATCCAGTTGAAAATCACAGCCATAGATTAAAATTCTATGATTTATTTTGATATTAAGAAATAAGAGAAAATTTTAGATTACAAATAAGAAATATTTGAAGGAATGAGAACTAATAACATTTATACTTGCACAGTTCAACATTCAGATAATAGTTTGAATATAAATTTTGCCTATCACTCTGATGAGGTATACAAACGACAATCCAAATATGTTTATTTGTATGTGGTTTTATTACTGTTTTTATTTTTAATGAGTATTTAATAAGAGTTCTCAACTAGTTTCATAAGGATGTGTAGTGTAAAAAATGGCATATACTATATTCTATATTGGGGAAATAATTGGCAGCATATGTGCTTGTTTGAAACCTAATCTTATTAATTAAATTAATAGTATAGGTTATAGTTCTCCTAACAATGTGTTAACTCAATTGAGTTAGTAGTGCCTAAATGTTTTTAATGAAATATTAATCAGATTTAATCATGTCCCAGTCCAGATTTCCAGGGATATCAAAAGGCAAAAGCCTTAGAAATTCTAATAGTAGGCTTAATTAATATCATCTTTGGTATAGTTTTAAATGTATTTTTCCCTTTATTATATAGATTAGACTACTAGTTAGTAATCAGTACAGACATGATATACTTAGTTGTAGTGATGGGACGATACCAGAATTTTTAACGATTCCGATTCTACCCAATTATCCCGATACGATTCCAATTCCTGGCCATTATAACATACATGTATTACTGTGCCCAGGTATTAACATATTTAATTAATATAAAAGTTGAAAATTGATTAGAAAAGTTTATTAACTTGCTATTGAAGCTTTACAATATGCTAGATAACAATGTATTGGAAAGGTTTTATATAAAAACATCTATCAAAAATTCCATTTTAATAATACAAAGATGTAGTATTGAGTTCAAAATAATATAAATAATTCCATTTTAATGAGAAAAACTTGATTCAGTACAATCAGTTGATAGTAAGAATATGCATTTAATCATAGTCAAATTGAAGCACTCGCAAATTATAGTGCAAAAACATAAGCATCTCTCCAGTTGTTGGTTCTAAACGGTTTCTCTAAGAATCGTTTTGGTATCGGAATCGGGTCTGAATTATTCAGCTCCTAGACCGATTACCGATGCTTTGGAAAAATCCAGATATTTCGATTATTCCGATACGATTCCGATTAATTGTCCCATCACTACTTAGTTGGTCTACTAATTTTTATATTTTGTTTAGTTAGAAAGATCTTATATTATAACATTGTGTCAATTCTGTGATTTAAAAAGTATATTTGTCAAGATAATGCCATAGTGCCTCATTTTTTAAAACAGGAATGACAATCTCAATTAGACTTAGACAGTATTGATTTCTGAATAGTTAGTATTATTTATAGTTTATAGTATTATTTTAGAGCTGCCCATTTTGGCAAAATTGTTTGGTATTGTTGGCATTACTAGTCTGTATCAAAGTTGTCTAATAGTAATAGTATAGATAAGTCCAGTTGTAATTGTGACCACAACCAGGCTTTCACATAATTAAAACTGAAATATAAATAAAGGATCTCATGCAGAGAAAATATAATTTGTAGACATGGGCGCCCGCAAGTAGTGGCAAGGTGGGGCACTTGCCCCCCCCCCTGGATTGATTGATTAAAAAATTTTTTAGACAAAAATAGACACAAAATTTATTAACGTAAAGAGCAAATAAAGAAAAAGTATTTTGCCCCCCCCTAGAAAATTTTTGCCTTCCCCTAGAAAATTTTCTGCGGGCGCCCATGTTTGTAGACACTTTAAGAGACTTTGAAAATGGCAAGGCATCCATTTGGCATTTCCGCATTCGAAAATCCTAAGCAAGGGCCCGTTTGTTCACATTGCTAAACTTTTTCGAGAAATGATAGCAATCAAAGAAATTTACCTGTTTCAATGAAAGCCGGAAGTAAGACTATCATAAAAACAAAGAACTTTTGTTTGTTCATTTTTAAATGTAATATGTTAAGTTTTAAATTTTCAACTACACCATCAACAGCCTTTCTCTGTCGATGCGAAGGACAGGAAGTTACCTATGACCTAGTAAAGGTAAACGAAGTTATTTACCTGCGACATGGGCGCCATCTTTCTCAAGGGGAAGTACCGTACCAAACTTTTAATGTGCAATTAATTAATTTTAGTAGTTTCCCTCTATAAACATTTCTGGCATGTATTTCAAACGTGTTCCCAGAACATTTTTAAAGGAATACACCCATACCTCGCTTTACGGCCGAGATACGTTCCGGAAAAGTTGGCCGTAAAGCGAAAAGCCGTATAATGAATCAATAATTTTGATATAAACCCATACAAATTTAATTGGATCTGTTCCAATTTTTGTATAAAATAATATAGTTGTTAGTTCCTAAATAATTTTATTCTTTTCATTTCCTATAAAAATAAAAGTACAAAACATTGCAATAGTAAACAGAAATTTAAAAAAAAAACATATAAATTAAAAAACAAAAGAAATCATATGCACATATTTATACATAAAATAAAATTCACCAATTAATCCAAACAAACAAAACAGAAACAAACACGTCAACTTACTGAGTCATAGGATATGAATACAGTGGCGTAGCGAGGGGGGCAAGGGGGTGCATCATGCCCTGGGCGCTACTCACAAAGGGGTGCCAATGGTATATTTTACATATAATATTGCATGGTTTTCGAATGGGGGGGGGGGGGGGGTTTAAAAAGGTATTGTGCCTCGGGCGCGAGTTATGCTCGCTACGCCACTGTATGAACAAGGTGGGATAGCACAGGAAATAAGGCAGACTACTAAAGCAGAGCCGCCTAAGGGGAGAAGCTGAAACTAAAGAGAGGATATATTGGCCGTATAATGAAACATCGTGGGTCGTAAACCGAAAAAGTGCCATAATTTAAAGTTGGCCGTAAAGCGAAATGCCATATAAAGAGCGGCCGTATAGCGAGGTATGGGTGTAGTTGGAACACCATCCGGGAAAAGCTGAAAAAAAGAAAGAATTAATCTCTGCGTTGAAGTTCAGGCAGCTGGTTAGTGACGCCCGGATAACACTCTGCCCGGATAACACACTGCCCGGATAACACGCTGCCCGGATAACACTCTGACCGGATAACACGCTGCCCGGATAACACTCTGCCCGGATAACACTCTGCCCGGATAACACGCTGCCCGGATAACACTCTGCTGCTCTCATAGCCATCTTCCATATAAAAAAAGTAGGCCTACTGCCCGGGACAGAACGCCCTGCACTACCTCTTCCTACGCCACTGGTCGTGTTATTTGTACTTTTCTCAAACTTTCTCATATTTTTTTCTATATTATTATTATTACCTACAGTGGTCTTATATAGCGAGCTACCAGCTGGGACTAACCGCGCGTCACATAAAAATTTGAAAAAAAAAAAAAAAACAACAACAAAAAAAAAAGACATAAAAAAAAACATTTACATAAATTTATTACTTAAAAAAACAGCTTTACAAAAATATTGACCTCGCCCATTCGAGAAATATTTACCTGTCCAGCCATGCACGTCACCCAGCACAATCGGGCATCGTTTATCGGTCAGAGAGAGGTGAGAAAGAGTTGGGATAGTAGATGTGTCATGAAAGCCTGGATGGTCGGAATATTGCGGATGTGTAATGGGAGAGAATCAGTGCTTTTTTCAGAAATTTCCCCTCGGGGGAGCATTTCAGATTTTCGGGGGGGGGGGGGGGGAGGGGCAGTTGTCAGTGGCCCTAGGCGTAACCAAGGAGTGGCTGATGGGGGCATACATCCCTGGGTGCTAGACTAGCGGTACGGGGCAAAAATGGGCTTAGATGGTATTAATTGGTTGAAAATAATGGGTTTCAGAATTGGAGGGGGCATAAAAATGAATCTTGTCCCCTGACGCCAAACACTGTAGATACACCCCTGCTAGTGTCGTCGAAATAAGGCAGATGGGCTGGTTCACCCATGTGTCACTTTTTCTTTATATGCAGATGTGGCATTTTCGGACAACTGCAGAGTTTTTATCGTGAAAGGAGGACGGCAAATATTTGGCCGCTCCAGTGGCGTAGCGAGCTTAACTCGCGCCCGGGGCACAATACCTTTTTAGCGCCCCATTACCTTTTTAGCGCCCCCCTATTCGAAAACCATACAATATTATAGTAAAATATACCATTTGGCGCCCCCTTGTGAGTAGCGCCCGGGGCATGATGCCCCCCCTTGCCCCCCCTCACTACGCCACTGGGCCGCTCAAAATTTGCGATCATTTTCATCGAAAAGTAGGTCTGAAATAGAGGGGCGCCGATAAATCTTGATCGGTGGAGGGGTTTGGGGAGCCTGCTCCTCAGAAAATTTTTGATTATTTTAAAATCAAGATGTGTATTTTTGGGTATACTTGAATTTAATGTTACTATTATAACCTTTGAAAAGGGAAGAACATTTTTAAGGTTTTGTGGGAGGCATTATTTAGCCCAGTGCCATATATAAACTGAATTCATTACATTTGTGGCGTGCCCCAGGGTAATCATTAGGCACAAGCTTATAATCAACCCCATACTGTACCATTGATCAGCGTGAGGAAAGGGGTGCATAATTTAGGGTGCTAAAGACAGTCGTACACACTCAAAATGCAGGGGTGCATTATTTTGGGACATTCTTGAATTTGTTGTTTCTTTCAGACAATTTTGAGGTGGCATAGATTGAAAACTTTCGTGTTGGAAGCGTCAAAATTAGCCATAATAAAAACAAAAGACATCTTATATTCCGTACCAGCGGGACGTAAACTAAATTCACCCTAGTTGTGTCTCCCTTCGGGAGTACGCTTTTGCCCTAGATTATTCTCGCCCCTTAAATCATTATAGTCCCCAGAATTATTTTTGATAAATTCAAAATACAAGAATGAATTATATAACATACCTGAATTTAGTTTTGCAACATTCTACACTTAATTGGAGAGCAACGGAAGATATCCTAGTTTTAAAATGTAGGTGTCATTTAAGCTTAGAGCCATCGTGTGCGCTTGGGTACACCTACGACTGAAGGGTGCCTCGGATATTTTAGGGACTTAAGGATGTGATGAGGATATTTTTCTTAATTATCCTCTTTCATGCATGGTTGGCAAATGGAAATAGCTAACCTGCTTATGTTATGCACAAAAACAATAATTTAAAAAATAATTATATCACTAAAAATAGTAATGTGTTTTTTTATTTTTATTTACATTAGTTTTAGGAATAGCTACTTAATTGACTTAATTAATAAATGAATTTTTAAAAAAATTAATTAAAAAGGGTTCAATCACTAAAAAGCACTGCAAACATTATTTTTATGCTGAACGCTCATGGAAAAAACAAACTTAAATATAATTATAATGCTTAGACTACCTTTTCTAAATATTTACTTATTTTAACAGAGTCAAAAAGAATATAAAAAGAAGTTTATTAGAAAGGTCTTTACATTTTTATGGGTTTTGAAAACGTATCATTTTTATACATTGCATATTTGAAGAAGACATGAGTTGTTTATAGAAGACATTATATTTACTAATGTGTGATTTTATCTAAGGGAAATCGTATGCAAATAAGGTATATATATCCCAATATTCAGTAGATAGAAATTTTTATTTGGAATTTAAAACTACTATAACTTTCTTAAAATGCCCTTTCTCTATACTTTAAAATATTTTAAACTAAATCCACATAATCTATTTTAAATTCACAATAATATTTTTTAAAACACGTTTCAACAAATGGAATTGGCATGACAATCAAAATGTTAGTTCACAAAAAAAAATTCATAGCTTTCTTAGGGATTCTAACCTAAAATGAAATTAATAATATAAAAAAGTAATATAAAAAATGAGTGCAATGCCAATGGATGGAGTTGTTTATTTATTATTCTGACATTAAAAAGAGAAAAGCAGTTGGGAATTGAATAATAATAAAAATATAGGTTAAGTTTTAAAATAAAAAAAAAATAAAAACAACAACAAATATGTCATTCAGGGATGCCATCATACAATTTATAATTAACACATATCGTTATTTTTGTGTCATGCTTTTACGGTGAAATATAATTTGAAAACAGATTGCACATGTTTTATACTTCTAACTATTATTAAAATTGTAGACCTTTATAGGTATGTAAATGTATTTTAATACAGTGTTATTAAAGTCTTTAGACTTGTAAAGTTGAAAAAAAAACGAAAAAAAAAAACCGATATATGCGAACAACAGGAAGTAAGACTGGAGCGGTCAGTGCGATTTTTATAACCAAATACTATAACTTGATTGGCCTTAAACTTTACTGTCCTATAATTCTCAAAATATCTTATTCCTACTCTATCAATTTCATTTATCTTGACTTCGGAGGACATCCGAACCTTGTCATTGTTCCATACCTGCAACATGAGCACAAAAATACTGCCCTAGTCAATTGCAACAAATAGAATATACAGGTGACGAGAGGCAAACTATTGACTTCTCTTTTACTAACAAGGTGTGCTAACATTGTGACCAGCCATCTGCAGTGCACACACAGACACACATTAAATAAATCTTATATTGTTAAAAGACTAAACATTATATGACTACACTCATTTACAGTTATAATTTTTTAAAAATAATATAATAACCAGTCAATTTTTATGATAAAAATTTTAATAGTGAAAACATTATTGTTGACGTCAACTAAGCTAAATCCCCCACCTCCCCACTTTTTAAACAACTGTCAAACATTTCAAAAACCCTCCCCCTATTTTGTTGACATACTTAATGGACGAATAATCCTAAGAAAATTTACTTAAACTTGAAGTTTATTATTTGTTATATGTTAAAAGAAACTGTGTGAGACTTCCTCAAAAAATGCTCCTGAATTTAATACAACTTACATGTTCACCGGTGCCAAGCCATTCCAAAATTAGGATGAGACAGCCTCCCAACCACCCTTAACTTCCTCACACGCCCACCCCCTAAAAGTACAAAGAAATGGAAAGTTTATTAAAGCTAATATCAATACCAAGAAGTTTCTATTCAGGTGAACATTAAGGTTAAATATAAGCAATCATACCGTTAACCTCTGAGATAATCAACCAGTTTGAAAAGTCATAAAATTTCTAAAAGTCTACTGCATGTTTGAAACCGACAAAATATAAAAGACTTTAACACACCTGGATCCCCAACTGTTTTCATCACAGTTTTGGTGTTCAGGTGAAGCTCCAACGAATTCATAACAGTTTTTCTCAGAGTTGTCGCCGCGTAGTAAAATGCCAACAGCCTGTATGCTGTTACATATCCACATCTCCGTCTGAAGCAATCTACATACCTGTCCTCAAATGGGACACTAGAATATGCCAACCGTTCTCAGAGAGAAGAAAAACGTGATTTGTTTAAGAGAATAGATAAAAGTCCTTCACAAAATAATGATGCAATCGCAACTTTTTTAAGTGACCTCCGTTATTGACGTCTAGATCTATTAATAAGAAATGAATCCCTTATCATTCTTTTGTAGTAACTAAAAACAAAAAAATGCAAAATAATATATATAAATTAATATATATATATATATATATATATATATATATATATATATATATATATATATATATATATCATATCATATCATATATCATATCATATATCATATCATATCATATCATATATCATATCATATCATATATCATATCATATATAATATTGTATCATATCATATCATATATCATATCATATATCATATCATATATCATGTCATATAATATCATATATCATATCATATCATATCATATATCATATCATATCATATCATATCATATCATATCATATCATATATATATATAAAAGTGAAAATTTGTTTGTGGGTTTGTCTGTTCCACAAAGGCTTTTACACGGATTGATGGATCTTGACCAAACTTGGCACATATATCCATCATTATCCAGAAGGAACTCTTAAGGGGTTGAGAACTTTTTATAACATTTCGTGTGGGGCCGGGGGCCCCGAATTCGTTTTTTTCTTATATGAGCTATATAAAAAATGTTCAAACAAATTCTCCTACGTGAATGGATGGATATCGATAAAACGTAGTACACGTACACTTGATTATCCATATTCAAATACCGAAGGGTACTAAACTCATAATATCCATTCTCCTGGGGCAGGGGGCCCCATTTCATTTTCCCTTATATGAGCAATATAAATAGCGATAAGCTTAATACTCCTATATGAATGGATGGATCTTGACCAAACTTAGTACACATACACTTGATTATCCATACTCAAATACTAAAGGGTACCGAACTCATAATATCCATTCCTCTGGGGCCGGGGGCCCCATTTCATTTTTCCTTATATGAGCTATATAAAAAAATGTTAAAACAAATACTCCTACGTAAATGGATGGACATCGATCAAACTTAGTACACGTACACTTGATTATCCATATTCAAATACCTAAGGGTACTGAACTCAAAATATTCATTCTTCTGGGGCCGGGGGCCTTATTTCGTTTTTCCTTATATGAGCTATATAAATATAGATGGGCTTAATACTCCTACATAAATGGATGGATCTTGACCAAACTTAGTACACGTACACTTGATTATCCATACTCAAATACTAAAGGGTACCGAACTCATAATATCCATTCCTGGGGGGCCGGGGGCCCCATTTCATTTTTCCTTATATAAGCTATATAAATATTAATATGCTTAGACAACACTACAGGTTCTATGTGAATTGGTGGATATAGGCTTAGCTTTGTTGCAATACACTTCTTAGTCCATATGGAAATAACGGTGGATCTAAAACTAATAATATCCAATCTAGAATTTTCCAGAAAGTTCGATAACTTTAAAAGGCTATATCTATGGCATTATTCAATAGATTTTAATGTGACAAATTTAAAATTTTAACTTCTTAACTTACCTGAATGATTATTATAGGCCCCATCTCAGGCAAAACTAATTCGGTAAAGTTATGGAATGGGCCCCCGGGGCCCCTCTTTTAACTTAAATGTACTATAGTTATAGAAATTCATTTAGTCGTATAATTTTTCGTATTCGAAGAATAATTATTACTAATAAAAGACTGTTTTTACACAGTTCGGGGAGGATAATACATTTAATCTAGAATGTTCCAGAAAGTTCTATAGGTCAATAGGCTTAGATGACACTTTAGTTTTTTTTGTGAATTGATGGATATAGGCGTAACGTGGTAGCAATACACTGCACTGTCCGTTTTTAGATATCGGTGTATTTAAAACTAAGAATATCCAATCTAGAATTTTCCAGAAAGTTCGATATCTATAAAAAGCTAAATCTATGTCACGACCAAATCAGGAAATTGTAAAGGAGAGTCCTTAGATGAAATGGGATCCCAAAGAGAACAGTATCCTAACGGTATCTGTAGGCCACCGGGATCGGGGTCCTAATGCAAACCCGAGCCACGCCGGGTATATCGGCTAGTATATATATAAAAGTGAAAATTTGTTTGTTTGTCTGTTCCACAAAGGCTTTTACACGGATTGATGGATCTTGACCAAACTTGGCACATATATCCATCATTATCCAGAAGGAACTCTTAAGGGGTTAAGAACTTTTAAGAACATTTCGTGTGGGGCCGGGGGCGCCGAAATCGTTATTTTCTAATATGAGCTATATAAAAAAATTACAAACAAATGCTCCTAGGTGAATGGATGGACATCGATCAAACTTAGTACAAGTACACTTGATGATCCATATTCAAATACCGAAGGGTACTGAGCTCATAATATCCATTCTTCTGGGGCCGGGGGCCCCATTTCGTTTTTCCTTATATGAGCTATATAAATAGCGATAGGCTTAATACTCCTACATGAATTGATTGATCTTGACCAAACTTAGTATATATACCCTTGATTATCCATATTTAAATACTAAAGGGTACTGAACTCATAATATCCATCCCTCTGGGGCCGGGGGCCCCATTTCATTTTTCCTTATATGAGCTATATAAATAGCGATAGGCTTTGACAACACTATAGTTTCTATGTGAATTGATGGATATAGGCCTAGGGTGAGCGCAATACACATCACTGTCCGTACTGAAATATCGGTGGATTAAAAACTAATGATATCCAATCTAGAACTTTCAAGACAGTTCGATCAATTTAAAACGCTATATGTATGGCATTATTCAATAGATTTTAATGGGGCAAATTTTAAATTTTAACTTCATAACTTACCTTAATCATTTTTATAGGGCCCCATCGCAGGCAAAACTAATTCATTACAATTATGGAATGGTCCCCCGGTGCCCATCTATTAACTTAAATGTACTACAGTTATAGAAATGCATTTAGTTGTATAATTTTTCGTATTCGAAGAATAAATACTTAGAAATGACAGTTTTTACACATTTCGAGCACGATAATACATTTAATCTTGAATGTTCCAGAAAGTTCTATAGGTAAATAGGCTTACTACTCCTAGATGGCCGGATGGTTCTTGACCAAATTTGGCACATATATCCATTATTATCCAAAAGGAACTCTTAATGATAATGGCTTATTAACTTTTTATGACATTTCGTTTGGGGCCGGGGGCCCAAAATGTCGTTTTTTTCCTAAATGAGCTATATAAATAAAATTAACAACAAATACTCCTGCATGTATATATATAAAAGTGAAAATCTGTTTGTTTGTGGGTTTGTCTGTTCCACAAAGGCTTTTACATGGATTGATGGATCTTGACAAAACTTGGCACATATATCCATCGTTATCCAGAAGGAACTCTTAAGGGGTTGATAATTTTTAATAACATTGGTGTGGGGCCGGGGGCCCCGAATTCGTTTTGTTCTTATATGAGCTATATAAAAAAATTACCGACAAATACTCCTGCATGAATAGATGGACCTTGACCAAATTTAGTACGTGTACACTTTATTATTCATATTCAAATACAAAAGGATACTGAACTCATAATATCCATCCTTCATTTTCTTAATTTAAGCTATATAAATACCAATAGACTTAGACAACACTATAGTTTCTACGTGAATTGATGGGTATAACCCTTGGGCGGTAGCAATGCACTGTCCGTACTGAAACATCGGTGGATTTAAAACTAATAATATCCAATCTAGAATTTTCCAGAAAGTTCGATAACTTTAAAACGCTATATCTATGGTATTATTCAATAGATTTTAATGGGTAACATTTTAACTTCATAACTTACCTGAATGATTTTTATAGGGCCCCATCTCAGGCAAAACTAATTAGGTACAATTATGGAATGGGCCCCCGGGGCCCTCTTTTAACTTATAGTACTATAGTTATAGAAATGCAATTAGTTGTATAATTTTTCGCATTCGAAGAATAATTACTTAGAAAAAGACAGTTTTTACACATTTCGAGGAGGATGATACATGGAATATAGAATGTTCCAGAAAGTTCTGTAGGTCAATAGGCTTAATACTTCTACATGGATGGGTGGATTTTGACCAAATTTGGCAAATATATTCATCGTTATCCGGAAGGAAGTCTTAAGGGGTTATGCACTTTTTATGACATTCCGTTTGGGGCTGGGGGCCCAAAATATCGTTTTATCCTTATATGAGCAACATAAATTAAATTTACAGCAAATACTCCTACATGAGTAGATGGATCTTGACCAAACTTAGTACACATACATTTTATTATCCATATTCAAATACTGAAGGGTACTGAACTCATAATATTATTTTCTCTGGGGCCGGGGGCCCCCATTTAATTTTTCCTTTATAAGCTTCATAAATATCAAAAGGCTTAAAATGGATCGGGAAAGAGTCAGAACATCGAGGGCGGCAGAGACAGCAGAACAGCATGAGGACCGAATTCAGAAAGAGAGGACAAGAGCAAGTGCATCAAGGGCGTTAGAGACAGCAGAACAGCATGAGGCACGAATTCAGAAAGAGAGGACAAGAGCAAGTGCATCAAGGGCGTCAGAGACAGCCGAACAGCATGAGGCACGAATTCAGAAAGAGAGGACAAGAGCAAGTGCATCAAGGGCGTCAGAGACAGCCGAACAGCATGAGGCCCGAATTGTTAAAAAAAGAGAAAGAGCAAGTGCATCAAGGGCGTCAGAGACAGCAGAACAGCATGAGGCACGAATTCAGAAAGAGAGGACAAGAGCAAGTGCATCAAGGGCGTCAGAGACAGCAGAACAGCATGAGGCACGAATTCAGAAAGAGAGGACAAGAGCAAGTGCATCAAGGGCGGTAAGGCATCCTATTTTGTTGCGTGAAGCATTTCGTTATGAGGCAAACAAGCGCTATAACGAACACACAACTGTTCTCATAGGACGAATGGATAAAATATGCACCGTCTGTCATGCCAAGAAATTTAAATTGGAGTCTCATGGAATGTGTTGTAGAAGTGGCAAAGTTAAACTTCCACCTCTTGAAATTCCACCCGATGCCCTGCTCACCTACATGTCTGGAACTACCTTGGATTCAAAGCATTTTTTACAGCACATACGGAAATATAACTCATGTTTTCAGATGACATCATTTGGGGCCACACATATCATTGAAGAAGGCGGTTTTACCACAACTTTCAAAGTGCAGGGTCAGGTTTATCACAAGGCAGGATCTCTACTGCCTTTACCTAATCAAAGTCCAAAATTTTTGCAAATCTACTTTATGGGAGACGATCAACAGCAAGCGGATCAAAGATGTAATTACATCCCTGCAGTTAGGAATGATATTGTGTTGAACTTAAAACAAATGCTACATCAACACAACTTCTTAATTAAAGTATTCAAAACAGCATTAGAACGCATGCCTACAGATGAATACAAGGTAGTTCTCAGAGCTGATAAAAGACCAGTGGGTGAGCACGAAAGGCGCTTCAATGCCCCTCAAACAAATGAAGTAGCCATCGTCATATCAGGTGACGAATGTGATCGCCGTGACATCATCATTCAGAGGCGGTGTGACACCCTACAACGCATTTCAGAAACGCATAGATCATATGATGCACTCCAATACCCCCTGATATTTTGGCAATGAGAGGATGGCTATCACTTCAACATCATGCAAGTCGACCCAACCTCAGGTGCGACAATTAATAAGAAGGTTACAGCGATGGAGTTCTATTCATACAGGATGATGATTAGAGATAATTCATCGAACCATATCTTGAATTGTCGCCAACTATTCCATCAATTTATTGTCGACATGTATGCAAATATTGAAAGTGAGCGCCTCCTCTTCATACGTCAAAATCAAATGAAACTTAGAGCTGATGAATACATACACTTAAGGGATGCAGTGGCAAATGACGGGAGCGTAGATGACATTGGCAAAATTATCATTCTTCCTGCCACATTCATAGGAAGCCCAAGGCATATGCACGAATATGCACAAGATGCCATGTCATATGTAAGAGCTTATGGGCGTCCCGACTTATTTATTACATATACATGTAATCCTGCTTGGTCAGAAATAAAGGAAGAACTTTCCTTTGGACAGACACCCAGCGATCGTCATGACATAATAGCCAGGGTGTTTAGACAAAAACAAATAAAATTCATGGACGTAACAATCAAGAGTCATGTATTTGGGGAAACTCGATGTTGGATGTATTCTATAGAATGGCAAAAAAGAGGACTTCCCCACTCTCATAATTTAATATGGCTCAAAGAGAAAATACGTCCTACTGAAATAGATCAAGTAATATCAGCAGAGTTTCCAAATCCACAAGAAGACCCGGACCTATATGGTGTGGTGATGAAACACATGGTTCATGGTCCATGTGGACATCTGAATTTTAATGCACCATGCATGAAGGACGGAAGGTGCAGCAAAAAGTATCCAAGAAATTTAATAAAAGAAACAAAAACAGGAGAAGATGGATATCCACATTATAGAAGAAGGAGTCCAGAAGATGGAGGATTCACAGGAATATTGAAACTTAGCGGCAACACAGAAATAGAAGTGGACAACAGATGGGTTGTTCCGTACTGTCCACTCCTATCCAAAATGTTCCAGGCGCACATTAATGTGGAATACTGTAACTCAGTTAAATCCATAAAGTACATATGTAAATATGTTAATAAGGGAAGTGACACGGCTGTTTTCGGACTCGCCACTGAAAATACCACTGATGAGGTATCCCAATACCAGCTGGGAAGGTATATCAGTAGTAATGAAGCAGTTTGGCGGATCTTTAGCTTCCCGATTCACGAACGCCACCCACCAGTTGTTCACCTTAGCGTTCATTTAGAGAACGGCCAAAGGGTGTATTTCACACGTGATAACGCCCGGACAGTTGCTGCTAATCCACCAAACACGACGTTGACAGCATTTTTTCAATTGTGTCAACAAGACCAAATTGCGAAGACATTGTTGTATCCGGAGGTTCCACGATATTACACTTGGAACCCATCCAGGAAAATGTTCTCCAAAAGATAACAAGGAATACCGGTTTCCGGCTATGATGCAGTTGCCAGCGAAGCCTTGGGTCGTGTATACACTGTCCACCCAAATAACGCTGAATGTTTTTATCTTCGAATGTTGCTTCATGCCGTTCGAGGACCTGTCTCCTTCACTGCTCTGAAAACTGTAGATGGAGTAGTGTGCCAAACCTATATAGAAGCTTGCCAAAGGCTAGGATTATTGGAAGATGATCAACACTGGGACATCACATTAGGAGAGGCAGCGTTACATTCTTTCCCAGAACAAATAAGGAATCTCTTTGCAATAATCCTTACGAACTGCAACCCATCAAACCCTCAAAGTTTATGGGATAAATATAAAGAAAGCATGAGTGAGGATATACTTGCCAGAGCCCGTAGAGATAATCCTACTGTTGATTTACATTTTTCCCCAGAAATGTTTAACGAGGCCCTTATATTAATAGAAGACAAGTGTCTGATTATGAACAACAAGAAATTATCAGAGTTAGGAATTCAATCTCCAGAACGCAATCAGCAGGAGCTTTTCAATACAGATCTGATTAGAGAAAAGAGTTACAATGTTGAGGACCTACGAAAATATGTTGAAATAAACAAGCCTTTATTAATAGACGATCAAAGAAAGGCTTACGAAACTATTATGGATTATCTCAGTGGGCAAAAAGGTGGAATAATTTTCATCGATGCACCCGGCGGAACTGGAAAAACATTTTTAATAAATGTATTGCTTGCCGAAATTCGATCACAGAATGATGTGGCACTTGCAATTGCTTCGTCTGGGATATCATCGACACTCATGGATGGAGGGCGAACAGCACACTCAGCACTCAAATTGCCCTTGAACATCGCCTGTGAACAAAATCCCACGTGCAATATTAGCAAAAGATGTGGCCAGGCACAAGTGTTAAAAATGTGCAAAGTTATCGTGTGGGATGAATGCACCATGGCACACAAGAAATCGCTGGAAGCCCTTGATAGAACATTACAAGACTTGAGGGACAGTAAACAACTAATGGGAGGTGCTCTGGTGGTGTTAGCTGGGGACTTCCGGAAAACACTTCCAGTGATACCTAAGTCGACGCCAGCAGATGAAATTGATGCCTGCCTTAAGGCTTCGGCACTTTGGGCACAGGTAGTTAAGGTTTCTCTTAGGACGAACATGAGAGTCAGGCTGCTAGGAGATCCAGCTGCCCAAAGTTTCGCTGACAAACTTCTCCAGATTGGGGAAGGTACTTTTCCCACTGAATTGGCATCAGGCGAAATTGTATTTCCACATGATTTTTGTCACATGGTGTCATCAGTCACAGAGCTGATTGATAAAGTATATCCAAATATAGCAGACAATTATCAAAACACCAAGTGGCTGTGTGAGAGAGCAATCCTCGCATCCAAAAATGATGCCGTCCATAAAATTAACAACCTCATTCAAGACCTCATCCCAGGAACCATAACTGAGTATAAGTCGATTGACACGGTTGTGGATGTTGA
The DNA here is from genome assembly GCA_964017045.1 of Omphiscola glabra. Taxonomy (NCBI): domain Eukaryota; kingdom Metazoa; phylum Mollusca; class Gastropoda; family Lymnaeidae; genus Omphiscola; species Omphiscola glabra. The sequence goes on along the minus strand of OZ024795.1, from coordinate 48,914,981 downwards.
CGAGGCCGTAAATTATCCAACAGAATTTCTTAATTCCCTCGACGTGCCTGGGATGCCACCACACCGACTGCGACTTAAAGTTGGGTCACCCATCATACTGCTTCGGAATTTGGATCCACCTATTCTATGCAATGGGACTCGGCTTTGTATCAAGAGGATGATGCCGAACTTAATAAAAGCAACAGTATTGACGGGGAAGGGAAAGGGACGTGACGTATATATTCCCCGCATCCCTCTGATCCCAACAGATATACCATTCACGTTTAAGAGACTACAGTACCCTATAAGACTGGCATTCGGTATCACCATCAACAAGGCACAGGGCTAGTCAATAAAGTGCTGTGGTATTAACCTTGAGTCACCATGTTTCTCCCACGGCCAGTTATACGTAGCCTGCTCAAGAGTAGGCTCCCCAAAGCATTTGTTCATCTATGCTCCAGATGGAAAAACAAAAAATGTTGTATATAAAAAAGTTTTACAATGAACACAACAATCACCAAGGCTGGATTACATATTGAAACAAATGCTTTTAGAATACGTGCTGTTCGCATAGGTATCCATGCTGTTCTCTTTGTTATCCATGATGCTGACATAGACAAGGGTTAATATTTAACTTTTATATATATATGATATTTAACTATTAAATAATTATTTAAAAAATAATAATACTTAATTTCAATTTGATTTTGTTGTGGTATTGTAGACATTTAACGAACACATTATTTGCAACCATATAAATTATACATTAATTTGATTATATTTAGCGTTCACATTGTTTGTGTAAATAATTACAATTTAATAGTTTTTCATATACATTAAAATGTTAATTTCCTGTAAAAAATTTAATTCTTTTCAACAACAAAAATTACATTATGTGATGTGCTCAAACAAAAGTTTTAAAGACAATAAACATTTTTTAAAATTAATTTAACTGTCTTTGTTTTTCTTTACATTAATTAGGACAACCATTAAACCTTATTTAAAATGAAATGTATTTTTCTACCTATTAGTAACGGTACTCAAAAGTAACAACCCGGCAAATGCCGGGTATATCAGCTAGTATATATATAAAAGTGAAAATTTGTGTGTGGATTTGTGGATTTGTTTGTCTGTTGCACAAAGGCTTTTACACGGATTGATGGATCTTGACCAAACTTGGCACATGTATCCATCATTATCCAGAAGGAACTCTTAAGGGGTTGAGAACTTTTAAGAACATTTCGTGTGGGGCCGGGGGCCCCGAGTTCGTTTTTTTCTTATATTAGCTATATAAAAAATGTTCAAACAAATACTCCTACGTGAATGGATGGATATCGATCAAATTTAGTACACGTACACTTGATTATCCATATTCAAATACCGAAGGGTACTGAACTCATAATATCCATTCTCCTGGGGCCGGGGGCCCCATTTCATTTTTCCTTATATGAGCTATATAAATATTAATAGGCTTAGACAACACTATAGGTTCTATATGAATTGATGGATATAGGCCAAGCGTGGTAGCAATACACTGTCCGTAATGAAACATCGATGGATTTAAAACTAATAATATCCAATCTAGAATTTTCTAGAAAGTTCGATAACTTTAAAACGCTATATTTATGGCATTATTCAATAGATTTTAATGGGACAAATTTAAAATTTTAACTTCATAACTTACATGAATGATTTTTATAGGGCCCCGTCTCAGGCAAAACTAATTCGGTACAATTCTGGAATGGGTCCCGGGGCCCCTCATTTAACTTAAATGTATTATAGCTATAACAACGCATTTAGTTGTATAATTTTTCTCATTCAAAGAATAATTACTTAGAAAAGACAGTTTTTACACAGTTTGAGGAGGATAATACATTCAATCTAGAATGTTTCAGAAAGTTCTATAGTTTAATAGGCTTAATACTCCTGCATGGATGGATGGATCTTGACCAAATTTGGCACATATATCCATCATTATCCGAAAGGAACTCTTAAGGGATTATGAACTTTTTATGACATTCCGTTAGGTGTTGGGGGCCCAAAATGTCGTTTTTTCCCAAATGAGCTACATAAAAAAATTAACAAAAAAAATAATCCTACATGAGTAGATGGATCTTGACCAAACAATTATCCATATTCAAATACCGAATGGTACTGTACTTATAATAATCATTTCTCTGGGGCCGGGGGCCCCATTTAATTTTCCTTATATACGCTATATTTAAATATCAATAGGCTTAGGCCGGTAACCCACCTGTATCGGGATCCGACATCTATCGTTATCCCACTCCTATCGAGATACCACCGGGATCGGAATACCGACGGCATTGGGATCATACCGGAACTGGGATCCAGGGGAATCAGAATACCACCGGGAAAAAGTATTCTAACGGGAGCTAGATACCGATGGGATGGGAGCCCACCGGGATCGGAATAATTATAAGTCTGTAGACTGTTGAAGTTCCTTCGTTCCGAATGCTATCCCGGCAAATTTGCCGGGTATATCCACTATCATATATATATATATAAAAGGGAAAATTTTTTTGTGGGTTTGTTTGTTTGTTTGTGGTCTGTTCCACAAAGGCTTTTACACGGATTGATGGATCTTGACCAAACTTGGCACATGTAGATTTTATCGCGAAATGGGATAACATTAGAAATCAGGGTACCTAGATGGAACGGGATCCTACAGAGAACAGTATCCCAACGGGATCTGTAGGCCACCGGGATCGGGGTCCTAGTGGATTCCCGGGCCACGCCGGGTATATCAGCTAGTATATATATAAAAGTGAAAATTTGTTTGTTTGTCTGTTTGTTCCAAAAAGGCTTTTACACGGATTGATGGATTTTGACCAAACTTGGCATATGTATCCATCATTATCCAGAAGGAACTCTAAAGGGGTTCAGAACTTTAAATAACATTTCGTGTGGGGCCGGCTGCCCCGAATTCGTTTTTTTTCCTTATATGAGCTATATAATAATAATAATAATAAAGTTCATTTGAAAAATCACGCTTCATCCCCAAAGGCTCGAAGCGCGGTACAAAAACTAAGCTGGGAGATAATAACAAGCTGGAAAAGATGGTAGACAACATCATTCCAGCAGGTGTTTGCGAAATAGATGAGTTTTTAAATTTGTTTTGAAGGACTCCAGCGTCTGACAGTTTTTGAGAGCGTCAGGAAGGGTGTTCCAAATGGTTGGGCCAGGAAATGCGAACGTGCGCTTTCCGTAAGTTTCAAGGCGAACACGCGGTATCGAGAGTTTGCCACTATCGGATGAGCGGAGTTGTCTAGTGGGTACATAAGGCGTCATTAGCGCTTGGAGATAGGACGGCGCCAGGTCATGCAAGCAGCGGTAGCACAGAGTTGCAATTTTGTACTCTATGCGAGCGCGGACCGGCAGCCAATGCAATTTATCAGAAGAGTTTTAGCAATAGTCGAATTTGCGTTTACGAAGAACAATTCGAGCCGCATTATTCTGTGCTTTTTGAATTTTATCAAGGAGCGTAGCTGGAAGACCCACCATGAGAGCATTGCAGTAGTCCATGCGTGATAGAACGAATGCAGACATCAGCCTCTTTGATGCATCCAACGTTAAGAAGGGTCTGATATGACTCATTCTGCGCAGCTCTAGAAAAATCGCCTTGCAAATCATGTTAATGTGATTTTCCATAGTTAGTGTTCTGTCTAAGTAGACACCCAGGTTTCGCACTGTTTGAGCAAACTCAATCTGCACGCCTGAGAGAGTAAAGGATATTTTAATTTTTGAGCGGTAGCAATGGGGATCACCTCAGTCTTTTCATCATTCAATTTGAGCTTGTTTATTGTCATCCAGTGCTTAACTGACTCCACTGTCTTCTGTGTCATATTAAGAAGCTGAGGGAACTGAGAGGGGATCACGGATTTCTGAAGTTGGGTATCATCCGCGAACATGTGATATACCACGTCAAACTGCTTGATCACTGCACCCAGGGGCTGAACGTACATAGTGAAAAGCACCGGGCCTAAGACCGAGCCTTGGGGTACTCCGAATTCAATAATGGATTTCTTGGAGGTCAAGCCGTTTGCGATAACTGATTGGACCCGATTTGTCAGATATGAGCGGAACCATCTCAGGACGGTATCGGTGAAACCGAACGTATATTGCAGACGTTGGAGAAGTATGCCGTGGTCAAGCGTATCGAACGCTGCCGATAGATCCAGTAACGACAAAATTGATACCTGGCCCTCACCACAAGACGACAGAAGGTCATTTACGACGTGCAACAGGGCTGTCTCAGTAGAGTGATGCGTTCTGTATGCTGACTGAAAAGGCTCAAACAAGTCACACCGAGTGAGGTGATCCATGAGCTGTCGAAGAACGACCCTCTCTAAAATCTTTGATAAAAATGGTAGATTAGAGACGGGGCGATAATTTTCCAACAGATTAGGGTCGAGATTTGCTTTCTTTAGCAGTGGAGTTACAACCGCCTCCTTAAAAGAGGATGGAACAAAACCAGTTTTCAAAGACTGATTTATGATATTAGTAATGATAGGGACAATTTCGTCTAAACATTCATACAACAAACCTGCCGGAAGAGGGTCAAGCAAACATGACTTTCTTGGGGAGTCAACCAGGATTTTCTTCACATGCGATTCAGTGACCTCCAAAAATTCGCTCATAGGAGTGCCATTAAACGGCAAGAATTCGGGAGCATCTGTGCAAATGTCAAGTCTCGCCCTGATCTTCTTAACTTTCGTAACAAAGAACTCATTTAGAGCGTCTGGTAACTCGGCCAAAGCAATATTGTTTGGCACAGATATGTCCTTCTGTTTACCGGTCAGCTGACCGACAATGCGAAATAAGTCCCTATTTGAACTGCAATCTACAATCCGGTGACTGACATATTCAGTCCTAGCTGCAAGGACCATCTGCTTAGTGCGTTCATTGTTTTCAACAAAGATTTGTCGGTGCACAATCAAGCCAGACTTCCGCCACTTGCGTTCTGCACTTCGCTGTTTCTGCTTCGCGTCCTTTATTTCTGGTGTGAGCCATGGTGCAGAAGGGCGGTCCGTAACGCGCCGTGTAGACAGAGGTGCATGTTTGTCTAAAATAACTCTGAGGCCACTGTTGTAGTCTGTTGCAGGATCATCTTCGCTATACTTGAGGGCGGCGACGTCACATCTAAAGGCCGCCCGATCTATCCTTCGGAGGTCACAGGATGTGATTGTGCGCAGAAGGCGCCCTGGCTTCCTCAAATCAAAGTCAAAGGTTACTGGGAAATGATCAGAGATCAGTTTGTCCTCAATTATGAGGTTGCAGATCATAGCTGCACGATCCTCTCTGACAACCAGCCAATCTAGGATGTGACCCCGCTTATGTGTCGGGACACTGACAAGCTGAGTCATTCCGTGTGTGTCAAGAGTTGATTTTAAGGTCTTGACATAGCTGTCGGTGGTGGAATCGAAATGACAGTTTGTGTCGCCGATTATGACGACGTTTTTGTTTGTGGAGGCGTACGTTTCCAGAAGCCGAAGAAAGTCAGCAGTAAACTGACAGATCTTCAACTTATTTCGCTTATTAGGAGGTGGCCTGTATATGCATAGAAACGTTATCGCTTGTTCACCATAATTAAGTTGCATCTTGCACATCTCAAATGAAACAAACACCATTCTTTAAGGAGCTCCTATAAAGGACAGCAATACCACCGCCACTGTGCGATTGCCTTGGGCAAGAGTGAAGGAGGTAGTCCGGAGGTGTAATTTCTTGCTGCTTGACCTCGTCTCCAACATGTTTAAACCACGTCTCGGTAATGAATACAAGGTCAGCCTTGCTCTCTAAAACAAGATCGCACACCTCAAATGTCTTATTCCTGCATGACTGGGAGTTAAAATACAGTACCCCGAAATTATGTGATTGTGGCTTCACAACAGGCTGGCAGTCAACATCAATTAGATTTGATCTCTTCACGCCCCGTCGAGGCGGTGTGAAATCATGAGTTTGAGTTTTTGTTGTTTTTTTTTTCTCAGTGAAAAGGTCATTGATGATCAATGATGTCTTTACAGATGACTGCGCATTAATGAGCGTAACATCACCAGTTCTTTGACGCTCTATTGTCGTGGGAGCTGAATGTCGAGATCTCATCCTCCTTCTTCCCCCACGAAAACCTCTTGCAGTTTCTTTTAAACATAATGATCGACATCGTGAAAGAACTTCATCACTAAGGAGATAGCCATCAGGGGTACACAGACGACGCAGGATAGTAGATGAATATTGAAGGCGGGGCATATCTTTCAAGTTAATTTCCCAAGTCTATCAAACAATGTGAAATATACATACACTATTGTGGCCTAAAAGATCGCCACACAGCAGTTTAAATAGTGTTTTACGGAAGTGTTCATAACCAGCGAAGTGCAGTTCAAGAGATGACTACTTCGTTCTGTATCCAGGAATAAAATATGAGAGAAACAGGGAGACAATGTGCAGATATTTCAGTGCAGCACATCGACTTGTGAACCGTTAGTGTTTATTAATGACGTCGACTGTTTTTGTTTACATTAATCATGAATATAGAATGGAAAAACTTAGAATAAGTCTACCAATTCCTAGTTATTTTCAAAATAAATTATATTCATACGTCCAGGAGACTTTCAGATACAAACATATCCGTTTTTCCAGGAAAAAAAGTTGAGAAAAACTATCAAAAAATGAGAAAATGTGGAGCGATTACACAGCTGCCTGTCAAGCGCTCGTGAACCGGAGGATGTGAACACATCATATAAATAAATTACAAACAAATACACTTACGTGAATTTATGGATATCGATCAAACGTAGTACACGTACACTTGATTATCCATATTCAAATACCGAAGGGTACTGAACTCATAATATCCATTCTTCTAGGGCTGGGGGCCCCATTTCATTTTCCTTATATAAGCTATATCAATATTAATAGGCTCTAAAAACACTTTAGGTTCTATGAGATTTGATGGATATAGGCCTAGGGTGGTAGCAATGCACTTCACTGTCCGTACTGAAACACCGGGGGATTTAAAACTATTAATATCCAATCTAGAATTTTCCTGAAAGTTCGATAACTTTAAAGCGTTATATCTATGGCATTATTCAATAGATTTTAATGGGACATATTTAAAATTTTAACTTCATAACTTACCCGAATGACTTTTTGGAGGGCCCCATCTCAGGCAAAACTAATTCGGTACAATTATGGAATGGGCCCCGGGGCCCCTCTTTTAACTTAAATTTACTATAGTTATAGAAATGCATTTAGTTGTATAATTTTTCAAGTCTAAAAAAATAATTACTTAAACAAGACCGTTTTTACACAGTTCGAGGAGGATAATACATTAAATCTAGAATGTTCCAGAAAGTTCTATAGGTCAATAGGCTTAATACTCCTAGATTAATGGATGGATCTTGACCAAATGTGGCACGTATATCCATCATTATCCGGAAGGAAATATTAAGGGGTTATGAAATTTTTAAAACATTCCGTTTGGGGCCGGGGGCACCGAATTTTTTTTTTACTTATATGAGCTATATAAATAAAATTAACAACAAATACTCCTACATGAGCAGATGGATCTTGACCAAACTTAGTACACATACACTTGATTATCCATATTCAAATACCGAAGGGTACTGATTTTATAATATGAATTTTTCTGGGGCCAGGGGCCCCATAGTAGTATATAAGGTCCCATTTGGGCCGCATTTTGGCGGGTTTTGGCGGGTATTTCTGGCGGGTTTCTGGCGGGTTAATTAAGGATCGATAATCGATTAAGCGATTAATTGATTAATTGATTTTTATATTGATTAATTGATTTTTTAAATTGATTTTTTATATCGATTTTTATATCGATTTTTCATATCGATTTTTATATTGATTTTTGATATTGATTTTTGATATTGATTTTTTATATCGATTTTTATATCAATTTTTTTATATTGATTTTTGATATTGATTTTTTATATTGATTTTTTATTTTTATTTTTTTATTTTATATCGATTTTTTATTTTTTTAATTTTGATTAATTATTGTACCAGCGTGTTGTTGTACCATCGTGTTTTTTAGTAATTATTATATAATTATATAGACAACAAAAATTTATTGGCTATCAAAAAAGACAACAAAAATTAACAACAAAGAGGTGATGTAAAGTTTTATATAGTATTTTATTCAAATTGATAATCTTCGTTAATCATTATTAAAAATTTATCAGTATTACAAAGGTTATGTACATATATTTTGCTGACATCAGCATTTAAGCGGGGCGGGTTCAGGTATTTTAAGTATTTTACCACGCACTCCGTGCGTTCGGTGAGCGAGCAAGGCCCGAGAACGTGTGTCTGGTATTGTAATTAACTATCCCCGGACCCACAGCAAGCGGTCAAGGCCAGGCGAAGCGGAGCATTCTCACGGACGATAATTGCTTTTCAAGCTGTTGGCGAGGCTAGTGGTCAAGGAGGGATACACTAAAACGAAGGTTGGCCACAGCTGTAATTGTACGCATATGGTGGGTTGTTTTATGAATTTGTAATTAATCTTGTTGTTATAATTAGTTTTAATTGTCTTTTATCGAGTGGTTCTCAATAGGTGGGGGTCCTTTTTTATTTTATTTTTAAAACAACATTATTTTAAAATAATGTTTATTATAGGTGTATTTTAAAAGTATTTTAAATTTTGAAGGTTTCCCAAACTCGGGCTAAGGGTCAGTAGTCAAAAGGGTGGGTGTTTTTTCTTCTTTTCGGATATACGGTATTGTGTTGTATGATAATTTTATCGATTGATTTTCAAAATTATTGTCAGTTTGTGTATTTTCTAATTAGTGGTCATGTATTTTTAAATGTGGTTTTTTTTTAAATTGTTTATTTTAAGTAGTTTTCAATTCTTGTAATTTTCTTCAGACAACATAGATACGTGTTTCTCTTCGTGTAGGTTAGGCCTGCTCACGAGTCATAGGGGTGGGCTTTGTTGGACGATGGTTGCCAGAGGCGCACAGCGGTCAAGTTTTCGCTCACATTAGACTCCCCACTGTCACGAGGGCAGCAGTATTAGTCATTATGACAGGTGTATTTTTACTTTTTTAGTACTTATTTTGTAGTTGCATAGGAGTTTCTAGTGAGTTGTCTTGTTGTTTGGAGGTTTATCGAGTTCTCAAGCTTGGGTTAGGGGTCACTATTCATGACAGGTGTTTTAAATCTTCTTCTTGTCTGTTTTGAGGGCCGATTTTGTTTTCTACTTAGAGATCGTATAGTGTATATTGTAAATCAGTAGTCCGGTATAATGGTATGTTTATTTATTTTGAGTGGTTTTCAAACTTGGTTAGGTGTTATTAGTCATAAGGACGAGTGTTTTTACTATATTTAGTACTTTCTTTGTGCTTACATAGGATTTTCTAGTGCGTTGTCTTGTTGGTTTGGGAGGTAACCTGAGCTATTGAGGTAAACTATGTTTTAAGACCATGACACACTTGCATAGCAAGTAAGTTTGATTGTGTTAGTTTATGAATGAGCCGTTTGTCTAACAGCCTAACACGTCTTAACGATTTTGTCTTCTCTGACCACGTCCATCCTTCTCATCTCATCACTTTCCATCTTTCACAATTACACAAAAAGTTCTCCCTTCAAACTTTTACTATGTCCAATTCCATCTTTCTCTGTCTCATCTTTCCCCACTACAACAAAAAATGTCTCCAGTCAAACGTTACTATATCCACCTCCATCTTTCTCTGTCTCATCTTTCCCTCGACGACAAAAAATTTTCTACGTCAACTATTTTGTCTTCTCTGACCACATCCATCTTTCTCATCTCGCATCTTCCCCTCGAACACAAAAATTTTTTACTATGTCCAATTCCAGCTGTCTCATCTAGCATCTTTCCCTCCAACACAAAAAATGTCCACCTTCAACCTCTGCTATGCCCAGCTCCATCTTTCTCACAGCTTCACTTTCCATCGTTCCACTGACACAAAAATTTCCCCAGTCAAACTTTTACGATGTCTACTTCCATCTTTCTCACAGCGTCACTTTCCCACTAACACAAAAATTTCCCCCTTCAAAATTTTATCATGTCCAATTCCATCTGTCTCATCTCGCATCTTTCCCTCCAACACAAAAAATTTCCACCTCCATCTTTCTCACATCTTCACTTTCCCACAAGCACAAAAAATTTCCCTCTTAAAACTTTTACTATGTCCACATACATCTTTCTCTGTCTCATCTTTCCCACGTCCACAGCCAATTTCCCCATTCAAACTTTTACTATATCCACCTCCGTCTATCTCATCTCGCATCTTTCCATCTTTTCCACTGAAACAAACAATTTCTCCCTTCAAACTTTTACTATGTCCACCTTCATCTTTCTCACTAACACAAAAATTTTCTCCTTCAAACTTTACTATGTCCACCTCGTCACTTTCCCACTAACACAAAAATTTACTCCTTCAAACTTTTACTATGTTCACCTCCGTCTATCTCACCTCGTCACTTTCCCTCCAACACAAAAAATTTCCCCATTCAAACTTTTACTATATCCACCTCCGTCTATCTCATCTCGCATCTTTCCATCTTTTCCACTGAAACAAACAATTTCTCCCTTCAAACTTTTACTATGTCCACCTTCATCTTTCTCACTAACACAAAAATTTTCTCCTTCAAACTTTACTATGTCCACCTCGTCACTTTCCAACTAACACAAAAATTTACGCCTTCAAACTTTTACTATGTTCACCTCCTCTATCTCACCTCGTCACTTTCCCTCCAACACAAAAAATTTCCCCATTCAAATTTTTACTATGTCTACTTCCATCTTTCTCACATCGTCACTTTCCAAATTTCCCTCTAGCACAAAAAATGTCCCCCTTAAAACTTTTACTATGTCCACACCCATCTTTCTCTGTCTCATCTTTCCCACGTCCACAGCCAATTGCTGTCTATCTCACCTCGTCACTTTCCCTCCAACACAAAAAATTTTCCATCTTTCACACTACCACAAAAAAAATTTCTCCTTTCAAACTTTACTATTGTGGCGAAAAGTACGTTGTCTAGGAGATTAGGTCCCTTCTGTAGCCACAGAAAATCGTTTCAGAGTCTACAACTCCGTTTCTTAAGCTTCTGGAAAGCTGGTACTTGTACATTTTCCTGGCTCCTATAAAGCCGATAGTTTAAAAGGAAAAAACCACGCAACGTAGTTTAAGAGTCATCGAATATGTTTATTACTTGTTGAAAATATAAGTGTTCAAACACAGCACCTTCTATTGAATAGTCATGTGAAGTGACTAACAAATCCAATGCATACACAAAACAGCATCATAAAGCCAATACCACGAGCACTCTCTTTCCTTCCCCCCAAACATACACACAAAAAAGTAACCACAAAATCTGACCGTGACACCCCCCTCCTCACGAGTGACATTAGGTGAAAGGCAATGTTGCGAGTTTATATAAAATAACAACAGTCAGGTCGTGTGCAGGTTCTGCGTATGTGACATCATTACTAGCGTATAAAGATCAAATAGATATGTACAAATGAATCAGTAATAACAAAAAATGTAATATGAGACATTTTTATCACCATTTCTAAATTGAAAGTAAATGGTAAGAGCATGGCAATACATAATAGAATTATGAGAGTTATAATGAAACATATAGTAAAAGGTAAATTAATCACTAACGGAATCATCTCATTGTTATTCAAAATCAATTGGGAGCATTTATGTAATTACATGATAACAATTATTTACATGTTTACAGTACTTCGCAACATTTTTTTATTAATGTAAATGGGAAAAAGAGAAAAAAAAAAGTCAACATCTGGGCGTGTGTGGACAGCCATGATTTGTCCAGCCTGCAAATTAAATTTATGATGGCGGGATATTCCGCTTGTCAGACGGTAGCCTGAAAGCGTGCAAATTTTTTCCCCAGCTCACAACTCCGCTGTAAAATCTCACATGTTTCAACAAGCTCGTCACATTGTCCATATACAAAAGTAACATGAATATCATTTTAAACAAACAATCTTCACCTCCCAACTCATGGAAAACCCTCACCTCCACAACAAAATCAAATTTTTCAACAACATAATGTTTCTCCCTGACCCCCACATGACATAATTTATTAACAATGTTATCAAAAACAAAAATATTTATTTCCCTTAACCTCACCTCAGGGACAATGCTCACCTCCTCAACATCCCCGTGATCAAGGCCAACCACTTTTTCCTGAACACAATTGTCACAGTCAAAGCTTGACTCACGGTTCTCAAGTCTTGAGTAACCTGTGTCACCCACACTACAACTTTCCCCGATTGGACTATGACCCTCATAACTCCACGTGAATTCATTGGAAATGAATTCAACCTTGTTGAATCTACGTCCCCGTCTCGGGACTGAACTTGACAAATTCACGACTTCTACTTCGTGACACCCGTAATTTGTCCAGGTCCTCACCCCCTCATTTGACACACAATTATCATGGTTCAATAGTAGAAAACATTTTACATTAACAGGCATATCTTGAATATCATTAAAAGTAAAATATTGTATATCATCACATTTCTTATCTAGTACGTCTTCAATATTAATGTCTGACAACTCAGTCATTGCGAAGTTCAACTCTGGAGCAGTTGAAACCTGCTCTCTCCCCTCCTCATCAACACATAACTCGCCTGAGCTTGACTCAGTTATACTCATGACACCTCGCTTGCTTGGAAGCGGTAGGTTGTTCATGCATTCAACACCCGTGGGTGTGTTATCTAAATCAGCAAAAGTATTCATGACACCTAGCTTGCTTGGAAGCGGTAGGTTGTTCATGCATTCAACACTCGTGGGTGTGTTATCTAAAGTATCTAAAGTGCTGGGTACACAATAAATCTTAGGCGATCTCTCAACATCCATATGTGGAGAATCAATAATACTTGGTTCAACACCCGTGGGTGTGTTATCTATATCATCAAAAGTAGTTGGTGCACAATAGACCTCAGGCACTTTATCAACATCCGTATGTGGAGATTCATTAACCATAAATTGACAATCAATAATAGTTTCAACCTTGCCAGGTGAAAACTCAGTAACAATGTGTTCGTGATGAATTTTACAATCAACATCACCACGGGAAGCATCAATAATACTTGATTTATAATCAATATTTGCATCAAATTCCCCATGTGACCCAACAATAGCATTAGTTTCCCTATCATCATTTTTATCAAAATGACCACATGAAGCATCACTAACACTAGGTTCATTAGGAATATTATCAAAGTCACAATACAAAGCCTCAAAAATACTGGGTTCTAAATCAAAACTAGCATCAAATTCACAATTAGTGTCATCAATAACAGTAGTCTTATCAAAATTACCATCTAAAGTATCCGTAATACTTGGTTCATAATCATCAAAATCACCCTGGTAAATATCACTATAACTAAATTCATAATCACTATTATTATCAAAATCATAACCTGAACCATGAATTATACTCTGTTCACTCTTGTTGTCAGGGCGATAGCCATCTTGTACCTTCTCTAACCCATCATCACTATCAAAAGTATTAAGCTTATCTGTGTCTTCAAAATATTAGTCACTTATACTAAACTGAAAAAATTCCGGTTCATCATTTTTCTTTATATTCCTATTGACCTCTTTTATAGTTGGATCTATAGTTTCCCAAGCCTTCTTCTTGTAATTCCATCTAAATTGATTTATTTCCGTTTCCCTTTCTGCCCCGTAATCATAATCTTCTTCTTCTGACCAATCACTATAATCACTGTCGCTAATTACACCAGTAATCCAATTTTCCCCTCCCCACTCACTACAGTCACTGTCATAATACTCCTGATCACTATTTTCTTTTTCCAAAATGTATCCCCTTAAATTTGCATCTAAGTATCTCTCTATTTCTAATGATGTTCTCTCATCTTCACACCATGTTTGGAATTTTCTATCTTCCTTTCCTCTATGAGCGTGCCTTTCTGCTGTCTTACTTTCTGCCCTTGGTCCCTCGTTCGACAAATACGACGTTCTGTCTACTCCCCCCTTGAAAATATGTTTACCCTGTTTATCCCCCTCTATAGCCTTATCTTGTGAAAATTGCCCCCTTTCTGAACAAGTTAGTACACTTGTAATGTGCTCATTTGACTCTTCATCTAATTTCTCTCTATCTATCTCAGCCATTTTTATTTCATGTTCTTGTCTTTCTTTTCTCTGTCTTTCTTCCCTCTCATACGCACGAATGTCTCGTTCCTCGTCGTCTTTTTTCCTCTCCATGGCTCGCCTATGCTCATCTTCTGCGTTTTCTTTTGCTCGCTTATGCTCAGCTTCTGCTAATTCTAATTTTTCTAATTTCTTAACTGCATATTCCATGATCTCTTTCCCTTCTAACCCTAACTCTATTGCCTGCTGTCTAAGTTCGTCTATCGATTTCATTTTAACGGTTTCACTTCCCCCCCCCCCCCAAGTTATATCTACTTGATTATAAGGTATTAAAAAATGTATACTATCCAACAATAATTTTGCAACCCCAAAAAAAACAGTTTACAGAAATCTCCTCAATTCAAAAGAGCTTAGCATAATTTAACAATATATCAATAAATATAAATGAACTTAATTACCCGGACTTGTACGTAGGTGGCTTGCTTCTTGCAACATCAATTAGTAGTGGTGGTGTGCAGTAGCAGTCACACAAGGACAGCGGTTACTGGAACAGCGGTTACTGGAACAGCAAGTACTGGCACAGCGGGTAATGGAACAGCGGGTACTGGAACCATCAAGAACAAGAACGGCAGGAAAAGGCAACATCAGGAACATCGGTAGCAACTGGATACATGGTCGGCGGGTACAGGATCAGAGTAAAGCAGCGGCTGGTGACAGGATCAACGGAACAGCAGCGGCAGCGATGTACCGGACAGCAAAATTGACATTATTGAAAACAATTGTCATTCAAACATTGTAACTTATGAATCTCTGGTATCACTGGCTTTGGATTGGCCCCACTGTGAGCGATGGTAGGCTTGGATGGTTCGGACGGGCTGGCTTCGACGGGCCAATTCTTGACAATTCTCATGTTATCTTGGTTAGAATCGGCTGGGTTCGACGGGCATTCACTGTGGACGAAGATAGGCTTAAATGAACCTTCAATAGTGACAGGTCTCATGTAAATCTTTGTGCTGTCTGTCTTTAGGTATTTCACAATTTCCCAGAGACTGATCTCCGCAACACGGCTAGCTTTACCGGGCCACCACTGTGGCGAAAAGACACATTGGCTTGGCTGGTTCGGACGGGCTGGCTTCGACGGGCTGGCTTCGACAGGAATTCACTATGAGCGATAGTAGGCCTGGATGGTTCGGTCGGCTAGCGTTAACGGGCCTGTGGGTGATGGTAGGATTCAGCTCGCTTTGGTCGGGCTCCCATTGTGTCTGATGGTGGGCTTGGATGGTTCGGACGGGCGAAAAGTACGTTGTCTAGGAGATTAGGTCCCTTCTGTAGCCACAGAAAATCGTTTCAGAGTCTACAACTCCGTTTCTTAAGCTTCTGGAAAGCTGGTACTTGTACATTTTCCTGGCTCCTATAAAGCCGATAGTTTAAAAGGAAAAAACCACGCAACGTAGTTTAAGAGTCATCGAATATGTTTATTACTTGTTGAAAATATAAGTGTTCAAACACAGCACCTTCTATTGAATAGTCATGTGAAGTGACTAACAAATCCAATGCATACACAAAACAGCATCATAAAGTTATACGAAGTCCTCACTCCAAAAACACTCTGTCGAATCCACACGCAATAATAAATCGTTCTCTCCCTAATAATAATCTGTCTCTCCTTTTATACCATTATTGCCCATGCACTCGTGATAACAAGAAAAATGTTCACATTCATTCACCACTCTAATGTTTTCACAACTCACAACAAACACTTTCTCCCCTGGGTCCCCCCCCCCCCTGCCAAGACGGTCATACTCGTGGGAAAAATATAGCCAATACCACGAGCACTCTCTTTCCGCCCCCCCCCCCCAAACATACACACAAAAAAGTAACCACACAATCTGACCGTGACAACTATGTCCACCTCCATCTTTCTCACATCTTCACTTTCCCTCTTTCCCACTAGCACAAAAAAGTTATCCCTTCAAATTTTACTATGTCCACCTCGAGCTTTTCTCCATGTCATCTCGTCACTTTCCTTCCAAAACAAAAAATTTCCCCCTCCAAACTTTACTATGTACACATCCATCTTTTTCATCTCATCACTTTCCATCTTTCACACTACCACAAAAATTTCTCCCTTCAAACTTTACTATGTCCACGTCCATCCGTCTCACGTCTTCACTTTCCATCTTTCCCACTAGCACAAAAAAATTTCCATCTTCAAACTTTACTATGTCCACATCCATCAGATTTATTTATATTATTATTAGGTGTTTATATAAATTATGTATTTATGTGTTTATATATTTATATATATATAATTAATTACCAAACAATTAACAGATGTAACAAGATGGTAGATGGAGTGCTGTGTGAGAGAGAGAGACAGAGAGAGACAGAGAGAGATAGAGAGAGACACAGACAGAGAACCAGACAGAGAGACAGACAGAGAGAGCCAGGCAGAGAGACAGACAGAGAGAGATAGAGAGAGACAGACATATAGACAGACAAAGAGACAGACAAAGAGACAGACAGAGAGACAGTCATAGAGAAAGATAGACATAGAGAGATATAGAGAGAGAGAGACATACAGAGAGACATAGAGAGAGAGAGAGAGAGAGAGAGATAGAGAGACAGACAGCGAGTTTTGTGTAAGTGGCAAAATGACGATGTGAGAAAGATAAATGTAGACATAGTAAAATTTTTAAGGGGGAAATTTTTTTGTGTTGGAAGGAAAGTGAAGCTATGAGAAAGACGGAGATGGACATATTAAAGTGTAAAAGGGGAAATTTTTTGTTTTGGAGGAAAAGTGAAGATGTGAGAAAGATGGAGGTGGACATAGTAAAGTTTGAAGGGAGAAATTTTTTGTGTGAGTGGGAAAGATGGAAAGTGAAGATGTGAGAAAGAGGGATGTGGACCTAGTAAAGTGTAAAGGGAGAAAATTTTTTTTGTGTTGGAGGGAGAGTGACGAGATGAGAAAGACGGAGTTGGACATAGCAAAGTTTGAAGGGAGAAATTTTTTGTGTGAGTGGAAAAGATGGAAAGTGAAGATGTGAGAAAGATGGATGTGGACCTAGTAAAGCGTAAAGGGAGAAATTTTTTGTGTAAGTGGGAAAATGCCGATGTTAGACAGATGGAAGTGGACATAGTAAAATTTTTAAGGGGGAAATTTTGTTGTGTTGGAGGGAGAGTGACGAGATGTGAGAAAGATGGAGGTGGACATAGTAAAGTTTAACGGGAGAAATTTTTTGTGGAAGTGGGAAAGTGACGATGTGAGAGATGTGGATGTGGAAATAGTAAAATTTTGAAGTGTTATTAATCGGTTACAATTAGTGGAATCTATTTTGTTTGTCTTATTTTTTGCTGTTAAATTTTAACTCCATAATTTATCTGAATGATTTTTATGGGGCCCTCATCTCAGGCAAAACTAATTCTGTACAATTATGGAATGGGTGCCCGCTGTGGCTTCTCTTTCAACTTAAATGTACTAAAGTTGTAGTAGTACATTTAGTTGTATAATTTTTCGTATTCAAAGAATAATTACTTAAGTTAATTAAAAGGCTGTAGAAGTTATTGTTTTTTCCCGAATGCAATCCCGTGCAACGTCGAGTATGTTGGCTATTATATATATCCTATTGGTCGAGTATGTTGGCTCTTATATTCTATATATACTAAACCAATATGCCCGGCGTTGCCTGTGTTGTATTCGGAAAAATATAAACAACAACAAAAAACACAATTAATTTGTCTCCTAAAAACAAATTTAACTTTTGTAAACCTTTTGTTTCCCGATGGTATCCTTTTTCCAAATAGGATACCATTTTCAAAGTGAATCCATTTCCTACCTATCCCGATTGGGATCCCGTTTCCAAATGATATCACATATCTCTTTGGGATCCCGACACCATATGGGATCACGACACAGTTGGTATACCGATCCCGATTGGGATTTCGTTTTCAAATGGGATCCCGAACCGATGGGGATCCCGACCCCATTAGGGATCACGATTAAATGGGATCCCGAACTCGATTCCAAAAAGGATCTTGATCCCGATTGGGATCCCGTTTCCAAATTGACCCCATTGGGATACCGATTCCTATTGAAATCCTGTTGTTAAATTGGATCTCATATCCCATTCGGAATCCGTACCTGTGGGATCGCGTTTCCAAATGTGATCCCTACCCCAAATGTGATTCCAAATTGGATCACATATCCCATTTTAAATCAAGACCCAATGGGGATCCCGACCTTTGTGGGATCCCGACCTAATTGAGATCCCGAAGGGATTTAATTTATTATTATTATTATTATTGGTAGTTTTCTATAGCATGGTATCCCACTGTACATACAATTTAATAAACATAATCATGAACTTAAAAATTAAATTTCCAAGAAGAAACCATTTTCCTTTTTTTTTTTTTTTTTTTTTACCTTTTTCAGGTCGGATCCCGATCCCGTTTGGATCCCGTTTGGATCCCGTTTGGATCCCGTTCTCCGGTGGGATCCTATTCTCCGATGGGATCCCGTTTCCAGAAGGATCACTCGTTGGGAACGTGTTACTGGTGGATTCCGGTTTACTCATTCACCTTTAGGATCCTCTCCCTCTTTGGGATCATGTTCCCATTGGTATTTTGTTCCCGGTAGGATTATGAAGGGTCTGTTTAAATAAAATACCAATGAAAGTATAGAACTAAACTAACATTTCAATAAGCTTTTAGATTCCATTATATATCCCAGTTGAACAACATAGAACTTTCTAGAACATTCTAGAATAAAATTTATTTAACGTGTAAAAAAAGACTTTTCTAAGTAATTATTTTTCGAATACGAAAAATTAAACAATTTAAATGCACTAGTATAACTATATAGTACATTTAAATTGAAAGCGGGGCCCTAGCGAGGTCCCATTCCATAAATGTACCTAATCAGTTTAGCAACAGATAGGGGCCCTATAAAAATCAGTCAAATAAATGATAAAGTTTAAATTTAAGATTTGTCCTATTAAAATCGGTTTAAAATTGCCATAGATATAGCTTTTTTTTTAAAATTATGAACATTTCTGGAAAATTCTAGATTGAATTTATTAGTTTTAAATCGACCGATATTTCAATAAGGGTATCGCTAACAAGCTAGGCATAGATCAATGAATTCACATAGAACCTATAATGTTGTCTAAGCCTATTGATATTAATATAGCTTAAATAAGGAAAAATTAAATGGGCCCCCGGCCCCAGAGGAATGGATATTATGCGTTCAGTACTCTTTGGTATTTGTATATGGATAATCGTGTATGTGTCAAGATCTATCTATTCATGCAGGAGTATTAAGCCTTTTGATATTTATGAAATGGGCTTGCGGCCCCAGAAGAATTGATATTATGATTTCAGTACCCTTTCGGTATATGAATATGGATAATACGTGTTCTAAGTTTGGTCAAGATCCATCCATTAATGTAAAAGTATTTTTTTACTAATTTTATTAATATAGCTCATTTAAGGAAAAAACAACGGAATATTATAAAAATTTCCCCCCCCCCCCCACGGTATTTGATTCTCGATAATGGTGGATATATGTGCCAAGTTTGGTCAAGAACCATTAATCCATGTAAAAGCCTTAGTGGAACAAAGTCACAAAACCACACATTTTCCCTTATATATATATATAATTATGATATGACTAGCGATAACTCGGCATGCGTTGCAATGCCACCTTAAGAAAGAAAGTGTTTTAATAATTTTGTTTGAAGTACTTTTTATATTGACAATATTTTTAAAAAAAATTTCTTAACAGGTATAAATTAGAAGTTTTTTTATCCGTGACCAGGCCACATAAAGCTGTTCATGTGAGAAGAAAAGATTTTCAAAAAGTTGGACCCCACACTTGTAGCAATTGATCCCCCATGCAATAATTGAAAGTATACTTTTATAGCTCATATAATTTTTAAAAAAACGAAGTTAGGACCCGGGCCAAAAATGGAATATTATAAAATCGTTGTACTAAATTCAGAAACCTACTAATTATGTCACACACAAACTAAAAATGTCGCTATTTGTATTTGATTAAAATATCATCCACCCATGCAGTAGCTCTGTTTGAAATTATATATATAATCAGAAACCTTTTCGGGCGTGCTCCCAACACTCAGCAAAGTGTTATCGCGATTGGATGAATAGTGTAGGGACGCATACGAACATTAAATTTGTATAGATAATATATGCTAAATATGAATTTATGGCCACCGGCCACATACGAGACATACATACATTACTTTTTAATATGTTTGGATAAACATCCATCCGTTCGCTTATTTTAAAAATTAAATTTTGACTTGTGTAAAATGATTGGGTTTTGATATTCATGGGTATAATTATTTAAATGTACTTACGTTTTGTTAACGTTATTGATTTTCTTAATTGGTAAACAAATTATGTTAATATGTAAAATGAGAATAAAGCATCTATTTTTCACAACTTTCATTGAATTTAAAGATATTGTCATCCACTTAACAAAGTAGACATCCTATTTCCTCCCCTCGATATATATGTACCTAAGAAGGTTGATTATTTATCAAGTTCATTCTGAGGCGTACCTTGTGCTGCCCCGGGCAAAATAAAAGTATCATATTACCCCCCCCCCCCCCCCCCCCCGTTTGTCGCCACAGAGTTTTGAAAAAAAAAAAATAAAACCATCCACGGGATTGTAACCCCTTAACACACGCAAAAACACATTTTCTGCATTTGATATGCTTTGTTCTTATTTGGATGAGTGATAAGCGCATTAGTAAATGATATTTGGCTATGTAGTTTTGCTGCACTGATTGAATTAAACGAGCATTTTATTATTAAAAGTATATTTAAAGGTAAAGTTTTTAAAACTTTATAAATTTTAAAAAAATATATTTTTTGAGTGAATAAAAATTAAAAACTTACTTAAAGTTAAAAATGCAAAGCTAAATTTGTATATAATTATTGCAAACTTTAGCAATTTAAAAAGCAATCAGTTATATTGATTAATTTTACTTTTAAGAAAGTATCAATTTTTTCACGTGTGGTTAGTAAATCAGAGAACTTTTAGCTTTGGCTAAATAGGCAATTCGCGCTATTTGTGTGATTATTTAGAAGAAAAGAATTTTAATTTTATTTCGATATATTAACAACTATATTAAAACAACTCAATAAGAAAAGCCCTAAAACATCTGATGTTTGGGGTTTCCCGATAAATGTGAATACGGTGTTATTCTTTGATCATATTTTTCTTATTTTTTAAATAATTTTTCATAACTTAAAATAAGTTACGAAATGTTTTGTATGTTCAGATAGGTAATTCAAAAATATTTTTTAATAGTATTAACACGTGAGTGCGTCTGCGTGCTTCAACGATTTTTTGAACCCATTAAAGCAATTTGATGAGAACACACTTTTGATCAAACCCTGCTTTCACATGGTCGTCACCCGTGTCAGTTCAGAATACGCGATGTTTTTAATGACAGCAAGTTTCCACCAATTGATATGTTATTTATATCTTTAAAAAGTTATATGATATAACGTATTTTTAAGCAGTGCTGGTATAATAAAAAGCAACATTTATTTCAAATTTAAATGTGAAAAAGTAAAAAGAGCTCGTAGGCCTGGAATTATCATCACATTTCCGTTTATTTAGCCCTAAAAAATCAAAAGAGAAAAAATCAAATTTTTTTTCAAACGAGAAATTGGCCACATTTTGAATTGCTTATTGCTAGCAATTCTCGTTTCACCAACTTTTATCAGGCAATAATACCTTTGACTAAACTATAGAGAACTTTTATAAATTAAATGTTAACGCACACTCGGGTGGTATACATTTATTTAAAATTAAACAAGTATATCGATAAGAACAATTTTTTGTAAAACTTGTGTTTGTTTATATATGTACCAGGCCTGCGTACTGAGCGCACTCCTCTATGGATGCGAGTCTTGGAACACATACACCAGGCACGAAAAAGGCTCAATGACGCCCACCTCAGATGCCTGCGCCGCATCCTTGACATCAAATGGCAAGAAAAAGTCCCCAACACGGATGTCCTGTCTCAACAAATATGTGCAGTGTCCCAGCCATTTTAATCCAAAGACGCCTCCGCTGGCTTATGCACGACAAGCGAATGCAACCTGGTCGCATACCTAAGGACGTGCTGTACAGCGAGCTGGCGACAGGGAAAAGGTCAGTTGGACGGCCTCGTCTCAGATACTTAGACAAATGCAAAAGAGACATGAAGGCGGCCAACATCAACATCTCAAATTGGGAGGACCTGGCGGAGTATCGATCCACATGGCGGGGCATCGTGAAGGCAGGATCACTACGTGCCGAGGAGCTCTACAGGGCCGAAGCAGCTGTAAAGCGAGCGCAGAGAAAGGCCAGAAAATACTGCTCCACCGCATTCGTGTGTGGGACATGCAAAAGAGACTGACACTCGAGGATCGGTCTCACTAGCAACACCAAGACATGCAAAAGAGACTGCCACACGAGGATCGGTCTCACTAGCCACACCAAGAGCTGAAATCAGAAAAGATAAATCTATCGTCTCTCGTAGGCGGAAAGATGCCATACATACATACATATATATATATATATATATATATGTATTTTTTAATTTGGGTAATTTTCTGAAACGCTTGAAGTCATTCAATGCATTGTTAGTGCTATAATCAGTGATGATACGATATAAGAGATGATCCGATAAAAGAGATGATACGATATAAGAGATGATACGATATAAGAGATGATAGATATGGAGATGATACGACATAAGAGATGATACGATATAAGAGATGATACGATATATGAGATGATACGATATAAGATATGATACGATATAAGAGATGATACGATATGGAGATGATACGACATTTCTGCTCCGTGGGATATGGAAAAACGGTGGTTGGTACGTAGAACAGTATTGCTCCTTGAATTTTTAAAGATATCACATATAAACCAAATCAAGTTATTTAAAATCGTTTAATATTTTTAAAAAGGATCCTCAAACTTTTAATGAAGCCAAACAGAATTCAGGAAGGTGAATCCCCGCAGCTCCACCAAACGGCCAAGTGAGACACCAACGATAATCAGTTTGGGGTAGAAGGGGGGGGGGAGGGGCATGAATCTGATTTAATTAATAAATAATTACATTAAATGTATGTTACTATATTTAAACAAATAAAAAGTGAGTTGAACCTCTTGTTGTTATAAAAAATATGAATGATACAGTAATATCTTGCACGATCTGTTGGTTAGCTGTGACCTTTGGGTGTCGAGAGAATTTTCATGGGTCTTAAATATGCGTTGCTAGGCATAGGAGACAAATAGGACTCACTCGCAAAAATGGCTGTCTTTTCATTGATAAAAATTAATAAATTGTGAAAAAAAGCAAAAGTGGAAGGGTGCACACTTGACATTAGGCAATCTGATACCCTAGCTAGTCCTTAGGGAAAATACTTTTTGGTTTGAGAGCCCTAGCATTTCGTTAGCCTTGCTCTGTCTCAGGGCGGTACTGTTTGTATAAACGGCATGCCACATAAACGGCATGCCATCGCTGACTCGTGGTTCATTTAAGGAACTTCATATTATTCTGTATGAGGCATTTCAATGAAGCTCTTGAGCCAATATAAATGATCTTGAATGAGGTAATCGATGTTTAGAAGGTTTAGATTGTTGGTTGTTCTCTGCTGATACATGAACAACATATCTGTATATGAACGATATATATGTACATGAATGACACCTCAGTACATGAACGACACTTCAGTACATAAATGACACTTCAGTACATGAATGACACTTCAGTACATGAATGACACTTCAGTACATGAATGACACTTCAGTACATGAATGACACTTCAGTACATGAATGACACCTCAGTACATGAATGACACTTCAGTACATGAATGACACTTCAGTACATGAATGACACTTCAGTACATGAATGCCACCTCAGTGCATGAATGACACTTCATTACATGAATGACACTTCAGTACATGAATGACACTTCAGTACATGAATGACACTTCAGTACATGAATGACACTTCAGTACATGAATGACACTTCAGTACATGAATGACACTTCAGTACATGAATGACACCTCAGTACATGAATGACACTTCAGTACATGAACGACACTTCAGTACATGAACGACATTTCTGTTACCATGTGAACTATTTAAATGAAGTCTCCCTCAGTGCATTCATGCACGTACCCCAAGCTTCTCAACATCGTCAATGCATCTCATTCTTGGAAGACCTGTGAGTCGTCTGCCCCTAGGTTTTCCCATGTACATCACTTTTACTGCTCTACAATCTGACATTAATAAGGATGTCTCATAGATTTTACAAACTGTCACCTACGGCACATGATTTTACAAACTGTCACCTATGGCCTATGATTTTACAAACTGTCACCTATGGCCTATGATTTTACAAACTGTCACCTATGGCCTATGATTTTACAAACTGTCACCTATGGCCTATGATTTTACAAACTGTCAACTATGGCCTATGATTTTACAAACTGTCACCTACGGCCTCTGATTTTACAAACACACAAACTTTGCGGAACCAAAAAGGTATGCTTAAACAAATCTTTTAGAAAGAAAAACTTAATTATATATTACAAAAAAAGGTATGTTTGTTTTAAAAAAAATAATTGAAATCCTTTGGCTAGAAAAAAAAAATATAAAGGAAACAATTTAGATTTGAAAAAAGGAACTACTTTATTGTTGCAACTTTCTTGCCATTGAACATATTTATTGTAACCAAGAAAACAAATCATCATTTTAGTCGAGAATCTTAAAGAAAGCACTATTTGTTTTGTGGTTATGTCAATTAAAATTAAGTCAACTCTCCCCTTCCCACCGACCCAACACATTAAAAAAAAACTTTAAAAAAATCCATTTTAAATTCTTTAAATTGAAACCATTATGTAATATCAAAATATTTATGTTTAGAAACGCCAAAGCTGAAATAACAGAACTTTAACAAAATTAATAAATTAATTTATTGATTGTTTTTATTATTTATATTTAGAGGAAATATTGCTAAAAAACTAAATAAAACCGAAATTAAAACTGCCCAGAATGTTCGTTTCCCCAAACTCTTATACCCTGTTCTGAAATGATGCACATAAAAATTCTCTGTAACATTAATGACCTGAGTCTGACGACCTTCCTTTAGATAGTTTTGCCACCCTCAGAGACCCTTCCCTACGCTGTCCATGATAAATATAGTGCAAGGAATTTAAAAAAAAAATGAATACAAAATTGATGAGAAAAAGTTTCCATAAATATGATCACTCTCGATGAATGCGTTACGTGATAATGATAAAATATTAAATAAAAACTTATTTAATAATAGTAGTTAAATGACATTGTATTTAGGTCATCCACCAAGAGTGTCATTCATTAAACAAATATTTTTTTAGACTTAGTCTAAAACATGTAATGCCATTACAAAATTCAATTGAATTTATAATCGCCCACCTATGCAGAGACGGGTTCATGAAGAGAAACACACATCTCTAAGTTTTCTTCATCAACAATATTAAATAAATATGTTGATCATAAACTGCAGTAAATTGTATGTAAAAATATAGAAGTAATTAATTTGAGATAACAATTTCTGTTTGATCTTATTCTTAAAAAAAAAATCCGAAAAATTGCACTATTCCCAAATCGACGCCTTGTTTTTTGTTTCCAAAGGAGAATTCCCGACGCTGATTAATTTCCACAAAATAGATGTTACTGAAATATTCCAAGTTGTTGAGATTTACATAATATATCATAAGTAGAATGTACATATCTGAATACACTGTTACAGAATCACGTTAATTAAGTCACTAACACACACACACACACATGCACACACACACACACACATACATACACACACACACACACACACGCACGCACGCACGCACGCACACACACACACACGCGCGAAGCTAACTGTAGAAACGTAAAAGCCATTTAAATTGAACGAAAGAGACATTTAAAGATTGATTATGTATATACATAAACTACTTTCCTATAAGTTATTCGCTACATTGTTGCACACCTGGAAAATCTGCATAGTAATTAGGAACTATGTTAATGAACGCACGTCTTAAGTTGAAATTATGTACACCAAGTGATTTCCAAACAATGGTTTGTGTTAAGAAAGTATACTTAAATTAAAAGAAATGTTTAAATTCAGCGCTTATAATGAAGCAGAGCAGCACGATATTTATTTCGTCCCTTTGCAATAGCTCATAGCTGATGAAACCAAGGGGCGTAACAACGGCTTGGCATTGGGGCAGTTGCCAAAGGCGCCTTCCTGCGCCAGTTCAAAAGGGCGCCGCTAAATCTCTAAAGCTGAAACTTGTCATTTTATCAAGGGCGCCAAAAATAAATTAGCCAAGGGCGTCAAAAACCCAGTTACGCCTCTGATAAACCTTAAACAAAATAGTGAAATGGTTGATTCGACAATGCAAGCTAAGAAAGGATGATACTGTTTGATCTAAAGACAGAATTTAATAATGGAATGCATTCTAATTGGTCAAATAGAGACGCCCCCCCCTCCCTGGATTGATTGATTAAAAAAATTTTTTTAGACAAAAATAGACAAAATATTTATTAAAGTAAAGAGAAAATGGTTATTGCACGCTACTGGTCCCTCTGTCGCTCACCCTAACCCGAACCCTACATCTATCATAAACAAAGGGAAGTGACTCCCAATAAGGGGACCACAACAGCACATTAGCCGAGAAAATAAAGAGAAAGTATTTTGCCCCCCCCCTAGAAAATATTTTGCCTCCCCCTAGAAAATTTTCTGCGGGCGCCCATGACCAGTAGAGTCCATATTATAAATGATGATAGTTGGCCGCATGCAGTGACTTGCATGTTCTAATCTCACAGTGTCATGCATAAGAGAATGAATGTGTCTTGTGAAAACACTATTAAATCTCTAGTAATAGAAAGCTTTAATTAATTTGTCATGTGTAAAAGTTGAAAGTTCAAAATAAGTAGTCCTAAACCAGTATTATTTCTAAGGGACGCCTTGCCTGGCAATGTCTTATACAGACTATATTCTATATATATAATGGACGCTAACCAAACATCCATATCGTATTTAATGAAATATTACATAGCTAAAAAAGTTATTTTTTTATTTATTATTTCTTCTTTTTCTATATATTAAAGGCCCACGATGAATGAATTGATCATTCTGGTTCCTATATTCAGAATATTGTTTAAATTAATTTTATAATAAGAACTTTTAATACTTAGTATTATTGATTAATCCTGAAATAAAAGTTATATAAAATTATCATATAAACAAGAGTTATTGCACATGACGCAATCAGCGGAATGGGGTCACAAAATATGGAGGTGCAGTCCATAATAAAAAATACCAAACGAACTCACACTTTCAAAATCCATAGCTCAAAAAGTACTAAAGCTAGAAAGTTGATTCTGGTTTCATTTTTTATTTGAAATTTTCTATTTATACCTGTAATATTTTAATAATTTTTTGGAATTTTAATTAATTTTTATACCTAAACAAAATATTTAAATTATATCAAACCGTCTCGTGTTCAATGCGTTTTATCAAGGAGGTTCAAGTACGGTATGCGGGCCTGATGAACTGACGCCGCGGGCCGGATCCGGCCCACGGGCCGTAGTTTGGTGACCACTACTCTAGATGCATTATGGGAATCTTCTTTTGTTAAGAGTTTATCTTCCATGGCAATAACAAATTTTTAAAATCAATTTTAATCAAGGTGTTTATTGTGAACTCAAAACCACCATAGAAGAAAACAGAAGGCTTAGAAACCAGAACGAAACACTGTCATGAATCTATGTGTTTTTCAAGCCCCCTTAACCAAACATTAGATGCCACCATATAAAGGACCTCATACCCGCCTACATAACATTTTTCTCGTTTCCTGGATTGTGGTTATTCACATAATTTATTCATAAAAATATTTTATAAATAGCTGCATCCACATTATAGCAATATTATTGTATAAAAAATGCTTAACCATGAAATTTTTAGATTGATTTTATGTCATTTTTATGACCGTTTCACTTGACGCTTGCATGCGTGGTCGATAGTGACAGAGCTATTCTCCTGATCCCCCAAAAATTAACATAACATTATTATATATACTTCCAATCTGAGTTGTGGGGAATAAAAAATCGTCTACCCAAAATTCCCGGCTTTTGAGTTTTTCCAGGTAACAAGTTTATTATGGGAAACAAACCAATAGATATATAAGACAGGGAATAGAAGTCCAACGCTCTTGTATCGTTGAACACATGGAACATGTGAGTAGTCATTACTAACTATTTTAATGACCGTAAGTCTAAAGTTGAAATTTGACCAAACAGCAACCCTAACGCTCGATCAGGGAATTTTAAGAATTTAAAAAAAAATTATACGCCTACTAAAATTCATTTTTTTTTAATAATCACATGATTTGATAATTTAATTTTCTGAACAATGTGAAAAAGTTTGTAATCAATATTGAACAGCAAATAATTAAAAAAAATAATTTAACTGTACATTTTTGTATTACTAATATTCATAGTGAACTCCTGAATTCAACAACCATACAATGACTGGCATGACCTACAGTAGCTACAGTACAAAATTGATCAGGTCCAAGATTTAGGTGGGTGGTGGGTGGGGGATTAGCTCTCACCCCTCACCCCTCACATCCGGGGGGGGGGGGAACAGACGCACCTGGTTGAAGCATTGATGAAACGATAAGTTTTTAAAGAATCTTTACGAACAAAGCCGTCAGGTCCAAGGAGAACCAGCTCAGACATGACGGACATACATCAGGTCCAAGGAGAACCAGCTCAGACATGACGGACATACATCAGGTCCAAGGAGAACCAGCTCAGACATGACGGACATACATCAGGTCCACGGAGAACCAGCTCAGACATGACGGACATACATCAGGTCCAAGGAGAACCAGCTCAGACATGACGGACATACATCAGGTCCAAGGAGAACCAGCTCAGACATGACGGACATACATCAGGTCCAAGGAGAACCAGCTCAGACATGACGGACATACATCAGGTCCAAGGAGAACCAGCTCAGACATGACGGACATACATCAGGTCCAAGGAGAACCAGCTCAGACATGACGGACATACATCAGGTCCAAGGAGAACCAGCTCAGACATGACGGACATACATCAGGTCCAAGGAGAACCAGCTCAGACATGACGGACATACATCAGGTCCAAGGAGAACCAGCTCAGACATGACGGACATACATCAGGTCCAAGGAGAACCAGCTCAGACATGACGGACATACATCAGGTCCAAGGAGAACCAGCTCAGACATGACGGACATACATCAGGTCCAAGGAGAACCAGCTCAGACATGACGGACATACATCAGGTCCAAGGAGAACCAGCTCAGACATGACGGACATACATCTGGTCCAAGGAGAACCAGCTCAGACATGACGGACATACATCTGGTCCAAGGAGAACCAGCTCAGACATGACGGACATACATCTGGTCCACGGAGAACCAGCTCAGACATGACGGACATACATCAGGTCCAAGGAGAACCAGCTCAGACATGACGGACATACATCTGGTCCAAGGAGAACCAGCTCAGACATGACGGACATACATCTGGTCCACGGAGAACCAGCTCAGACATGACGGACATACATCTGGTCCAAGGAGAACCAGCTCAGACATGACGGACATACATCTGGTCCACGGAGAACCAGCTCAGACATGACGGACATACATCAGGTCCAAGGAGAACCAGCTCAGACATGACGGACATACATCAGGTCCAAGGAGAACCAGCTCAGACATGACGGACATACATCTGGTCCACGGAGAACCAGCTCAGACATGACGGACATACATCAGGTCCAAGGAGAACCAGCTCAGACATGACGGACATACATCTGGTCCACGGAGAACCAGCTCAGACATGACGGACATACATCAGGTCCAAGGAGAACCAGCTCAGACATGACGGACATACATCTGGTCCACGGAGAACCAGCTCAGACATGACGGACATACATCAGGTCCAAGGAGAACCAGCTCAGACATGACGGACATACATCAGGTCCAAGGAGAACCAGCTCAGACATGACGGACATACATCAGGTCCAAGGAGAACCAGCTCAGACATGACGGACATACATCAGGTCCACGGAGAACCAGCTCAGACATGACGGACATACATCAGGTCCAAGGAGAACCAGCTCAGACATGACGGACATACATCAGGTCCAAGGAGAACCAGCTCAGACATGACGGACATACATCAGGTCCAAGGAGAACCAGCTCAGACATGACGGACATACATCAGGTCCAAGGAGAACCAGCTCAGACATGACGGACATACATCAGGTCCAAGGAGAACCAGCTCAGACATGACGGACATACATCAGGTCCAAGGAGAACCAGCTCAGACATGACGGACATACATCAGGTCCAAGGAGAACCAGCTCAGACATGACGGACATACATCAGGTCCAAGGAGAACCAGCTCAGACATGACGGACATACATCAGGTCCAAGGAGAACCAGCTCAGACATGACGGACATACATCAGGTCCAAGGAGAACCAGCTCAGACATGACGGACATACATCAGGTCCAAGGAGAACCAGCTCAGACATGACGGACATACATCAGGTCCAAGGAGAACCAGCTCAGACATGACGGACATACATCAGGTCCAAGGAGAACCAGCTCAGACATGACGGACATACATCTGGTCCAAGGAGAACCAGCTCAGACATGACGGACATACATCTGGTCCAAGGAGAACCAGCTCAGACATGACGGACATACATCTGGTCCACGGAGAACCAGCTCAGACATGACGGACATACATCAGGTCCAAGGAGAACCAGCTCAGACATGACGGACATACATCTGGTCCAAGGAGAACCAGCTCAGACATGACGGACATACATCTGGTCCACGGAGAACCAGCTCAGACATGACGGACATACATCTGGTCCAAGGAGAACCAGCTCAGACATGACGGACATACATCTGGTCCACGGAGAACCAGCTCAGACATGACGGACATACATCAGGTCCAAGGAGAACCAGCTCAGACATGACGGACATACATCTGGTCCACGGAGAACCAGCTCAGACATGACGGACATACATCAGGTCCAAGGAGAACCAGCTCAGACATGACGGACATACATCTGGTCCACGGAGAACCAGCTCAGACATGACGGACATACAGGCAACAATTTAAAAAAATGAAACAGATTTAATTGATTAGAAAATAATGAAGAAATCTGGCTATTAAAAATAATAGGGCAACCTTTGAGTGTGCGAATCGGAAGGTACAAAGTACAAAGTACAATGACCGAATATACATTAGATTTTGTATTTTGTTGTATAAAAGCAAACAAACAACAACAAAACAAAAAATCATGTCTCGTTCTTAGCCTCCCAAGCTCACCTTTAAAATGCACCGACACAGTCTATCTGTTCAAAAGCTGGTATGATATAATCGGCTAACTCTAAAATCCTTAAAAATATTTTGTTTCAAACATTGGATTAGGGATTTCTTGACAAACTTTCTTGTTTTTGACATATTTTAAAACCCTTTTTGCCAACTTAAAAAAAATGTTTTATTTCTTTCAGTTCTCGCAGTTGTTCAGTTTTAAATATTCCTTTCCTCTGCTTCTATTTCTTTCTTGGGATTCTTTCCAAATGTTTTTGCTATATACACTATTCTTTATTTCTCTCTTTCTCTTTTATTCTTTTTTTCTTTCTTTTCTATCTTTTCTTTCTTTCTTTCTTCTTCATTTCTTTCTTTCTTTCTTTCTTTCTTTTTTTCCTTCTTTCTTCTTTTACTTTCTTTCTTTCTTATTTTTCTTTCTTTTTTTTCGTTCTTTCTTTCTTTCATTTTTCTTTCTTACTTTCTTTCTTTCTCTCTTTTTATTCTTCTCAGTTTCTTTTTCTTTCATTCTTTCTTTTTTTCTGCCTTTCTTTTACTCTCCCTCCTTCATTTGTTTTAAAAATTGACCATTAACAGCCATTATCCACATCTACGCACAACGAAGAAAGCTGTCTTGATTACACATTGGTTATTTTGAACACATGACGTCCCATGTCCGCGTTGCTCCATCACTGCACTGATTGACTTCAGTGGAAAATGTCAATGAGCTCTTTGAATCCGAGGATGCGGCGAGTTAAAGAAAACGTGAAACACACGAAGGCGATGACTCATAGGCCGTTGACGACATGATCATGGCGGGACAACACGGGACTGGCTTCTGTGTACGAATTCTAAGTAGACCAAGCGGATGGAAAGACATTTCTTCTCTAAAGTACATTTAGAAACCCACGATTTTTCACCGATATCTCACTATTTATATTTTCTTTAAATGTTGCATTCACATTTAGGACCAATATTAATTAGTTCCAAATGTTAGATGAATAAATACATTTTTGGGAAACATAATTTTTTTTATTATTAAGTGTAACGTTCCAAGAGCTCCGATTGTGAACCAAAAAATGACCAATTATTTTGCTGCATTCCCAATTGAGCCAAGAAATCGTCCACAGAATACCGAATCGGTGTGATAGAAAACAAGTCACAAATTTAATTTAAAAAAATAAAAAAGTCAAGAATTCACAATCTCGTTGTTTT
This sequence comes from Omphiscola glabra, assembly GCA_964017045.1. NCBI lineage: Eukaryota > Metazoa > Mollusca > Gastropoda > Lymnaeidae > Omphiscola > Omphiscola glabra. The sequence continues at coordinate 48,882,165 of OZ024795.1, read as the reverse complement.
CATTGATTCTGATTGAATGTATTCGTCGTAGGAAGGGGGCGGGCTGGGCTCTTCGTTTGGTGGGTCAGGCTCTGGGTGAGGGCTGACGACGGGCTCCCGTATAGGGTAATCACGTGACTCGGTGACAGAAGCCACCACCACCTCTTCGTCGTCGTCGTAATCGTCCTCTACGTCGTTGGCCGGGTTCATGTAGGCGTGCATGTATGTGTCACGGTAGATGTACTGGTCACTTGTCACAACCTCATAGGCCGGGGGTTCGTCACTGTACAGACGGGTTCTTCGAAAGAACAAAGTTTTTAAAAAAATAGTTAAAATTACAGTTGCTTTTTTTATTTGATTGTTTCCTGTATTGCGTTAAGAGCAAACATCCAACAAATAAAAACATTGATAAAGAAGTTGAACATTTAAATATAAATCTTGTTTAAAACCTTCGGGTTACAATACTTACATGTTTTCGAATTGAGAATTCAGATTTTAAAGCAATATTGTTTTGGAATATTAACATTTCTAAAACTTCTATAAGCCATGTAAACTTCATGCCCAAAGAATACAATACGAACGCACAAAGTTCATTTGTAAAGCTTATAATTTTTTTCTCACTCACACATACCTGGAAGATACGTGATACAAATCTGACACTTCCATGTCACAAAGGCTAAATGTGGAATTGTTCTGTAACTGTGGAGTCAAACGGAGGGTTAAAATATAAATGAAATCTGATGAGCGTCCTTGACACTCAATCAATAGGCTAAATTTATGTAAGTTATTCAAAGGTTTATAATAATAAATCTCGAGTGGATTTTGTCCGCCCCGCTCTCATTTTGCGCCGTGCTGCACTCTCATTCCCTGCCTCCCCCGTCGTGTGTTTGATTACGTATGCACTAAAGCAAATGCACATAAAAGATACACCTTGAGTCTTTTGTGACCACCATGGTAATGTTCTCCCTTTGTCAGTTGTGCAATGCTGTATTTATCAAAACATAGCAATAGCACTCATCTTAAAATTCAATACATGTTTACCCCCCAAAAATGTAGGCTTAAGCACAATTGCTTCTCTCTTGCAAATTTCTCACATGTTCCTAACCCCTGTCCCTAATCCCTGCCACTTTCTTCTTCGCGCCCTACTCCCTGTTAGCCCACACACACGTTTTATCAATTAAAATCAACATCTTGAAAAAAAAAGATAACATACAGAAATACAAAAGAATAACCTAAAAATATATATATATATATATTTAATGAAAAACAACAACAACCAACTACTACAACAAATACAGATGAAGTGCAAGAAGACAGGTGCAGAAAAGCTAAATAACAAAGACAAAGGACATGTGCGGATCAAATAACCAATAGAAACACACAGAGAGACATGTACTATACAAATGACCAAAAGAAATACAGAGTGACATGTGCTAAACAAATGACCAATAGAAACACAGAAAGAGACGTGCTAAACAAATGACCAATAGAAATACAGAGAGAGACATGTGCTATACAAATGATTAATAGAAATACAGAAAGAGACATGTGCTAAACATATGACCAATAGCAACACAGAGAGAGAGAGAGAAGTAAGACATGTGCTAAACAAATGACCAATAGAAACACAGAGAGAGACGTGTACTAAACAAATGACCAATAGAAATACAGAGAGAGAGAGACATGTGCTATACAAATGACCAATAGAAATACAGAAAGAGACATGTGATAAACAAACGACCAATACAAAAAACACAGAGAGAATCATGTGCTAAACAAATGACCAATAGAAACATAGAGAGAGACATGATCTAAACAAATGACCAATAGAAACACAGAGAGAGACATGTACTAAGCAAATGACAAATAGAAACACAGAGAGAGACATGTGCTAAACAAATGACCAATAGAAATACAGAGAGAATCATGTGCTAAACAAATGACCAATAGAAACACAGAGAGAATCATGTGCTAAACAAATGACCAATAGAAATACAGAGAGAGACATGATCTAAAAAATGACCAATAGAAATACAGAGAGAGAGAGAAGTAAGACATGTGCTAAACATATTACCAATAGAAACACAGAGAGAGACATGTGCTTAACAAATGACCAATAGAAAAACAGAGAGAGACATTATCTAAGCAAATGACCAATAGAAACACAGAGAGAGAGACATATGCAAAACAAATGACCAATAGAAATATAGAGAGAGACATGATCTAAACAAATGACCAATAGAAACACAGAGAGAGACATGTACTAAGCAAATGACAAATAGAAACACAGAGAGAGACATGTGCTAAACAAATGACCAATAGAAACACAGAGAGAGACATGTGCTAAACAAATGACCAATAGAAACACAGAAAGAATCATGTGCTAAACAAATGACCAATAGAAATACAGAGAGAATCATGTGCTAAACAAATGACCCATAGAAACACAGAGAGAGACATGATCTAAACAAATGACCAATAGAAACACAGAGAGAGAGAAGTAAGACATGTGCTAAACATATGACCAATAGAAACACAGAGAGAGACATGTGCTTAACAAATGACCAATAGAAACACAGAGAGAGACATGTGCTTAACAAATGACCAATAGAAACACAGAGAGAGACATGTGCTTAACAAATGACCAATAGAAAAACAGAGAGAGAGACATGATCTAAGCAAATGACCAATAGAAACACAGAGAGAGAGACATGTGCTAAACATATGACCGATAGAAACACAGAGAGAGACATGTGCTTAACAAATGACCAATAGAAACACAGAGAGAGACATGTGCTTAACAAATGACCAATGGAAACACAGAGAGAGACATGTGCTTAACAAATGACCAATAGAAAAACAGAGAGAGACATGATCTAAGCAAATGACCAATAGAAACAAAGAGAGAGAGACATGTGCGAAACAAATGACCAATAGAAACACAGAGAGAGACACGATTAAACAAATGACCAATAGAAACACATAGAGAGACATGTGCTAAACAAAAGACCAATAGAAACACAGAGAGAGACATGTGCTTAACAAATGACCAATAAAAAGACTGAGATAAACATGTGCTAAACAAATTACCAATGGAAACACAGAGAGACATGTGCTTAACAAATGACCAATAGAAACCACATAGAGAGACATGTGCTTAACAAATGACCAATAGAAACATAGAGAGAGACATGTGCTAAACAAATGACCAATAGAAACACAGGCGAACAACCAGGCATTCCCAGGCTCACGGCAAAAATTGGTCTGCTGTAGATCTCCCTGATGTACCGACGCAGGAGAGACTGTCGTCGAGCTGACATGGTCCTCCGTCTGGGCCAGAGCCGACTGAGAGCACCTCTGGCCATCACCAGGACACCAGCAGCAATCAACACCGGACCAGCGTACCTGTGTGTGTGTGTGGGGGGGGGGGAGGGCATAGAAAATTGTCATTCATTAAACACAGGCGGATAATATGTTAAAACTTTATGAATTATATTGTCAATATTTTAGATCTTGTAAGTTGGTTGTTAGTAGTACAGTCGAACCCTCTAATCTCGACCTCAGTTAATTCGCCAACCCTATTAAGTCGACGTTTTTGAAGTGGAACCGCCAAATTCTCTCTTTGTCTTAGCATTTTCTCATCGGTTATGTCGATTCTTTTATGTCGCCGAACCCTAACATCTCGAGCACAAAAGAGGGCCAAATTTGCCACTTAACGTGGGTTATCTCGATTCCCATGACCAATCGCCAGCTTTTATTAACGCACATCATGTACATAAAGAAATTTCAAGCACATGTTAATATTTTGCCGCCATATTGGTTTCGTTTATCTTGATCATCGGTTATCTCGACGCTTTTTGGCAAACCCCGAGGCCGTCGACATAACCGGGTTGTGTGTAGCGAGGATCCTTGGGACTTGAAACTGGGTGAATACAGTAGAACCCGGTTATGTCGACGGCCACGGGGTGTGCCAAAAGGCGTCGAGATAACCGAGGATCGAGATAAACGAAAACCAATATGGCGGCAATATATTAACATGTGCTTGAAATTTCTTTGCTACATGGTGTTAGCTAACATTTTCCATTTTCCGTTAAAACATTTTAAATGGCAATGTATACCACACATACAAAATGGTACCTCGACTGGCCGCTACAGAAAAAGCGAGGGGCGCCCATGAAATACAATACACTTGTTATGATACAGTTTATTTAATCTTGGAAATATGAGTTCCCACAACTGCCTTGTATTACTGTTTTATGCTCACATTAATCGTGATCTTGACAAGTGGAGTCAAATTAACGATACAATTTTGTGCATGTCTTCGTGGCGTCCATGAAATACAAGTAAGTGAAAGGTCAGGGGTCAGCGTTCGGTGGTAACAAACGTGTTGTTATCTTTGATTGTGGTCGGGGAGCGATTAACCATGTATAAGGAAAACTGTAGTGAGAACTAGGGGTCGCAAAACCTGTCCCTTTTGCCAAAACCGGTATTTTCGATATTGAAGTTTACGAAAACCGGAATCCCGGTATTTTCGATATTTAGAGAATTTTTAGTCATGATTCGAGATTATAGTTGGTGATTTATCAATGAAATAAAAACATTCAGAACAAATATCACATTTTGATTTTTAATAAGCTTTTAACAATAACACAAATGTTTATCTTCAGACTTGGCCGCAAATGGTTACAAAAGTAACCTGATGAAGATAACACCCGCTCTGACTCCACACTGGTCGGAGGAATAGACCTTAGACTATCATACGCAATTTCTAGATATTTTCCCCTTGAACCGCCGTTCTCAAATAAAACCATTTCTATTTTTACCACTGTATCAATGTCTCCATCCGTTGGTCTGGAAGTATTATCCTGAGCCTGAAGTTTCTTTTGCATTTCAATTTCTAATCGTCTCTTAAGCGGCAGTGTATCATCAAGTTCATCATGCTCAGATACAAGATGTTCAATTTCATTGTTCAAAGATATTTTCAACGAGGAATCCGCTGCCTGACCAAGCTTTTGAATATCCACGATATGTTTTCGCATCTGGTCGTAATCTGGCCTTAGAAATACGTCCAAGTAATCACTGGAATGTGCAGACTTTAAATGAGTGTGAAGGCCTGAAGTTGTTCTTCCCAATGTTTTAAGTATCTTGTTACATCTAAATCTAATACATTAAGCTGAGAGATTGTCCGTAGCTTTCAAGAAATAATGCCACACTGATGTCTTAGTTTCCTATAGTTTCATATGGTATTCAAATTTTGGTTTCTTTTTTTTCTGGGTCCCCCATTTCTTTCTATCAAACTTGGAATATAAATCATTAAAAAAAAATTAATTCCATCGAATTGGTTTGATGTGTAAAACTTTTGTTTAATGTTTAAATTGTCATGTAAATGTTGGACTAAGTACGGTACGGACAAATTGGGACATTCAGTCATGTAAATTTTGGCTAGGTACGGTACAGCCAACTGGGAAATTCAGCCTGAGACAAAATAGCTCGAAAATCAATTATGAGTTGAATGTAAATTATTAATATTGTTATCACAAAATATAACTAATATTATTTTTCTGTGTCTTAAGCTTAAGGTGTTGGATTATCCAAATACGGATTTACTCATATTTTTTAATGTGTAGGTTTTTTGGCATAATTAAAAGAAATCAAGCAATCAACATTTTAAAAAAATTAAAAGTTGACCCCGTGATTTGAGTAATGCGCCATAATAAGGGATTACCTCCTGTACATTCAGGTCGCGACTCGTCTCCACTTACGTACTACACAAACACGATGAAAAAACAAAACTAATCACAACATCATGATTCTTGACAAATACGATAGTACAAAGATCGGTCGGCTTTCTTTGAACTTGAGACACGTGGTGTTATGGATTTGCACATCTCAAAAATTATTGCTATGTCTTGCTTTAACTACGACGTGGAAACTAAGAAAACTATTTTTAAAAAAATTGAAAATGAAATAAATCCAATCCCGGTATTTTCGACCATGAATTATGGTCCGTATTCCGTTTTTTTCGAAATTCGGTATCCCGGTTTGCGACCCCTAGTGAGAACATGATGACCCTATCACTTTCCGTTCTGAGATATTCGCAGAGGTACCAAAATGGTGTTGTTCACGGGGGTCACACCATGACTTTACCGCACCAGGTGACACCAACCCTAGCTACGTCGCTGGTTAGTGGAGACCACTGATCATAAAGTTTTGTTGTTACGTACCACTTTGATTTTGAATATTTAATCTGTGTTAATATTTGGTTCGTAGACTAAACAATACCTAACAAAGGTCTGAGAAAAACATCTAACTATACCAAAAATAATAATACTATTAAATATTTATAAAAATTTAAATTCGAATATAGAAGAAAACTATATAACATTCATCACAGCAAGTGAAAATGTACACTCCTAAAAAACAGAAATATTAATTTACAAACACAGACACAACTATATAACGTCTCGTATTTGTTTGGAAATATAGCAAAAATCTCTCTCTTGCTTCTCTCGTTTTGTCTCTACTAAGAAAGATGGCCGCACATTTAAATGGGTTATTGATACCCTTGATGGCTTTCTTTAGAACAAATGGATCCCAATCAAGGGAGATGTGTGTAAGGGTTGATACAAAACATTTACTCGGTGACGTCAATATCAAGGCCATACTAGGGGGGAGACAAGTGGTAGTGGCTATAAATAGCTCTACATTGAAGTAAAAAAAAAATAGGCCAAGATGTGCTAGATATACTAGGTTGCACTATAACAGTTGTATTGTCATCGGGGGTGAGAAACTTTACAAAGTCTCAGCTCCGTTGGACATCAGGACGTAGGTCAAAGTTGAGATGCAAGATCCTCCCCCCCCCCCCAAAAAAAAAAACAAAAAAAAAAAACAACAACAACAACAAAAAAACGGACAGAGCAACCTAATACAAGGCATAATCAATCAGCCTATAGACCTTTCCATAGCACTGACACAGCTCTCTTGAGAGTAAACAATGACCTCTTGCTCGCATTGGACAGCGGTGATGTCTCCCTCCTTTTGGACCTCAGTGCGGCCTTTGACACTGTTGACCATGGAACCCTTTACAAACCCTTGAAAATTACTTTGGCATTTCTGGTTCAGTTTTTGCTTGGTTTAGGTCCTACCTCTCCAATAGAACGCAGGCGGTCGCTGTCGATGTCTGTCTCTCACGCAGTGCCACAGGGGTCCGTTTTAGGCCCGGTTCTATTTACAATGTATACCAGGCCACTGCTCCTTTTGCTAGAGAGGCATGCTGTGGAGAGCCAGTCATTCGCGGATGACACGCAGCTATACATTCATACCCATCCCTCTCTTGTTGATTCCGCTGTCCGGACTTTGCAGGAGAGAATTGCTGATGTCAAGTCATGGATGACACTCAGCAAGTTGAAACTTAACGATGACAAAACGGAAGCACTTCTTATTCACGATCACAAATCATCCTCTAACTCAGCTCTCCCCACTTCATTTCAAGTAGGTAACTCAGACATACAGTTTACATCCTCCATTAGGAATCTTGGTTATTTTCTGTCTAACAATATGTCTCTCGATAATCATATATCCCACATTTGTCGCTCTGCATACACGGTTATCCGTCAGATCACCTCTATCCGCCACTACCTCACAGTTATTGCAACAAAAACCCTAGTCTATGCTCTTGTTCTCTCTCGTCTTGACTATTGCAACTCTCTTCTGTCAGGTTCACCAAAACACTTCTTAGAAAAACTACAAAAGGTTCAAAATTCAGCTGCTAGGCTAGTTTTAAAGGCACAAAAAACGTGATCACATCACACCACTACTTCATTCACTTCATTGGCTCCGTGTATAAGCACGGATTGACTATAAACTCTCTTTTCTCTGCCACAACTTTTTCTCGCATTCCTGCTCTTCCTATCTAACCGAACTTCTCTCTGTCTATTCACCCCTTCGACAGCTTCGCTCCTCAGCAGACGGGCGTATTATTTTTGTCCCCAAGACTCGCACAAAAACATACGGTGAATAATCTTTCTCTTACTGTGCCCCCAAACAATGGAATTCTCTTCCACTACACATCCGCCATTATGATCAATGCATTGATCGTGGGCCCTGAAAGCATAGAAGAAGATCCGCAATATATCAACTATCACAGCCTTCAAAACTGCACACAAAACACATCTCTTTAAACTCTACTACCCCTACTGATTCCCCCACATCTGAACGATAAACAATGCTGCTGGCCGCCGTCCATGGCTTGTCATGTAAAAGTTCTGGGGTGGATGGGGTGAATATGCATTAGTTTTTGTTTTGTCTCTATACAGCTGTTCTTTATGACATAAATGTATTTTATGTTATTGTCACGATTATGTCTCTTCTTCTAATATCTGTATGTACCTAGGCTGGGGTACCGCGCTATATAAGACAACTAATAATAATACTATAAAAACGTGCTTAATTTTCAAACATCAAATTGGTTAATTTTATTGCATACTAGCGAGTACCCGGCATGCGTTGCAATGCCGCTCAAGCAGTGTTTCTTTCAGAAATTTTCCCCCGAGGGGGCACTTTTGACGTTCAGGGGGGGGGGGCAGTGCCAGTTTTTCAGTGGCCAGAGGCGTAGCTAAGGGGTGGCAGATGGGACATATGTCCCCGGGGCGCAGTACCAGCGGGGGCATCTAATGGGCATAGTGTTAATGGAGGAAAATAATAGGTTTCAGAGTTTAGCGGGGGGGGGGGGGTGTAAAAATGAATCTTGTCCCCTGTCATCAAAGACTCACATCAGTGACGTAGCAGTGTGGGGGGCGAACATTTGGTCTTCCCGGGTGTCATTTTTTCTTTACATAGAGCGGCGGGATTTTACGGACATCTGCATGGTTTCTATCGAGAAAGGTAGCGTAGCAAAAAGGTTAACCCACCTAGGGTTGCGCTAACACTAGGCACACCGCTGGGCAGTATATATCACCACCAAATTTGGCTGTCATGGCAAGTAATTTTTATCGGGAATTAGGGCAGCAGAAAATGTGTGATTGTTTAACAATCAAAAGGTGCATTTTGGAGTATACATGATTCGAATGTTTTGATAAGACTTTCATTTGATCGGCGGAAATAATTTTTCAAGCGTCGGGGGAGGCATTATGGCGACCAGTGCCAGACACAAACTAAATTTCTTCTTCTTTTTCTGTCTATTAAGGGCCCACGATCAATTTATTGATCATTATGGCTCCTATGAATGTAGATGGGATTTGCAATGTTTCTGTGCCTGGTGTTGATGCGGATATTTCACTGGTAACAAGAGTTACCTAGTGAGGGTATCATGCACTGTAATCAATGTATCTTTAAGACAATGTGTGAAGGGGCATTTCAAACGTTCATATATTTACTGTTAGATGTCTCGTAGAAAAATGCGAAGAATACATCAACATACACCAACTATACCTGGACTACAAATCAGGTTATGATAGCATAGACAGGAAATACATGAACGATGCTGTGCTGGAACTTGGAGTCCTTAACAAACTTACCCGACTCATACATATGACGATGGATAACTACAAAAGTAGAATCAAAGTACAGAGGGGGTACTTGAGGGAGTTCCAATCAATCTGGGCCTCAGACAAGGAAATCCGTGTATCATTTTCAACATCACTTTAGAAAAAGCATTAGAAACATACGTGTGAGCACCTGAGAGGTGGTACAGAACAACCATAAGGAACTTTATAAAGCCAGCCACTGCAATACCTGGCCTACACAGACGATATAGCGCTACTTGGTAGAAACAGCATTGATGATATAATTAAAACTTTCAGGGAACTTGAAGATGTGGCGGTCAAAGCTGGTCTTGATGTAAATAAAGCAAAGGCAATATTTATGATAATGTAAGGAAAAACGCACTGATGACTTCATCAATATGAACATCTACGCCTTTGAGAGGGTAGCTACTTTCAAATATCTAGGGGTGACTATAAATAAGCAAGAGGAAATACAATCGGAGGTGCAAGAAAGAATAACCGCATGCAACCGTTCTTATTTCAATTTACATAAGCTACTTCAAAGCAAAAATCTCGATAAGGGAACAAAGAAGGCAGTATACACCACTATCACAAGACCAGTAGTGAGACTTGGTTCCTACCAGAAAAGCAGAGCACCTGTTAAATATATGACCCGATGATAGACAATTTTGTTTTGGGAATCCGTACAAACTAAGAGCTATATCAATTGTACAAATACCCATCCATAGTCACAACAATATAAAAAAGGCAGACTGCCCTAGGCAAGACACATTGAAAGGATGCCGGATCCTGGAGCAACAAAAACGATCTACAGGCAGAAAACTAGTGGCAGACGGCTCACCGGTCGACCAAGACTGAGATGGATTGACGATGTAGAGAAGGGCTTACAAAGGTTGGGGTTCGCACATGGAGTTGTAAAGCGATGGATCGATCCCAATGGAAGAATGGGGTGGAGCAGGCCAGGGCCCTAAATGGGATGAAGCGCCACTGATGTAAACATTTCAGATATTTGGGTGGGAAGCGCTAGAAATAACGATAATAACAGGACATCACTAACTCTTCCACCAGCACAATATTAAATAAATTCAGTCCAATTGGGAGCCCTTAGGGTATGTTTTTTTATCGAGAGATACTCCCTAGCTTAGACTCGCCCCTTAAAACTGTATAGGCCCCGGAAATTTTTTTATAAATTCAAAATGCAAAATGCATTTTATTTTTTTTACATACCGTAGTTAAATTTAGTTTCGCATCATTAAACACTTAACTGTAGAGCAACGGGAGAGATGCTAGTTAATATTTTAGGTGTCATTTGACCTAAGAGCCATCGTGTGAGGTCTGCAACCCACATAGCTGCATGGGGCCTCGTATATTTTAGGGGCTTAAAGTTGGGCTGTAATTACATTAAATTATCAACTTTTAATGCTAGGTAGAGAAGGAAAAAACCGAAAAGTAGCACGGGTGCCATAAAAAGTCAAGCGACGTCTCTGCTTGACTAAGTGTGGTATGCAAACATTTTTTTTTAAAATTGAAAAGTAATGTATTTTTAAAGTTATTATTTTAAAATATTTTTGGGATCAACTACATAAAAATAATGAATTTACTACAAAATATTTTTAAAATTAAGAAAAAAGAATTCCTTCCAAAAAGGTATCCATCACAAAAAATAAATGCTAAAATAGTTTTGAACGAAAAAGAAAAACCAAAAACATACGTTTATTTCAAAATATTTCCAAATTTCACCAAAGACAAAAAGAAAAAAAGCTTTTCTGTACAAAGGGCTAAAGACTATATCTTTATGGGTTTTCAAAATTGGTATTTATTTATAAATCATATGTAACCGACATAATTGTTCAGAAGTCAAGAATTGTTTATAAAAGACTCATATATTTATTAATGTGTGATTTTTTTCCGTATAAAATTAATGTTTCAATTCTCAATCTCAATATTCAGTTGATTGAAATGTTAATTAAGAAATTTAGACTACTATAATTTGCTTCAGATCATTACAACTTGCCTCTTCGATATTATACTTGAAAACAATTTTTTACCAATTCCAAATAATTTTTTTTAACTACTACCAAAAATGGCATTTACAAGATAATCGAAATACTCGATTTTTTTAATTCGTTGTTTAAATATATATTATATTCTTTCTACTGGATTATCATCTTAAAATATTTTTTTTTAAATAGTTCAAACAGCTGGGGAAGATTGTTGATTATTACCATATTAACAGAGAAAAGTCATTGGGGATTTAATAAATAAAGACAATTTTTTAAAATCATTTTACTCTGTTCCCGAAACTGTGTTAAAAAATTAGAAACACTCGATTTAATAATTATGATGAAATGTCCAAAGTTTGTATGTAACCGGTAAATTCCTAATTTTTTGTTTTAAAATTATTATTATTATTATTTTTAAATTTTCATTTTATCCATGTCAGCATACATCTATGGAATCTACTACATTAAAATGTTTGCTAAAAATGATTTTTTAAAGCATGATACTATTTTACAATATCATTTGAAAACAGATTGCACATGTTTATTTCTTAGCAAGAACTACCGGTATATTTAATTTACAGACATTTATATCGATGAAAAGGTAGTTTAATACAGGGTTATTAAAAAGTCTTTCAACTTTTGCAGTTGCAAAATGTAATTAAATAAAAGATACCGATATCATCGAATCAGAAAAAGTAAGATTTAGCTTATGATCAGGAGCGGCCAATTTTCAAATAGATTTCTGCGAGCCTGTAACAAGATTAACCTGAACGCTATGGATCATCAATATATATCGAACAAAGCGATATTTTATTTGTTCCAATAATTGTAATCGATTAAAGGCACACATTTCAATAACTTTTAAAAATTTTATAAAAATGAAATTTAGAGAAGTTTTTTTTAAATTATTTTTTCTTACACATTTTCCCCAGGGGGGGGCCACTTGACTTGCTCCGGGGGGGGGCAGTGCCCCCCCCTGGACCCTGGAGGTATGCCTGAAAGAAACACTTCACTCAAGAAAGAAAGTGTTTTGCGTTTTATTATGTTTCTTGAACAGCTTTTAAATACACAATGTTTTTTGTTTTTCCGTCTGGTGCATACACGAATAAATCGGAAGGTTTTCCGACGCGAGAGCAGGCCACATACAGCTGTCCAAGGGAGAAGCATGGGTTTTCCAAATTTAGTCCGCAAACTTGTAGCGATTGTCCCTGTGCTTTGTTGGTGGTCATTGCAAATGCGAGTCGCACCGGAAACTGCAGACGTTTGAAACAAATGGCATATCATCATTGGGATGCGTGGCAGCAGTACATCTTCTCCTTTAAATTTTCCATTTAAAATAGTTGCTTCGATGATATTGTTCATCATGTTTTTCACTGAAAGCTTTGTGCCGTTGCAAAGTCGTGGTGGATTTATGTTTCGTAATAGAATGGTAGACACGCCAATTTTGAGTGTTAAAACGTGCGACGGGATGCCTGGCAAGTCAAGTGAATTCAAGAATTCCGTTAGATAATTGACAACTTCGTCTTGATTCAATACAGTATCGATGGACTTGTACGTTGTCGTTTCGCATGGGATTTCATATTGAATGCTTTAAGTTGATGGCATTGACATCGTTGTTTTTGGCTGCCAATATAGCACGTGCACTGAGCCACTGATGATTTTTGTAATTTTGTGCGATATTCGGAAAAACTATGAATCAATTCGTCGATGGTTGCTGTAATTTTACAGAAACTTTTTGGCAATGTTAAACATTGTGTGGATTTATCGATTGCCATTTTCCCATTCCCAATGTCCAACAACTGTTTTGCGAAACGTTCAGCGGATGCATCATTTTGTAGTTGTACACGCATAGTGGTTTTCAAAGTCAATTTCTGTACATGTCGCCATAAAACTGATGATTTGAGACATGCATTTAATTCATCGGCAGCTGTTGAACGTGCTATAACTGGTAGAGTTTGTCGAAAATCATCAGATAATAAAATAAGTGCGCCACCAAAGAGCTGTTCATTTCCTCTCACATCTTTAAGTGTACGATGAAGCGCTTCCGATGCTTTTTTTGTGCGCCATGGTACATTTGTCCCATATAATAAGTTGACATGATTTAAGTACTTTACCCATTTCAGAATGTTTATTTATATTGCATGTTGGTGTCTCGGTTATTTGCATATTCAATGGCAATTTCAGTGCTGAATGCGCTGTTCGTCCACCATCCAAAAGAGTTGCGGCAATTCCAGATGATGCGATTGCCAGTGCAATATTCTTTCGAGATCGTATGGTTGCCAAAATAAGTGAAATTAGGAAAGTTTTTCCTGTGCCTCTGGTAGCATCTAGGAAATTTAATCCACCGCTTTGACTTGCAATAGCATTCATAATTATGTCATACACTATGCGTTGCTCTGGAACCATTTTCGGAAGACTCATTTGAACAAATGTACCCAGTTCGTCGATATCAAAGTGTGTTTCTAGATGCAAATCTCGATGGAAAAGGTTGTTTGCAGATCGATTCGGAGCTGTCATTCCCAACTCTACCAGTCCTTTTTTAGCGATTGCCAAACACATGTCCTCAATCAAAATCAATGCCTCATTATACACGTTTGGTGTAAATTAAATGTCCGGATTTTGATTCGTTGCACGCAAACGGTGTAGAATGTATTCACTCATGTAGTATTTGTATTTCTCCCAAAGATCTTTTGGATTGGAAAGGAAGCATGCTGTCAATATGATTGCAAACAAAGTGCGTATTTGCTGTGGTTGAGCAATACTCGATGCATCAGAGAGCGAAGTGTCCCAATGAGCATTGTTTTCAAGAAGTTTTAATTCTTGGCAAACTTTACGATAAGTGGCATATACTTGACCGTTTACTATTCTCAATTCTTAGACGGATGTTGGTCCACGTACGTTGATTAACAGTAATCGCAAGTAAAAGCATTCTGCATTGTTTGGGTGAACAGTGTACAGACGGCCTAATGCGTCGGTTGAATATAAATTTGAGTGTTTTTCAAATGCTTTACCATGTTTGCGACGTTGAAAACTTTTTGCTGATGCATTCCATGTGTAATATGTTGGCACTTTAGAATAAAGTAGCGTCTTTGCAAAAAGATCATTCCCGTACAATGAGAAAAATGCAGTTAACGTTGTTGGCGGAGTACACGCGCTTTCCATTTTCAAGGTGCACTGCCAAATGAACAACTGTTGGATGGCGTTCGTGGATTGGAAATGATAAAATGCGCCATATTGCTTCATTGCTACTAATGTAGCGTCCAAGTTGATATTGGTAAACTTCATCGAGTGAGCATGTTGCTTTTTCAACTACAAAAATAGCCATATCGCTTCCTTTGTTAACATATTTGCAAATGTACATGATCGTTTTCACCGAATTGCAATACTCGACATTGATGTGTGCTTTGAACGTTTTCGAGAGTAACGGTGAATACGGTACAACCCAACGATTATCGACTTCAACATCATTGTTTCGTACTTTTAAAGTGATTGATTTGCCACCATCTTCAGTTGATCGTCGACGATATAGGGGATATCCGTCATTGGCAGTGACAGTCTCTGCAACTAAATCTCTTGGGTATCGTTTCGTACATTTCCCATCAGACATGCATGGGGAATTTTTGTTGAGTAAGCCACATGGACCGTGAATCATGTTTTTGGTGACGATTTCTAATAAGTAATGATCAATGTCGCCATCAGGTATTTCTGCAGAGATGACCGTATCAATTTGATCTGCTTTGACTTTTTCGATCGACCAAATTAAAATGTGTACATGTGGCAATCCTCTTTTTTGCCATTCAACGGAATACATCCTACAGCGTGTCTCTCCAAAAACATGACGCTTGACAATAAAATCGATTAAAGATTTCAACTTTTGTTTGAACACACGCGCAGTAATATCGTGACGATCTGATGATGATTGTCCAGTTAACAACAGTTCTTGTATTTCATACCACTTAGGGTTACATGTAAAGGTAATAAAAAAATCTGGGCGGCCATATGCACGAACAAATGTCATTGCATCTTGTGCGTATTCATGCATGTGACGTGGACTCCCAGTAAATGTGGCCGGCAGTATAACCATTTTCGCCAATTCATTTGGATTCACATTGCCATCATTCACAACTGCATCACGTAAATGAATGTACTCTTCAGAACGCAACTTGCTTTGATTTAATCGAATGTAAAGGAGTCGTTCGGTTTCAATTTTCGCATACATATCAACAATGTATTGATGGAACAATTTTCGACATTTCAAGATATGATTTTCGACACTCTCACGAATCATCAATCGATATGAATAGTAATTCATGGAACTGACTTTCTTATTCGATTCATTATCTGTTTGTGGATTTCTCAATTTGATGTTGAAATGATATCCATCTTCTCCTTGCCAAAATAAAATTGGATATTGCAATCCGTCGTATGAGCGATGAGTTTCTGAGACTCGCTGAACATCACCATTTCTGCGATGAAGAATTATATCACGTGAGTTAAATTCTTCGCCTACTATAACGATCGCCACTTCATCAATTGTTGGTGCATTGTATTGTCTTTCGTGTTGGCCGACAGGTGTTTTATCTGCTCTAACTACAACTGTGTGGTCATCTGTCGTCATTTGTTCAAGTGCAATTGTAAACAGTTGAACTAATTCGTTGTGTTGCAAAAGTAAAGCTTGCAATGCAGCGACAATTTCTCGTTTAGTGCTCGTATTGATGTGACAACGTTGATCGATTCGTTCATCAGTATTCCCCATAAAATAAATTTGAAGAAATTTGTGATCTGTGTGAGTAGGGATCCTGCACGATGATAAATTTGCCCTTGCACTTTAAATGTTGGCATGTAATTCTCGCACACGATATTTGTTGCACCGAACGATGTCATTTGGAAACATGAATTGTACTTGCGTATGTTTGCAAAGAAATGTTTTGATTGGCTCGTGTCACCTGATACCAACGTTGATAATGGTTCTGGTGGTGAATGTAATTCTGGCAATTTCACTTTCCCACCCGCGCAGCAAATTCCCGCTGTTTCATTCTTAAATTTGAGGGCACTGCAATACACGCATAATTTATCAATTTTTCCAATAACCACGCTTGGATGAAGACTGTAATCATAATTAGTATTGTAATGGAATGCACTAAGATTTAATTCAACGTGCAGTGTTCGTCTGGATCGAGCATTGCGTACTCGGGCGGTTTCCAGTCTTGCTTCACGTTGCTCGACTGTTTCAGATGAACGAGTTTGAGCTTTGCGTACTTGAGCTGTTTCCAGTCTTGCTTCCCGTTGCTCCACGGTGTCAAAGGTACGGGCTTGAGCATTGCGTACTCTAGCGGTTTCCAGTCGTGCTTCTCGTTGCTCTACTGTTTCCGAAGCTCGTGATGACCTTTTCTTTCGAGCTTGAGGTGTGGAAAAACCAATAGCTTTTCGTTTGGGCGGCATCATTGATTTGACATCAAAAGTATTGCTTTGTGACGAATATTACAAATGCATGTGATATCTGTTATTAGATGTCGATAATTTCACATTTAACACCACTTGTTACGTCACACACAAAATGAAATATCGCTGTTTGTATTTGATTCAATTAATTTACGATATTTTTTAACGTTAATAGTTTTCACATGTTATTAAGTACAATGAATTGTTGGCAGTACAATTCCAGTTGTGCAGGGGTCGCATTACTTTATAAATCATAAACTCCAGAGTTAAAATCTAGATGTTATTATAGTTCAATACCTTCGTTGTCTATGGGGTGATTTAAATACTTAAGAAACCATCGATTCATGTCAAATGTCTTTTCATAAAACAAAACAGCTCTGAAATTCTAACACTCTATTATAGAATTACTGAATCATTGCTGTTCAAAACCATAACACGTTTACAACGTCATATACGTTTTTAAAATACATCACAAAATTCAAGCTTATTTATATTTATCTTGCAGGGCACTACTAGAGGAGATAGAAGAAGAGGAAAACAAAGAAAAAGTTGGGAAGATAATATCAAAGAATGGACGGGATTACAACTAGGCGGTGCTACGCGTAGGGCAGAAGACCGAGAGGAATGAAGAAGAATAGTGTACATGTCATCTGTGGCGCCCCAACGGTCGAAGGACTACGGGACCTGGTGATGATGATTTATAAAAACAACAAAAATACTCTCTACACTAAACATGCAACAATTTGTTTTCTCTGCTCTTTAGTCTTACTACAAATTTGCTGTCTGTTGGCATTTGTTCAAGGGTTGTTTTGATTAATTTGATGGCTCTGTTTGAAATTGTATTGATGAAGCTCATTTAAGAAAACAAAACGAATGTAAGGCTCCCGGCCCAATCGATATATTGTAAAATGGTTGCATTTATTCAGAAACCAATTTTTATGTAACACAGAAACTGAATTGTCGTTATCTGTATTTGATTCAATTTCATCCACCCATGAAATAGCTCTGTTTGAAATTATATTTTTATAGTTCAATTAAGAAAAAATGGAATTTGGGGTCCCCGACCCCAAACGGAATAATGTGAAATGGTTGTAATAAATTAGAAACCTTTGCGGGCATGCGCACAACAAATCGCCAACTTCTTATCGTAATGAGATGAATGGTAAAGGGACGCAAACGGAAATTATATTTTTATAGCACCAATGCACAAATACTCACCCAAAAACGGAATATTGAACAATGGTGGAACTAATCTAGAACCTACTTACTATGTAACATACAAACTGAAATATCACTCTTTGTATTTGATTAAATTCA
This sequence comes from Omphiscola glabra, assembly GCA_964017045.1. NCBI lineage: Eukaryota > Metazoa > Mollusca > Gastropoda > Lymnaeidae > Omphiscola > Omphiscola glabra. Next base: position 48,863,921 of record OZ024795.1, on the reverse strand, counting down.
ATCCACCTATGGAATAGCTCTGTATGAAATTATAGTTATAAAGCTCTTATCAGAAAAAAAAAGAATTTAGGGCCACTGGCCCAAAAGGAATAAAGTGTTGTTCTAATTTAGTAACATTTGCGGGAGTGCGCATATCAATTCACCAAAGTTTTATCGCAATCGGATGAATGGTATAGGAATGCATACGATAATTATAAAGACAATATAAGGGTGGCAAACGCATGTAGGGCCCCTTGCCACAAACGGAATATTGTAGAATTGTTGTATTATTTCAGAAAGATACTTATGATGTCACACACACAGTTTAATGTTAATATTTGTATATGATTAAAAATTTATCGATTCATTCATTAGCTCCGTTGGAAATGATATTTGTATAGATCATATAGAAAAAAAAAGAACATAGGGCCCCTGGCTCAAAACGGAATATTTTTAAACGGTTGTAATAATTCAGAAGACAGAGAGGAATGGAGAAGGATAGTTTTCATGTCATCTGTGGCGCCACAACGGTCCAAGGACTAAGGGACATGATGATGATGAATAATTCAAAAACCTTTTCGGGCGTGCGCAAAACATCTTACTAAAGTTTTATCACATTCAGATGAATGGTATAAGAGCGCATACGGAATTATTTTTTAGAAAGCTCTATAAGTAAAAAAACGATTTTTGGACCAACGGCCCAAAACGGAATATTTTAAAAATGTTGAAATGACTCAGTAAAATGCGCGAGCTTATGGACAACAACTCAAACAGGTTTTGTTGCAATCGCATGAATGGTGTAGGAGCGCATAAGGTTTGAAATTATATTTATATAGCTCATATAAGAAAAAAACGAACATGGAGCCCCTGGCTCAAAACGAAATAAATTAGGGTGATAACACACTAGGTCCGGATTTCACCGGATTTTAAGACTGACGATGAGACCGGTTGCTCGGTAGAACTGTACATCGGACATTGTAGAAATTGAGAATACATTGCAGCCGATCGCATCCGAATTTTTATTGTTTATCATAACAACGACCTTGATCCTGCTGTCTTTCCGCTGGCGAGTATTAAACTAAACATAGATTTTAAATGAGCGTGTTGTATTAAAAAACTGGAATATATGAACATATGTTTTATTTGATGAAGAATCCATTATTAAAATTACTATTTTCAGAATGAACCATTAAACTTTTGACTACCTACATACAGTAGTATGCTTTGTTGGTGCAAAGTATAAATTAAATTATTAATTGTTGACTGTGGGGCATAGTGCAGCAGAGTGACAGGGGTATTTTCGTTGAATCAAATCTATACAACCACATAGGAACGGGGTCTTTCCCCTTTCCTTAACCAAGACAGATACCTGGGATCAATAAATAAACATCTTCCATATGTTTTTCTGGGTGACCAAGGTTATCCTCTGAAGAAACATCTGATGCGACCATACACAACCAGTGGTGATACTGTATCACGAGAAATTGAAGTTTACAAATACAGACATAGTCGGGCCAGAAGAACAGTTGAGTGGGCATTGGGCTTACTTGTTGCACAATGGAGATTCTTAAAACAGAATTCAAGTTGATCCTAAAAATGTTGACAAACTAGTCATTTCTGAAGATCAGTTGGACATGTTATTAGCTTCAAATACAACAGCTGGTAACGCTACAAGATCACCAACGGGAAGATCACAACGAATATAATTGAGAAGGGAATGATGCATATAATATCCGTGATTGCTTTAAACATTATTTTAACATTTAAGTTTAAGGAGCAATTGACATCCAGTACTGGTACAATAAAATAAACTATTACGTCCCATGAAAATGTAAAATATATTTTATGAATTGATTATGAATTGATCCACGTTGATCTTTTTCCATAATAATTTAGTGATAGCATTAACGTGTGCTACAGAATCAATGGCATTATCCATGCTAATTTAATATTTGTTTATAAACACTTTAATTTAGTTTCCTTTTAAAATTTAGATTAAATATAATTTAGAAATTTGGTAAAAGCATAAATATTCTACATGGAACTATATTTAATAACTGTATTTATTATGTTAAAATTATATTTGATTCATTATTGTGTAACAAAAATATATCCTAAATTCAAGTGATTGACATTTCATTGAACTTTGAACTTATTTTCCAATGTTACTGTTTTGCAGTCTAACAGTAACAGGATATGCAAACTTCAAAATAAATGCATACTTATACTTGTTATATCTAATTTTCATTTCTTAATTGCTATTTCTAATTATAATTATATTTAGCTATTATATGATCAAGTTTGTTCAAACAATTTGGTTTTATTTACCTAATCTTCTTGCAATAAAAAATAAACGTTGACCCAGACACGCTGCGCCGCCATTCGCACCCGGGTACCATTAGGCTCAATGCTATTCAGATGTCATTTGTTGTAGTGTATTTTAGTTAAATTGAAGAATTAAGTTTACAAACGTATAGTACATTCAATTATCTTTCATTTCATACCTGATTTGGTCTTACAAACCCAACAATAATATTTTTAATAGTTTTTTAATCCCAAACTCCCACTTCTGGTACCCGGGTACCAATAGGTGCAGCCTTTATCCATATCGATCGAACTAACTTAAAAATAGAAATACAATAAAATCATATGCCCACTCCCGCCACTCACTTGTTGTATTGAGCTCTTCTGCTATTTTGTGCTAAAGTTTACTACCATTATCCCTATTGTAGTAATTTTTCGTTGTTATGTCCCATAGTGGCGTGCGGTCATGAACTAGGGATATTAGCTTTTCTATTTCTACCATTTTATTTTATTCAGTTCTATAATTTGTATTTATCTTAAATTACTTTTATTGGATCCGAATGAATCCTACACACGGTTGATGCAAAGAAGACCTGCAATGACGTCATTTGCTTGTTTTTTTTTTCTAATTTAGCTTCGGATCATTCTGTCGACCATCGCTCTAATTATATGGTTGCTATGTCCCATAGTGGAGAGCGATCATACACTTGAGATATTAGTTTATCAATTTCTACCATTTTAATTGATAAAATGTTACAATTTGTATATATTTAAATTACTTATGATGGATCCAAAGGAATAATACACAAATGAAAGGCTATTCTAGATTTTAAGGTGACATTTGTGTACAAACAATCTGTAAAAAATTACATGCCGCCATTTTAATTGTTTTTAAAATTAGCTTCGGACAGTTCTGACGAAAAAAACAAATTCGACCGGCGCGCGTTACTGACTTTCACCGATGACGCCTGAGCGAATGTAGCTGTGTTCACTTTGTTATTGCATTTGTTTTTATACCGATCCAGTCTTGTTCGTCAGTCTTGGAATCCGGTGAAATCCGGACCTAGTGTGTGATCACCCTTAAAACGATTGTAATGATTTAGGAACCTTTGCGGGCGTGCTCGCAACATTTCACTAAAGTTTTAACGTATTCGGACAAATGGTTTAGGAGCGCAGATGAAAGTTTTATTTTACAAAGCGCATTTCAGAAAAAAAACATTTTTGGGGCCAACAGCAAAAAACGGAACAATTTAAAAGTGTTCTAATGACTCTATAAAATGCGCAAGTTTATGGAAAAAAAATATTCAAAGTTTTGTCGCAATCGCTTGAATGGTGTAGTAGCGCATACGGTTTGAAATTATATTTATATAGTTCATATTAGAAAAAAAGAACACGGGGCCCCTGGCTCAAAATGGAATATTTTAAAAAGGTTGCACTTATTTCCAAACCTTTGTGGGCTGTGCTCGCAACATCTTTACAAAGTTTTAGCGCATTCGGATAAATGGTTTAGGAGCTCATACGGAAATTATTTTTACAAAGCTCATATAAGAAAATAAAACGAATTTAGGGCCAACGACAAAAAAACGGAACATTTTAAAAGTTGCGTCATGACGCAGTTAAATGCCCGGGTAGGTGGCTAACAACTAACTAAAGTTTTGTCGCAATCGCATGAATGGTATGGGAGCGCATACGGGACATACATACAGACATACATTCATTTTTATATATTTAGATATTATGCGTGATCCATCTATCCGTCCTTGTAGCCTTCAAAGTACATGCATATCCAGTGCGTAAAATTTAGTTATTTGATTTTTACGAAATAAAATAGTAAACTGCTTGTGAGTACTATAATTTACCAAGTGAGTAAAATAACATTGTTGTTTTATAAATATATCAAAGATATAATGTGCGAAGTAACACAGATACAATAAGACGTATTAAGAATGAGCCAGCGTCTTTAAACCTCAGATGTCAAGAGAGGAAAATCCCCTCATAAAGAAGAAACTCATGAACAGGAAAACAAACTCACACAAAATGGACACTGAATGGCTGCCTTGTGGCATGCAATTATAAGGCTTTCTAGCTTTCACAAATCAGTTGAATGACTCCCCTACCTCGTATTAGCACGGGTATTTCGGCTAGTCGCTTAACGATTTATCTTTGAGTTTTGAAGCAATTCAGATGATTTGAATTTGAGACTCGTTTAATGTTATAAACTAGTGATGAAATTGGAGTTTTTTATTGGATTAAAAAAATTCTTCTTTAAAATTAACAGCTAAATATTTATTTCCGGGAAGATATAGAACATATATTGTAACAAATAAGTTTAACATAATGATCTAAGTAAATTTAAAAATTATGAAAATAGTTGATTGACCTTTCTTTGTTCTCACTGCTCGTGCCGTCTAGGTTCTGAAATGTCAGAGACGTAATGATGACCCCGACCACCAGCAACAGACAACCAGAAATGATGTAGCAGAGAGAATTCCCAAGCAGGTAGCTGCAGGGGTTGGAAGCTGCCGGGTATCTCGTTGATTCAATCTCTGAAGGTCTTCGCCATCGTATCACAGTTTGCATCATAGGCGACACCTACATGGGTGGAGAGTAATAGAAAAGTAGGTATGGTGTTAGCAAAGTGTTAAATAGAAACGATATATTTTTTATGGAATATATTGTTGTTCAAGTCAAACTTTAAAAATAGTTTCTGGAATCTATAAGTCATGAAAGATTATTCAACAAGGGATATATGATTTTTTAAATACTCAAAAGGATATCCCATCTATAAATAAAATTTTACATGTCTATAGCCGTCACACTGTTATAAATGTATTCAAACGTTTGGAATTTGAAAAAAAAAAACAACAATAATCCTTAATTCTATTTTCAATGCAAATGTTCTTTATTGTGTGTATGTTTGTTGTTGACTTGTAAGGGTACTTTTTCATTTTTTTCTTTTATATATTTAGCATTTATACTGCAGTAGACTTTTCGACGAAACGTTAGTTGTTTGTTCTGTCTTTCATAAAGTTTCGTCCGACTTCCTCATCACATTTGGAACATTTCCAATGTAATTTAAGCGAACAGAATCCTATATGATTCTCAGTTAAATCAAGTGTGGTCACGTAAGGGAACATTTCAAACTTTACTCAATCAGAAAATTGACATTTCTCTCATTTAAAGTTTTTTTTTAAAATTCCGACAGGCAAAAAATAACATACAATATATGTATATATTAATCTAACAAAATGAACAGTCCTTCAAATAATAGCTCGTATTAAATAAATCCAATATAGTAAAATAAGAAATAGCTCTCATTAATGCATCCTTAATAAACCACCAAACAATGGCGGCCATTACACAAATCCTTCACAGGCTTTGAAATCTCTATTCCTCTCCATATCCTTTACTTTATATTATAGTAGCTCTCGGCCTTTAGGAAAATCCTTTATAAAGAGAATTTTATACGGACAGAAGTTAATTAGAAAAATAAGCAGAGTGATCATGTCGTGGAGAGAGTCTGCTAATAGAGAGAAATGCATTTCGAAGATCTTTTCGTTTGGAGTCTGCTAATAGAAAAATGCATTTCAAAATCTCCTTGTTGGAGTCTGCTAATAGAAAAATGCATTTCAAAATTTGCTTGTTGGAGTCTGCTAATAGAGAAACATGAATTTCAAAGATCTTCAAGTTTGGAATCTGCTAACAGAGACATGCATTTCAAAGATATTCTAGTTTGGACTCTGCTAATAGAGAGACATGCATTTCAAAGATCTTTTCGTTTGGAGTCTGCATAAAGAGAGACATGCATTTCAAAGAACTTCTAGTTTGGAGAGTGCTAGTAGAGACATTCATTTTAAAGATCGTCTCGTTTGGAGTCTGCGAATAGAGAGACATGCATTTCAAAGATCTTTTCGTTCGGAGTCGGCTAATAAAAGACATACATGTCCTATTTGTTTTAGAATTGTTTAAAATTTGAAAAACGACTAATAAATGTTGCGTCTTTATGTGTGTTGGGAGTAGGGTGGCATTTTTACAAGTATCTTCTCTAAAAACAGTCGATGGCCTTAGTGTCTGTGTTTATGGGCTTGGGGCAAAGTTGATTACGTGCAGTCTTTATGTAGCCGGGTGGTTACAGGTTAAAACACAAACAAAAAGCAGGTCCTGAGAACTATAGCGTTGTTTAATGTAAAAGGTACAATCCGTTCACACACAATCTCCTCTCCACACTTTGCAACACATCAACCCGTCAACATGACTGCCCCGAGTTCACATTTCCCCTCCTTAACTAGTCACCCTGTGTCCACGTCATGAGCTGTTTTACCATTTCCCCGTGGGACAGGCATACCCAGCTCATGACGTGGATGCCTGGCAGAAAACCTCGTGTGACCCATAGGTGGCACCCTGCAACATAGGTGGATGCCACCTTATGCAAACAAATTATACATAGAAAAAGGGGCACATTGCCACATCCACCCCCACTGTTTAAATCCCAGCGTCCTCGCTGGTTCTATTACAAATAATAGCCCAGCAATTACAACAACAAAATAATTAAAAAATCCGGGAACATCAAATCGATGAACCTGGAAACATACATCCCTAACTTTACACACAGTGAATATCTTGCAGCATACCCATGCTTGCTAAAGAGTTGCATTTAATACTTAAATGATTTCATTTACATATAATTCCGACATAATGTTCAAAATCTCCTCAGATTCTGTAAACGTAATGCATCATAACTCAGGATGATAATAATAAACTTTATGTTGTAAAAAATCAGAACAGCATTTTGCATAATTTACAAACGATAATATAGAATTAGAAAGGACAGTCTGCAAGCATCATGTTGACATGTAAGAAAATACTTAAAGACGTTCAACGTGGGTGGTACTAGTTACCCACATGTTACGCTTGTAAATGCCCGAACCATTCAAAATGGGCAAGAAATTCTCTATACAATTTGACAGATACATATAGAACCTAAGAAAAAAATCTTATAGGGCTTGCCGTCATTATCATATCATTATTATTATTGTTATAGAGATATATAATAACTTAATGTAAGGAGTTTGGCCATCCGACTTCTTAAAAAAATAAGATGTTATAAATTGTGTTATAAACCTTGTGGAATATATTTTTCTCCACAAATACCTTTTGCAATAAAAATTTAACTCATTTGAAATATTAAATATTGCATAAGAGGTTTTAAAAGGTATAGTGGCCAACTGGTCATATCAATTTTACAATGTAAGCAATTGTGGTACATCTTGTGTCCTAATGATAAATAGTGTACCAACATACAAAAAAAAATACAACAATATTCGAGCCTGATCCAAAAATATATTTACAAAAATAAAACATTTAGCATCAATCCAACTAATGCCTTAACATTAGAAAAAAAATGAAAAGTATCAGGGTATACTTGCATTGGCATGACACATAATAAAACGAGAGTCTATTGTAGATTTGAGACTACCTCTTTAGTTTGGGTCTGTCCCCTCTTTTCAGCAACACGGGCAGATCGGCGTGGCATAATTGGCGGCGGCGGTGTTGCTGCCCCTGTTCCAGGTCGACTCCCTCTCGGCGTGACTCTGGGTATTGTCGCGATTAATATCACTGGGTCGTCCTCATCTTCACTGTCACTGGACTCACTTTTGTCTGGGGGTGCCGCACATGACACGGGTACCAGGTCCACGAGTGGCGCTTCGGCTGGGAGCAGGTCCTTTCGGTTCACTGTCTTCTCGGTCCCTCCCGCTAAAGGGAGAAGCCGATACACATGTTTGCCGAGTAGTCGGGCCGTGATGCAATACAGGTCTGGCTGCCAGAAATCCTGGATCTTGTTTCGCCCGACCACCCGGTTTCTGATATACACGTAATCACCTACTGACAGTGGGTGATCTCGTGCTAGCGTGTCAGTGAGGGCGATCCTTTTTGTAGCTTCCTGTTCCAGGTGTTTCAGTGCGAGGCGATGCGTTTCTAATAGCCGGTGGCGATGCTGCCTCACCCAGTCGATGCCGGTGGGTGCGACATCTGTCGGTCGGTCCAACCATTCATCTATGGGGAGTCGAGGTGCTCTCCCGAAAAGGAGGAAATATGGGGCGAACCCCGTAGAGGCATGGGGAGTACTGTTGTACGCTTGTACCAAGTCCGGTAGAAACGTGGGCCATTGGCATTTCTTCTCCGGTGGTAGAGATCGGAGTAGATTGTGCATCGTCCGGTTAAATCTCTCACATTGACCATTCCCTTTAGGATGGTACGGAGTGGTATGCGACTTTTTAATGTCGTACAAGGCACACAGTTCAGAAATAAGCCGCGACTCAAACGACCTACCTTGGTCACTGTGAATTCTGACTGGCACCCCGTACCGCTGGAACCATTCATGGACCAGTACTTTGGCTACTGTGGCCGCTTCTTGATTTCGGGTCGGCACAGCTTGCGTAAACTTGGTAAACACATCAGTGATTACCAACACATCCTCTCTCCCGTCGCTCGCTTGCTCTAACTTAGTGAAGTCAATAGCGATTACTTCCAACGGGTAGCTTGCAACAATTGGGGTGGATGTTGTATGTATTGTGCTGGGGAGGCGTCCCATAGTGCACCTACTGCATTTAGCGATGTATTCTTTGATTTGTGCATGCATGCCGGGCCAATACACACGAGAGCGCATCAGACCAGTGGTTCTGTCTACTCCTTGGTGCCCCATGTCATCATGCAGGGAGTACAGTATGTCGGGTATCAAACTTGTTGGGAGAAGAAGCTGCATACAGGTACCTTGGAGTGGATCGACTACTTTTCTGAATAAAAGTCCATCTTGTAGTACCAATCTTTTATGCTGGCGAATCATAGTCCGGTTACCACGATCTGGTGGGGGTTTTCCTGGCCACGACGCAAGTAGTGGGCCGATGTTTTCATCATTCCTCTGTCGTTGCACTAACTCGCTCCGGGGTAATCTAGGTAAAAATGTACTTATTTCCCCGTGTGTTTGTGAAAAAGGCGGGGTAGCAGTTGAACGGCTTTCCTGAGACCGAACGTTCGCTGACGGTGGAGTCTCGACCGGCGGCATGCAATATTGTCTCTGGCAGTAGATTTCCTGGGCCATGGCGATATCCGATGGTACAGGAGTGTCAGTGGAGAGTTCCAAAGGCATTCTAGAGAGAGCATCAGCTGGGTTTAGTCGGCCCGGTCGGTATTGTATTTCAAAGTTGAACTGTGCCAGCTGTGCTGCCCATCGTTGTTCCAGAGCCCCAAGTGGTGCGGTTCGAAAATGCACCAAAGGATTATTGTCTGTATACACCTTGAAAGATGCGCCTATCAAATAATGACGAAACTTTTCACTGATAGCCCATTTCATTGCCAGAAACTCTAGCTTTAAGCTACTGTATGGGCTTGATTTTTCTCTGTTGGTCTAAGGCGTCGGCTAGCATAAGCGATTATGCGTCGTGCGCCGTTCTGTTCCTGTGATAGAATCCCACTAAGTCCCTCATGGCTAGCATCCGTTTCAAGGATGAAAGGCTTCGTAAAATCAGCGTAGCCAAGAGTTGGTGCTGATGTAAGGGCTTCCTTAAGACGCTCAAATGCTTGTTGGTGCCGTTCTTCCCACAGTTGTCCTATCTTGTGGGTCTTCTTGTTAGACTGTTTACTACCTGTCGTCACGAGGTCGTGGAGTGGTCCTGCAATTCTTGCAAATCCCACGATAAATCGTCTGTAATAACTGGCAAACCCGAGAAAACTGCGTAGCTCTGTCGTAGTTGTCGGAATGGGCCAGTTTCTCACAACCTCGACTTTGGCATTGTCACAGCCAACTCCTTGGGCTGAGATGGTGTGACCTAGAAAATTGACTTCACGCCGCAGAAACTGACATTTACGTGGATGAAGTTTTAGCCCAGTCTCGATAATGCGACACAATAGCCGATCAAGGTGTTCCAAGTGTTCATCAAAGGTACTGGAGTATATAAGTAGGTAATCCAGGTAAACCAATAGAAATTGAAAAAGAAAGTCATCCATAGTTCTCTGCATCAGTCGCTGGAAGGTTGCTGGGGCAGATGTGAGTCCCATGGGCATACGGGTGTATTCAAATAGGCCCAGGGGAGTAATGAAAGCCGTCTTGTGTTGGTCGTCCGGATGCATCGCTATCTGATGGTATCCACTAGCAAGATCCAGGGTTGAAAAGAACTGTGCCCCAACCAAGGCATCGAATGACTCTTGGATGCGTGGCAGAGGATAGGCATCGCCCATTGTTTTCTGATTTAAGCGCCTGTAGTCCACTGTGAGTCTAATGCTCCCATCACGCTTCCTCACCGGAACAATCGGTGCCGCGTACGGGCTATGGCTCTCCGTAACGATTTTCTTTTCTATGAGTCCCCGTATATGCTCTTTTACTTCTTGCAATTGTTGCGGTGGTAGTCTGCGATATGGCTGGGCGACTGGTGTTTCGTCCGACGTCCTGATGCGGTGGTGTACGACATCTGTATAACCTAAATCATTTTCATCCCGTGCGAAAGCAGCGGCTCGTCGAATGAGAAGTTCTTCTAGCCGTTGACGCTGAACGCTACTCAGATCCAACCCCTGCAAGTCTACCTTTAGAGATTCAGGTAGTTTGGTTGGTTCTCTTGTTTGTTCTCTCTCACAGGACACTAGTAGTTCATAGTTGTCGCAGAAAAGTGTACTTGTTCATTTGTTTCTACTGTCTCCACGGGTTCCAGCTGAGCTATCTGAGTCCTCCTCGGCAGAAATATGCCTTCTGCAGAAAGGTTAGCGACTCGCACAAATGGGGTGCTAGTAGAGTCCAGCAATGTGGGGATGACGAGTAGACCCGGTGGCAGGTATGTTGAACCCGGCGCCGCCATCAGTGGATGGGACGTCTTGATGCCGAAAATTCGGAGATTAGCTATGGATAGAGCAGGAATAAAAACTCTCTCCGCTACTCTGGCAGTCTTTGACCTAGCTTTCAGCTCTGCCCTTACCTCTCGCACTGTGACTTTCAGGAGTGCCGGCACATTGGTGGCACTAGGGAGGCAATGTTTTAAGATGTTCATGCCTATCAGTGCTGGCACTTCTTGCTTTCGAATCTGGGTGCCCAGATCACTAGGTGTCTTCACAACAAAAATGGGAACGTTCTCTAAGGTCTGTCCTAACAGTTGTACGTCCACCGTTAAAATCCCCACGTATGGCACCTCTGCTCCATTTACGGCTCGTAGGATGATGAAACCGCGTTGTAGGTTGAGGTGGCCAAGATTTTGCACTGCCCATGATTCAGTGACGGTACTGACTTCACTGCCTGTATCCATAAGTGCCGAAACCGGATGCCCATCTAGGACGACCTCCAGAGTTGGGCACTTACCAATTAGACCTACCGGAGCCCCCGTTACGTGTCGGCTGACAGCAACGGGGTCTAGAAGTTTCCCTGGTTCGTTGGTAGTTGTCTCCATGTGGACTGTGGTCTTCGTTGGACCTGCTGTGTCCCGTGATGTCGTGCATGTCCACCCCTTTGAGACATGTAATTCCTCTTGGCCAAACATTCATGTTCACGGTGACCCTTTCGATTGCACCAGAAGCATCGGGCGTCCGTGCGTGGAGTTTGAGGGCGTGGCTGCTGCCGTTGCATGGGCGGAGACTCGTTGACCTGGTCATCTCGGTCCCTTTGCCGCTGATGCAATGGAGGAGTATATCTTTCGGCCAGGGCTGCTATTTGCTGGTCGATTCGAGCCATCATTTTGGTTGTCAGTTCGGTAAGTTCAGATGACGATGATACCGCGAGCTGGGCGGCGGCGACATCCGACAGGTCCTCACGCATCCAGCGTTGTCCCTCGCGGCGGACGTCTTCAAATGAGGAACCAGGGTGTAGCCTGGCATAGGCCTTGACATCTCTGCGTAATGCGGCCGGTTGCAGCCCGTGTATGAAAGCGTCTCTCAGCGTGTCCCCGGCTAGGATGCCAGGTCGTGCCGAATTTGCTAACATATAGAGACTACTTAATTCGGTCGCATAGTCCTCAATTGTCTCTCCAAGTCCTTGTTGCCGGCGGTAGAATGACGCAGCTAGTGCCGTGCCCTCTCGCTGCTCTCCCCAGTTCTGTAAAATCAGGTGCAGCAATTTTATCGGGAGTGTCTATGGTCTCGGCATCTCGGTCTAGAACATACTGACGAGCCCGTCCGTCTAAGGCGCCCAATATCCAGGTGACCGCTGCTGCTGTTGGCATGGGTTGCAGTTGTAGGAATAGCTTGACTTCTTTTACAAACTGCTCGGCCCCGCTCTCCCCAGAAAATCTGGGCAGCTTGGGTAGTCTGGTTGCTAGTTGGAACTGTTCTGTAACCTTTTGTTCCATCGTCGGTCTGTCTGTCTATGATTGTTACCTTTTAAAAAGAAGCTGTTCTCAGAGGAAATCCTGCCGACAACGCCAAACTGTAGCCGGGTGGTTACAGGTTAAAACACAAACAAAAAGCAGGTCCTGAGAACTATAGCGTTGTTTAATGTAAAAGGTACAATCCGTTCACACACAATCTCCTCTCCACACTTTGCAACACATCAACCCGTCAACATGACTGCCCCGAGTTCACATTTCCCCTCCTTAACTAGTCACCCTGTGTCCACGTCATGAGCTGTTTTACCATTTCCCCGTGGGACAGGCATACCCAGCTCATGACGTGGATGCCTGGCAGAAAACCTCGTGTGACCCATAGGTGGCACCCTGCAACATAGGTGGATGCCACCTTATGCAAACAAATTATACATAGAAAAAGGGGCACATTGCCACATTTATTTATGGCATTTTTGGTTGGGGGGCAACCTCCCCCTCCCCGAGCATATTAAGTGCAATGTGTACAGCAATATAACAAAAAAATATTTTTAAAATTAAAAATGCCTAAAATGACATTTTTAAACAGTTTTTAAAAACATGATCCGTATATTTAAGGCCAATATCATTAGAGGCTTACAATATTCGGTTATAAATACAGTACTGGCCGCTCCTGGTTAAAAGCCGAAGTTTTACATCTTGTTGTTGGCATATCTCGGTATTTTTATTGTTTTTTTTTTAATTCACAAGTTTAAAGAATTTAATGACACTGTATTAAAATACCTGTACAAATGGCCGAACCTAGAGGGGACATCCAAGCCACTTGTCAGGGGCCCGAGCTAGATAGGGGCCTACCCTTTTAAAATATAGGCACGTTTGAAACTCGAAAGGGGCCCGACCTCTGTCAGCAGCTTGTGCCCAGGATTTCATAGGTGCGGCTTTGATTTACATACCTATAAAAATCTACAACTTAAATAATAGTTAGTCAAGTATTAAACATGCGCAATCTATTTACAAATTATAGTTCATTATAAAAGCATGACATTTGAACTAGGGATTGGTGTTAATTATAAATTGTTTATGACATCATGTTTTTTTCTCATTTAGAATTTAAAGGGCGCGTACAAGTATTGCTCGTTTCATCAATTATTACTAAATTTAAAGTGATTTGGGTTTTTAAAAAAGTTTTTCTTTTGTAACAAAGTTTCCTGAAGAACAGATTTGTTGTTGTTTTTAAAAAATGCTTAGCCTATATTTATTACTATTAAATTTCCAACTGCTCTTCTATTTTTAATATTGGATTAATAAACAAGATGAGAATCCAGTAGAAAGCAAAGAAAAAGGGTTTTGTAAATAGCATTTCGATTATAATTCCAATTCCATTTTTTGGTACGTGTTTTAGAAAAAAATCTTAATCCTAAATTGTCTATTTAAATAAATTCTGTGGATTTGATAAACGTTTTTTAAATTATATCGAAGAGGTGCTGTGTAATTGATCTGAATAAAGTTATAGTAGTTTGAAATTCCATTAAAAAATTTAATCTACTGAATATTGGGAAATTTAGACTTAATTTGTCTACGATTTCCCTTAGATAAAAATCACACATTAATAAATATATAATGTCTTTTGTAAGCAACTCATGTCTTGTTAAAAGATTTATGCCGTTCATATGCGATTTATCCCACACAATAATTTAATACTTTTTTTAAAATCCACATTACTATTTTTATAAATATAAAAAATATTTGCATAACACAAGCAGGTCAAGCACCCCCACCCCCTTTCCTTTCCCAAACGCTGCATTGAAAGATGATAATTAAGAAAATATCCTCCTCACATTTGTAAACCTCTGTAATATTATAGGCACTCTGCAGTCTTAGGGGTTGCTGGGCCCACACTATGGTTCTAACGTTAAGCGACACCTACATTTTTAAACTAGGATCTCTTCCGTTGCTCTCAAATTAAGTGTAAAAGATTGCAAAACTAAATTCAGATATGTGATAAAATTCAATCTTGTATTTTGAATTTATCAAAACATCTCTGGGGACTATAAAGATTTAAGGGGCGAGAATAATCTAGGACAAACGCTTACCCTCAAGGGTGACGCAACTGGAATGAATTTAGTTTAAGACCTCTATGATGGCTAATTTTGGCACTTCCCATTCAGAAGTTTGAAATGCCACCTCAAAATTGTCTGAAAGAAACACCAAAATCAAGTATGCGCCAAAATGCACCCCTGCATGTAGAATTTGTCCGACTGTCTTTAGCACCCTCAATTTCTGCACCCCATTCCCTCAAGTTGATCAATGTTACAGAATGGGTTGATTATAAGCTTGTACCAAATGTGTACCCTGGGGCACGTCACAACGAGAGTGAATTCAGTTTATATAAGGAACTTGGCACCATAATGCCTCCCACAATCCTTAAAATATCGTTCCCCTCTCAAAAAGTATACCAGAACATTAAATTAAAGTACTCAAAAATAAACCTCTTGATTTTGAAATAATCACATACATCTTTCAAGATTCATCGGTGTCCTCGATTTCCGCCCTGCTTCCGGATGAAACTGATCGCCAATTTTGTTGTCGATAGATACACTGCCTAGTATTGTAGCTAGTATTAGTGCCACCATGGGCATAATAAGCTTTGTGCATAATAAATGAATGGGCCACGCATGGTTAAAATAGCAAATGTTTTAGATGCATTGTTCTCTACATCAATGGTCGCTAAACTGGGCTCAGCGGACACATTATGGTCTATATCAATGGTCGCTAAACTGGGCTCAGCAGTCACATTATGGTCTACATCAATGGTCGCTAAACTGGACTCAGCAGACACATTATGGTCTTCATCAATGGTCGCTATACTGGGCTCAGCAGACACATTATGGTGTACATCAATGGTCGCTAAACTGGACTCAGCAAACACATAATGGTCTACATCAATGGTCGCTAAACTGGTCTCAGCAGACACATTATGGTCTACATTAATGGTCGCTAAACTGGTCTCAGCAGACAGATTGTGTTTCCTAAAGTTGACACATGTTTACCAATAATTTGGGTATGGGCAACATTTAAATTGACTGGCGTCAAGATAATTGGGTTCACCCCCCGCCCTGTTTTTCTTCCTCTGATGTGCTATCGACATGCGCGGCCGCAGGAATTTTCTCAAGGTTGCAACCAACTTTGGGGATTCTTTTTCATAATATAAACTATAAACATATAAATGAAAACTAAAGAGTGCTAATAGCAGTCTACTTTTTCATAATATAAACATATAAATGAAAGCTCAAGAGTCTAGGCATATGCATTAATAGTAGCCTACTCTTTAAATTAGAGTTTTTGCAATCTTAAACAGTTTAAACAAGAAATTCATTTCTTAACATAAATTAGTAAGCTTATAATATAAACTATAGAACTAATAGACTCGCACATTTCTTGATATTCGTCAAAGGAATTGAAGTGGGCGTTTATCATTTCCAAATATTTTAATTACTTTGTGCATAAACTTCTGTAATTCTGTTTACACTTAAACGATGTACACTAAGCTAACACAACCCTATGCGACGTTGGTCAGCCATTGTCGAAAGAAGCCAAGTTTTGACTCTAAGGGTACTAAAGGAACGCTCCACGGTGAATGTTGTTGTTGATAAAGTAAGTGCTATAAGAATAGCTTGACGAATAGATGGGAAAAAGTCTGTGCTTGGCAGCAGCCGATAAACTGCGAGTCATTTAAATATCTTATGATTGTTGCTGCATGCTCCAAAAATCTAAGCAGTTTATTGCTTCAAGCTAAAAGTTGCCAATTGAGTACACATTTGTAATGATATAAACGCTCTCTTTAAACTCGACATGATTTAGACTTGACATGATAGCAGGCTGAAGTCTGAATAGCTGGAACTGGGGTCTGTGATCTGCAGAGAAATTGCTAGTAAGAGATGCTATTACAGAATCCAAGTACGGAACAAACATAGTTTTTTAAAGTAGTCTTCTTCAGAGTCAGGATTTTCACTCTTGTCCTTTGAGTCTCTAGGATTGGTTTTCCTACACAGATATGAGGGCTTTTCATCTCAATCTTAACTAACAGCCTTGTCCACAGATATGAGGGCTCTTCATCGCAATCTTAACTAAAGCTGTAAGAGCCTTGTCAACAGATATGAGGGCTCTTCATCACAATCTTAACTAAAGCTGATAATTAGATACAAATAATTTGTGTAAATAAAACGATACATGTTCAGCTTTAATAATAATTATAGAAAATACAGATGTAAACGTTTCGGAAAATGCCTTCATCAGTACAAAAAATTGATGTATTGGAATGTCTAATGTATAAATATGTGATGTCTAATGTATAAATATGTGATGTCTAATGTATACATATGTGATGTCTAATGTATAAATATGTGATGTCTAATGTATAAATATGTGATGTTTAATGTATAAATATGTGATATCTCATGTTTTCATATTAACGCATTAACAATCTGTATCCCTAGTCGTATATTTGAGTCTCCCCCACCCACACAAAAAAAAAAAAAAAAAACCCACAGACGCTTCCTTCTTATTGTAACGCTATTCTAAGCTGCATAGATATCATGCTTTAAACTTTTTGGACATTTAAGTTTTCATCACAAACAGCGAACTACTCTTTTTCCTTCAGTTTGTAAGCAAGCGTGTGTAATACTCATGTTATATGCATGTGATAACCACGGCGATACACGTTAATATCTAATAACTTTAACACTCAGACGTGACACGTAGACAATAAAACTACCACCCTTCTGGGGAGCCTTGTGATGACATGTAAGTTATAGAAATATTTCACTGACATCAGGGGTGTCTAACATGAGGCCCGCCGGGAGTCATGTTGCGGTACTTGGATCTAAGTCAAATTGTACATATGACCAAAAGAACATTACATCATGAGGAGTGTGGCGAAATGTACGTTGTCTAGGAGATTAGGTCCCTTCTGTAGCCACAGAAAATCGTTTCAGAGTCTACAACTCCGTTTCTTAAGCTTCTGGAAAGCTGGTACTTGTACATTTTCCTGGCTCCTATAAAGCCGATAGTTTAAAAGGAAAAACCACGCAACGTCGTTTAAGAGTCATCGAATATGTTTATTACTTGTTGAAAATATAAGTGTTCAAACACAGCACCTTCTATTGAATAGTCATGTGAAGTGACTAACAAATCCAATGAATACACAAAACAGCATCATCAAGTTATACTAAGTCCTCACTCCAAAAAACACTCTGTCGAATCCACACGCAATAATAAATCGTTCTCCCCTAATAATAATCTGTCTCTCCTTTTATACCATTATTGCCCATGCACTCGTGATAACAAGAAAAATGTTCACATTCATTCACCACTCTAATGTTTTCACAACTCACAACAAACACTTTCTCCCCTGGGTCCCCCCCCCCCCTTTGCCAAGACGGTCATACTCGTGGGAAAATATAGCCAATACCACGAGCACTCTCTTTCCGCCCCCCCCCCAAACATACACACAAAAAAGTAACCACACAATCTGACCGTGACAAGGAGTTCAGATCATATATTTCAAAATGATAGCTAATAGAGAAACTTGAAATATCTCGTTATTTTATACAAATTCATTGGTTTTTAGCTATTTTAATTATCCCGCATTTTCGAGAAAAATCAAATATGGGCACGACATTGGAAAACATATTGAAGATAATTTGAAAAGTTGAGCATTTATATTTTATGCTCTAGCATTGGATGAAAGCACAGATATGGCAGATACTGCCCAAGTGACATTTTTTTATCAAGGGTGTTGATGTCCATTTTTAAAAGACAGAAGAATTAGCAGCACTGTATCCACTTAAAGACATGACTAAGTCACGAGATTTGTTAGAGGCAGTTACATCATCGACATTGAGTCGCTCTTTGTTACAACTTAACAACTTATCTGGCTTAACAAATTATCTGGCTTAACAACTTATCTGGCTTAACAACTTATCTGGCTTAACAACTTATCTGGCTTAACAACTTATCTGGCTTAACAACTTATCTGGCTTAACAACTTATCTGGCTTAACAACTTATCTGGCTTAACAACTTATCTGGCTTAACAACTTATCTGGCTTAACAACTTATCTGGCTTAACAACTTATCTGGCTTAACAACTTATCTGGCTTAACAACTGATAGTGCTCCAGCAATAGTCGGGAAACACGAAGGTTTAGTAAAGCTGAGGAAAAATGAGGCTCCTAAAGTCGGTAATACTTCAATGCTAAATTTTCATTGCATTATTCATCTGGAGAATTTATGTTCGTAGTCCCTCAAAATGGACCATGTCATGAAAGTGGTTGTCACATTGGTGATCTTCATTAAGTCAAATGGGTTGAATCACCATCAGTTCCAAGAATTTCTATAGTATTTGGACTCAGATTATAATGATGATATAATTTATGAAGAAGTAAGATGGCTGACCCGTGCTAAAATGTTGAAAATGAATGTTTAATTTGCAGCAAGAAATAACACCATTTTTTGCAAGCAAGGCAATAAGTATCCCAGCGTTTAAAGACAAGCAAGTCAATAAGTATCCCAGAGTTTGAAGACAAGCAAGTCAATAAGTATCCCAGAGTTTGAAGACAAGCAAGTCAATAAGTATCCCAGAGTTTAAAGACAAGCAAGTCAATAAGTATCCCAGTGTTTGAAGACAAGCAAGGCAATAAGTATCCCAGAGTTTAAAGACAAGCAAGTCAATAAGTATCCCAGAGTTTGAAGACAAGCAAGTCAATAAGTATCCCAGAGTTTGAAGACAAGCAAGGCAATAAGTATCCCAGAGTTTGAAGACAAGCAAGGCAATAAGTATCCCAGAGTTTGTAGACAAGCAAGTCAATAAGTATCCCAGAGTTTGAAGACAAGCAAGTCAATAAGTATCCCAGCGTTTGAAGACAAGCAAGTCAATAAGTATCCCAGAGTTTGAAGACAAGCAAGGCAATAAGTATCCCAGCGTTTGAAGACAAGCAAGTCAATAAGTATCCCAGCGTTTGAAGACAAGCAAGTGAATAAGTATCCCAGAGTTTGAAGACAAGCAAGTCAATAAGTATCCCAGAGTTTGAAGACAAACAAGTCAATAAGTATCCCAGAGTTTGAAGACAAGCAAGGCAATAAGTATCCCAGAGTTTGAAGACAAACAAGTCAATAAGTATCCCAGAGTTTGAAGACAAGCAAGTCAATAAGTATCCCAGAGTTTGTAGACAAGCAAGTCAATAAGTATCCCAGAGTTTGTAGACAAGCAAGTCAATAAGTATCCCAGAGTTTGAAGACAAGCAAGGCAATAAGTATCCCAGCGTTTGAAGACAAGCAAGTCAATAAGTATCCCAGAGTTTGAAGACAAGCAAGTCAATAAGTATCCCAGAGTTTGAAGACAAGCAAGTCAATAAGTATCCCAGAGTTTGAAGACAAGCAAGTCAATAAGTATCCCAGAGTTTGAAGACAAGCAAGTCAATAAGTATCCCAGCGTTTGAAGACAAGCAAGTCAATAAGTATCCCAGAGTTTGAAGACAAGCAAGTCAATAAGTATCCCAGAGTTTGAAGACAAGCAAGTCAATAAGTATCCCAGAGTTTAAAGACAAGCAAGTCAATAAGTATCCCAGAGTTTGAAGACAAGCAAGTCAATAAGTATCCCAGAGTTTAAAGACAAGCAAGGCAATAAGTATCCCAGCGTTTGAAGACATGCAAGTCAATAAGTATCCCAGAGTTTAAAGACAAGCAAGTCAATAAGTATCCCAGAGTTTGAAGACAAGCAAGTCAATAAGTATCCCAGCGTTTGAAGACAAGCAAGTCAATAAGTATCCCAGAGTTTGAAGACAAGCAAGTCAATAAGTATCCCAGAGTTTGAAGACAAGCAAGTCAATAAGTATCCCAGAGTTTAAAGACAAGCAAGTCAATAAGTATCCCAGAGTTTGAAGACAAGCAAGTCAATAAGTATCCCAGAGTTTGAAGACAAGCAAGTCAATAAGTATCCCAGCGTTTGAAGACAAGCAAGTCAATAAGTATCCCAGCGTTTAAAGACAAGCAAGTCAATAAGTATCCCAGAGTTTGAAGACAAGCAAGTCAATAAGTATCCCAGAGTTTGAAGACAAGCAAGTCAATAAGTATCCCAGAGTTTGAAGACAAGCAAGTCAATAAGTATCCCAGAGTTTGAAGACAAGCAAGTCAATAAGTATCCCAGAGTTTGAAGACAAGCAAGTCAATAAGTATCCCAGAGTTTGAAGACAAGCAAGTCAATAAGTATCCCAGAGTTTGAAGACAAGCAAGTCAATAAGTATCCCAGAGTTTGAAGACAAGCAAGTCAATAAGTATCCCAGAGTTTGAAGACAAGCAAGTCAATAAGTATCCCAGAGTTTAAAGACAAGCAAGTCAATAAGTATCCCAGAGTTTGAAGACAAGCAAGTCAATAAGTATCCCAGAGTTTGAAGACAAGCAAGTCAATAAGTATCCCAGAGTTTGAAGACAAGCAAGTCAATAAGTATCCCAGAGTTTGAAGACAAGCAAGTCAATAAGTATCCCAGAGTTTGAAGACAAATAGTGGGTTTGCGACTTTGCATTTCTGGTCGATATATAAATGACGTCAATACTCGCTACAAAGGAAAGATCAATTAATTAATAGGATGTATGATCATATTTGTGCATTTCAAATGAAACGTGGTCTTTGGGACAACAGTTGAGGACAAACAACTTTACTCATTTTCCTATATTGTCATTGCAACCAGACGTCAAACAGCTGGCCGTGGATAAATAGACTTCTTGGATATTTGACTTAAATCTCAAATTGAAAACCGATTACAGGATTTTAAAAACATGTGCCTTTTGTGCATTTGCAACGCCATTCGCAGTAGACGTGTGTGAATTTATTACCAAGAATATTACAAATGGAACATTGTAAATGTGTTGTGATACATAGAAATTCCATCAATTTGGTTTGGAAGAGTTCTATAGAATGCATTTTGACAAGGATAAATATCCTGCTTTTGCGAACATGCTCTGTCGATGGTTTCGCTATTTGGAAACACTTATGCGTGTGAACAGCCTTTAGTCGTATGAAGCACACCAAATCACAAGTGAGAACAGCTTTTTAGTTGTATGAATCACATCAAATCACAAGTGAGAACAGCTTTTTAGTTGTATGAAGCGCATCAAATCACAAGTGAGAGCATCTTTTTAGTCGTATGAAGCACATCAAATCACAAGTGTGAACAGCTTTTTAGTTGTATGAAGCACATCAAATCACAAGTGAGAACAGCTTTTTAGTTGTATGAATCACATCAAATCACAAGTGAGAACAGCTTTTTAGTTGTATCAAGCGCATCAAATCACAAGTGAGAACATCTTTTTAGTCGTATGAAGCACATCAAATCACAAGTGTGAACAGCTTTTTAGTTGTATGAAGCACATCAAATCACAAGTGAGAACAGCTTTTTAGTTGTATGAATCACATCAAATCACAAGTGAGAACAGCTTTTTAGTTGTATGAAGCACATTAAATCACAAGTGAGAACAGCTTTTTAGTTGTATGAAGCACATCAAATCACAAGTGAGAACAGCTTTTTAGTTGTATGAATCACATCAAATCACAAGTGAGAACAGCTTTTTAGTTGTATGAAGCACATCAAATCACAAGTGAGAACAGCTTTTTAGTTGTATGAAGCACATCAAATCACAAGTGAGAACAGCTTTTTAGTCGTATGAAGCACATCAAGTCACAAGTGAGAACAGCTTTTTAGTAGTTTGAAGCACATCAAATCACAAGTGAGAACAGCTTTTTAGTTGTATGAAGCACATCAAATCACAAGTGAGAACAGCTTTTTAGTTTTATGAAGCTCATCAAATCACAAGTGAGAACACAAATTACTGATGTTCATTCGGAAAACTGTAGCGACAAGGTCAGTCGAGATCAATTTTGATGCACTTAGTTCTGCAAAACAAAGTCAGATGTCTCACTTTTAAATATTTTTTAAGTTGTCTAATAAATGTTTGATTCTCAGTTATGTTTTATTTTCTTCAAAAAAATAAATATACCAATTTCTTGGTGTTTTTTTTACATTAAATCAGGCAAGCGTTTGACCATGAGCTCACGTACTGGGAAGCAACTATGTTATCGAAGCTGTAGCACTCTTGCTTGTTTACTTTAATTAACAAAAATAAAAATTAGGTGCGTGGCCCGGCAGAAAATATTATTTCTGAAATGTGGCCCACCTGCTGAAAAGGTTGGCCACCCCTGACTCAAGATTTTGTTGGTAATATTTTTCTAATAAGTGAGTTAGGGTTTCGTTGGAGTTTCTTTGTCACGGGCAGTAAATTGCGTTTCCACATCCAAGTAGACCGTTAATCAAAAACTCTGTACAAGGTAATTTTATTATAAATGTTTGTTTAAACTGACTTGGTCAATTTTATATTTATTTGACAGCCTTTCATCAAAGTTTGTCATTTGACACATTAACTTAGTGGACAACGTTGTTTGGTTTGTACTGACTCCATCACGTTGCGGGCTGATAAACCCTTGATTTTACACTGGATATGCAATGGTGACTGGCAGCAAGAACTCACCCAATGGTGCCTAGCAGCAAGAAATCATCCAATGATGCCTCATAGCAAGAACTCACCAAATGGTATCATGCAACAAGAACTCACCCAATGATGATTAACAGCAAGAACTCATCCAATGCTGTTATGCAGCAAGAAATCATCCAATGGTGTCATGCAGCAATAACTCATCCAATGGTGTCATGCAGCAAGAACTCATCCAATAGTGTCATGCAGCAAGAACTCGCCCAATGATGCCTAGCAGCAAGAACTCACCAAACAGTGACTGGCAGCAAAAACTCACCATATGGTGTCATGCAGCAAGAACTCAACCAATGATGAATATCAGCAAGAACTCGCCCAATGGTGTCAAGCAGCAAGAACTCATCCAATGGTGTCATGCAGCAAGAACTCGCCCAAATGTGTTATGCAGCAAGAACGCACCCAATGGTGTCAAGCAGCAAGAACTCACCCAGTGGTGTCATGCAACAAGTACTCGCCCAATGGTGTCATGCAGCAAGAACGCGCCCAATGGTGTCATGCAGCAAGAACTTGCCCAATGGTGTCATGCAGCAAGAACTCAACCAATGGTGTCATGCAGCAATAACTCATGCAATGGAGTAATGCAGCAATAACTTATCCAATGGTGTGATGCAGCAAGAACTCATCCAGTGGTGTCATGCAGCAAGAATTCTCCAAATGATGCCTAGTAGCAAGAACTCACCCAATGATGACTGGCAGCAAGAACTCACCCTATGGTGTCATGCAGCAAGAACTCATTCATTGGTGTCATGCAGCAAGAACTCACCCAATGGTGTTATGCAGCAAGAACTCATCCAATGGTGTCATGCTGCAAGAACTCGCCCAATGGTGTCATACAGCAAAAACTGGCCCAACGGTTTCATGCAGCAAGAATTAACCCAATGATGCCTAGCAGCAAGAAATCACCCAATGATGTCATGCAAGAAGAACTCATTCATTGGTGTCATGCAACAAGAACTCACCCAATGGTGTTAAGCAGCAAGAACTCATCCAATGGTGTCATTCAGCAAAAACTGGCCCAATGGTTTCATGCAGCAAGAAATCACCCAATGACGTCATGCAACAAGAACTCACCCAATGATGCCTAGCAGCAAAACTTGCCCAATGATGCCTTGCAGCAAGCACTCACCCAATTGTGTCATGCAGCAAAACTCGCCCAATGGTGTCATTCAGCAAGCACTCACCCAATGGTGTCATGCAGCAAGAACTCGCCTAATGATGCCTAGCAGCAAGAACTCACCAAACAGTTACTGGCTGCAAAAACTCACCCAATGGTGTCATGCAGCAAGAACTCGCCCAATGATGCCTCGCTGCAAGAATTCACCCAGTCGTGTAATGCAGCAAGAACTCACTCAAAAGATCGAATAGTCTGTAAAATGAAAGTACGGGTGGGCATAAAAAGATCCTCAGAACGAACAAAATAGTAGATCTTGTCGTAAACATCACTGTGTCTTAAAATTTGACTACATTTTTTAAAAAATGCATTGCTCCCAAATAAATGTGCGCGCATACTTGTTATTGATATAGTAGGCCTACAACTTATTCTGTTATCTATGCTCGGATTTCACTAGACAGATTCACATTACTGGTTAATCAAGCATCCATCAATTTTAATAAGTAATGGCCCCGTCTTTTCAAATTTTAGCTACCTACCGTCAAATGGAGGATTTTAATTATTTTTTAAACATTTCTTATTATATGATTTATAATTATTATCAGTAAATTGACCCTGGCGCAATTCCACTGTCTCCATTCGGCAGAGCAAAAAACACTTTTGCGTCAAATGCCGAGTTGGTAGAAAAAAAACGGATTTTTATCCATACTCTCTGAAACAACAACTCAGTTACTGAAACAAAAACAGCTTTTAATTCCTAGTCTGAAACAAAACACAATAATTATTGTAACAACCGCCACATCGATTTGTGGGTTACCTAACTTCACACAACACTTAAGTTGTATTTCTGCCTGCTGACCACTTATCGCGAAGCACAAGTTCCAAACGACTGTGAGGATTGGAAGGATGGAGGTGACCAGGAATAATTTACGGAGGAGAAAATGCGTAAGTTAATATAATGTTTGAAGGAGTAAGATTATTCTGAAATTATAATTATGCAGCAGTTTAGTTTGAAAGCAAATTTTTTTTGTAAACATTTTTACCGGGAAATGTTTGTGTTTGTTTTCAACTTGAAGTTAAATGTGTTTCTACGTAACATTAAATGTGCTTCTACGTAACTTTAAATGTGATTCTACGTAACTTTAAATGTGCTTCTATGTAACTTTAAATGTGCTTCTATGTAATTTTTAAATGTGCTTCAATGTAAACTTTAAATGTGCTTCTACGTAATTTTTAAATGTGCTTCTATGTAAACTTTAAATGTGCTTCTATGTAAAATTTAAATGTGCTTCTATGTAAATTTTAAATGTGCTTCTATGTAAACTTTATATGTGCTTCTATGTAAATTTTAAATGTGCTTCTATGTAAACTTTAAATGTGCTTCTATGTAAACTTTAAATGTGCTTCTATGTAAACTTTAAATGTGCTTCTATGTAAACTTTAAATGTGCTTCTATGTAAACTTAAAATGTGCTTCTAGAGCCGTATGGTTAAGAGTAGTGAGGTCAAGAGGTGTGGATTTAAGGGTTGTGGGGTCAAGAGTAGTCGGGTAAAGGGTACTGGCGTCAAGGGTAATAGGGTCAAGAGTAGTTGACTCGAAATTTATCATATATGCACAAATACGCTTTAAGAAATGTTTCATTAAATAAAGCAATATTTCTACCTACATTTTTCGTACAGCGTCCCCCTCCCCCACCCCACAAACCTATCCCAGTTTAACCTTGTTTAAAAAATCAACATTCCTTTTAACTCCCAAACTCAATACATCTTCACATGTTTAGATTAAATACATTTGCCACTCTTTATCCCCAGACACGTACAAAACATTGGGGGACTTGTAACATAGAGTCACGTCATCCCGACACGATCCCATTAATGCTGTAGAAGTCTACTTGCTGGCTGTCTACATGATGGCTTACTACGTGCTGACTGTCTACAGGCCTTTTTATAAGTGGACCTCAGTTCAAACACAAGGCCCTTCTGCACACTCTGCCAGATCAATACATGGCAGAGGTCACGTGCATTGGTGAGAACATACACACGACTACAAGTGATTATTATGTTTGACTCTGCCAGCGCTCGGGGTGATCAATACAAGGTAGATGTCATGTACATGGGTGAGAACATACACATGATACAAGTGATTATGTTTGACATGGTTGACCGTGTGTACAAATGGTCAATGGTGAGACATGGAAATATGATTGTGCGTATAATTTGTGAATGGTATGACATGGTAATGTGTATGTGTTTACAATTAGTGAAAGGTGTGACAATATAATGCGTATGTGGTACAATAGATGTGTGTACACTTGATGATGGTGTGACATTTTTAATATGAATGGTATGTACCATCGTATGAGTGGGGTCTGCAAAATCGGTCATTGTATGTTAAAACGAATATTTTAACCCTCATATTGGCATGACTTTAGTATAGCAAACATGAAAAGTGGTATGTATATATGTATATATATATATATATATATTTATATTTATGTATATATATTTATAGAAACGCATCAACAGCACTCGAGAAAACAATCGCTTTAAATAGTTTACTATTGTTATTAATATTACTTTCAATCAGTGAATTCTAAAGTAAAGAATATTATTTTTAGTATATAAACAAAATTTGAACTCGACGACACTATAAACATAAATCCAAACCATATTCTTACTCTCGCCCCAAACAATAAAATAGAAATACAAAATATATTTCATTGGCAGACAGCACCAGCTGCCTACTTGATGTTTTCAATTCCTATATGAGAATAAAGCTATAGAAAGGTGATACGCATTTAAAAATGAACGCATTCAATGTCTATGTATACATTTATCATAAAGTCACTGTTAAAAGTTTAGTTGTATTTTTTAAATACGACCTTATTAATTTGTGGGACATCTATTACTAATTGAACACTGTTCAAATTTAATAAATGAAAAGATATTCACGAAAGTATTTCCTGGGTAAGACTCGACTTGTCCAATAATGAGCAGTTAACAATTTTAAAAATTGATGGTTTAAAAAATAATAATTCTGAGTCTCAAGACAGAGATATTGTTATTATTCTATAGAAAATAGTACGAGTAAAAATGCTGATATCAGAAATATAGGCCTACTTTTTTTCAACGCTGTTCTTAGCGAAATTAAAAATCCCAACAATTTCAAGTATGGCCAATTATTATAACCCAATTTTTTTCTTCATATTATTTCTTTTCGGCTCGTTATTATTACTTCGTGTTTATGTTGAAGTCCGCCAAATGAAGAGATCACACAGAAATCCCATGTGTATGTATGATAAATAACTATCCAGTCGTGTGAATAGCTTTGCCCTGTTGCTACAGTCCATTCAATGGCCAGATTCTGACATTGTGTTATTTTAGGAATCAGTGAAAACAAAATTGATGCTGAGAAAACAACATTCTTATAGCATCGTTCGTGTTAATGTTGGAAAGCGTATGTCTGGCATCAAGGTTCCCTCTAAAGGTCTGGCACCAATGTTCCCTCTAAAGTTCTGGCACCAAGGTTCCCCCTAAAGGTC
This sequence comes from Omphiscola glabra, assembly GCA_964017045.1. Taxonomy (NCBI): domain Eukaryota; kingdom Metazoa; phylum Mollusca; class Gastropoda; family Lymnaeidae; genus Omphiscola; species Omphiscola glabra. The sequence goes on along the minus strand of OZ024795.1, from coordinate 48,836,094 downwards.
TGGCACCAAGGTTCCCTCTAAAGGTCTGGCACCAAGGCTCCCTCTAAAGTTTGCCGGTTCGTGTGCAAAATCATAGTTGCGTGCAAAGTTTTACAGCATCAAGTTTTTGTATGCAAAATTTTACAGCCCCAAAACACACACGGAAATTACATAAATAAACTTAAGTACAAACACTTTTAAATATCCAACAGAATGTCAATGTCGCCGAATCGCTCCTCATTGATTACAAATCGAACCATCTCGTCGAAAGTATCAACCCACATTTAATTGTTTCTGCAATCGCAAACCTGAATTTACGATACTGATCCTTAACAGATGGCAGAATGTCATCATAGTTTTCCATAAATGCCGCATATCAACTCACTTTGAGGGAAACGAGAGTCCGGGTGCAAACATAAACATTCAACGAATTTTAGGAGGGAACTCATGTTTGTATCCTCGTCATTTACAAACAATTCAGCTTCCTCTTCGGACCAGTGCACATTTTCACCAAACTACTGGGTACGAAGCTTAGCAATCCTTGCTTTTACAAACTGGTATACATCGATAGTCGTACGATTTTTCACCAACAACTTCATCAAAGACAATCCGTGCAGTTCGAAACTGCGGATCCCTTAATTTCTTCAAACAGTGCTTATGAACTGAATCATTATACTTATTACAGGCCCACCTGCTCCTCACAGTATTCAGTCAACACGTGTATGTTTCTCAGCAATGCTAGTAAAGCAAAGTGCCGCGAAAGCCATCTGATTTCATTCAATGATCTAAAGGCTACGGAATTACATTCCAACACCTTAGCTAGTTCGGTAAACTGGGTTTTCCGTACTGTCGACCTACTAAACAATGTGTACACTGTCATAAATAATGTTTCAATGTCTGCCATTAAACTGATATGTTTGCAAGCATCATCGATGCCCAACTCAAAAGCATAATTCTTACTGCGCTAGCTATCTAGGACTGGGGCACACTTAGCCATAAGGTTGTGTATGTACTGAATCGCATCAGATGTGTTCATGTTGATAGCCAAGAGCACGTTGTCAATCAAAATATTAACCTGGTCTTCTTTAGCACTTTTACTTTGATCCGTTTCTTGTCTCGAGCCTCAATTAGCGACACTTTCTGTAATCATTCGCAGTACACCTCCTGACTGTATATAAAAAAAGTATCTGTAAAGTATGTGTGTGTATTTTTTGCTTGATATGTCATTTAAAATAATCCAGATTCCAAGCCTCCCACCTTTTCCTTGTGGAGGAATCACCACCTGCATTAGCTTTGGAACACATTTCACAGACAACATATCATTAATTTCACGATATTTAAAAATATCACCGAGCTTGACAGTCCGCTCTGACGACGAATCTGGTAGTGCGTTCTTTAGTGCGTTGTCATTAAGGCGAAATAAAATTAAAATTGAATAGTTCTAAATAATCACGCGAATGACGTCATAGTGCGAATTGCCTATTTAGTCTCTGATTTAAAAAAAAGAGCGTGACAAAACTGATAATGTATATTCCCCTTCTTAAAAGTAAAATTAATAAATAGCATTGATTGCTTTTTAAATTGCTAAACTTATATACTAATTTAGCTTTGTAATTTTAACATTTCTTCTTCTTCTATATATTAAGGGCCCACGATCAATTTATTGATCAATATGGCTCCTATGAATGTAGATGGGATTTGCAATGTCTCTGTGCCTGGTGTTGATGAGGATATTTCACTGGTTACAAGAGTAACTGTGTGAGGGTATCATACACTAGGGGTTGGAAGGCCTGAGGCAATAGACGCAAATTTAATAAGTTCGTACCTTTTATTCATTCCAAAAATAAACTTTTATGAAATGTATAAAGTAGTAAAAACTCTACATTAAAAAATAATTGTAATAAGAATATGCCGTTTAATTCAATTGATGCAGCAAAACTAAATAGCCAAATAGTATTTGTAATGCACTTATCACTCATCATCTAGATAAGAAATAAGCATATTATATGCAAAAAAAAATGTTTTTGCGTAAGTAAGGGGGCTACAGTCCAGTGGATGATTTATTTATTTTTTTAAAACTCTGTGGGCGGGGAGTAATACTATACATTCATTTTGCCCAATGCAGCACAAGATACGCCTCAGAATAAATTTGATCAATTATTAACCTTCTTCGATACATTTATATCGATGGTAGGAAATTGAGTTCATGCATTTTTACTTAGATGACAATATCTTTCAATCCAATGACATTACAGTTGTAAAAAAAAAGAAGCTATATTCTCATTTTACATATGAACAGATGTAAACCAATTAAGAAAGTCAATGACGTTAACAAAATGTATATACATTTACATAATTATACCCATGGATATCAAAACCCAATCACTTTAAATAAGTGAAAATTTAATTTAAAAAATAGAGATTTTATTAGATAGAGAGATAGACAGAAAGACAGACAGACAATTACAGAGATAAATGATAGATAGATAGAGATGTAGATAAAAGATAGATAGATTGATGGATGGATGGATAGATGAAAGGATGGATAGATGGAAGGGTGGGTGGGTGAGAGGATGAATGGATGGATAGATAGGTAGGTAGAAAGATAGGTAGGTAGGTAGGTTTGTAGGAAGGTAAGTAGGTAGATAGATAGGTAGGTAGGTAGGTAGGTAGGGGGATAGGTAGATAGATAGATAGATGGATAGATAGATACAGACCTGTTTACTATTATGATTTTGCCTTACAATGTACGATTTTGAGGTGTATACATTCTTTATACTGTGTGTTTTTTTACTATTAAGATAATGTATTGAAAGATTTTGTGATGATATTGTACGATTTTAAGATTTTGAGGGTCAACAGGTCTGTAGATTGTAGCTGGATAGGTAGATAGTTAGGTAGATAGGTAGGTAGGTAGGTATTTAGGTAGGTAGGTAGGTAGGTAGGTATGTGGGCAGGTAGGTAGTTAGGCAGGCAGGCATGTAGATGGTAGATGATAGATAGTTAGCTAGATGATAGATAGGTAGATAGATAGACAAACAGACAGGCAGTCAGACAGACAGAGAGACAGGAGAGACAGTCAGACAGACAGAGAGACAGACAGATGGATAGACAGACAAAGAGACAGACAGAGAGACAGACAAAGAGAAAGACAGACAGAATGACAGATAGAAAGACAGAGACAGACAGGCAGAGAGACAGACAGAGATACAGACAGAGAGACAGAAAATGACAGTGAGACAGACTGAGAGACAGCTTGAGAGACAAACATAGAGACAGAGAGAGAGAGACAGAGAGACATATAGTCCGGCAGAGAAACAGAGAAACAGACAGAGAGACATAGAGACAGACAGAGAGACAGACAGAGAGACATACAGAGAGACAGACAGAGAGACAGACAGATAGAGAGACAGACAGAATGACAGATAGACAAACAGAGATACAGACAGACAGAGAGACAAACAGTCAGACAGACAGACAGATCATCCTTGAATAATTGCAAAAAAGTTATCTTAATTCGGTAAACTATATCTATACATATATAAAAATTAACATATATAAGTATATCCCGTATGTGCTTCTATACCATTAATCCAAAAGTGATGAAAATTTTGTGAATGTTGTAAAAAAATGCAAATGTTTCTGAATTATTACACACATTTTACAATATTCCGTTTTAGGACCGGGGACCTAAATTCTCCCCCCCCCCCTCTTTTATGAGCTAAATATAATTTCCGAATGCGTTCCTATACCATTCATCCGATTGCGATAAAACTTTGGTAAGTTGTTGTGCGCACCAAAGGTTCCTGAATTAGCTGATCCATTTTGAAATATTCCTTTTGGGGCCGGAGCCACAAATTATTTATTTCTTATACGAGCTATACAAATATAATTTCAAACAGTGCTATTGCATGGGTGGCTAGAAATCAATCAAATACAAACGACATTTCAGTTTGTGTGTGACATAAATACAAAAATTTTAAAACTTTGCGTTTTTTGCCGGGGTCCTTAATTAAAAATAATAAATATTTGAGCTTTCTAAATATAATTTATAACAGAGCTACTGCGTGGGTGGATCAATCGCTACAAGTGTGTGGACTAAATTTTAAAAATCCACGCCTCTCATGTGGACAGCTGTATGTTGCCTGCTCATGCGTCGAAAAAACGTCTAATTTATTTGTGTACGCACTAGACGAAAAAGACAATAAATATTTTCTATTTAAAAATTACTTTAAAACTTAATTAAAACACAAACACTTTTTTCATTGAGTGGCATTGCAACGCATGCCGGGTTCTCGCTAGTGGTTCAATAATGAGTTCAATAGCGTGCAAAATATAATTCTCGATAACTACGCTAAATGATTATTTTTTTTTTATATGACGAATCTGCGTTTGGGGCGTAATATTTTCGGAAATTGTCTCAATTTAAGTAGTTGTAAAAAATATTCGGTTTAAAAGTGGTTGGTACATCAAAATATTTAATATAGTTCATGGGCGTCAAATAAAAAGTGTGATGTATCATGAGGGGAGGGGTGTAGCTTGAGTTCATGTGATGTCAAGTAACTTTAGTAGATAGGAAGTTCACGCATTGCTGCCTCCAAAGTTTGGCGGGCTATCTCTAGTAGATGGGAAGTTCACTCATTGCTGCCGCCAAAGTTTGGCGGGCTATCTCTAGTAGATGGGAAGTTGACGCATTGCTGCCGCCAAAGTTTGGCGGGCTATCTCTAGTAGATGGGAAGTTGGCGCATTGCTGCCGCCAAAGTTTGGCGGGCTATATCTAGTAATTAATAGTCTGTGTCAACGCGGGTGGGTCATTAGAATGTTAATTTAGTTCAGGGTCGTGAACGATATGTGCATTTGCGAGCCTGGGCAAAAAAAAAAAGGGGGGGGGGGGATGAGGGCTAATTGGGATTCTTATAAAGTGCTTTACTTGAATGGATGTTTTGTCAAATTTCAGCCACACCCCCATTGCTCGATGTTACATTTTATAAAGGATTTACACGAAAAACGTTGCTTTTATGGGTTATGTAATTAGTGGTTTAAAGTCGTTTTTGATTGTTTCGTTCTTTTAAAAATGCGTTTATTATTTGCTAATATTAGTATTAATATTGTAATTTGTATATTATCAACAAAACGAGTATTATATATTTTTTAATAAATATTTTTAATCCCCCAAATCCTAAAGCTTTCATTTGACCAACCTGTTCTCCCACCGTTCACTGAACGAAGCAGATGCGATGTTGACACCAGTCACATATGACCACGAGATGGACAATGAACCGATCGAGCTTGCTAGGTCACGGGTGTAAACATAAAACAAAATTACGGTGGACAGATAATCGACAAGATGGTAATGCAAAGTAGAAACAATGTCATTAATAGAACAAATGAGTTTGCCGAAAACCTAATGAAAAGTTAAAATGAATTATAAATTTTTAATGAAGCTCCTGTTGATGTAAATCGCCCAGGGACAGTCACATCCGGAAGTCCCGAAAACAAGAATGTTTAATTATTAATATTTGGAGAACTCTGCGAAACAATTATTTCTTAGGTAATACCTTTTTTAAAACTGCATACAGCGAGTGTCTCTTTTTACCCCATATTCAATAACACATTTCTTTAAAAAAATTCAAATATATATTATGAAGGCCTATTGGATCAACATACCTGTTTAGGCATATAACACAAATCAGTTTTTAGAAACTAACTTTTACAGTATAGTATATTAAACAAAAATATAAATAAAAATAAAGATTGCAGCCGAGTCAAATTTCTTGGAATAATGGTTACCAATGTGATCATATTGTCTGCAGCTTCATTTGAGACATTCCGTAAACTAGTTACACGATCTCATGACGTCTTTGTTTAAACTGTACATTACATCTCTATAGAAAAGCAATATTCTTGTTTGTACTAGATATAATATAATAGTTACTATGGGCAATATACTTGTTTGTACTAGATAAAATATAATAGTTACTTTATGGGCAATATACTTGTTTGTACTAGATATAATATAATAGTTACTTTATGTCAATATACTTGTTTGTACTAGATATAATATAATAGTTACTTTATGGGCAATATACTTGTTTGTACTAGATATAATATAATAGTTACTTTATGGGCAATATACTTGTTTGTACTAGATATAATATAATAGTACTTTATGGCAATATACTTGTTTGTAGTAGATATAATATAATAGTTACTTTATGGCAATATACTTGTTTGTACTAGATATAATATAATAGTTACTATGGGCAATATACTTGTTTGTACTAGATAAAATATAATAGTTATTTTATGGGCAATATACTTGTTTGTACCAGATATAATATAATAGTTACTTTATGGCAATATACTTGAACTTATTTAAATATTATCGTAGTACGTTTGTTCACAATGTACTTGTACTTTTGTTAACTCTATCATTGTACTTTTGTGGACAATATCCTTTTTCTTTTGGGGGAAAATATCCGTGTACTTTTCAGCACCGTATTATTTTACTTTTGTAGACGAGATAACATTCGGGTACTAGAAAAGATCTTTGTTCTCTTGTAGACAACATTAATATAATTTTGTAGACAATACCAGTGCACTTATGTTGACAATTTCATTTTACTTTTGTGGACGGTATCCTGCTACCATTGTAGAGAAAATATCCTTGCACATTTATGGACAAAATATCTTTGTGCTTTACGAGATAATATCCTTTCACTTTTAGAGATAATATACTTCTACTTGGACGAAATAGAATTGGATTTTATTTAAAACTAGCTGATATACCCGGCGTGGCCCGGGATTGCATTAGGACCCCGATCCAGGTGGCCTACAGATCCCGTAAGGATACTGTACTCTGTGCGATCCCGTTCCATCTAGGGACCCTGCTTTCTAATGTTATCCCATTTCACTATAAAATCTATTGAATAATGCCATAGATATAGCATTTTAAGAATATCGAACTTTCTGGAAAATTCTAGATTGGATATTATTAGTTTTACATCCACCGATATTTCTGTTCGGACAGTGAAGTGTATTGCTACCACCCTAGGCCTATATCCATCAAATGACATAGAAACTATAGTGTTTTATAACCCTATTGACCTATAGAACTTTCTGCAACATTCTAGATTAAATTTATTATCCTCCTCGAACTGTGTAAAAACTGTCTTTTATTAGAAATAATTATTCTTCGAATACGAAAAATTATACGACTAAATGAATTTCTATAACTATAGTACATTTAAGTTAAAAGAGGGGCCCCGGGGGCCCATTCCATAATTGTGGCCCGGGATTGCATTAGGACCCAAATCCCGGTGGCCAACATATCCCTTTAGGATACTGTTCTCTTTGGGATCCCGTTTCATCAAGGGACCCTCCTTTCCAATGTTATCCCATTTCCTGATTTGGTCGTGACATAGATTTCGCTTTTTAAAGATATCGAACTTTCTGGAAAATTCTAGATTGGATATTCTTAGTTTTAAATACACCGATATCTAAAAACGGACAGTGCAGTGTATTGCTACCACGTTAGGCCTATATCCATCAATTCAAAAAAAAAATAAAGTGTTATCTAAGCCTATTGACCTATAGAACTTTCTGGAACATTCTAGATTAAATGTATTATCCTACCCGAACTGTGTAAAAACAGTCTTTTATTGGTAATAATAATTCTTCGAATAAAAAAATTATACGACTAAATGAATTTCTATAACTATAGTACATTTAAGTTAAAAGAGGGGCCCCGGGGGCCCATTCCATAATTCTACCGAATTAGTTTTGCATGAGATGGGGCCCTATAATAATCATTAAGGTAAGTTATGAAGTTACAATTTTAAATTTGTCCCATTAAAATCTATCGAATAATGCCACAGATATAGCGTTTTAAAGTTATCGAACTTTCTGGAAAATTCTAGATTGGATATTATTAGTTTTACATCCACCGTTATTTCCATATGGACTAAGAAGTGTATTGCAACAAAGCTAAGCCTATATCCATCAATTCACATAGAACCTATAGTGTTGTCTAAGCCTATTCATATTTATATAGCTTATATAAGGAAAAATTAAATGGGGCCCCCGGATATTATGAGTTCAGTACCCTTTTGTATTTGAGTATGGATAATCAAGTGTATTTTTACTAAGTTTGGTCAAGATCCATCCATTCATGTAGGCGTATTAAGCTTATCGCTATTTATATAGCTTATATAAGGAAAAATGAAATGGGGCCCCCGGCCCCAGAAGAATGGATATTATGAGTTCAGTACCCTTTAGTATTTGATTATGGATAATCAAGTAAATGTGTACTAAGTTTGGTCAAGATCCATCCATTCATGTAGGAGTATTAAGCCTATTGATATTTATATAGCTCATATAAGAAAAAAACGAATTCGGGGCCCCCGGCCCCACACGAAATGTTATTAAAAGTTCTCAACCCCTTAAGAGTTCCTTCTGGATAATGATGGATATATGTGCCAAGTTTGGTCATGATCCATCAATCCGTTTAAAAGCCTTTGTGGAACAGACAAACCCACAAACCCACAAATTTTCACTTTTATATATATATATGATATGATACGATATGATATGATATGATATGATATGATTGAGATTGGGGCAAATTTCATTTGAATATCTTATATGAGAAAATGAAATTTCGTTAATGACCATAAATTTTCTTTCGATGAATGTCACACAAATCGGTTACTTTGTATACCTTTAATGTGTTTCTTTCTTTCTTTTTGACGACAATATCTTCTGAAGGCTAATTGTCCCACTTCTCGTCATCTTATCAACGAATGCTATGCATAAAAGAGTTTTAGAATTTACAAGTCTACTGCTACGAAAGTAATTTGGAACAAAAATATACCTCAACTAATATTTTTACTATTAATTACAATTAACTTACCAGTTACACGTTATATTTGGTAATAATCTTAACGTAAATAAAATCAGTTGATCCTCCTTATATTACATATGAAAAATATTTAGATAGAGTAGACGTACAAAAGGATGCAAAAAAACAAACGAGTGAATAAAAATCAAATTTATATACCATTATATTACGTATGAGTTTTTTAATGTCATTATGTTACACATATCTTCTTCTTTTTCTATATATTAAGAGCCCACGATCAATTTATTGATCATTATGGCTCCTATCTATAGAGATAGCCTTCGGGGGCTGGCTCGCCACTTTGCTTAAATGTGCCATTTATCTCTTCGTGATGGCTTGTAATTTTTAATTTTTCTTTTACAAACTTTATGTTTCAGGATGAGAACAAGACAAGAAAGTACGAGCGTACTCGAATATAAGACATCGCTTTGTTAAAGACAAGACCAGCCAGCAGTAAGACCTTTACTGATGTTTGGATATAGCTTCACGTACTTGTTTAGACCAGTCTAGTGTTTTTTTGTTTTTAAATTATTCTTAATATTTGTCACACACACACCGCACGTCTAAATACTTAGCTCCACAACATAAATGTAAAAATTCCACAGACAACGAGAATATATATTCCACCGGTCCTACCGTCGCTTGCATGCAACTCATTCCAGGAGCCCCCTCCACCTTCACGGCCCATTAGATCGTTCGATACCCGGCAAACGGCGATGTGTTCTTTGTCTCTGTATCTTCTTTACACCAACAGTGGGACCATGACTTCTGGGAACATTTCTTCAAAGGCTCCCACAACTCCAATCGGACCTGAGACACAAGAACCAAACACAAAAAATGATGCGTTTATACATAAAATAATCCTAAGGAAAAGTTAATGATATGTGATGCAACAACACGCGGTGATGGTTTTATAAAAGTGAAGAAGGAAAAAAACGGTCAGGTTGTGAATGTTGGAGGTCACAGACATGATAGAAATGCCTTGTGTTTTAGTATTATGATTTGGTCGGTGGCGTGACTCCATCCATGTACGACCTATTTGTCTTTGACCCAAAAGAAGAATAAAATTCTTTAGCCAATTTGTTTTCTTTCCAGAACATCGCCTAATATTTTGTTTTTGTATTTTAGAAAGAGAAATGTCCAATTTATGTTGTACAGAATTTTGTTCATATTACCAGAGCCGGTGTATGAATTTTGGAGGCTCCCTGCCACTTTCAGGATGTGTAACCACTGTATTCACAGTTAATAGTTAAAATTTGTGTTACACCACAACTTTGGGGCTCTTAAATATCCGTGACCCCCATCAGCCGTAAGAGTTGCCGAGACCTCAAATATGGCATTCCATGTCATTTTATTTGCAGTTGTCGGTCATTGCATGACACTTTCCTTTGGGAAACAAACAAGATATAATATTAGGACAACTTCTTTCCAATAGGGGCGCTTTTTAGACAGTTATGCATTTGTGTGAGAAAACGTTTTACATTTCAATTGGCCATCTCTTCAATGACATGCTATTTAAAATAACTACTATGTCACTGCTCTTCATTGTTTTATTTTTTTAACATGATGACTCAATGGAATTCGGTTCATCTTACCAGTGTTGCATTTGGTTCATATTACCAGTGTTACATCCGGTTAAGCTTACCTGTGTTGCATTTGGTTCATATTACCAGTGTTACATTCGGTTAAGCTTAGCTGTGTTGCATTCGGTTAAGCTTACCTGTGTTGCATTCGGTTCATCTAACCAGTGTTGCATTCGGTTCATTTTACATGTGTTGCATTCCGTTCATCTTACCAGTGTTTCATTTGTTTCATGTAACCAGTGTTGCATGCATTGATAAATGATCTTCGATCAGGTGGCATTAAATGACAGTTTCTAAATAAAGTCAGTTTAAAAACTAGTAACTAGTACACTTCGTAAAGATGTTAGTTTTTTTTAATGGTGAATATATTACATTTTTATGGTTTATATATGTTTTTTTTTTGTTACTGGAAATTAGTACGGAACCAATTTTTTCTAAATCAATTTGTACGAAGGAGTGTTGTTCGGACGGAAGTTTGTTCAAACTAGAATTTGTTGAAGTAAGTTTTTTTAATTTTTTTTCCTTAAAGGAAGGTTCGAGTGAGAAAATCTAATTTTGTTGAGTTTTTCTTAACTAATTTCGCATCATACTTTAAGGTTATCATACACTCAGCGTTTTTAACAACATTCCTTTGTAAAAATTGGTTTTCAACCAATTCAAATTCTTACTAATTTCCTGATTTTGTAAAAATTTCGAATTGCCTCTTGTATCAACGCTTCGTATGGGCAATACACAAAATATGACATTATTTTTTATCCACCTACTACCCCTTGTAAAACTACGTAACATTTCCATTGAAGCCCTCCATAATATTAAATACCATTTCTAGACCCTTCTCCCCCTATAAAACTGAATGAAGTCGCCCAGTCAAACCAATTGCAAGCCAATAATCCAGAAATATTTGTTTACAAAAATGTGATTTAAAAATAATTTTTAAATCGTTTCTAATAATAATCAAAATACATAATTCTGTATGTAACTAATGTTACCAGGTAACGCTGATTTCACTAAAGAAATTCCCGATAACTGTGCTAAATAAGATTCTTAAAATGACCGCAAGTGCGTTTGGTGCCTCTTTTTTTCTTTTGTTTTACGGTATCAAAGTTGGTGGGACATTCGAATATAATTAATGACGTTCAGGCGCGTAAAAAAAAAAGGGTACGGTTTCAAACCTGGGGGGGGGGGACGGGGGGGGGGGGGGGGGGGACATTCGGCACTAATCGGGATTCTTCTAAAGTGTACTACTTGAATGCATGTTTTGTCAAGATGGGAAGTTCATGCATTACGGCCGCCATTGTAGAGTGGAGGTTTTAAAAAAATATTAATTTTTATTTAAAAAACACTTTAAAAGCATTATTCTATAATATGGCTCTCGACCACCCCGATATAACGCAATATAACAAAATTTATAAACCACCCCTTCCCCTTTCGATAATACGTGACAGTCCCATTCGCACACAAAACCCAGAACCCGACTTTATAGTAAAGAAGACTTGAGTTAAGCTTTAAAAAAACACACATTTACTTCTTCATTTTCAAATACTTGATATTGGCCTATTTCATTGCTTCTATTTGTTCTTATGCCAATCACGACTACATTTGTGTGTGTCTGATTTAGCCAAATAATGAACATTAGTAAACAGGCTGAAACAACTGCTAAACAATGAACATTATTAAACAGGCTGAAAAAACGGCTAAACCATGAACATGCATTAAACAAAACTCCCAGACACCTATATTTAGCTTGTTTCTTGTGACCGATACAATTTTCTACAAAATTACTCGTCGAGAATGTATTTAGAATATTGAATTATAATATCCGTTAAGCAATGTTCATTTCTTCGTTATGTAACTATTTCTTATATTCATCCTGATGTTACTGATGCCATCAACAATTTTTGTAAACACATTATAATAATTTTTTCCCTTATACTTATAGAGATATCATATTGTCTGTAAATCATGACGAAGAGGCCATACCATGACAGTTGGCTGTAATTTACTATCGACAACGAGAGGCTGACAGATACTTCCCTTCGTGTCACCAAAGTCTGTTTAGTGAGGAGATTAAATAAGTTGTCATCACATTTCATCTCATTGTCCGAAAATCTTCTTCCCCGCAAAGATGGCCCTCTTTCGCTAATGAAATCTTCGAGCAGTGGCATTATTCAGGTAAGAAACTTCACACTGACGGAGACAAGCAAGAAATAATAGTCGGTGCTGTTCAATACCATCCTTCAATAATTTATTGTTTGTACAATGACAAATCACAAAATTATAGCATGATACTTTCAGGTTTTCATACAGTAAGCATTTTTTAACAATTATATATCACATGCAATGAAACCTGGCATTAAAACCCGCTCAATTTTGACTTTAATATTTCACAAACTAGAAATTCATTTCAGCGGCCGTTCGCAAATTACGTCAAGCAAAAATTTATATTTTAAGACCTCCCCCTCCCCCCCCCCCCCGCGTCACAAAGTGTCACAAATTATTTACCACTCCCCCTCCCCTACACACACGTTAGTGTCACGTAAAACGTACACAAATTCAAAAGATACATAATATTTTCATAACTAAACTAAGATTTTATTTTGTTCTTTAACATTTTCCCATAATGGATTAAGATATAGTATTATTAGAAAACTGTGACGTAAAACGCAAAACAACGAATTCCTCCCAGTTTTTGCGTCATTTTTCGATATGTGAAGAACGTGTGAGTGACTGAGTTTCAGGGTACTTATAACACCTGAGGCAATTTCGACCTCAAATTAATGTTGTTAAAATTGATTGAATGAAGATTTTTCAAAATTAGAAAATTAGAAAAGTTTAGATAAAAAAAAAAAAAGAAGTGTGACGCCACAAATTTTTGACCCCCCCTCCCCCCTCCTGTCACAAAGTGTCACAAATTCTTGACCCCCAACTCCCCCCCCCCCCCGAGCGTGACTGTGATGAAATGACTTTTATTATTTGGGGTGTTGGAACGACTCTCTGATGAGTGCCACACCTAACTGTGTCTAGGAACAACTCTCTGATGAGTGTCACAACTAACTGTGTCTAGGAACAACTCTCTGATGAGTGTCACTTCTAACTGTGTCTAGGAACAACTCTCTGATGAGTGTCACTTCTAACTGTGTCTAGGAACAACTCAATGATGAGTGTCACACCTAACTGTGTCTAGGAACAACTCTCTGATGAGTGTCACTTCTAACTGTGTCTAGGAACAACTCTCTGATGAGTGCCACACCTAACTGTGTCTAGGAACAACTCTCTGATGAGTGTCACACCTAACTGTGTCTAGGGATATTTTGGTATATTGATTTCACACACTAAGGGACATAATTACTTTACTCATTTATGTCTTGCTTATCAAATACTTCATAGCACCATTCAGTGAATGAAATGAACTTATTTATTTACAGGTTTATAAACATATGACATGATAGTGAAGGATATGCAAAACATCTTTCATTTAAATTAATATAGGTTCTATTATGGGCAATGGCTTCCCGTGTAGCCTAACTCTCATCATATCAGTCGCTTTGCTTTGTATTACAATTGGATGCGATCAGACCTTTCAGACTTTACTTATCAATCTATTGTACTGATTCTTTACTTCGTGGCTTTGCAGGGCTCAGCGCTTCTCAGGGCGTTCACGTAAGTAGATGACAGAGCATTACTTGATAACTTAGCTCTGATGATCTGATTAGATCATTCAATAATGAGATCCATTCAGTGTGGAAGTGGATTCTCGAGTCAAATCCTTAGTGGCTTTTTAGGGCACAACACTTCTCAGGGCTTTCGCCTAAGGGGACGAAAAAGCAATGCGATACAATGGGATCACTTCAATAGTGGAAGTGAATTCTCCAATTCTTTACTTCGTGGCTTTTCGGGGCTCAGCGCTTCTCAGGACGTTCAAGTAAGTAGATGTTACGGCAGTACAATACAGAGATACAGCCAATGTGGGAGTGGACTCTTCATCCTATGTACCTCGTGGCTTTTCAGGGCTCAGCGCTTCTCAGGGCGTTCACAAAAGTGGATGATACCAGTCACAACTGTACCGTCTGGGATACCTCTTCCCTAATACGCTGTGGTGGGTGTATGTGAGACTTCTCTTTTGGAGTAAAGTCTATCAGCACGTCGTCCTGTCGTTGCGGGCGATCAAATGGTCTTCCGGGTGTGTTCCAGGTCGGGGTTCGTGGACTCAAGCCTCAGGAAACAGATTCTATAATCCAGTTGCTAATGTGTGGTTGGTTGTACTGCGGCAATACGGCGATCTAGCAACAGGCTTATGTGAATGATGATAAAGAAAAAGAAGGGAACGACTTTCCTAATATGCTCGAGCAAACAGATCCATTTCCAGCGACAACGAATTCAGATCGAGGCATTGAATGGGATAGAAGCTTTATCATGTTAATATCCATTGTGGATAGCCTTATTCGACTTCACCATAGCCGGCGCAAGTATGGATGGCTACGTTGACACGTGTAAAGAATTCTTTTCATACATAATTATTCAATGGGTTATAATTATACAGAATGGATTAATATAATATATCTAAACAACTATAATGACTAACATAATGGATAACAACTAACCAGAGGCTAACTCACCATCCATACGATGGGATGAAGTTTAGATAATTAAATCTCAAAACGGCCGACTCTAAGTTCGCTGTGCTAACTTAAGAGTCGATCTCGAAAAGAAAGTTTCTAACTTTGGAAACGACCTTTATAGAGAGTCTATCCTAATTGCTTATTGGATAATCACTACCATGTGATATCTGAATCCAATGAACTTAATATTCCGATGCGTAAAGGTGTTGCAATAATCGCTCACCCGAGGCGAGACGGGGGGGGGGGGCTGTGGTGTCGTTTCTACTGAGTAGTTAGGTCGCTGGGCAAAATATCAGTCAGGTCAGTGAGCGATCCACGTTAGGTGACTGCAATCAGGGGGAATGCCTCGTCCTGAACTCAAAAAAGGGTGGTGAACTCCCTGAGAAGCGCTGTGAAAAGCCACGAGGTACATATGATGAAGAGTCCACTCCCAAAGTACATTGAACTTTTAAGGTCAGCCTCATTTCATCACAGTGACGTAATTTGCGAACGACATCTTACCAGTCTTTTAGTTTGCATAATTGCATAGTTTAAATTATTGCTGAAGTCTAAAAATTGTGTTTCAGCAGTTGACGAGCGAAATGTAAAGTTAATGAGTTAGTGGTAATCCTTTTGTTATTTGAGCTTTTACTCAAATAAATGGAGGAGAGGGTGGGGTAAGAAAGGTACCAGGAAAAAAGACACGGGCAGGGCAGCTTGGAATTTGGTGATTTGATATTGAAAGGAGTTTTAAAGTTGGTGCTGGGCGGGTAATGGAGAGACCTTTGAGGATGAATATACAGTTCTTTGGCTGTTAAAAAAATTATTTCTGTTTAATAGACACTAAACATTGTGGTGCTTTATATCTGTCAGAGGATTAGATGATGAATAGCTTCTTCTCTATAGATCTCTGTCTTAAATGTCACGACCAAAGCCCGAAATCGGAAAAAGTCGCTGTAAATTTAACGGTCAATATGCGTAACTTTTTTATTTTGCTTTTTGGCCGGTCAGTTTGCAATATAGCATGCGGCGATCGTCCAGCTTCATAGCGATATTTCATCTGTGATCACGGATTCAAGTGTAAACAATTTCAAGTGCAGAATGTGACAATTCATTTGTGAACTAGTCGTAGTTTGAGAACACTTTGTAAAATACTGCTAATTTCTGTTAAAGACAATCAGGGACTGGAACAAGCTTCCAAAAGGACCAGTTGAGGCGAAGACACTTGACACATTTGCGTCTATTGCCTAAGGCCTTCCAACCCCCAGTTAATGATACCCTCACTGAGTAGCCCTTGTAACTAGTGAAATATCCCTTTCAATACCAGACACAGAAACATTGCAAATCCCCTCTACATATATGGGAGCCATAATGATCAATACATTTATCGTGGGTCCATAATATAGAGAAGAAGAACAAGAAAGTGTCCTCTACATTCTTGACAGCTGCAAGGATAGTCTTGCACCAGCACATCGAATTTTGGACAGCATTTTCCGACACTTCCATGACTAGCCGGTCAACGTAGCCTATACACATTTGTCATTTCAAGTACAACGGACCTTGGCCACATCTCTCGGCCATTTCGTGACATAAATACTACTAGGTTTTCGTTATCACCACACAAGATTTATCACTGGTAACTTGCCCCACAGAGTTGGCAGTTGAATTGCTCACATTTTAACTGGCTTCCTTCCTTACAGAAACATGAGACGAAGCCAGTTGGACTCTCAGTTTGTATCCCTCACCCCCAAAAACGAACAACTTATCCATCCAACATAAGAACAAATTAAAAAGGGCGTCCTGGAATTGCATCCACCGGTGAGTGTCGCTAGTGTTCTGCATCGCTTAAGGTCAACATGTAGTTCGAGGAATTCTAATAAATATGGAAATCACTTAAGTTTTCTTAAAATATCAAAAAAAAATTTTTTAACAAAATGTATTTAAAATTTGATTTAAATAGACATTTAAAGCATTTTATTATATTATTCATTAATGGAGCTATAGCCCATGTAGGACCCTGCCCTGCTCCACCACTACAGCCCTAGTAGGGCCCTGGCCTGCTCCACCTGCACTATAGCCCATGTAGGACCCTGCCCTGCTCCACCACTACAGCCCTAGTAGGGCCCTGGCCTGCTCCACCTGCACTATAGCCCATGTAGGGCCCTGGCCTGCTCCACCACTACAGCCAATGTAGGGTCCTGCCCTGCTCCACCTGCACTATAGCCCATGTAGGGCCCTGCCCTGCTCCACCACTACAGCCAATGTAGGGTCCTGCCCTGCTCCACCTGCACTATAGCCCATGTAGGGCCCTGCCCTGCTCCACCACTACAGCCCATGTATGGCCCTCGCCTGCTCCACTACATCCTTCCATTCGAATCGATCCATGGCTTTCCACCTCCACGCGTGGAGCCCAAGCTGGTGTAAATCCTTCTCTACATCGTCAATTTATCTCAAAACATGTCCGTCTTTTCATTTTGAGAATTCTTGAAGTTGAACATATTTTTGCTAATTACTAATTACTGCGCTATATAAAACCACCTTAAACAATAAATTCTAGAAAAGTTATTTTTCTTGGTAAAGATAATTGCTGGTAACATTTTAAGTGACTATATATCTTTCTAAACAAATATTTTTCATAAATAGCTAAAATACTAGCCAATATACCCGGCGTAGCCCGCGACTGCCTCCCGATCTTATTGGTATCCGTATACCAGTGGGATCCCGTTTCCAAATGGGATCCCATATCCCATTGGGGTCCCGACTAATTCCCGACCCTACTGGGACTCCAAATCACATTGTAATCCCGACTCCAATGGGATCCCGACCCCATTGGGTTACCGATCCCGATTGGGTTACCGATCCCGATTGAGATCCCGATCGGAATCCCGTTTACAAATCGGATCCCATTGGTATCCTGACCCCATTGGGATCCCTTTCCCAAAAAAGTATCTCATTGGGATCCAAACCCATTGGGATCTCGACCCCATTGGGATCCCTAACCAAATAGGATTCTTTTCCAAATGGGATCCCATATCCCAATGGGATGCCGACCCCTGTGGGATCCCGACCTAATTAAGATCCCGATGGGATCTCATTTCCAAGTAGGATACCATGTTCCAATTTTTTCCCTTTTGCAGGTGGAATCCCTATCCCGTTAGGATCCCTTTCCCACTGGGATCCTCTTCTCCGATGGGATCCCGTTTGCCATAGGATCCCACTTTGACCCCGTCACTCGATGGGTTTGTGTTACCGGTAGGTTCCAGTTTAATCATTCACCTTTAGGATCTTCTTCCACGTTCGGATCATGTTCCCATTATATATCCCCGTAGAACAGCATAGAACTTTCTAGATTAAAATTAATATCGTCCTCGAAACGTGTAAACAATAATTTTTTAAGTAATTATTTGTCGAAAAAGAAAAATTATACAACTAAATGCACTGCTAAAGAGGGGCCCCGGTGGGGGCCCGTTTCATAATTGTACCGATTTAATTTTGCCTGAGATAGGGCACTATAAAATCATTTAGATAAATTTTGGAATTAAAATTTGTCCCACAAAAATATATTTAATATGCCACATATATAGCTTTTGAAATATCGAAATTTCTGGAATATTCTAGATTGTATATTATTAGTTTTAAATCCACAGATATTTCAATACGGACAATAAAGTGTATTGCTACCAAGCTGGGCATAGATCCATGAATTCACATAGAACCTATAGTGTTGTCTAAGCCTATTGATATTTATAAAGCTTTTATTAGAAAAGATGAAATGGGGCCCCCGGCCCCAGAGAGATGGATATTATGAGTTCAGTACACTTTGGTATTTGAATTTGGATAATCAAGTGTATGTGTACTCAGATTGGTCAAGATCCATCTATTCGTGTAGGAGCATTTGTTGTTAATTTCATTTATATATCTTATATAGAGAAAAAAAATACACTTTGGGCCCCCGGCCTCAAACGGAATGTTATAAAAAAGTTCAAAACCCCTTAAGAGTTCCTTCCGGATAATAATGGATATATGTGCCAAGTTCGGTCAAGATCCATCAATCCTTGTAAAAATCCTTTTTTGAACAGACAGACACATTTTCACTTGTACATATATATATGATTTAGTAAATAATTTATCAATATTTCCAAGAATTGATTTCCTTAATTAAGGAACTTGCTTTATTCCCAAATATTTAAACCTTAATCATATCGCTAACACATTTGTATTGTACCTTTATAAATTTAAAGCCTAACGTGTTTCTAGTGCTACCAACTATTTAGTTTAGCCTAACGTGTTTCTAGTGCTACCAACTACTTAGTTTAGCCTAACGTGTTTCTAGTGCTACCAACTATTTAGTTTAGCCTAACGTGTTTCTAGTGCTACCAACTACTTAGTTTAGCCTAACGTGTTTCTAGTGCTACCAACTATTTAGTTTAGCCTAACGTGTTTCTAGTGCTACCAACTACTTAGTTTAGCCTAACGTGTTTCTAGTGCTACCAACTATTTAGTTTAGCCTATCGTGTTTCTAGTGCTACCAACTATTTAGTTTAGCCTAACGTGTTTCTAGTGCTACCAACTATTTAGTTTAGCCTATCGTGTTTCTAGTGCTACCAACTATTTAGTTTAGCCTAACGTGTTTCTAGTGCTACCAACTACTTAGTTTAGCCTAACGTGTTTCTAGTGCTACCAACTATTTAGTTTAGCCTATCGTGTTTCTAGTGCTACCAACTATTTAGTTTAGCCTAACGTGTTTCTAGTGCTACCAACTACTTAGTTTAGCCTAACGTGTTGCTAGTGCTACCAACTATTTAGTTTAGCCTAACGTGTTTCTAGTGCTACCAACTATTTAGTTTAGCCTAACGTGTTTCTAGTGCTACCAACTATTTAGTTTATAAATAAAATGCCAATGCTTCCAAACCAATAATCATATTAAGTTCATGCCACTATCGGCTACTGCTAGGCCAACAGTTTGTGCCGACACGGCGGCTCATAATACAGTGAGTCAATCGATACATTCAAAATATCCTGCCCATGAAACGGTTGGAAAAACGTGGATGAGGTGGCTTGTTACTCAAATAGAAGCCGGCTAGATGAGGTGGCTTGTTACTCAAATAGAAGCAGGCTAGATGAGGTGGCTTGTTGGTTAATTAAAAGCAGGCTCGGGTTTATTTTGGTTTCATCAATCATTATTAAACTGTACTTAAACGATAATCGGTTCTTATTAACAGTGATGAACCTAAAGGGGTTGAGGGGGTGGGGGCAACTGTTAATATATTCAGTACAGAATCAAAGCTGATTAAAAATTCTGCCCCTAAATCTATTTGTATTGCAGTCCAATGAACCTTGATGTGATCTTACAACTAAAAGTAAAATAGTCTTTTCAGGGGCGTGGCGAGTAAACTTGCGCCCGAAGTGAAGCTTAGATTTAGTTGCCCTCTTCCCACAAAGTATTAATACATGGTCAAATTGAGCATCAAAAGGAAGACATGGCGTCTGGACATGTGCTACTTTTGCCCGCCCCCACCCACTCTTTCGCCTAAAGGAGGAACCTTTTGTTTTCATTTTATGTTATGTTCCCCAACATTTCCACATGACACTTCCGGTCCGTGTTATGTCATGACATTAAAAAACAAAACTGTTTTTATTATTAATAAAACTCACTGGTAACATAGAACAACAATATCTTTGGCATCAATGCTGAAGGCTAAAAGTGGATAGGTTTTCAATGCCATTGACAACAAACAAACCTTATAAGGCAGGCCTGCACAACTCAAAATGTAAGGCGGGCCGTAATACTTTATGAAAAACATGCCGACCGAATAAAGGAAGGGGTGGGGGAGCTATTTATAAAATAATCATAAAAAATAATATTTCGTTACCGTATTTTACAGACTATTAGACGCACTTTTTTCTTCGAAAAATTGCCTCCAAAATTCAGATGCGTCTTATACTTGAAATTAATATAAAAATGGTACAAATGTATTTTTTCTTAAAAATTGCTCAAAAATTAAGGTGCGTCCTACATTCAGTAGCATCTTATAGTCCGTAAAATACTGTACTGCGGCCCGTATGTTGTTCAGGCCTGCTTTTAGGGACTCATCTCATTACCTACTTGGCGAGGTAAGCAGGACTTGAGAATTCTGCCAGAGACAAAGTAACTTTGGCAAGGTCCCATGATTATTGTTTTGAGGACCTATGATTTATAACTGTGTTAGAGCCCCATGATTGTAAGTATTTTACGAATACAAAAACGTAAATATTTTCTAACTATAACTCCTTCCATATATCAAAAAGCAGAACCGTGTGTGAAATTTTGAGGCCCCTTGCAACTTTTCGGTTTTGTGCCCTACTCCGCCTATTCAAAGTTGATAGCTTAGATATTTATTTTTCATATCACCCGTTTAACCCCTTAAATTTCCGAGGCCCCTTGCCACCTGTGGTACAACGCATCCTATTCTCTCTTATCCAAGCCGGAAATTAAATGTTTGGTGAGCGCTCGCTGATGTCAAACTGATGCCTTCATTGTAACACACCCTTTATCAAAATAACAAGAACACACTAACACTACTCACATCATTTGTAATCCAAACAGTGTTGAGAATTCACCATTCCCAAGCGTTCTGATTTGTAGGATGTCTCTCACACCCAGGACCCTTCTTTACGCATTTGTACTTTAAAACTGGATATCATTGAACGGTTTGCTTGAAATATCGCGAGATCTGGGAGGTATCGATCTACTCGGCCATGATGCACTGAAAGTGGATGAGTTGGGTAGGGGGGAGATAGAGTTGTCGCGAGGTGGGAAAAGATGATGGATAATAAGAAAAACATAGTAAGAAATGGGACGTAGTTCAGAAATTTGAACGAACCGAGAAGAGATGACGCTCGAGATAAGGCTGGCCAGAGAAATCCTCACAGGCATGACGAGTAGAAAATGAAATAAAAAATACGTTGCCAGATAAGAGACTGCATCTTCACAAGAAGAAAGAAGCACAGTTTATTTTGTTTTTTATTTGTGTGACTTGTGGACAGTGATTCTTTCATACATTTTGCTGTCTACTGCAACCGCCCCCCCCCCCCCCATTCTTTTCTTCTTTTTTCAACATTTAAAGAAAGACTAAGTTCAAGTATGCCCCAAAAAAGCATCAATGGATTTTAAATTTACTAAATGTAAGTACTGGGAGGGGCTTACTGAGCCCCCTCCCCAGATCCATCCCCACTTTCACCCGGGAGCGGGGCTCTAAATTGATAGTACCGGCAAATTTTCATCAACAAATAAAATATATGGATATTTAAATTGAAAATAAGTTTCCTTAACAAATTGAAAAAAATATTGGTAGATAATTTACATATTCCAGGGGCCTGAATAAGCTGTGCTAAAAGCTTGCCCCAGTGGTGCCAAAAAGGGAATAGCCTCAGTTTATGTATAGCGTTGGGCGCCATTGTGCCTTATTTTAATGCTGATAACATTTTAATGAAAAACATTAAATCAAGTGGTTAAAATGAAATCTGGGACAGAGCCTGTTAGTGTTGTCATGGGATATTGTGTGTGTCGAATTGAGCACTGAAATGTGTTTGATGAAGAATGGATTATAACTACAATATAAATGTATTTCATGGTCATGATCAACAGCATAACGAATGATTATGAAATTATTGTTTTAATCGTCACAGGTTAAACAGTTTTCAGGAATTGTTTTTTCGATCAAGTCAAATGAAGGAAAGATAAACCCATAATTTAGGACAAACATTTCAGTGGTAGAACCGTATGTTCCATTCAAACCTGACTTACATTTTTGAATTTTTTTTTAAAAGGTAAACCAATAATGAAGCCTTGTTACATTTTAGATAATTTTAAATTTTATAGTGCTACATTTCCAAGAATGGCAAATTCCTTGTGCAGCTACTTTTTTTTTTAAGTTATGAAACTTTGAACCCTAAAACATAAAAAATACCAATTCTTAGACTCCATAAACCGATGCGTGACTTCAACTAAATGTCATCTTCGTGTTTTATTTATCAATAGAGTCTCAAGATATTTTATTGATGAAATAACCAAATACTTCAAATGATTATATTTCAGCTAAAGGATCCTCTGAAAACCACTTCATCGTGTACCAGAATCTCCACAACTTCCATAGAACCAAATAACACAATAACCTAAGATTGATCTTTTTTTTCTCTCCGGCATTGCTGAGGACCTCTTAATCTTGAAACTCTGTGTTGGACGTCCACTCCCAGAAAGTTTCGTAGGGTTGATTAAACTGTCTACAAGAATTGCACATTCTTTTGGAGTTTTATTAAAGTGAAATTGCTATCTCTTGAAAAGGATTTTCTGAAACTTTTGATTTTCTGAAAGTTTTGTAAGTTTTTCTTTTCTTCCTCTGTTCATTTTTCCCAACAGCATTCCCGATGGGATGAAATTAGTAAAAAATTAAAATGTTCAAAGTGGTAATAAATAAAAATGTAATACTCTTTGCTTTTTTATGAGAGCCAACAGGATACTCTTGTTGGACTCTGGGCGCCGGATGGATTGTTTCAAATTAAAGTTGATGTATGTGTATGATCGGAATATATCCCCAAATTATTTTTTTAAAAATAAAAATGCATATTTGTAACATAAAAGATACACTTTTACCCCTGTTAAAATGCAATAGGAAGTCATAAATTTGTATTTTTATGACAAAGATTACATTATTTTATTTGAGACACCAAATAAATATTAGACGAAAAACATTTAGATTGCATAATTGTCTTTTATCATGAAACGGGTTTCTGCCCCAGTGACAATTAGTTGAGGGTACTGTCTGCCCCAGTGACAATTAGTTGAGGGTACTTTCTGCCCCAGCAACAATTAGTTGAGGGTACTTTCTACCTCAGTGACAATTAGTTGTGGGTACCTTTCTGACACAGTGACAATTAGTTGAGGGTAATTTCTGCCCCAGTGACAATTAGTTGTGGGTACCTTTCTGACACAGTGACAATTAGTTAAGGCTCATAGTTCACTATCCTCTAAATCAGGGATCACCAAACTTTTTTCACGGCGGGCCGGATAACGGACAAAACGACTAGCATGGACCGTATAACGGACAAAAGGACTAGCACGGGCCGGATTATCATTCTGTGCAATCCTTGCAAGACAGAAAGAAAGCTCTGGGGAAAAAAGAAGACAAACTAAGTGTAGAATTCCATGTTAATCATGGGTGTGTGGCGTTAACTGCACACAAAAAAAATCAGAGATGACGACGTTAGCAAAAGATAGTTACATCAGACCTAGTGCGCACATATTCGAATCTCACAAACTAAGCAGCTGAAAAGATTAGTGAGATTGGTGAAATATACGTTTGGTTTTCAAGATATCGCCAATGTTTGGTTTGGAACTGCTGCATCCAATCAAGAGAATTGCTTTCAAATGTTCATCAGCAAATCTCGTTGAATGTGTTGACTTCATATACTTCATTTTTGAAAATGTTTGCTCACAAAGGTTGTTCCAAACACTGATGCCATATCAGCGGCAAATCGTTTCAGTTTCGGAAACTCGGGTTAAGCAGCGGTAAATTCAACAAGTTTTCCTTCTCTGGTATGCGTAGTTTGGTGAGCTCTGATCTAAATGATAGCAAGTGCTCATCTGATAATGTTGTTCTGTAGCTAGATTCAAAATATTTAGCTATCTAAAAATGTCTTCTCAAAGACAAAACGAAATAAATTCACGAACGAGTAAAAACTTTTAAATTCATATTTTTTGTTTTTGTTTTTGTGCTGCTCATTTTTAGAAAGTATTTCATCTTTCTTGCAAAGGGTTATTTAATATAATTGAATTAATATAATGTTTTTTAAATTACATAGCCACCGGATATTGTCATGATAAGTTATATTAAGTACATAAGTAAATCAGTAAATGTATCCAGTTAATAAATGTTGATGTAATTATATTACATTGTAGGAGATGTTATCACTTTTTCTGGACCACCCTAATTGCATTAAACTTCAAATTCCACATTTGTAAAAAATTTAGTTTCGATGAAAATTCCATATTATTTATACTAAATTATAACAATTTTCTATTGGAGATTTTAAACAAGAAGCTGTGTCTTCTAGATTCTGTTGGGTGGATAAGTGAATCAATACTCTTTTCACAGAACTTTCGATTTCTGTTGTTACTGAATTTGTTAATAAAAAATGGATGTTATTAATTTAACTTATTAATCTCCTGGCACAAACATTAGCTGTCAGAAGGTAAAGAATAAAAAACTAAACGCAGACGTTATTTCAAGAGCTTTTTACAAAAGGTTGGGACGGTGTTCATGTGGAGGATCATCTCAACGCTTTTCTATAAATATTTCTTAAAACAGCTTAAACCTACTCAATGATTTTCTATAGGCCTAATAGTGTAAAATATGAAATATTGAATAATCATTACGAGATACCGGTCAACTTGCAGTATTAGTCAAATTTATTGGTCCATCAGCTTGATTTACATGATCAAATTGATTTATAGGGCACTCAATCTCTGGCTTAATTTATAGGGCAACTTAATCTCTGGATCAATTTATAGGGCAACTCAATCTCTGGCAAAATCGATTTACCTTTAAACTGATTTATTTGTCACCTTCTTCTCCTTCTATATATTAAGGGCCCACGATCAATTTATTGATCTTTCTGGCTCCTATGTATGTAGAAGGGATTTGCAATGTTTCTGTGCCTGGTGTTGATGAGGATATTTCACTGCTTGCCAGGGATACTTAGTGGGGGTATCATATTGTGGGGGTTGGGAGGCCTGAGGCAATAGACGCAAATGTGTCAAGTGTTGTCACTTCAACTGTTCCTTTTGGAAGCTTGTTCCAGTCTCTGATTGTCTTTGGCAGGAATGAGCAGTTCCTATACTGGCTTCTATTGGTCTGTTATCTCATGAACTGATGCTTAAATGACTCAAAATAAAAACGTGTTCAGCCCGACTTTCTTGATTTGATTCATCGTTCAAATCAAAATAGCTATTGATCAAATGTACTATCCATCACACTTTAAAATGCATTTTTTTTTTAAAACTGTTCTTATAAATATACATTAAATTTATGTTTTGTCCCATCGTCATGAGCTGAGCCCCACAAAGATCGCCATCTCCACAACAACTGAAGAAGCGTCATCCTAAAGACGATATCACACTAAACGACGTCTGCACCGTTCAATTATCACGCACCAGGCGCCTAGTACACGACCGCCGCCTTCGATCACCCAGGTGAGTCCACCACGATCAGTGATAATGGCCTCTATGTAATAAATGGAATATCGTAACATAAGATCCTGGTCAATAGGATCGGGTTGTAGTAGGTAAGCCAAAAAGACCAGAGTTACCGTTGGCAGTATTCAATTCCGAATTTAGGTATCGTTTGACGCTTTCTGTTCACACGCAACGCGTGCTGCCTTGGCCTAATGGAGATTCGTCCATCCATTACATTTTAACCAACGTTATACTAGACTCGAATTAAATTTAATTAGAAAAGGGCGATTTTAATCTGCACACTTTTTAGCTCCTGTCACTATGAGATGGAAGCGGTAGAAGACAAAGGGTGATAGAGAAGTTTGGCGAGATTTTTGGGATTTTCCGGCGTATAAGATTTCTAAGTATGGTTTGATTGTCGTGGTTGGACTTCACTGAGCCCATATTTCTTTATGCTCTCGTCATAATAGACAGCTGAAATTAAGTTCATAGCTTTGTGTCGTTTTGGTGTTCTCTCAATTTCTCTGCTCTGTGGCAATGGCATCCTTCCAATTCATGGATAGGTCCAAACAGTGGCGTAGTTAAGCTTGGTGTCATCCGGTGCGGTAAAATTATGGTGTC
The DNA here is from genome assembly GCA_964017045.1 of Omphiscola glabra. NCBI lineage: Eukaryota > Metazoa > Mollusca > Gastropoda > Lymnaeidae > Omphiscola > Omphiscola glabra. The sequence continues at coordinate 48,809,202 of OZ024795.1, read as the reverse complement.
ACCCCTCTCCCCCGACTTTAACGATGGATTTCTTCAAGACTGATTTTGTTATTTGTCGTGAATTAACCAGGAAAAAGAGGTCAGAATATGTTGTATTCTATGCACCAATTTCTATTAAGCAACATTTTCGTTGGTTGTTGGGTTATCCCACAAGCTAAAAACAAAACAAAATTCCAAATCCCCCGCGGTCCTATTCAGTTCGAACAATCGACACTATACTGTATATTATGATTTATTTTTAAAATGTCAATGTATTTCTATAATGGATGCCACTGCCAGTCAGTTTGTATCAGTCACTGAGTAGACTGCAGCTCCATGTCCGCTTCCAAATAAAATAAATAAAGTCGTAAACATACACATGGGGCAACGTCGTTACTCTTTTGTATACATTTTTTATGGCTAACTTGACCTTGGTATGCAGAGACAGGTTGATTGATCTTAGTATGCAGAGACAGGTTGATTGATCTTAGTATGCAGAGACAGGTTGATTGATCTTAGTATGCAGAGACAGTTTGATTGATCTTGGTATGCAGAGACAGGGTGATTAAATATTTATTCGATATATGCTGTGAATTGACTTCTAAGATATGTTTTTATTAAGCAATGACTTTAAATAATACGTGGTCGCTAAGCCATGTACACAGCCAAATAAGGGGGCTCAGAGTTAGAAAAACATTTTCTATGAAACGTATACCAGGGCCACGTACAACAGGCACACTTACACCACGGCCACTACACCAGGGCCACGTACACCAGGGCCCTGGCCACGTACACCAGGACCACGTACACTAGTGTCACGTAAACCAGGGCCATGTACACCAGGGCCACGTACACCAGGGCCACGTCAGCCCATCTTATCCAAGTCTCTTACCCAACCCTGTGGGTTCGTCTCTTATCCTCATGAAAAAAATATAGATAAGTAGAGAGAACGAAAGAGATCAATCAATAGATAAGTAGAGAGAACGAAAGAGATGCATCAAAAGAAGATAAAACAAGGCCAACTGTTAGCAGAAGAAGGCCATGAAAAGATCCCAGCAAAGATTCTGGCAGTCTCCCAAGCAAAGCAAGTGTACAGGCTATGGCGATAAATTGTTATGTTATCGATTGGTCGAGAGGAATAAGGGAAGAGTGAGCACCTCGCCAGTCTTCCTCGTGCTTCTGGTGAGATTTCAATGAGCTTTCAAGAACAACCTGTCACGCGGTTTCCTTTGGATAAATTTCCCGGACAAAAATTGTTGGTTGGTGGTTGTTGGGCTCTAATGGAGATTTATTTTCGGGACATTTCTGATATCTCATGAACAGATGCTTAAATGACTAAAAATAAAATCGTGTTCAGCCCGACTTTCTTGATTTGTTGACTCCTTCCGCCAGCGGGTCTTTTCCAATTCCCTCCACACTTTCCTACTGGATGATGTACGGATATAAGCGTTCCAACGACAAAATTAGATGATTATCAAATATGATAACACAGCTGTCGTGTGTATCCAGTGACACTTGCGACTGTAAAAAGAAAAGGGGGGGGGGGTGTATTTATGGGGTCCAAAGTACTTATATGGAAACAAAATTATTAAAAGTTCAACTTTGAATGCAAAAAAAGTGGGGGGGGGGGGCGCCAAAATCGAAAGATAACAGGAGGCCTCCTAAAGTCACGCTTCGCCCCTGGATGGCATGTGTTAACATGCGTTTAACATGTTACTAGGTTTGCGAGTTGATAGGATTTTAGCCTCCCCTTTCCAAGAAAAAAATCTACTGTGGAACCCGACCGAATTTCGGCTTTGGTTTCCGCACCGAAAGTTGTCATTTGATAGCTTTCGGCGTAGTTTCTGTTTCTGCCGAAATTATATATTGTGAAATATTTATTTCTAATTACAAATTAATGAGACTTTGTCTTGAAGCATGGTTAACAGTCTTAATATAACTACAATAAACTACCTTGCTACATTTTGAGAAAGTATGCGTAAAAAGCCAACGTCAGTGCGAAGGTTGGGATTTTTTCTTTCGACCAGATCAGAAATGCTCGGGGCAGTCTTTGCAAGAGCACAACGAAGATCATATTCCACAACAAGTCTACTTCCGTATATAGATAACCAACAATCTGTAAAACCCTGTTTCACAAAGATGTGTTGTTGGAAATGGAAGAAGTAGGTGCAACACAGTCTCAGACAGAACACAATATGATTGCAAACACTTGATCCAGAATTTTGTAACTGGCATTGTAGAGAAATCAGTTCTCGCTGCATCGCTGTTAATAAGTTCAATGAACTCCTCGTGTGCTGACTCAGGAACATCTTCAACTTTGACTGTGAATGGGCTTCTTGCAAGTGCAAATGGGGTGTCAGGTAGATTTGGAAAGTACGATGAAATTTCGTCTGCAAGAATGTGCATGTGTTCTTTTACTGAATTTATCATCGTAAGTCTTTGGTCTAGTTCAATGCCATGTTCCTCTAAGAAAGCAGATAAGATAGGCAACATGTAAATTTTATTTTCATCCCATTTTTTGGCCAAAGCTGAAGTTTCATTTGGAATTATCGCATCTTTTCAGACAAATCGTGGCATGTTGCCTTTGGTCCTTGCAGTGATAAATTTAACTCATTTAAGATGGCAAAGATGTCAACCAAGTAAGCTATTTGCTGCAGTTCCCTTTTATCACTAAAAAGTGCTTCAAACTGCGGTCTTGCTTTCTGATTAAAAAACGTTTTGAGTTCATCACGAAGCTCAAGACTCGTTTTAAAACTTTTCCTCTCGACTTCAGTGTGAAATAGCAGAGCATTGATCGGCGCATCCAACTCGTTGCACAGTTGCGACAACAGTCGACTGTTTAAGGGGCTCGCCTTTACAAAATTGACAGAACTTACGACGCGTTTCATGAGTTCGTGTAACTCTTGTGGCAGCGTCTTTCTTGCTAATATTTGCCGATGAATCATACAGTGAGTTCTGATGACTTTGGTGACTCATTCAGTACCAAACTTTGAAATCCAGATCGACATCCTAGCATAGCTGGAGCACCATCTGTGACATCCTAGCATAGCTGGAGCACCATCTGTGACATCCTAGCATAGCTGGAGCACCATCTGTGACATCCTAGCATAGCTGGAGCACCATCTGTGACATCCTAGCATAGCTGGAGCACCATCTGTGACATCCTAGCATAGCTGGAGCACCATCTGTGACATCCTAGCATAGCTGGAGCACCATCTGTGACATCCTAGCATAGCTGGAGCACCATCTGTGACATCCTAGCATAGCTGGAGCACCATATGTGACATCCTAGCATAGCTGGAGCACCATCTGTGACATCTTAGCATAGCTGGAGCACCATCTGTGCAAACACCACAAACCTTTTCCCAAGAGATATTATGATCTTTCAGAAATAAACCAACTGCGTCAAATACACCACGTGCAATAGTTGCCCTTTCCAAAGGTTTGCAAAAAAAGAAACTCATCTTTAAAATCGACATCATTAACATACCTTACGTAAACGAGTAACTGTGAACAGTTTACAACGTCTGTAGATTCATCAAGCTGGATACTAAACATTAGAAGTGGAGCAGATTTAATTTCCTGAATTACCTTATCAAGAATATCAACAGACATGTCATCTATTCTTCTGCGGACAGTGTCGTTAAGGAAATTGCACTCAATTTCGTAACAAATTCGTCTCCAATCATAACGCTAACAATGTCTTTGGCCGCTGGCAGCAATAAATCCTCAGCAATGGTGTGAAGTTTTATAGCTCTGGCTATTCTGAGTGCCACCAAATGTGAAACGTCAACGGCTGCTACGTTTTGTTTGTGATACTTGCCAGCAGTGTCAAGTCTGGCTTTCTGGAGTCCATCAGCTTTGCTTCTAAAATAGTTGATATCCTTGCCGGCAAAGCTCGGATGCTAGCTATAAAAAAAGCGTTTTAGTTTGTTCGGATTCATAGATTCGGCTGATAGAACTTTATTACAAATAAAACATTGGGGTTGCTCAATCCATGTTGTAATTATTGAGATAATACCATAATGTAAATAATCCTCACTTTATTTTCTTTTCTTAACGTTTTTCTCTACACGATCCATTGTCATGTGATGGTTTGCTAATGGAAATAATATATAACTATATCTTTAAAAAGATGATATATTGAGGATCTCAGTGGAAAAGCCAGACTTGTCACATTTTGAAGATTATGAGAAAAGGGGATTTTAAAGTTTGAAAGTATCCAACATTTTCCCAAGTAAAAAAAAAATGCTATAATTTGCATGTATTTAGTGATACCATTTTACTTTTAAAAAATATCCATTACTAGATATCTTGTGACTATTTTCTACATTTTTACAGCTTATTAGAAAGACGCTGCTTCCTAAACCGATATTTAGTTTTGACTTTAAATTTTCACTTTAAGTTTATCGTAGATAAAAATAGTAGCAATTATTGTTCGGTGTAATTGCAGCGTCGGACATTTGACCTATATTCTTTATTTATATACGTTTTCCTTACTTGCATTTGGTTAAGCGCATCACGTGATACTAAAGGAGTTCACTTTGATCGGCAGCCCTAATAGTATCTACGCCACTAGGTAGTGTATCTATCGCTATTAAAATTGGCGATCATTTTCATGGAGAAGTAGGGCGGAAATCGATGGCTCTGATGAATCTTGATCGGTGGAGTGGTTTGGGGAGCCTGCTCCCCAGAAAATGTGGGATTATTTCAAAATCTAGAGGTGTGTTTTTGTGTATACTTGAATTCGATGTTTCTATTATACCTTTTGAACAGAGAAGAACATTTTAAAAGTTTTGTGAAAGGCATTATTTAGCCCAGTGCCTTATATAAACTGAATTCACTCCGTTTGAAACGTGCCCCAGGGTAATCATTAGGCATTAGCTTATAATCAACCCCATACTGTACCATTGATCAGCGTGAGGGAAAAGGTGCATAGTTAAGGGTGCTAAAGACAGTCGTACAAACTCAAAATGCAAGGGTGCATTACTTTGGCGCATACTTAAATTTGTTGTTTCTTTCAGACAATTAATTTTGAGGTGGCATTTCAAACTTTCGAATGGGAAATGGCAAAATTAGCCATAATAATGATAAAAGGCGTCTTAAATTCCGCATTGGGGGACGTAAACTAAATTCACTCTAGTTATGTCACTCTGCCATAGCCGGTCCCAAGCACGGGTGAGAAAGGAGGAGGGTTTGGCGAACGGCTAGCAACCCTTCCCTGTTAAAAAGCCCTGCTACAAAAACACAAACAAAGATTTCAAAAGAAAGCTCAGATCTTGGAATGGGTGGATCTCTTAATAGAGAATTAATGAAGCTAAGTGGCCAAAGACAAATGGAAACCACCAAGCGGACAGCCATCCTCTCTACCAGGACCACCACCAGTCTAGGAACATGGAAAGTAAGGACAATGCTCGAAATTGGAAAAGCTGTCCAAGTTGCTGCTGAAATGCAGAGATACAAACCAGCCATCTTAGGAATAAGTGAGTCTCGATGGACAGGCTCAGGTCAGATAAAGCTCAGCTCAGGGGAACTGCGTCTATACTCAGGACACGAAGATGAAAATGCGGCTCACAACCAATGAGTGGCACTCATGCTTTCCAGAAATGGCCAGAACGCACTATAGGGTGGGAAGCTCACGGCCCCCGTATAATCACGGCAAGATTTAAGACAAAAAAACAACGAAATGTCAATATGGACATCTTACGTTTTAACACTAATCTCTTGAAAGAGGAATCAAAACTTAATGAGTTTTAAACTTACTATCTCCAACAAGTTCCAGATCCTACAAGAACTAGGCAATGAGGAAACAATTGACCAAAATTGGAAAGACATCAAAGATATATTCACGACTACCTGCGAAGAAGTGTTGGGCCCTAGGCAACAAAGGCATAAAGAATGGATTTCTGCTGAAACCATGGAAAAAATCCTATATAGGAAAAAGAAGAAGGCCAATCTAAACAATAGTCGCACCAGAACCGAAAAGGCCAGAGCATCAACATAATACTCAGAAGCAAATAAAGAAGTTAAACGTAGTATAAAGACAGATAAAAAGAACTACATTGAAGGACTAGCAAGTGAAACAGAAGAGGCAGTGTACCATAGAAACACAAGAGAATTATTCAGTACAATCAAAAAGTTATCTGGAAAGTTCAACAATCCGGAGAAACATGATGAAGAGGGTCAGAAAAAAAGATGGATAGAGCATTTTGAAGAGCTCCTCAACCAGCCAGCCCCACAACACACACTCAACATAGAGCCTGCGGAACAATAGATTGCAACACACCCACAAAACAAGAGATATGCAGAGCAATTAAACAACTAAAGAAAGGCAAGGCGGCAGGTCCAGACAGAATACCGGCAAAAGCCTTGACAGCAGATATTACGACTAGCCCTGAAATGTTACACACACTATTCAAGAAAATATGGGAGGAAGAACAGATACTAATTGAGTGGAAAAAAGGACCACCCATTAAGCTCCCGAAGAAAGGAGACCTTAGGTCTTGCTCTAACTATAGAAGAATAACCCTGCTGTCCATCCCCAGCAAAATATTCAACAGAATGCTGCTAAAAAGAATGAGGGAGGCAATAGATACCAATCTTAGGGACCAACAAGCAGGTTTCAGAAAAGACAGATCCTGCACAGACCAAATTGCCACATTGCGAATTATTTTAGAAAAATCCCTGGAGTGGAACTTGCCACTATACATCAACTTTATTGACTATGAGAAGGCTTTTGATAGTGTAGACGGACAGACTCTGTGGAAGCTGCTAAGACACTACAGGGTACCACAAAAATTGACAGACATAATTAAGACTTTTTACGAAGGACTGTCGTTCAGAATTGTTCATGGCCAACAAACAACAGCGTTTTTGGGGTACAGACCGGTGTCAGACAGGGGTGTCTGCTCTCGCCTTTCTTATTCCTGCTGACCACTGATTGGATAATGAAAATGTCTACAGAGCAGAAGCGAAATGATATCCAGTGGACACTATGGAAACAGCTTGATGATCTGGATATTGCGGATGATCTGGCCCTAATATCACACACACAGCAACAGATGCAAGAGAAAACCAATTATGTAGCACAGTATTCTGCTTGCATCGGCCTGAACATCAATAGAGGAAAAAGCAAAGTCCTTAAAATAAATACATCAAGCAACACACCTATAGCACTGGAAGGAACAAACCTTGAGGAGGTGGATAGCTTTTCATACCTCGGCAGCATCATTGACATACTAGGAGGGACAGACGCCGACAGTTAGTTCAAAATAATAAATATGCCTGTGGCGGTGACCGATATGCCATAAGGGGACATACTAACTGCGAACCCTTTGTTACGAATTTGGCAATACACCGCTGTATCGAGCCTAGCGATATTTCATAGATTCCACTAATTTTAATAGGTTAAAGGCACCAGTTACTTTTTTTTTAAATTTTAAAAATGTATTTTTGCTATATTATTGTACACATTTTGCTCCGGCTCCGGCTAGGGGGTGGGGGGAGGCAGTGCCCTCCCAGAGAGATAGCTCAAAGAAACACTGAGCTAATAATACATGTAACTATATTTTTAAAGCATGATGTCATCAGTGCCCTTGAACTCATTGTTTTTTGTTTCAGCTCAGTTGGAGATCAGGGACAGGGTCAAAATTGAGATGCAAGATTTGACCGGCACAAGTCATTCAAGGGTAAGTGGAGGTCACTGGTGACTACTGATAATGTATTGTTATCGGAGATGGGTACAAAGTCTCAGCTCAATCGGACATCAGGAACTGGGTCAACAAAGACATGCAAGATTTGACCCTGACAACCAAATACTGTAAAATAATACCAAGCTGTATCAAAGCTACTAAAAAAAATTCAAATATTGAATATCATGAGTCATGACATGAGTCATGACATGAGTCATGACATGAGTGCTTTTTTCTTTCTTTTTTTTTAAATAGGAGTTCAGTGATAGTTTTTACTCTGAATGAGAACCCAGGTAAACAGAAGGGTTACAAGCTACTGCAGTTTGAGAACTTCTGTTCTAGTTTATGGGTAAAATATAATATATATTTATATATAATGTATTCCTAAAGAACTTGATATGTCTAATCATCTGTATCCTTCAGAAATTTCCAAGCTTAATTTTAATATAACCCTGCAAACCCTGCAATCAGTTGTTGTATTTTAATAGCAGAAATGAATTCTTTAACACGAATAACAATTTAACAAATATTTAATACTTGTATCAAGATGTAAAGATTATAATTTTATTAAATTTTAATTATTTAATTACCGGTAGTTTTATTTAAATGAGAAACAAGCTTTTAGACCAGACAAATGTCAACCAACATTTTATTTTATTGGTAATTAGTGTTTTTTGTTTGTTTGTTTTGTTGTTTTTATAACACAGGGGCTCTCAACATTAGAATTACAGACCTCTTGGGTTCAGCAAAAAGGTGTCAGGGGATCTGTGAGCTGCATTTCCATTAGTAATTTAATTAAATGCATTTAAAAACATTATTCCATGAATGGGCCATGGCCTTCATGTGTCTGGCAAAGGGGGCGTCCATTAATTATGTCAACAAAAAAGGGGGAGAAAGTTTGGAAATATTTGACATTTGTTGACAAGGGGGAGGAGTGGTTAGATTTAGTTAATGTCAACAATCATGTTTTATCTATTAAAAATGTTAATCTTAAAAATTGACTGATTATTACATTATTTCAACAAATTTATAAGTGTAAATGAGTGTAAATAGTCATATAATGCTTAGGCTTTTAACAATTTAAGATTTATTTACTGTTTGTCGAAATGACTAGGGCGGTATGTTTGAGATCATGTTGCAGGTATGGAACAAGGACAAGGTTGAAGTGTCATGTGCAGTCAAGATAAATGATATTGACAGAGAAGAATACAATATTTTGAGAATCAGGGGAAAGTAAAGTGAGTAACAATAATAAAATTCGCTGCTTGAACGTACTAGCAAAATCTGTAACATCTTTTTTGTATCACAAGTCATGTTGAAAAAAGCATGTTCAACAAAACTTGGTCGGCTTGATAAGTTGAGGCACCACATTACATAGTAATTTAAATAAAACCTGCACATTCGGAGGGGGGGCGTGCAATCTCCCCCTACCCAAATGATGTCCCTGATGCGCATTGTTACGATACAGCAACACCTGGCTAGTCCATGGGTAGATGATAGCAGCTAGAAACTATACTATAATTGTCAGCTTTACTGATGATAATCATATTTATACGACAAACATTGATATGTAGTCTTTAACAACCTTTTAATTGATTCTGCATTATAAAATTTAAGTGTACAAACTTTTTAACTTGTTGATTAACAAGCTAAAGATGTAATAAAATGTTTTTCCTACAATTTTGTGTCATTAAAATACATCAGCTCAAAGTAAAATGTATTTTAAAATTTATTTATATTGTAATTATTTTAATTTTTTTGTGTGTGGGGGGGGGGGGGGGTAGAAAATGTTGACATAATTAAATAGGAAGGGTTGAACGAGGCTTTTAGGTTGTCTTTAAAACATTTCTTCTGCCCGCCAGCAGACCGCTTTCCTTGTTCGAACTTACCATAGAAAATTCTTTTGGGCAGACGGTCATCTGAAATTCTCACATGTCCTGCCCAGCGAAGCTAGGACTTCATTAAGATGGTAAAGATGCTGGGGAGACCCGAGTGTCTGGGACTCTGTCCTGCCATTCAATTGAGTCATCACCTGGCGCTTTGCGGCTTTAGAGAAGGCATATAGCATGTTGAGTCTCAGGGTAGGGGGGGTCTTCCAGTTCTTGATTAAATGGCACCTTTATGAGACGATTTATGGCTTGGTCATTGATGGATGAAGGTCGATTCAGGATGTTGTCAAATTGTTCAACCCATCGTTCAATGATGTTTTCCTCCTCAGTGATTAGAGATTTCTCATCAGCACTCAGAAATGGAGATGAACTTGATGAAGTGGGGCACAAAAAATAAAAACCTTTTTGCCTTTTTCAAACCCCTTACACTAAATGGAAACGTGATACAACGATTACTGCACCTTTGCACTTGAATCATAGTCAGTAGTTTCCAAATCATTCGGTATGTGTGTATGATGCATGTTCACCAATAATAATCCATGTAAAGAAGCTGAATTGTGAAGGTTTTATTTATTAATGCAAGAAATATAGCAGTAATATCAACAATTTTATTTTTTAAATATGCGCATACCATGAATTTTAAATTTTAGGAAAATTTTCTAAATAAGAACAATAGAAGTAGATGATAATGAGATGATATGAGTAAAAATAATTACACTAAATCAGGGGTTCTTAACCAGGTGTGCCCTCAGTGGCAGTGCCAGGACTCAGAAATTTTTAAAGCAAAAACACAAAAATTGGGCTTGAATGTGAAAAAGCAATAAAATTTAAATAAAGAGCCGAATAAATTTGTCAGCAGAAAAATGTTTTATGTTTAGGTATCACATCTGCTCAATTTAGAATATAGTTAAAATAAGAAACATAAAACTGCACAAAGTGATTTCAAATAATTATTTCTTTGAAGTCTCCCCTGTCATCTACAGTTGAAATCAAATATAAAGCAATTTAATGAGAGGAAACACCTATATATGTAAGCAACTTCTTTTTATCCCAGGTAAGTGGTGGGGGGATGTTTTTTAAATTAGGAGGGATGGGGGTAATCAAAGGGGGGTAGGGGTGGCGCTGCACAGTAAAACATGTTAAGAAGCCCTGCATTAAATCAAACCAAATATAAATATAGGACACACATTGCTGATGGTGCAGTGATATGGTCTAGCACTATGCAATATTTAGCAAGTTCAAGTTTTACACCACATTTTGTCATGATGAATGTTTCAACAATGTTGCAAGTAGACACACATACACAAATAATAATTAATACTGCCAAAGCAACCAGCCTGATAACCTTATTATTGAACCAGTAAAAATAGCTCAAACTTAAAACTCCACTAATATGAGATTAATCTTTTTCAAAATTGTTTGAAATCCTTCTTTAAACCTTTGTTTGGAAAATTTCCTTTAGAAAAAAAAAGCTCTCAAAATACAAATAAATAAATAAATACTATTGCTTCCAGCCACCCTTAAAAAGATTGATTAAATTAACTTGCTTTTAAAAAAAACTATTATTCCAGCATCTGATTTAAGTAAAATTAATAATAAGTTAAACTACTCGAGTAGTTGCAACTTATATTTACACATAATATAATGGTTAACACACCATCAACAAATTATTAAAATATGTTGTCACTTTCAAAAACTCAATTCAGTTACAAAACTTGTTATATTTATATTGGCTTTATTTTGAAGTATCTACCAAGAGACCTCAACAGCATAGGCCGCTTTACACTGCTTTCATAGATCTGATTAAGCCATTCGTTTGGTAAGCCAGAGTGGCCTGTTCAGTATCTTGCATAAAATAGGTTGTCCCCCATGACTGCTCATAATCATACAGTCATTTCAAGAAAATATGCATTCCCAGTCAGCAACGGGGTAAAACAAGGCTGCATACTGGCACCAACAGTCTTCTCTATTTTCTTCTCAATGCTTCTTCTGTTTGCTCCAGGGACTGTGAAGACAGAGTGGACATCAACACCAGATCTGAAGGTAAGCTGTTCAATATCACAAACCTTCGTGCGTGCAAAGACCAAGGTAAAAAAGGTGCTTATTCGTGAACTGCTGTTCACTGATGATGCCGCCTTAACATTGCACACATATGCATGTAAAGAGTTTGGACTGACCATTAGTCTACAGAAAACAAATGACATGATGCAAGAAGCACAGTCCCTCCAAATGTAACTATTGAGGGCCATAATCTGCCGGTAGTTGAGAATTTCCAAAACCTTGGCAAAAGAGGTGAACATGGTTATCGCAAAAGCAGCTACATCAAAATTGAATAAGCAAGTGTGGAATAATCTTTAACTTTAAGTGCAAAACTAAGCTTCTATCAGGCATGTGTGCTTTGTACGCTCCTACATGGCAGTGAAGAGAGAACCACATATGCCAATGCCGGTCATGAGTGGAAACTCAACAGCTTTAGCCAAAGATTTCTGCATCACATTTTGCGCATTTGATGGCATGACACGGTGCCTCACACAGAGATTTTGAAACATGCCAAAATGTGTAGCATGTTTTCCACTCTTAACAAGAGGTGCTTTCGCTGGTTAGGCTATGTAAGGAGAAAGGAAGAAGGCTGTATTCCAAGGGATCTGCTGTATGGAGAGTTGGCAGAAGGGGCAAGACTTATGCGATAGCGTGGCTGGGATTTAAGAACATTTGCAAAAGGAGCATAAGTGAAGCCAACAATCATTGAATGGGTGATAATCGCTGAGCACCGCTCCAGCTGGTGAACAACAGTGTGTGAAGGAATCAAAAAGGCAGAAGATGTGTGAAACAAAGACCTTGCAGCATAAGGCCATTAAGGAAAGTCAAATTTAAGGTCAAGGTTCTCCTGCGAGAAGTGCAGCCGAGACTGCCATTCCAGGATCAACCGTAAGCCATTTGATGAAGTGTCAATGGCTACTAAATCATCTCCCAAAGATGGAAGGATGCCATATTTGTTATTTTAAATCATATAAAAATACAGATTCAGACAAAATTATATCCTTTACCATTTTTTAAAAAAAGCTATAATTCTAAGAGTATGAAAGAGCTTTCTGTATATAACATAAGGTTTAAAATAATCAAAAAATTAAAATTATAATTGAACCTCAGAAGGAGACAAGATGAATACTGTTAGACATGATGGGAACTAAAATATGTTACTGCCATAAAGCTTAAGTATTGTTAAGTATTAAGCAGCCTGAAACAAAATTCATTGAGACCTAACCCCCATGAGTCTACTAAAACAAATATAAATTTATAAACTCCTATCACAACTAAAAATTCAATTTTTTTTTTTTGGTCCTAATTTTTAATATTTGTATTGTTTAATTTGTTTGTCAGTTGATGTAGGCTTTCTGCCAAATTGCTCCTAGTATTGTTTAATCTCACAAAACATTTTTTGTTGTAAAATGTAAATTTTGTCAGTATTAATAAAAAAAAATTTTCTCTCAAAATGCAAAGAAAGTGCAAAAACAACCATATATTAATCACATTTAATATTATAATATTAAATCAGTATTTTTTAAGGAGCACTCATTTTTTAAGCCCATAGTATAAGTTGGTCCATTTGTATAAACTTAAAATGGGATAAAATTATCTTCTTGGTCTACTAGAAATAGTCAACAAATAAAACAGTTAAGATCTAAATATACATTGAATTTTGGAATATGACAATTATTACATTCATACAATTTTAGCCATAAAATACAATGTGTAATAAATAATCTAAAAAATGTGTTATGTAACTGGTGTGTATTTCTTGTTTTACTTTTAATTGTGTTAGAGGCACTAAGTATTTAATTACAGTTACTGATAATAGCAATTTCCGAGACAAATATCAGTATAGTATGTATTAAGTAAAGATTTATTTATAATGCTTTAACTTTAAATCATAAATGTTGCAGGCCGCTGATGCCTGATTTATCAAAAATAAACGTATTCATTCTTTATTCAAGTTAGAAAGAAATTGATTTAACAAAGTTAAGTAACAGAAAAGGTATTTTATTTTAAAGATAAGAACATTGCTTTATTCAGTTTATATCATTTCAAAAATTTTATCAGGGTTTGCACATACAAAACAGCTGAGAGGTAATAAGATGGGGAATAAAAGCCTGCCATAAAAGGTTAACTATTTACATAAAATTTACTGTGTTAAACATTTGAAAAAATGTGAATATGATTTTAATAGGTAGGCAGAGTTATTATTTGATTAGTTCCCTTTACTTGATTAGTTCCCCCTTTGTGATCAACTATGAATAGTTAAATGAACAAAACCATCAAACTGACAACACAACAGTAAGACATGTTGTCTTGTGTTGTAACTATTACAGAAGCCCCACCATATGAAGAAATATCACATAAAATAAACCGTATCCGGAAATTTGATCGAAAGAAATTTGGTCGAATCGTTTTTTTTAATTTATACGTTAAAATTTTGCTTCAAATTTCTTTCTGAACGCATTATTTTGTTTTACTATATAGTAAAGTGCGTTCAAAAAGAAATTTGACGATAATTTTAACGTGTGAGCTGAAAAAAAGATTCTTCCAAATTTCTGTTCGATCAAATTACCGTCGATCAAATTTCCGTCGACGAAATTTCTTTTGATCAAATTTCCGGTAACCAAAATAAACAGCACAAAATTCATTTTTTTCATACCAGTCATTTTATACCACCTTGCTCTATCAGTAGGACATTAAGCAATGTGTGTGATGATATATCAAACAGATGGTTGCAGAAAATTTACACAGACTTTCTAATCCTTTAAAATAATGAGATTTTGCATTTAGCAGGATTTAATTTAACTTCCAATTGTAAAGTAAACAAATTAAAACTATGGTGGAAATACATGCAACTGTGCAACCATGTTATCAGACATCAACAATGTTCATGGCAATACCATCCAGATGAAATCTCATGCTATCTTGTTGTGGTGTCAGAAGCATCAAGATTTCAGTATTGTTTTTTGTAGCAAAATAACACTAGGTAAATGGCATGTTAGTTTTTCGTAAAAATCAATACAAATTTTGGCAGTTCTGTTAAACACAACTTATCTATGTCAAACTTTTAATTCTGATGAAAAGTTAATTGCTTCTGTCTAAAAAGATCATTTTTGAAAAAAAACGTTTTGGGTCACAGATAACAAAAAAACAAATATTTTCATCCCAACTCAGGCAGTAATAGTTGATCCCTTACTTGCGTTTCAATTAAGGGGATTTAAAAAACAAGAACGTTCATTATAACAATAATCTCTAACTATCAACTTCGCTTTCTTTTACCCAGCTTCATCAGCTGTTTACCGCCCTCCTGTTCTACTTCCATCTGGGTATCACTCAAGCTCTCCTCCTTGACTTCACTGCTGGTGCCTGGCTCCGACACTTCCTCATCACTGTTCTCCTCCTCCTCTGCTTCCTCATCAGCCTGGACACCGCTCAGCCTGAATTTTTTAACACTGCACAGAGTCCTCTGCATCACAATCACCCGGTCGGGTCTTGATGTCGAAGGTGAGCCCACTGAAGATTGGTGGGGGTGTGCATTCTGCCATTGGATTGGTCTTCGGGGTGTCAGGAGGTAACCAGTCAAGCTGCCGGTCTGCGATTTTCGCTCAGCTGAGTCTTCTTTCTCCTCATCTTCTGTTATGTCATCGTCAGAGTCCCCTAGATTAAGGACATCATGGATATGCTCTATCCTTGTGTCTTCATCACTGCTTTCATCCTCATCATCAGTGCATCCTTCTAGGACACTTTTAAAGGGCAAGCAGATCTCACATATGTATCCCGATTTGGGTTTTGGCAGGGTGTTGTGGGGCACATGAAGCAGCCAGGTCATGTTGTTGGCTAAGAAGGCCCTTAATCCTGGAGGCATGGCGAGGGCATCAAGCACGCTGAGGTGGGATGGAACAAACTTTCGCAGCCTCTGACAACAAAGGAACTGGAGGGAAGTGGGGAAAGATCTGGAAGATATTACTTTCATGCCACTGCGAGCGGCTGTAGAACACGCCATGGGATACAAAGTTCTTCCTCTCAAATTCTTGAAAGCAACACCTGAAAAATGTAAGGGTAACATGAAGGTTAAATAATGTACATAAGTCAAGTTGTGGTAAGGATAATGTCTACTGGCTCTACACCAAGTGGCAAGGGTTTTGAATTCATCTGGAAGTAATTTCCAGCCCTTTAAAATAATGGATATTTGTAATAAAAACCATCATTAAAAAAATACCCCCTTCCCTTTTTTCGGTTTGTTTTAATCTATTTTTAAAAACACTTAGATCTGATAAAACAAATAAGCTGAGAGCAGTGCTCCCACCCAACCCTTTTGATTCGTTAAGCCCACTTTTAGAAATAATTGCCATAGGGGAACCCCTTGGGCCTATCCTGTTATGTCTTACAAGTTAAAAGTGTTTAGGAAATAGACTTAGGAGTTTTCTAGAGCGGCTGTGGAGCCCATGAGAAGTGCTTGCAGACCCCTTACCAGTTGGGAACCACTGGTTTAGAGGATACCTGACTCTCATTTTGTGTTTTGCTGATGCTTGGTAGAAATTAAAACTCTATTGCCACATAATCATTTAGTTAGACTGAGTAGACCTGGATGTGAGCAACATTTTTTTAATGGACTTATTGAAATGGCTTGTTCATCTGACAGTTTAAATTAAAAGCTTTGAACTCTACATGATTCAGAAAACACTTTTATTTTTTTTTTAGTTTATAACTGCTTGTAAGAACAAACTTAAAACTTAAGTTCTGCAAATCACCAATATTGTTTTTTGAAAAAACACACCATGATTTATTACATATATGAGTACCATAGTACAAATCATAAGATTTTTTTTAAAACTTAATTATTTCCAGAAAATTATAATGAAGAGCTTAACAATAAAAGTCACTTGATTGTAACAAAAAAAAATGCACAAAGAATTTTGAAAGTTATAATAACTGTTTAAAATAATACTTAAATGCACAAAACTATTTAAAAAATGTTCACACAAAAATGTTGAGCTCTCAAAAAAAAATATCTCAACTGTAGGCTAACAAACCTTTGGCTACAAATAATATTTAAACTAAAGAATCCTTCGCTTCTCTAAAATTAATTTCAGATTGTCACTTAATACTAAAACTAAAACTAAAATAGCAAATTTCTAGTTATCATCAGTCCTATGGGTAATACCTAAAATAAAATCATAACAAAGTTGATTTTAATTTATTTAGGTAATTACACATATTAAAAAAACAGCCCCTGCCAATCATTTCAAAATGGTAATTCTTTTCAATTTTTACATTACCTAAACACTGACGATTTTTGAAAAAGGCGAGTGTGCCATGCCACATATCCAGGTGGACACCAATGATTGCTCCTTGACCAAATCTGCTGCAATATTCCTGTTTACGTCCTCCATGTTGAATGCGGCCATCATATGAAATACCCCAACTGTCCATATCATAACCTAACATGCTGCAGAAAATGTTGTGAAATTTGTTGAGATCCACATTTTCAGTCCCAACTCCAACCATCTGAAATTAAGGAAAACCATTGTGACAGTGATGCACAATTATTTAGCCAAATAACGTGGCGCTTGTTAGCTGGCTGTATCAAATATGATTCAGTTTATATGCAACAACTAAAAATCTAACATAAATGGAAAGGGCTTGAAATTAACCTAACTGCCATACTACAAAGCTTTTAAAGAAGCATTACTTTGTTAGATATCAGCATTTGAAACATTATTTTGTTTTTATTGCTCTACTGATCTACTCTGTTCATAAAAATATACTCTTTTATAACATTACAGTAAAACATAATATTGTGAGCATTATTTTTTCGTAAATGTCCTCCTAATCCAAAGCACTAATATGACCAAAAAAATTATCACATAAACAAAAGTTTGTTATTTCCCAAGCAAAATATATTCATCTAAAAATGTTTATTACACAATACATACCGTAATAATTATTTAAATTTAAACTTAAGTACCCTGTAATAGTTATTCAAATATATTCATTAAATTTAATCGTTGTTGATGTTACAAAATGTGAATTGTAAAATGTTTAAAGATCATATTCATTTAAAAATAAAAACACATTTTGCATACCATATCTGTACCATATACAGGTGTGGTCATCTTTATTTCCCAGAAATATTGGTCTTTTTCCATGGGCTGCTGACCTCGAACAGCAGATGTTCCACAACTGTAATCTTTGTGAAATATTACTTGATGGCCCTGTTCTTGCAAGCTAGTGGCCTGACCTCTGTGTTTTACATTAGGATCCCAGACCCAATCAAAATCTGGAGATCAAAATTAAAATTTAAATCAAATTTACTATAATTACTACAAAAATACTAAATGT
Source organism: Omphiscola glabra (assembly GCA_964017045.1). Lineage (NCBI taxonomy): Eukaryota > Metazoa > Mollusca > Gastropoda > Lymnaeidae > Omphiscola > Omphiscola glabra. The sequence goes on along the minus strand of OZ024795.1, from coordinate 48,791,264 downwards.
TAATACTAAATGTTTGTTTTTTTTGTGTGTTTTTTTTTAACTCTTCAATTTTTATGGAATATAGAAAGGTATTAATTAGTATTTAAAAACTATTATTAATACAAAGGTCTTTACAAATTACTGACAATATGAGCACATTTGTCATACTTACAATTCTCCTCCTCCCCACACCGACAGTCTCTCTCTCTGCCATATTTTGCACACTTGCAAAATGTTTCTGTTCTTAGATATTTCCCATGTCGAAAGCGTAAAATCATTGCTAAGCTCCTTAACTCCCGATTAGTCATTTCAGCTCTCTCAAACAATGATGCTGATGTTTGACACGCCCTTTCCTTTTTGTTAGCACTTTGCAAATTTTGAGAATTATGTAAGCTGTTGGTAGAAGCTGATACTAAAGACAACTTGTTTGTCTTAATTTTCTCTAGTTTCCTGAGCTTTGACAATCTTAATACACAATATTTACATTGGGATGGTTTGGAATCTTCCTTTTCAGTTAGTGTTCCTCGATTAATTTTATCTTTCAGTGAAGCATCACTAATATCATCATCTGTGACACTTCCATCAAGGCTTTCTACATACATCCTTATTGGTGATTCTGAAGGTGAGTTTGATGATGGGCCTAAATCTGTAGCAACAAAGCTGCTCAATGAATGTGCCTCACCAGAACTATCTGGTGCTTGTGACTGAGAGATAGATATTTCTGGTATCTGTAAAGCTTCTGAAAACTTATCAGCTTCTTGATTTATAAATTGATGAGACAAAACTGAATGAGTTTTCGTGTAATTCATTTTTCAATTATTTTGGCAATGTACCCAAAAGGCTTTTGACTTGAAGTTAAGTGCTTGAGATTTGCATCTTTTCTTTACATTATACTCAAGTTTTTTAAGCCTGGAAAAATAGATTATGAGACAATAAGTAACCTTTTAAAAAAATGATGCAACAAAAAAATTAAAATAGACACTGTCTGTACTGAATGTAGTAACAAATAACAAGTGTTACAAATATGATGTAAATACATACTAAAATGACAACATTTATTAATAATAAGTAATCTGCTGCCTGTAGAGCACTGCTTTCCAAACTGTGTTTTGTGACACAGTAGTAAGTGGCCTGAAGGGTGTTGCTACATATATATTTCCCGGTGGGATTCTGTTTCCCCGGTGGGATCTCAATCCCTGATGTGATCCCATACCTAGTTTGATCCTGTTACAGGTGGGAACCACTTCCTTGTTGGATCCCCTTCTCCTGTGGGATCCCATTCCTCTATGGTATCCCATTCCTCTGTGGTATCCCGTTCCCCGTGAGATGCCATTCATGTTGGGATCTATTCTCTGTTGTGATACCAGTTGGGATAACATTTTCTCATTTAAATCCCGTTCCCTATTAGGATCTTGTTCCTTGGTGGGATCACATTCCCAGGGGGAATGCTGATCCCCAATGGGATTATGAAGTGCATGTTTACCCAAAGAATTCTACAACTAAATGCCATAAATGTAACCATTTTTCATTTAAGTTACAAGAAGGGCCCGTTCCATAATGTACCATTTTAGTTCCGCCTGAGATAAGGGGCGTTATAAAAATCATTTAGATAAATAATTAAGTTAAAATTTAAAGTTGTCGTATTACAATAGTTTTTATATACGGCCGGCATTATGTACACCGTGGTGGTGTACCTAGCAAAACCATTGACTGTTGGCTGCGGACACCGAAGCGATATAAGCAGCAAAACCACAGTCTTTGCAAGACTTTATCTCTATGGCCTAACCGGTACTTGTAAAATTAATTTTATACTCTTGTTAAAAAACTGAAAACTATTTATTTAAAATCATTTAATACCTGCAGATTAAACAAAAGTAGTACTGATATTTCTATTGTGCGTAGAGCCTAAGTCCTGCATGAATGCAAGGGAACGACGTTCATATAAGACTGTAACTGTAATTTTTTTTGTACAGAAATATGTTTAATATATTTTTAATTTATTTTGGGGGTTGTGAGGAAGATATTGGGTAGTTCCACATTTTTTGTGGCAAGGTATTTATAAAGAGCAAAGCATTTTTTAGTATTTTATTGGTCGTATCTGGCCTCTTCGTAAGTAAAACACATTTTATATCCTAACTTGTATAATAGTTTCTGGGAGAGTGGATGGGATGAGGTGGTTGGAAAAAAGGTCTGTCAGTGCATCTTTTTTTTTTTCTTTTAAATAGAAATTGCCATTTTGAACTAACTTGAAAGTTTTACTGGACAGTGGGTGGCCAAAATATTGGCCCGCCCTGAGTTGGGGGCACTTCCCCAAGCAAACGCGCCAAGATAAAGGAAATGCATTGTTTTCAAAATTGGAAGGGGGCAGTGTAATGTTAAACCTTGATGTATTTTTAAAGTTAACCACTGTATTTCCCCCCATAAATTGCAATACAAATATTTTTTTCAATTAATGATTAATGTTTACCCTCAAACTCTTAAAATCATACAATATCATCACAAAATCATTCAATACATTATCTTAATAGTAAAAAATAAACATACAGTATATATAATGTATGCACCTCAAAATCGTACATTGTAAGAGTAAAATCAAACGAGTAAACAGGTCTGATGTACATTTTATCCTATGATTGTGAATCTTAAGGCCTGAAAAGGGTAGCTAATTTGAAATCAATTTTTCCCCCCACTAATTATTTTATTTATTTGGGGGGCGGGCATTATAATATTGTATGTGATCCCTTGAGGCGTGGGGTAAAAAATGAATGGGAAGCTAGTGTATTTATTTTGTTAACCCCAAGATATAATTATGCCAAAAATACATTACAGGCAGAGAATCATGTACATTGGTCTTGAAGTAAATTTGTCCGAGGCTTAAAACTACTACTGTGATATCAAGCAATTGTCAACTCAAAGCAACAGTATGATGATAAATACGAAACACTGCAGTGATTTTATAAGGTCTTTTCAAAATAATTAAATATCATTGATTTCACAGATTTTTAGGTTAAAGTTGGCTTTATTAGAAGTATTAGTGTCAGAAATTCAGGATAATCAATAAATATATGTTCTTTCTGCCAAAACCACCGCCCCTCCCCCAACTGCTATACGCAGCAGTATGCAAGGTATCCAAAATCAACAACCTCCCCCATAGTGCGTAAATATATGGATGGCCCTATACTTTTTTTGTGGCATCCATCCGTCACAAGGTGACGATGGTGTGGGGATTCGCAGGACGAAATCAACAAGGTCTGGGATTATTCTTCTAGGATTATAAGCTGGTTCCCAACAGCAAATTGCCTCTCTCCACGCCGCTGGATAGCCCCAAGGAAACATCATGTGGATGATACAGCTTTGTACCCTTGGCGTCGCAGGAGTTGTCGGAATGTTTCATTGTATCAATGTTATCCGCCTTTTGGGACTCCATCTCCGGGATTGAATTCAGAGTTTCCTTCTCTTAGATGAGTTGCCGTCCAAGGTTAACGAGTCCCATCCACACGATGGCCCTATATATCATACTGATTTTAGACATTTAAATGTATTGACTATGTGCTTTTTATAATGTTATATTTCCTGCCATTATGGCGCACTGTAAAAAGTACCGGCGGTCATCAGCAACCCCCCAGGTGGGGTGGTATGCAAAAGGTAAATTTATTGTGCGAACGTCCTTTGCACATTAATATTCATATAATATACTGGTTTGTTCTTTGGGTGTTCGTATTCATATGTTAAAATGCCATCGTAACACCCAGTCCCAGCCTAGCCTTTTACTTTTAAATTATTGAACTTTCTGGAAAATTCTTGATCAGTCTTAAAGTTAAAGGCAAAGCCTAACATGGCTTGACTATTATTAGTTTTAAATCCATTGATATTTCAATACAATACAATGACTAAGTACTAAGTATAGTGTCAGTGTCTTAAGTGAACTTAAGTGAATAAGTCTTAGTCTACTCTCTCGTAAAAAATCTTATTTTTATCTAGTGTTGTGACGGGCCCTTTCATTTTTCATAATATGGGCTATATAAATAATATATTTTTTTATATATACTAGCGGATATACCCGGTAATTTGCCGAGAGAGGATTTGGAACTAAGGAACTTCAACAGACTTAGTATACCGTTTCCCGGTGGGATTCTGATCCCTCTGGATCCCCATTCCGGTATGATCCCAATCCCGTCTGTATTCCAATAACGATAGCTGTCGGATCCCGATACCGGTCTGGGCCTATTGATATTTATATATAGCTTATATAAGGAAAAATGAATGGGGCCACCGGCCCCAGAGGTATGGATATTATAAGTTTCGGTTTTTAAGTATGGATAATAAAGTGTATGTGTTAAGTTTGGTCAAGATCCATCTATTCATGTAGGAGTATTTGTTGTTAATTGTATTTAAATAGCTCATAAAGGAAAAAAAGACATTTTTGGCCCCCGGCCCCACACGGAATATCTTAAAAAGTTCATAACCCCTTCAGAGTTCCTTCCGGATAGTGATGGATATATGGGCCAAATTTGGACAAAAACCATCCATCCATGTAGGAGTATTAAGCCTATTGACCTATAGAACTTTCTGGAACATTCTAGATTAAATGTATTATCCTCCTCGAACTGTGTAAAACTGTCTTTTCTAAGTAATTATTCTTCGAATACGAACAATCATACAACTAAACCAGAGAAATGGATATTATGAGTTCAGTAACCTTCGCTTTCTGTATTAGAATATGGATAATAAAGTGTATGTGTTCTAAGTTTGATCAAGATACATACATTCGTGTAGGAGTATTTTTTTTGTAAATTTTTTATATAGCTCAAATAAGAAAAAAAAGGAATTCGGGGCTTACCGCCCCAAACGAAATGTCATTAAATGTTCTCAACCTCTTAAGAGTTCCTTCTGGATAATGATGGATATATGTGCCAAGTTTAGTCAAGATCCATCAATCCGTGTAAAAGTAAAAGTAAAAGCCTTTGTGGAACAAACCCACAAACAAATTTTCACTTTTATATAACAGTGAAAATTTGTTTGTGTTTCAATAGGCCAACCAATGAAATTTTAAAAATTATAATTAATCAACCAATAAAAATTTGCCACCGTCATATGAATGAAAATGTAACTGTATTTAAAAAAATATTTAAAAAATAAGGGGAGTGAATCCACGCAAATGAAGCCATGGCCATAAAGCTACACATCAGCCAAAAATCATTTAGGTAAGTTAAGACCCACAAATTTTCACTTTTATATATATGATATATATATATATATATATATATATATATAGACTGATATGATATGAATAATAGGCTATTTTACAGAAAGGCTAATGTTTAGAGACATCACCGTGACACCGTTAGTGGTACATTTATTTTATCATTTAGGGTTCAGGTTAGTTAGGCTTAGGGATCATACATTTAGGAAATGTTTTCTTTATTTTAAAAAATTTTATTCTTAATTTTACTGTTCACGGCAATCAAGTTGGCGGCCATGGTAAAAAACGCGGTGATATCTCTCAACATTTACCTACAGAACCAACGTTTCTCACAACTTACATGTATAAGTATAAGTATTAGTACTATTAGTGTATCATGTATTTTTTGGCAATTGTCCAATTACCTCTTAGTAGTTGTAATCACCAAAGAACTAGAAATTCCGCGAAAAATCTAGCTTTAACGTAAGAGAGCTGATCCTATTTCAAAATGCAAGTATGAGTACGAAACCGTTCTGGTTCTGGTTCTGGTAGGGTACGTTTCTGAATACATATAGACCATTTAATGGCATATGTGCAACGGTTGGGGAAGCAATGCTGGTATTTTAACGACTCCCAGCGGATGCTATGGCAGTTTTGAAGCTCTCAATTGACGTCGAGTTTACGACGGTATTGTCCAGGTGGTTCCAAGAGATGACTATGCGTGGGAAAAAAATGATTGTTTTTATTGGACTGTGTTACTCCGAGGCAAAGTGAAGCATTTACCATTGTTCCGCATGTAATTAACTTATGACTTATGGGGTTGTCAGAGGTGAAGTCAGTGTTTAGTGAGCGTCTGGCTCTGATTAAGCGACCTGGCTTCTGTGGGGTGATATACGTGTTTGCTGGGATGGTCGGCACTATTGCGATTTTAATTCTGTTAAAATGGTCTACTTAGCCTATAAACGATTCTTCAAAATCTAAACTAGGTTTGATATTTCATTTTGTGGTTTTTTTTTTAAGAAAAGAGAGAGAGAGGGATGGGAGGACGGGAGGGAGGAGAGAGAGAGAAAGAATATTAACAAATATACAAATTTGGTGAAATGGTCTCGTTGAATTGGAATGGGAGAAAACTATCTGAGATCATATGAATGCAACCCAGTATCGGATTTATCTATAAACTAAATAAGCTACACGATCTGCCCGCTATATATTTTTAATTTTTCTTTGACCACCTCATGTAATTTTAAGTGGCTCTGGATTTTGTATAGCTTAGGGCCTCAGCAAGTCTAAATTCGGCACTGCTGAAAACCTCCCTCCCCCACCCCCACACACAGACTTTTTATTTTTGCTGTTTTTTTATTTTAATTTTTTTTTTTTTTACAGATACCTAAAAGAAACACTGACCGCCAGCGAACGGTAGTTCATGAATTTGCACATTTTTGTATCTTGGTCTTTGCACGAAGGCGGGTGATATTGGACAGCTTACCATCAGCTCTGTTATGGTTGTACACCCCGTCTTCACAGTCCCTGAAGGCAAACTGAAGAAGCATTGTGAAGAAATTGGAGAAGAGCGTTGGTGCACTCTGCTGCTGGCTGGGAATGCCTCAGAGACTGGGCCATTTAATGTTACTGTGATGTGAATGTTTTTGTGAATTGACTGCAAGAATGCGAACAGTCATGTGGCGACTACCTATTTTACTCAAGATACTGAACAGGTCACTCCGGCTTACAAATGCCTTGTTCAGATCTATGAAAGCAATGTAAATAGGCATATGTTATTGTTGACATGTCTCCTGCAAGTGTCGTAACGACAATATAATGTCTATAGTTGAACGACCACATCGAAAAACACATTGGGACTGGGTAGATGCGGTTAGCCAGACTCTGCAATCGCTAAAGGGCGACATAGGTGACGTCTCACTTGTCCTAGACGATGTTGGGGTCTCTCGTGTCCTGGACGATGTTTGCATCTCTCGTGTCCTAGACGATGTTGGCGTCTCTCATGTCCTGGGGAATGTTACCCAGTTCCCAAAACACAGACAGAGGAGCTCAAGTAAGGGCTGAAGTAGCATTGGTTTTCCATTTTTTGGAACTTTTCCATCAGTAAGGAGATCAATTGCTTTTTATAGCTCCTACAAAGTTGGCTAATTATCTATATTTATTCCATTATCAACAATACAGGGGATATTATCGCTGTACAGCACGTCCTTAGGTATGCGACCAGGTTGCATTCGCTTGACGTGCCCAAGCCAGCGGAGGCGTCTTTGGATTAAAATGGCTGGGACGCTGCACATATTTGTTTGAGACAGGACATCCATGTGAGGTAGAAGCCATTGAGCCTTTTTTCGTGCCTGGTGTATGTGGTCCAAGACTCGCATCCATAGAGGAGTGCGCTCAGTACTCAGGCCTGGTATACCTGCAGCTTAGTTCTTGTTGTGAGTTTGGCATTGGACCAGACTCTTTTCTTCAGTCTCGCCATGACAGTTGCGGCCTTCCCTATCCTACCACTTATCTCATCCTCCATTGAGAGGGTGCTCGTAATGTTCGACCCTAGATATGTGAATCTGTCAACAGCATCCAAGTCGCAGTCGTCGATGGAGATAGTGGGGAGAGAGTCAGCGTCCTGAGCCATAATGTTGGTTTTCGTTAAGCTAATGGTCAGGCCAAACTCTTTGCAGGAAGCGGATAAGCTGGATACAAGGCTCTTCAGGCCGTCTGCTGAGTGAGATACTAAAGCGGCCTCATCTGTAAATAAGAGCTCGCGTAGCATGACCTTTATTATTTTGGTCTTAGCTCTAAGGCGCGCAATGTTGAATAATCTTCCGTCAGCTCTAGTGTGGATGTACATCCCCTCGCTGTTGTTCTTGATGGCATACCGGAATAAGATGGAGCATAAGATTGCAAATAAAGTAGGAGCTAGCACGCAGCCTTGCTTTACTCCACTACTTACTGGAAAAGCTTCTGAGGTGGCACCAAATGCCAAATAACATAGGAGTGAATAGGGTACATCACCAAAATCCCAGAGGAAAACTGCTCAAAGGCAGACCTAGGTTTAGAAGATGTGGAAAAGATCTAAAGCAGCTGGGAATCCAAGCATGAAAAAGAAAAGCATTAGTATAGTTCTGAGAGGAAGGAAGTAGTGAGGCAGGCCAAAGCCCTACAGGGATGGATGGTAGACCTTATTTCTTCTTGATGCCCTGCTACATGCCTCTTTGCATCCCAGTTGTCGAAAGACAGTTATTATTGTATACAGTGGTAAATGTCCAACCAGTAAGTATTGGCACAATGGCGAGCAGCCTGCTTGTATATATATTTTTGTATCATTATTTTGCATTCCAGACAGCCTGTAGTGTACGAGCATGAGGTACAAATTTGTAGGCAAGAAGGAAATGTATTCTTTTTCTCAGTTACATTCCAATGTTCCCCTTTCCCAAAGGCAAAGATTATTGAATCGTTAACAGCATCTCGTGGATGAGTCCACGTGGAGTCAATAGTGTCAACTGGTGACTCTTTTGCAAGGGTGTCCTGTTACACATTCGTAAACTGCTGCGTTTTTTCTGAGTTGCTTGGGTAGTGGATGTTAATTCGTGTATGTCACTTCTTTTTACGATGAACCAATTTCTTTGGCATTAATTGTATCTTGCTTGCCACGATAGAATGATCCGTGTCACAGTCGGCACAATAAAGCTGAGGGAGTGAAGTACACTGGCCTGCTCCACGTGCCTAGTGATGACGAGGTCTAAATGGTGCCCTTGACGGGAACGTGGGTGTCGCCATGACACCAGCTGGTTTTTTGCACTTGAAGAAGCTGATGGTAACACAGAGGACACGGGAGCATCGCAACTCCAGCAGTCGTTGTCCGTTATCATTAATCTTTACCAATCCGTGATAACCAAGGCATGAAGGATATGTTTCTTGTTCAGCTCCCACCCTATATTTAATATCTCCCAGAATGTATAATGCTTCGTTGTTGGGAACACAGAATAAATCTTGGTCTAGAGCATCATATAACAGATCTCACCCCAGTCGAATGGAGAGTTGAAGCATAAACGTCATGCTGTTTGTATGTTGGCCTTGCCAGCAGCTGATGAAATCTTCAGGCGCAGAACACTCAGCGATCCCAATGATGGAGGCTAATTGCAGGCCTCGATGTGTTTTTATGGCGAATCCATCAACGTGCTGCCTGTTGTCATCTGTGGGCTTCCCCTGCCATTATTTTAACTAAAATAAACTACTACAAATGACATCCGAATAGCATTAGTCAAAATGGACCCTGACACGCAGCACCGCCATTCGCACCGGGTAGACCCTTCAGCCGACGCCGCGCGCCGAATACGCCGCTAATTTTCGTCTGCCAAAAATCTGCTGGAAAATATGCGGCGCGCCGCATTAGCCGCCGTATTTCGTCCGCTGTAAATCCGCCGAAAAATGAACGAGTCGCCGTAACGTAATGTTTTTTCTTTCTAAAATTTCGTAACTGCACTTCATTTCAAGACCACAATCATAGAAGACGAGGCAGCATTCACAGAGGATGAAGAAATGATCAGTTCAGTGTATATCTCAGTGGACACCTCTGAGAGCAGCACTGACGCCATCGTTGACAGTCATACACACAATCATAAGTCAGTGAAGGCATCATGTCCCACGCTTTGGAATTCAACACTGACGATGATTCAGTCTATACTTGACTTGAAAAGGGAAGTTTAAAATACTCCCAAGCGTATTGGTCGAGCTGATATTTGTCTCCACGAGCTGATATTTGTCTCAAATTGACTTATTAAGTCATGAACTTGTTACCTTTCTGAAACCATTCCAATACCTAACTGATCTCGTCAGCTGTTCAATGCCAACCTTATCAACTGTTCCACTGGTGAAAATACAATCAAATAAAACTTTTTCTGAAGTATTGTAAAAGTGTTTTATTGCTGAAGTTTTATTACTTCAATAATGGCCAGGCTTCAGCCGAATATTTCGTAATCAGCCGAAAATCATCCGCAAATGTCAATTTACGGAGAAATCCGGCTAATCCGGATATCAGCCCAAAAAATTATGTCAGCCAGCCAAAAATTTGAAAAAAAATCGGCTGGCAGGACTACACCCGGGTACCATTAGGCTCAATGCTATTCGGATGTCATTTGTGGTAGTTTATTTTAGTAAAACTTAAGAATTAAGATTTCAAACGTGTAGTACATTCAATTATCTTTCATTTGATACCTCATTTGGTCTTACAAACCCAACAATAATATTTTAAATGGTTTTTTAATCCCAACCTCTCAATTCTGGTACCCATGTACCAATAGCCACTTCGTAAATACATTTAATCGATTCCATTGATGTTGAAAAATGGAAACTTTAAAAAGTGAGATTTTTTTTTTAATTAAGAATTTAATGGGCGCATACAAAAAGTGCACATTTCATCAATTATATGGAAAGCGTTTGTGTTTTCTTTTAATGTGCTACTTTTGTAATGTTTCTTGCTAAGCAGAGGTTTAAAAAACATAGCCTATATTTATTACGCCCCATCTATTTGCACGACATTTTTTGATATACATCATTTTCATGATAGATATCTATCAGAAAGCTAAAAAAAAATATATATAATTAAATAAATTGTTTTGTGCACTAGCATTTCGATTGTCATTTCTATAAAAAAAAAATTTAGGTGGTACTAATTTTAGAAAAAAATCTTATTCCTAATTAGTTCAATGTAAAGTATTTTTTTTAAAAGAGTATTTTCTAAACCCATAAAAATGTATAGACCTTTCTAATTAAGTTTTTTTCGTTTTGACTCTGGTAAAATTTAGAAATATTTAGAAAAGGTAGTCTAATTATTAAGTAAGTTTTTTTTTTCCATTTGCGTTCAGCTTAAAAACATGTTTGCAGTGCTTTTTAGTGATGGAACCTTTTTAATATTTTGTGTGTGTGTGTGTTGAAAATTAATTAATTAATTAATTAGCTACAAAAAAATTAAAATAAAATAAAAGCCATATTACTATTTTTGGTAATATACATTTTTTTTTGCATAACACAGGCAGGTCAAGCACTTTTCCTTTTTGCCACCCCCTTCCTTTTTCTGCACCCTGCATTGAAAGATGATAATTAAGAAAATATCCTCATCACATCTTTAAACCCCCAAAATATCAGAGGCACCCTGCATCGTTAAGGTTGCTGGGCGGACACGATGGTTCTAAGGTTAAGAGACACCTACATTTTTAAACTAGGATCTCTTCCGTTGCTCTCCACTTAGGTGTAGAATGTTGCAAATCTAAATTAAGATATGTGATAAAATGAGTTATCGTATTTTTAATTTATTAAAAAATTTCTGTGGACTATAAAGATTTAATAGGACAGTGGTCGTCTAATCGCGGGTCGCGTGCTGCTCTTTAGCGACCTGAGTGCGGCTCGACCAGTCGGCCACAAATGGGGTTTGACTCCGAAAAACATGGTTCTTGATAAGAAATTTGGCTTTAAAAATTTATTAAATAGTCCTGCTGCTGATTTTGGCTCTTTTGATTAATGAATTTTCCAATCACTGTAATAGGCGATATTAAGCTGGGGCAAAAGCTTACCCTCAAGGATGACACAACTAGATAGTTTACATCACACTGGTACGGAATTTAATATGTCATTAATCATTATTATGGCTAATTTTGGCACTCCCCAGCCGAAAGTTTGGAATGCAAACTCAAAATTGCCTAAAAAATTTTTTTAAAAAATCAAGTATGCGCCAAATTGCACCCCTGCATTTTGAATTTGCCCGACTGCCTTTAGAACCCTAAATATCTACAGCACTTCACTCACGCTGATCAATGGTACAAAATCGGGTTGATTATAAGCTTGTGCCAAATGATTAATCCGGGGCACGCCCCAAACGGAGTGAATTCAGTTTATTTATATGACAATAGACGTCATAATGCCCCTCACAAAACCTTAAAAATGTCCTTTCCCGTTCAAAAAATATAATAGAAACATTGAATTCAAGTACACAAAAAAAATACACCTCTTGATTTTGAAAATAATCAAAAATTATCTGGGGAGCATTGATCAAGATTGATTAGCGCCCTCAATTTCCGCCGTCCTTCCCGGTGAAAATGATCGCCGAATTTGGTATCGATAAATACACTGCCTAGTGTCGCATCTATTACTGCTGCCATGGGCGGGCAAATATTTTTGCCGTCCTTCCTTTCACGATTCAAACTCTGAAGTTGTCCGAAAGTGCCACACCTGCATATAAAGAAAATGTGACACCTCTGTGGACCCGCCCTATTTCGACGCCACTAACAGGGGCGTATCTACAGTATTTGGCGTGAGGGGGCAAGATTCATTTTTACGCCCCCCAAAACTCTGAAACTGATTATTTTCAACCAATAAATATCATCAAAGCCCACCCCCGCTAGTCTGGTGTCCGGGATATATGACCCATCTGCCACTCCTTAGCATACGCCTCTAGTCACTGACAAATGACACAGCCCAACCCCACCCCCACCCCGAAAATTTTGAGATGCCCCCCGGGGCAAAATGTCTGAAAGAAACACCGGTTCTATTAATATTAATTCCACGCTTTCCCGTTTTTCTTCAATTTCGGTACACTCTCAAATTTGCGAGTTATTATATAACTGTAACAATCACCGAGGAATTTCTGTCCTTGTTACATTTGGAAAGAATATACCCCGTGTCACCCTGAAGCGCTTATAGACACTGCAGCTACCTAGTGTCCCAGTGTTGTAGTTCTTCAACAGTAGACGTGGAGTTATCATTACGCTTTACTTGCAGGAAAAGTGTCGTGAACAGCACCGGCCTCTTTATATTGCTTTCATATATCTGAACGGCTGCACTCTGACGATGCCGCCTTAATATCACACACGAAAGATGGACCACAGTGGTTAGTAAAACACCTCTCTCACACCTGTAGGGAGTTTAGATTGACCATCAGTCAAAAGAAAATTATTGTCATTGAACAAGAAACACCGTCCTTTCCAAAATAACCAAACTTAACTATTTTGGGACATAATCTGGTTGTAGTTGAAAACTTCTCATACTTTGCATCCTTAGCTCACTCTCATTCGATGCACTGGTGAAATAAGATCGCAAAACAGTAGCAGCAACTATGGCCAGATTGAATTAAGGTGTGGAACTATTTTAAACTAAAAGCACTAAACTAAGCTACTGTCAGACATGTGTGTTCAGTACGCCCCTCTATGGCAGTGAAGTGTGGACCACTGCTGTAGTCACTAGTAGAAACTCAACAGCTTCCAACAATGATGTCTGCGACTAATTCTGCGCATTCGACGGCAAGACGAAGTGCTAACACACGAATTCTGAAACATGCCGACATGCGCAGAATGTTTTAAATAAGAGGCGCCTTCATTGTTTAGAGTAAATTGGGGACGGACCTGCTGTATTGAGAATTGACCTAGGCGGAGAGAAAACTTTGGACAACTGAGACTGTGATATAATGACGTATTGGACAAATCAAAGCCTAAGAAAAGGACAATCCCTGAAAAGAAATAAATAGTACAGCTCTGGTTAACAATGCCTTGAGTAACATTGACTTAAACAGCTAACAATAAACATGTTAAATAACTGATAACTCTGTAATTACATGTTATACAAGTGGCAATTAAAATTATATTTAAAATGAAATCACGTGGCAGTGTTGAGCTTGTAGCACGTACACCGTCTTACATTTATAACCACTGTGAGATGTGAGGGCTAACATAAAAGTTTAGAAATTATTATGGTATGCCGTCCATGTATGGTCAGTGGCGTAGCGAGGGGGGCAAGAGGGGGCATCATGCCCCGGGCGCTACTCTCAAAGGGGCACCAAATGGTATATTTTACATATAATATGGTATGGTTTTTGAATAGGGGGGGCGCTTAAAGGTATTGTGCCCCGGGCGCCAGTTAAGATCGCTACGCCACTGTGTATGGTGTCTATTTAAGATGTAGCCTACCCATAGCAGGACAGTTACTACAATGGTATGACCACCGTTAGTTTGATACTTGTATCCATCAATCACTGTGTCTTTTTAAGACAAAAGCAAATTGCAGAATGTCTAATTATATTATATATTATATCGTATCCGGAAATTTGATCGAAAGAAATTTTGTCTACGAAAAATTGATCGAAGGAAATTTGATAGAACGGAAAATTGATCGAATCTTTTTTTAGTTTATACGTTAAAATTTTGCGTCAAATTTATTTTTCAACGCATTATCTGTTTTACTATATAATAATGGTATATGGGTATGAAGTAATAATTTCTTAGAATGCTCCATGCCCCCATTTTAAGCGCACAAAAAATTGTTGTAAATTTAATTTTGCCACAAAGGTGTACTTGTCTCTTAACGATAGCAAAATAGATTGCCAGTTAGACTGCAAATTAAAAATTTCTGTCTAAAGAATGATAGTTTTAATAGTAAACAATTTAAAGAAATTATTAGAATTTCAAAATACAGAAAATTGAGAATTTGTTTAATATTCTTCAAATGATAGTAAAATTCATGTTTAGAAATTCACAATGGAGATGATTAAAAAAAAGTCTTAGAATTATTTATATTTTCAAAATAAGACAAATATCTGGCAAAATTTGTACTGATTACGAACGAACACATGTACGAGAGAAAATGAGCGACACCTCAAATAAGCCTTTATTTTCTGCAGTTTATAATTTCCTTGAAGCAGTTTCTCCAAAAACTGCCCATGACTTCAAAAAACAAACAGGAATAGTAAGACTTTTTTTGTTGTTAACTATTCATAGCAATAAAAATGAATTAAGATATAATTACTTACTTCTAGTCTTACTCCTTACCGCCTACTCATTTAACTTTTACTTGCCTTGCCTTGTTATTGTTACTTGTTCATGATTCATTGTATTAGTTTTAGAGACTAATAATACTATGATAACTATGAATGTTCCAGTAGTAGGGGCTGCATCACCACATTCTGTTTATTGTAGTTTATTCAGTTTAACATAATTTAGATATTTACCATTGCAAAAAAAATAAAAAATTGTACTGAACTGAATAGTACTTTTATGCCTTCATGGTAATCCCTTATTTTGATGCATTTTATTATTTCTACAGAAATAAAATAAAAATCAAGGTAATTGAACGCTAATGGTACCGCGTTTTTTTAACATGGCCGTCATCTTGGTTGACACGACCCGTAAAATTAAGAATAAAACGTTTAAAAATAATTAAAAAACTTCCTAAATCTATCCCTCACCCTAACCTGAACCCTAAATCTATCCCTAACCTGAACCCTAAATCTATCCCTCACCCTAACCTGAACCCTAAATCCATCCCTAACCTGAACCCTAAATCTATCCTACTTAACCTAATGAAATGAGGTACCACAGATGAGCATTAGCCAAAATCAATTTTACCTCACTCATGGAACTACATTAAAACACTTGAGTGGATATTATAACATGTATTTATCGTTTTCTGAATGTTTTGTCATTGGTTTTAAACTGAAATTTTAATATAAAATATGTATTTCCAGTGTCTATCTATTGTTTGGTTTGTTTTGGTCCATTTAGCTGGTGTGCGGCCAGATTTTTTGCCAGTCTCATACCAAATGTATTATTCATACGGTTAAAGTAATGTAAAAATAATAGACAATTGTCAGATTCGAGGCATCAGCTTACACTGGGGTGTAAGGACCGGGCTCTCTCGAGTGTTGAAGGTCCCGTCGTGATGTCCATAAACTGTAGACCCATTTAATGCGGCCTGTGCCAGTATGAAGGTTAAAATTGTCATAGCTTGGGTGTTGGAAGTGGGTCAGGAGGGTGGGGATAATCTTGGTTAAGAGGTTGAGTTAAAACTATTTTATACGATGAAGTATTAACTAATGATGGAACTAGCAACATCAGACCGCCCCCCCCCTCGCTACACACATTCACATAAATAGTTGTACCAGGAACGAGGTAAGTTTTAAAAAAAAATGATGACTATGACAAACCTCCAGTGTAGAACTATATTTTGTTTTATAATTCAGCTGTTCTCAACATGTGGGTCGCGGGTCGAACAACCCTAACTCAGGGGTCGCCTACAACCATCAGAAAAACTTATGTATGAAGTAGTAATTTTATGGTTGGGGGTCACCACAACATGATAACTGTATAAAGGGTCGTGGCATTAGGAAGATTGAGAACCACTGTTCTAATGGATTTCCAAGTTTTGTTTTAATGAATCTGATAATCGGCATCACGCCCGCTACCCTCCCTCTTTCTCTCAGAGCGTGATCATCGGCATCACATACGCCCCCCCCTCCCCTTTTCTCTCTCTCTCTCTCTCTCTCTCTTTCTATCAGAGCGCTCGAAATATACGGCATACTGGTAGCCCCTTAAAATTGAAGCCATGGCGGAGAGGGGGTAGGATTTGGAGTTGATTACCAAGGCAGCGGACACACACATCATCATTAACTTGTGAATAAAGTTATCTGACCAACAGTGACCGGGACTTGGCATTACGTGACTATATCAAAGAATGACAACGTAGGAGTTTCAATGGTGATGTAAGCTGCCCAGACACCGACATCAAAGAGCGACCGATGTCCAAGCCACCGATGTACAAGGGAACCAGAGGCATGGCTCGAGCATGTGGTGTTGATGTAACACCTTTGTTTAACTTGGGCTGAAGTTGATAAATTAATAGCCCGGGGGGGGGGGGAGATTTTGTGATAATGCCTCTACTTTTTTTTTCAATTTTTGGTGATGGAGAAATTGGGGGGAGGGGGCAATTGGCCACCATAGCGTGGGGTCAATACGTTGTCCGTGATTGGTCAGCTCTAATTTGAGCTCCCCTCCCCCTTTTTCGTATGCCAATGAGCTTAACTGATTTGCGCTAAGTAAAACGAGGGTGAGGGCTGGTGATTACCCCTCCCGCGGTCAACCATTTTCGTTCTATCCCATTTCATGTTGTAGGCTCCCTAGTCCTAATTCTATTCTATGATTACCATGTCCACATTAAATAAACGTCCTATTTATTGTAAAGAAATGTGTGAATTAATTGAAAAACCATAAATCTGAATATCCAATTTTATTAGTGAAACAAGACTTTTTTTTCACAATAATAAACCGATAAAAGGTACCTTAAATATGTGAGACCTAAATATTTAAAATTGATAGCCCACCACTTGTTTAGAAAGAAATATCGGACACCTAAACATAATTAAAGTTAAAAAATAAAATCAACATATTTATTTTAATCTAGATACATCCAATTGGGCAATTTTTATAAGGTATCTTTAAGGACAGAAGAGTTCTCCACATTTTACCAAAATGGCGTCGTGAAAGACAAAAGATTAATTAAAATGTACTTCTTTTGATCTCGTAAAATTTGTTAAATTGTTGACAACAATGTTGTTGTATTCCAACAAAAAGATGGTACTTTAATTTTAAAAATACTTTTAATGAAGTTTCATGAGGTAAAAATGAATTTTAAAATTTATTTTTCTACAAATAATAATTTGCGTTAAAAAAAGGGATTACCTGCCTTCATTGTAAAAATTAAAAATAATGTGCATTTTAATTTTATTCGGCAAAATAAATCTTATCTTACTGATTAATAAACATTAGTAATTAAGATTTTTTTGCTGCTTATGGGATCATCATTTACAATAACATGAGTTTGAGTATCTCAAACCTGGGCTTTACTGTTGTTTACTCTTACGATTTTGGCATACAATGTACAATTTTAAGATGTCTTTCACAATTGTATGCCAAGCCCTTTTAAAATAGAAAAAAATATTACAATACATGAACGTTATTCCCATGCGTTCTGCAAGACTCTGGCCCTGTGCAGAATAAAAGAACAAGTACTACTTTTGTTGAATCTTGCAGGTATTAAAGGAATTAAAATTTAAAAAGAACATAATTAAGTAGAGTATAACATTACTTTACCAGTCAGGCCAAAGAGTTAAAAATAAAGACTGCCAAAGACTCAAAGGCCATGGTGTTGCTGAATGTACTGCTGCGGTGTACGTAGGCCAAGGTCCATATCTTTGCTAGGTACACCACCGTGGCATGCGTAGTGCCGGGTTTTATTAATTCTAAGCTCAAAAACTAGTAAAGCTAGTTAATGTTTGATTATTTTTTCCCATAAATCAATAATTTTTATAGTTATAATTTTTGTTGTTGCTGCTAAGGCAACATTCAATGATTTATCCCTAACATTGGGATGGAAGGATTTCGCTGTACTTATATTCAAGGCAGTATAACAAAAGACTAAAGTATTAATTTTTATTTAATTTTTTGGTACGGTAATTTAAATGTACTTATGGGCCAATTATCAAATGTTTTAACTTAATAAGGCTGTGGCGGCCTTTAATAATAATTATGCCTAGGATGCTTTGTGTACTACCCTTAGCCAAAAATGCATTGGGCGTATCTCGCCCTAACCATCACTGGCCTAAAATAAAAGAGCTGCCACTCCAAAGTCATATGCTTTTTCTTATTTTCAAGCTTTAATAAACAATGGTATTCATGAAGGAAATGTAGTCAATACAAACATATGGTCACTTTTGAAACTTTAATAATATTTTTGGGGTAGGGTGGGAGTGAAAATTTATTTGCCCATTCTTGTTAATAATATGATGTTTTAAAGAGTGGTTATCATGAAAGTCGCAACTGATGGATAAATTATTAAATAGTGGACAATATTTCAGCACTAGTAGAAAAATGATTTTACCCAAGCACCTCATACTGGGCATAAATAAGTAATATGTATTTTAGTAAAAAAAATTAAACGTAAGAAAAAATCATCTAAGTAGAACAGGTTTAAAGAGCTAATTTCATATAGTGGTATAAAATTAAAGCAAAATCACTTTCGGTAAATGTCCAATTTAGCCAAATTCACATGTAATTGACAAGTAAGCACTTATTTAAAAGTTAATATGAAAACATGTAATTAGTGGCAATTAAGCACTTTGTACAAAAATCAGCACGGATAGTGCAGGAACCATAGCCAATAATGGGCAGAATGTGTCATCATTTTTGAACTTATTCCTAAAGATAAATTCTTGGATATATTTTGTATGACGGAAATAGTTCCCTTGAGGTTCCCAGCTGGTGCTGCGGCTTTCTTTTTACCGGCATCCACATATTATCCACTGTATGTGGATCTCAGAATCATTTGGGTCAACGAAATAACAGGTTTCTGCTGCCGAAAACAGAGCAGTGTGCTATAAACTTTTTGAAGTCACAGCCCAACTATTCTTCATTCTCTTCACCTCTGCCTCCCATCCCCCTGACTCTTCCATGTGGTTCTTGGTCTTCCTCTTTTCCTGGTACCTTGAGGATTCCAATTTTTAAAAACCAGCAATTGTTTATTGATTGTGTTTGTCTCCTAAGTTTCACAGCCATACAGAAGTGCCTTGAAATTTGAGTTGAATATTTTAAACTTTGTTTTTGTCAGTATTTCACTCGAGTTCCAGATGTTTGGCAGGGCATTGAATGCTCCTTTGAACCCTAGACTTTATGTCCTCATATGCCCCACCATTTTTATTTATGATGCTTCCCAGGTATGTAAAATTTTCAACTTCTTCAAGAGACACTCCTCTCAAGTTAATCCCAATGACCCCCCTTATCTGCTGCATTTATACTTAAGGTCTTGGTTTTCCCTTCATTTATGCTAAGTTCAACTTGCTGAGAAACAGAGTTAAGTTTTGTTGTTTTCTCCAGCATTTGTTACGGCTATGTGTTAAAAGTTCAACGTCATCTGCAAAATCTGAATCCTCCCATTTTCTTAAAGGTGTCAACTAGATTCCATTTTCCCATCCTGTGTTGTTTCTCTCACACTTTATTTTTGGTAGACATTAACGAATGTTGAGCTACATTTGGTCTATTAATACAGTAGCAGACCTAGAACTCCCAGTATAGTACAGCATAGTCTCAGAATAGTACTTAACCATCTCTAATCATACAATATTGTAATAGTGAATAAATTAACATACATTATAATTTATACAATATCTATTCGCATCGCATGTCTAATAAAGGTCACTTCTCAAAGTAGATGAATGATGTTTACATATTTATATATATAGTGCATTATGCAAATAAAAATCTGCCAGTTGTTTGCCGCTTTGATAGGCGAAGATGCGGTGGGGAGCAGGAATTTGAGGATGCTCGCCGAAATAACCTGAACAAAAGTGGGGTTGGTGTTTGGGTAGGAGGCTCAGCCCCCGCCCAGTCAGAATTTTTTTATAAATTGAAAACACAGGGATGCACTTTTGCGTATAAGAGTACCTGAATTAGTTTTGCATCATTCTAGACTTAATCATATTGCTTGTGAAATATTAAGCTCCCCTTACCTAGCTTTGTTTACATAAATCCTTTTATTTTAGTACCGGTAGTTACTAAATATGGTAGTATTTTTTAAAATAATTTATTACTTATTTCAATCTATTTTTAATCTATTAATTCAAAATGGGATTGGGTGCACCGAAATGGTGCATACTGTCCACAAAAAAGTAAATAAATAAATGTGCGTTTATGCCACAAATGAAAATAATCGCTATTTGAATGAAAAATTGAGTTCATTTGTGATGCATAGGTGGGTCACAACATTTAAAAAACATATTTTCATACCCCTCTCATAAAAATAGCACAATATTTTATCCTATTTTTTTCTGTCCTGTCTGCTGATGAAGGCTCTTAGCCAAAACGTTCTTGTCTCATTGTCCTGTTTCTTATTTCAAGCTTCTACATATCTTGTTCAACTATATCCTTAACACAGCTTGAACGCAGTCCTTGATTATTCTTGTTTAAATGTATTCTGAATTCATTCTAAAACATATTATCAAATAGTTGTAATAATTAAATATGTCCTAAGTATCAGCGTCTTCCGCCATTAAAAACGGGCCTGGTCACTTCCTTATCAACACTCATCTGTCTGATATTTGCACAGCGCTGTCTACAAGGCGAATTGGTTTCATGTCCCAGCTCAATGAGTTTTTGCACATAATTTGAAAAAATTACCCAGCATAGCTACATATTAGAACATTACAATAAATTACAAGTTACCCAAAATTAGGACTAGCAATTTTGTCAAAAATGAGTAACAAAATGTCCAAGTTTGTCAGCAAATTACTTATTTGTAAATGAGTAACTAAATTATCTTTTTTTTTGAAATTCTGCATATTACTCCATAATTACTCTTTAAAACAAACACTTAAATACCACTAACTTTTATTGGGATCTGCTGACTTAAGTGTTAAGGTAGCTTTGCGGAGTGAGTAAATATATGTTATATAGCTACTCCCACATAGGGTCTTTTGCTTGCAGTGTAGGCCCTATTATATGTGAAATGTAGGCAATATAAATTATATTTTAATAAAAATGTTTTTAAAGAATATTGTAATAACAAGTTTTGTATTTTTTTAAGCTGCCACCAAGTAAAGATGAACCTACACTAGATGAAATTTACAAGGATTGGCTAGAGTAGGTTTTGTATTTCTTACTGTTTATAAATAATAAAATATAACCAGCTTCTCATCTATTCTGCATATTTATTTGGCTTTAATTTAAATTGTGGTTTAACTAACTTAAAGATGTGTAAACAAATATTTATTGGATACTCCTTTTATTTCTATCAAACTTGCAATAATTTATTTTCATATTCTTTTCAAGATCTCCCTCAGGCAGGAAAAGAAAAAGGACCAGCAATATAGATCAGAATTCTGCACCTTCAAAAAAAACCAAGATACAAAATGGGTAAATTATAATTTTTTCATCTAGATAAATTTGAAATTACATTATATTATGTTTCTTTGGAACCTTGTCTGTTTTGTTCCACCACCATATAGAATTCCTGAATTAAACCCAGAAATTTTTCCACAAAGTTCATCGCAAGACTCTGGCCACTTTTTGTTTCAAGTCACTGTTCTCTGATGACATTTTAGGATTTCTGGATTCAATCAATGAATACGTAGAAAGATGTTTGGAATCAGAATTGAACACAGCATCTCAGAGATCTGTGTACAAAAACTAGTACCCAGTGACACTACCAAAAGTATATATTTTTTGTATGTTGTTACTGTTATAAATAATACTTGAGTCCATCCGGGTTCATTCAGTGAATATTTTAATTTAAACATTCACAAAACTCAAAAGACGAATAAATATTTTTATATACATACTAGACAATGTACCCGGCATTACTGGACTTCATCCGAAAAAAAATGATGCAGCCTTTCAGCTAATAAAAAAATTATGGGCCTGTAAAAAAAAAAAAGTTACAATTTTTTTCTCCTATTAAAACACACTTATAACTTTTGTAAATATTTATTTACACAATGGGATCCTTTTTGAATTTTCACAGTGAGATCCCTGGTGGGATCCTGTTCTTTAATCAGGTCCCATTTCCTGATTGGATTTCTTTCCTGGGTGGTACCCTGTTTCCAGACTTTATTTTTCACAATACTCTTGTGTTTCTATGCATGGGTATAAATAACATTAACTTTATCCAGTGTCTCCCATTAGTTGTTCTTACATTCATGATAATATCATTGGCAGTAATTATTATGTTATTTGGAATAAATAAAAGCCAGGAATTAAGGACTGGTCAAGTCATTCCTGTTTCCAAAATATTTAGTACTGCCAAATGTTTAGAAGAGATAGATACCATGTAATTTATCAAACCATGTTCATGTCAGCATTGTGGATGTTGAAGGAATAGTAAAAAATTACTATATTTTGAAGGTAACACTTTGTGTAGTCCAGATATTGATGTCAGCAGGCAGTGAAAGTTTTTGATAAGCTGCTGCAACTTTGTGGAAAATTGCATCATTTATTTGTTGATCGGTACTATACCAGTGTGCCACCGATAACCTATTTGCTAAAAAAGCAACATTATTTTACAGCAATTTTGAATTTAAATTGTATAGATTTTCCACAACATTTGAAAACAACCAAACTTCTAAATTTACCAATGAAGTGGTTTTTAGAAAAGGAAAAAAAAAAAACTGTCATGTTTCGTGGAAAAAAGGCAAAAAAAACTATGCATTCTTGTGTCCATCTTGTGCTGTATTGAAATAACGGATATTACTAAGTGTACGGAGCACTTTCAAAAATGACTATATTTTGAAAAGGAATGAGTGTGATAAAGTGGAACTTTTAGCAGTAGGAAAAGAAAATGTTGGGAACAGATTTATTTAAAGTTATTTATATCAACCAGTTGAATGCCTATTGATGACATGTGCTATCACAATTGACAGAGACAAGAAAACAGACTCTTTTAAAATACAAATTAAATCCTGAGAATAGGATTTGACATGCAAATAGTTCTGGTATGGGTGGCATGAATATATTTTTGTTTTGTTTTTATACAACTGTTGGCTTACTTGGTTTTTTAACTCCAGTTTTCTTTTCATCCTCTGAACTTGATGAATCACTATCTGATGATTCTTGCTTTTTGGCAACTTTTGCTGCAGGAACTGTAAGCTTACTTGTAGAAGCTACTGGTTTTTTAACTGCAGGCTTCTTTTCATCCTTTTATCTGATGATTATTGCCTTTTATCAGTTTTTGTTTCAGGAATAGTCGGCTTACTAATGGCAACTACTGGTTTTTTAGCAGCAGGTTTCTTTTCATCCTCTGAGCTTGATGAATCACTGTGTGATGACGATGGCGTATAAGCTATACATAAGCAATAGGCCTATACTAAAAAACAAACCCATTAGAATTAATTTAGTGACTTGTGCATTGTAGTTTTAGTGTTCACATTTAAAAGAAAATAAATATAAACAACTATTTTTTATCGATAATTAGGTCTTGATTTCTCAATAAGGGCAGAATTATTATATATCTGAAATAACCCTTGCAAATATATACATCAGATTTGAAAAGCTTTGTGAGGGTATTGCAAATAACAAAAAATGGACTCATCATATCATGCAGGCCTGCACAACTCAAAATGTAAGTCGGGCCGTAATACTTTATGAAAAACATGTGCGAGACGAAAGAAAATAGGACGGGGGGGGGGGAGCTATTAAGAAAATAATAAAGAATATTTCATTACTTCACGGGTCGCAAAGTGGGTGCTGGCAGGCCGCTGGCCAAATGTTGTGCAGGCCTGATGTAATGGATAACTATAAAACAAAAAATGTGACTATTTTTCTGTATGTGATTTGCATCTTTAAAATTGTGACAAATAAATACATTGTCAGCCAATAATGATAAAATTTACATATGTCATCAAACCATTCTTAGTAGCCTGGTCTGGATGAAAATAATTGAAAAATTATAGACCTGTATCTAGCTTATCCTTTTTATCTAAAGTCATTAAAAAACTAGTTCTAAAACAACTTTTAGCTTACTTACATGACAACTCTCTAATCAGTCTGCCTATAGACCTTTTCACAGCACAAAGATAGCTCTTTTGAGAGTCAGCAATGACCTCTTGCTCGCAATGGACAGCGGAAATGTCTCCATCCTGATTCTCTTAGGTCTCAGTGCAGCCTTTGACACTGTTGACCATTAAACCTGTTTCAAAACCCTTAAAAATTACTTAAAATTTCTGGTTCAGTTTTGGTTTGGTTTCCTACCTTTCCGATAGAACGCAGGCGGTCGCTGTTGATGGCTGTCTTTCTGGCAGTGCTGACTTGGTGGATGGGGTCCATTTTGGGCCCGGTTCTATTCAGTGTATACCAGGCCACTGCTCCTCCTGCTAGGGAGGCATGCAGTTGAGAGCCAGTCATTCGCAGATGACATGCAGCAATACAAGCACACCCGTCCCGCTCTTGTTGACTCCGCGGTCCAGACCTTGCGAAAGTACTCAGCAAGTTGAAGCTTAACGATGACAAAACAGAAGCACTCCTCATTCACAATCACAAATCACTCTATACCTGAGCTCTCCCCACCTCTTTTCAAGTAGGTATACAGTTCACATCCTCTGATAGGAATCTTGGTTATAAATTGACTACAGACTCTCTGTTCTCTGCCACATTTTCTCTGACTCCTGCCCTTCCTAACTAACCGAACTTCTTTCAGTCTATTCACCCCTTCAACAGCTTCGCTCCTCCGCAGACACGCTTATTCTTTCTGTTCCCAAGACACTCAATAAAACATTTGTTGAACTTTCATCTTTCTGCGCCCCCAAACAATGAAATTCCTTCCCACTACACATCCGCTATATATCGACCATCCAGGCCTCAAAGCTCCCCCTAAGACACATCTCTTCAAACTCTACTCTCCGGACTGATGCCCACCCCTCTGACAGATAAACAATGCTTCTGGGTGCCGTCCATGGCTTGACATGCAAATAGTTCTGGGATGGGCTGGGTGAATATATTGTGTTTTTATACAGTTTTTTAAAAATTAAATAAATGTATGTAACTTTTTTAATGTCATTATGTTTGATAATATTTTTGTGTGAAACGTGGTGAGCTAAGCTCTAGGCTGGGGTACTGCGCTATATAAAACCACTGTAATAATAATAAATAATAACAAAATATATAAGGTAATGCAAACTAAATGTCACTTGAACATACGGATGGTGTGTTTATATGCTTTTTAGTAAATGTTTTTTTTTTCAAAGTTTTCATAATTTATTTGTTCATCTATAAAATTTTGCTCTCTCATTCTTTAATATTTTTCATTGCTGCAAGGGCAGCCAAAAAGAGTTTTACCATTGTACATTGACTTTTGCTAAGTTTGGTATGTAACACACATATCAACATGGCATAAAAGCTAGACAAATTATAAAATATTGTCTGGTCTCATAGGGCGTCAAAATGTTGATTTGACCTACTGACACAAAGAGCTAAGCAGCAAAAATTTTAAGATAGTTTCCTTGCAAAGCAATGATATCTAATGGAGAATTAAACAAAGTTTTGATTTATTCAAATATTATACATTTTCAGATTGAAACGGGCAACAAATGACGGTTCTGAAGATGAAAGTCCACAAAAAAAATCTCCATCTCCGAAAAAAATTGCTAAGGCTGAATCCAGCAGTGATTCTGATAGCTCAGAAGAGGATGCTGCATCCAAAACAACATCAGGAACACCAGCAACAGTTTCAAACTTGACAAAAGTGAAGGTTAAAAATAAGTCTGACAGCTCAGGTAGTGATTCTGAGTCAGAAGATGAGGTTAAGAAAAATGTGAAGAAAGGTGTGTTAACTCCAGTAACAACAGCAGCTGGAGGTATAAAAAAGTCTAACTCATCAGATAGTGATTCAGAATCTTCAAGTTCCGAAGATCAGAAAAAAAAATTGTCACCAAAACCAAAAACTGCTATTGTTAAGCAGCTTTTGACCAAAGCTATCAATAAGCAATCCTCATCAGACAGTGATTCATCAAGTTCAGAGGATGAAAAAAAGCCTGCAGTTAAAAAACCAGCAGCTGTTACTACTAAGGCAACACTTCCTGCTTCTAAAAAGCCAGAATCATCAGATAGTGATTCATCAAGTTCAGAGGATGAAAAGAAGCCTGCAATTAAAAAGCCAGTAGCTGCTACATGTAAGCTTACAGTTCCTGCAGCAAAAGTTGCCAAAAAGCAAGAATCATCAGATAGTGATTCATCAAGTTCAGAGGATAAAAAGAAGCCTGCAGTTAAAAAACCAGCAGCTGTTACTACTAAGGCAACGGTTCCTGCTTCTAAGAAGCCAGAATCATCTGATAGTGATTCATCAAGTTCAGAGGATGAAAAGAAGCCTGCAATTAAAAAACCAGTATCGGCTACAAGTAAGCTTACAGTTCCTGCAGCAAAAGTTGCCAAAAAGCAAGAATCATCAGATAGTGATTCATCAAGTTCAGAGGATGAAAAGAAGCCTGCAGTTAAAAAACCAGCAGCTGTTACTACTAAGGCAACGGTTCCTGCTTCTAAGAAGCCAGAATCATCTGATAGTGATTCATCAAGTTCAGAGGATGAAAAGAAGCCTGCAATTAAAAAACCAGTAGCGGCTACAAGTAAGCTTACAGTTCCTGCAGCAAAAGTTGCCAAAAAGCAAGAATCATCAGATAGTGATTCATCAAGTTCAGAGGAGGAAAAGAAAGCTGCTGCTAAAAACCCAGTAGCTGCTACAAGTAAGCCAACAGTTCCTGCAGCAAAAGTTGCTAAAAAGCAAGAATCATCAGATAGTGATTCATCAAGTTCAGAGGATAAAAAGAAGCCTGCAGTTAAAAAACCAGCAGCTGTTACTACTAAGGCAACGGTTCCTGCTTCTAAGAAGCCAGAATCATCAGATAGTGATTCATCAAGTTCAGAGGATGAAAAGAAGCCTGCAATTAAAAAATCAGTAGCTGCTACAAGTAAGCTTACAGTGCCTGCAGCAAAAGTTGCTAAAAAGCAAGAATCATCAGACAGTGATTCATCAAGTTCAGAAGATGAAAAAAAGCCTGCTGTTAAAAAACCAGCAGCTGTTACTACTAAGGCAACGGTTCCTGCTTCTAAGAAGCCAGAATCATCAGATAGTGATTCATCAAGTTCAGAGGATGAAAAGAAGCCTGCAATTAAAAAATCAGAAGTTGCTACATGTAAGCTTACAGTGCCTGCAGCAAAAGTTGCCAAAAAGCAAGAATCATCAGATAGTGATTCATCAAGTTCAGAGGATGAAAAGAAGCCTGCAGTTAAAAAACCAGCAGCTGTTACTACTAAGGCAACGGTTCCTGCTTCTAAAAAGCCAGAATCATCAGATAGTGATTCATCAAGTTCAGAGGATGAAAAGAAGCCTGCAATTAAAAAACCAGTAGTTGCTAAAAAGCAAGAATCGTCAGATAGTGATTCATCAAGTTCAGAAGATGAAAAGAAAACTGGTGTTAAAAAACCAGTAGCTGCTACAAGTAAGGCAACAGTACCTGCAGCAAAAGTTGCTAAAAAGCAAGAATCATCAGATAGTGATTCATCAAGTTCAGAAGATGAAAAGAAAACTGGTGTTAAAAAACCAGTAGCTTCTACAAGTAAGCCAACAGTTCCTTCAGCAAAAGTTACTAAAAAGCAAGAATCGTCAGATAGTGATTCATCAAGTTCAGAAGATGAAAAGAAAACTGGGGTTAAAAAACCAGTAGCTGCTACAAGTAAGGCAACAGTACCTGCAGCAAAAGTTGCTAAAAAGCAAGAATCATCAGATAGTGATTCATCAAGTTCAGAAGATGAAAAGAAAACGGGTGTTAAAAAACCAGTAGCTTCTACAAGTAAGCCAACAGTTCCTGCAGCAAAAGTTGCTAAAAAGCAAGAATCATCAGATAGTGATTCATCAAGTTCAGATGATGAAAAGAAGCCTGCAGTTAAAAAACCAGCAGCTCTTACTACTAAGGCAACGGTTCCTGCTTCTAAATCTCCAGAATCATCAGATAGTGATTCATCAAGTTCAGAGGATGAAAAGAAAGCTGCTGCTAAAAACCCAGTAGCTGCTACAAGTAAGCCAACAGTTCCTGCAGCAAAAGTTGCTAAAAAGCAAGAATCATCAGATAGTGATTCATCAAGTTTAGAGGATGAAAAAAAGCTTGCAGTTAAAAAACC
Organism: Omphiscola glabra; assembly: GCA_964017045.1. Lineage (NCBI taxonomy): Eukaryota > Metazoa > Mollusca > Gastropoda > Lymnaeidae > Omphiscola > Omphiscola glabra. The sequence goes on along the minus strand of OZ024795.1, from coordinate 48,762,635 downwards.
AGCAGCTGTTACTACTAAGGCAACGGTTCCTGCTTCTAAGAAGCCAGAATCATCAGATAGTGATTCATCAAGTTCAGAGGATGAAAAGAAGCCTGCAATTAAAAAATCAGTAGCTGCTACAAGTAAGCTTACAGTTCCTGCAGCAAAAGTTGCCAAAAAGCAAGAATCATCAGATAGTGATTCATCAAGTTCAGAAGATGAAAAGAAAACTGGTGTTAAAAAACCAGTAGCTGCTACAAGTAAGGCAACAGTACCTGCAGCAAAAGTTGCTAAAAAGCAAGAATCATCAGATAGTGATTCATCAAGTTCAGAAGATGAAAAGAAACCTGCAATCCCTGCTGCTGCTAAACCAATGGTTGGTGCAGCTAATCCTGCTAAAAATCAGTCATCAGATAGTGATTCTGACTCAACTTCAGATGATTCAAAAAAAGTTATTAAATCTGTTAACACCAGTAATAAGAATTCTAAGAGTTTATCTAACGACACATCAGATAGTGATTCTGATTCTTCATCAGATAATGACGGTAATTCTAAATTCTCAGTTGCAACCCCCAGTCTACTTTCAAAGTCATCTAAACCCGTTGAGTCATCAACACCAAGTGAGAATTCAATAAAATCTAAGAAAAAAGTTAGTTCAGAAACTTCTGAATCATCTAATGATGATGTACTACAAAATTCAGTTAATGAAACACCTTCGTCAAAAGCTAATCTTTCTCAGAAACAAAATATAAATTGTTCAGATTCCTCCTTTTCCACAAATGGTACTCCAAAATTAAATGGATTTCTAACACCAGGCGGTGATGCTTCTCAGTCACAAGGAAAGGTAAATTGAAGCTATTTATTTTTTTACAAATATGTCACCTGTACCTCACTTAAAATATGTGATTGTAAATTTTTTTTATGTTTTCAAATTTGTGTGGGTGTTGATAATTTTTAATTAATTTTTTAAGCCATTTTTAATAGTACCAGAATGGGTATTGCTGAAACCATTACTTGAAAAAGACAGTATTTATTAATTAATTTTCTGTGATGATATGTTAGAAAATAACTATTTTGCTTAGCTTTATCATTTTTTAAGCATTTTAAAATCTAAATAATTTCAGCGAACACCTAATGAGCCATTCAGGCGTGTGAAATCTGAACAGATCTATGTTGATCCAAAATTTAGAGACAATTCTTTTGAAGCCAAGGTAAATCTATATTTAAATGCTCTTAAATTATTGATATAATTTAATTTTGGAGCATACACTTTTATTTTTTAACTGTTGGATAGCATTTATTTTAAAGCTGCAGATTCCATTATTTTTCTTTATTTGGGTGGAGAATGAATTACTTCTGGGTATTTCCACAAATGGGTCTACCTTAAAAATTAGGTTGCCCATTGCTAGTTTATAAACCCTTTAAAGTACTGTGTAACCTTTCTTCAGCATAGGACTGCAAACTATAAGCTATAAGATTCTTTTATTGATCCAATAGAAATCATTTTTGATTCATCATCATCATGTCTCTTAGTCATTGGACCGTTGGGGCGCCACAGATGACATGAAAACTATCCTTCTCTATTCCTCTTGGTCTTCTGCACTACGCATAGCATTGCCTAGTTTTAATCCCGTCCACTATTTGATGTTATATTCCCATCTTTTTCTCTGTCTTCCTCTTCTTCTCTTCTTCCTCCTCTAGTTGTGCCCTGCATGATTTCTTTGGCGAGCCCTTCTTTTCTGGTCAGGTGGCCATACCACTCAAGTTTGTGCTTTTTTTACAGACGCCAGGAGGTCATCGTACTGCCCAATTGCTTGACAAATCCTTTCTTTCACTTGTTCATTGGTGATATGGTCTCTATAGCAGATGCTAAGAATGCCTCTGAAACATCTCATCTCCATCGCCTTTATTTTACTTTCAAGTTCTGCTTGTTAATGTCCAGGACTCAACAGGCATATAAGAAAATGGAGAAGATTAATGAGCGCATCAGCCTGATTTTGGTGCTGGGGGCTATATTTTTGTCTTATTTTCTTGAGCCTCTTTAGTGCTGTTGTGGTCTGCGCAATCCTGGCCATCAATTCGGACTTGGAGCCTTCTTCCGAGACTATTGCTCCGAGGTACTTGAAGCTGCCAACTGTATTTACTCTTTCCTCCCCGACCTTAATTACACTCTACATATTCAATTTCAGTAACCGAACCAGTAGATAAGATAAATAAATATTCTATCCAAGGAAACATTTTAAAAATATAACAATTATTAAACACAAGACATAAAATGGGGGTAAAAATCAGCCATCATATTCCATACAACTTCACTCTCTTTGTGGCAATAATTAATATTGTATTTATTTTCAATATTATTATTGCTTCTGAGTTGGAGGTTTCTGCCTGGGTTGTTTTATCTTCTTAAGTTACTTAGATTGAATTGAATGATTTATGCAACTTTTCATTGTTACAAACCAGCAGGAATGTATCTGTCGAAAATTCTATTCTTATCTATATATTTCTGGTCCCCAAAATGTCGAACCACGAATAATTACTTTCAGAACAGGGGATATATATATAGATAAAGGTCCCTAGCGATACGTTGATTAGTATTACTATGACTCTGTCTAGGGAATAATTACTACAATCAACAGTTATAACAATAACGTTACTATTACTTAAAAACACCAGTGGTTCAGCCACAAATAATTATTTTAATTATTTAAAATACTAAATACATATAGAAACATACAAATAGTAATACTTAATATCGATACAATTACAATGCTTTACTAATACAAGGTTATGATGCTGGACGTTCGGTGGAACGTTCGTCTCGGCTTGCCCTCTCTTGCCTGTTCCCTCGTCTGCTATACACACTGCCAGACTCTTACAGCACACAACAAAGCCCTGGAAGGGTCGCCACTGGTCGCTCAGCTGTGCAGGGGGTGGGGAGGAACTGCTCGCCACGCTCTGCTACCTCTACAACACTTCTGTTTGGGTCGTCTGCTGACCTTATCTCTCTAGTGCGTTACTCGCTCGTTATTATCTGCCTTGTGCAATTACTGCGTCAGGGTTAAACTGTTAACCGCTGACGTCTTATACAGTACTGAGTTCTAGTCTACTGAGCTCTGCTATGGCATATGCTTCTATAGCCCTGAGCCTAATCTCATTCAACTGACTGAACTGAGCTAACGTACTAACTGTATTAACTTACTAAACTAACTACTTCAACTGTACTAACTAACTGGCTACTAACTACTAACTGGCCTACGACACTTGATTGGACACACTCCAAAAAGCAAATAGTCATAAGCCAGGCTCAGACTTGTCTGTCAATTACACTACCGTAATTACAGGGACGAGAGAGAGCGACTAACTGACTTACAACTCTATATATACTCGGATCAAACTAACGCTGACCTAAGTCCAGTTAACGGTGACCTCTGGGTCATACATATGATTAATATACTATATGCTAATTTTTTGCCTGGTCAACCAATGGTTCACCAGCTGACCCTAGGTCACAAGCTTGGTCACACGCTGACCATTTTTCTGGTTGACCGGGAACTTCCATTGCTTCTGACTATGAGTCATTATTATCATCAGTACTGGCCTAATTGAGTCGATCACGTGACAAGCGACTGACAAGTGACCGGTAGGTTGTGTGAGCCAGCGGGTCTCACACAAGTGAGGACCAGCGGGTCTCAACAGTATCCACATAGTGACAGGGTCAATGAATTAAATTATTGATAATTGCTCTTATTCAATTTTTTTTAACTGTTGACCAGTGGTTGAGGGGTTTTAGGCCGCTGTCACTGGTCTTCAGACAAACCCTTTTGAGCACCAACCTATGACTTATTTTAACACCATTCTTTTTTCTTTTTAGAGAGGTGCTAGAGGTTCCTGGGGAGAAAAGGCTAATAAAGATCTTATTGTGACTCGTGGAAAAGGTTTTAAACATGAAAAGACCAAAAAGAAAAGAGGCAGTTATAGAGGAGGACCTATTGACACTGCTGTGCACTCCATCAAATTCGATGATAGTGAATGAGCAATTATTTTTTTATTTTCACAATTAATGTCATTAAGTTTAATAATTCTTTGAAAAAATCTGTTTTGATAGTTGCCTGGTTGTATTGTAACAAGCCACCCATATATTATGGACACACTGAGGGATTATGACTTTGGAGACTCTGGTACTGGTGCTTTTGATTGGGGGTGTCCTTGGTTGCATGTATTAGTAAATTTATGCACAATTCTGTAAACATTATCCTGAAATTCTGACATTCATAGATATCCTAATTTTTCTGTTTAAAAGTCAATTGGCTTCTAAAATGTGTGAAATTTCTAATTATTTTTAAACATTATTAAAATAACAGCGCTAAGTTTTTAAAATTATCATAGTGTTTTGATTTCACAAGTGAACTCACTACATAACAGAACATTAATATTTAAAATTTAGCCTAATATTGCTATTACGAATAATAGTCAACCATATGTCTGTCCATAGCTCTGTGCATGGATGTAATTTGTCTACCATTTCCTTGGTGTAATTATTTTGTTGGGCTACATCTGACAAACAGTGGAGAAAACATGACATAATTTTTAATACAGTTTACAGTGACTTAGTTTAATTGCAGTGTATGATGTTATAATTGTATTTTGTATACTCTGGTACTCATGTAGTACCGGTAGTAGGTTTGTCCAAAAATGTATGGGTGCATTTAACTTTTTTTTTTTGCATAGAGGTATCAGTATGTAATATATGTATGGTTACTAATAAGAAACCAAAAAGGTTACATGTGAACTTACAAGTTATGCTCACAGACAACCTGTCTTTATATTACTTTTTAAGGCAATTTAAAAACTGAGTATGAGTTGCTATTTATGTGAATGGAAACTAATTTTATGTATCATTTTCTGCACTGGTTTTTCTGAACTTCATGAATGTGACTTAAATTGCAACCTATTGCTTAGTGTTGCAATGTTCTGAACCCATGCAAATTAATTTGGTGGCAATCTAAAAATAGAACTATACTTGGAAATATGATTTTAATATACCAGCAAAAAACAAATCTTTATTCTGCTTAATTATTAGCTCAAGACAATTTTAATAAATTTAGCTTAATAAAGACTTGAAATAGATTACATTGGATGACCAAGAAAAAAACACATGAAAAATGCGATGGAAAAAAGAATTGTCTTGTATTATGCTTTTTGTTACACCATTGACCATAGCATTCAATGAATAAAATATGGTACTAAAATTGAACTGGAAAAGACAATCCATTCATTTTGGACAGGCATTAAAAATTAGTAAGTTAAATGATTATTACTAATACCCGTCACATCTGTGTTGGTACCGGTAATAATTAGTTATGATTAACTTTATTGCTTCATGAAGAAAAAATGAGGTCTTGTAATCTAGAGCTGGGTTTTCCAACCTTTTCTGCACCCCCAAGATGTGTTTGACCAAGTCTCAAACTCCCTATAAAAGTAACAATGCTTTTAAAATAGTGATGGAATTTTTAGTTTTATTTAATAACAAAGTGACCTAGAAATAGAAATTTGTGATCATATAGGAAAACATTAATAAAGAAAAGTTTTATTGACATTTATAAAAATCTGTACACCAGTTTGAGAAACCCTGATCTAGGGGTTCTCTGAATTTTAAACCATTAATTAAAATAAAGGTAGATTATTTATTTTGTTGCTGTTAGTTTGATTCATATGACTAATGCAATTGTAATGTGGAGGACCTTTTGATTCTTAATTTTATAGGTTTGTTTGCAAGATGTCATATTAAAGTTAAAGTCCAACTAACTTAAAGTTTAAATCATTTTATGGTTACTGGTAACAATGTTATTGTAAATTTGTTTCATTTATAAATCAAAGTGGCAATTCGCACCCCGGTACCGGTACCAGAAGTGAGAGGTTGGGATTAAAAACCTATTTAAAATATTATTTTTGGGTTTGTAAGACAAAATGAGGTATTTCAATGGACTATATGATATGTTTGTAAACTTAATTCCTCAGTTTAACTAAAATAAACTACCAGCCTTAATAAATACCCAATGCAAGTTCTTGGATACCAGGTGCATAATATTTTAATCTTTTTACTTTTACATTATTTGAGTGCATTTAAAACATTAACAGTTAACAGTAGAGAATTTTTTAAAAGAAAAATTAAAAAGGTATTTGGAACTACTTTTTAGTTCTTTTTTTACACCAAATCATTTAATTTGAATCAACAACAGTTGGCTTTCATGTTATTTTTAGAACATTGTTTTTAAATAAATGCATAGATAATCAGTTATAAAAAGGATTTCAGTTATTTCATTATACGTTTTTTAATTAATTGTTGAAAACAAACACTTGAAAGTGAATTTATTGAATAATTGATACAGTTAGCACTATAGGCATTATCTGTCACTATCCTTAAGAAGAATGCAGGAGTCCTTTTGTTAAATTGGCATTCATTCAAAGGCCATTTAATTTAGCTAAAACGTAGAATTCATTTTAGGCAAACAACATGTGGGGCCAACAAAGCAGGATCAATAAGTGACTCTGGTACAGGTATTTCAAGGCTATATTCATGAGTTTGATGTTTAAGTTGTAGACCACTTTTACGACTTGTTCTCTGTGGTATGGGCAATTCAGAATGGTGGGCTGGCAAAGGTTCAGTGAAAAAATATGGATGTAGCAAAGCCTGTGAATAGAAATGCTGCATCATAGAATTTTAACTTTTCAGAATGCACTAAGACTAAGATATCTGTTGTTTCCATGCTACGTAATATGACAATGCAATCTTCAAAAATAGCATTGTGTTAATAAACATGACAAATTGTTACATAAAATATATTTCATTAACAAAGCATCTGATAAATTATTAAATGATTATTCTATAATAGATGCTCTTGACGAGTAGCCTTTAAAAATAAAATAGTATCAGATATTTTAAACTGCACAATCAGTATTTACATTTTGTAGAAAAAAGAGAGTACATATAATTTATAATTAACAAAATACCTTCTTTGCAGATATTCTCTGTTTACTAGGATATACAAGAAATTGTTTGAGAAGATCTAGGGCTTCTTTTGAAGCATCAGGAACAATTTCCTCTAATGGTATGGGGGCATTATCAGGAAAAGAGATTTTATGGAAGTCTGGAAGATCTAATTTTGACATGCCCTAAATTTAAATGGTACAAATATTAGTTATGTTTACCTGTACAGCTCCACTTACGTTTTATTTTAATTAATTTAATAATTAAACTTAATTTAATTAATGTAATTAGTGGAAAATTTGGTTTATTTTCATTTGTAAAAAACAGCATAAAGGGAAAGTATTTTTGAGTATTAGTTGTCTTATTTATTGCAACACAATCAATACATACTGGCCATGTCTTTTCATTTGGTGTTCCTAAAACCCTGATGACCAAACACAACTGTTCAATATCTGTTTCACCCTGCAAAAAATAACGCATTTAAACATCCAAATAGTTCTCATGTAAAAAAAGATATCATTTAGTGTAGTTATCGTGAATTATATTTTGCGCGCTATTGAACTTATTATTAAGCCGGAAATGGAAGCAGTAAATTAGGACGCCATCCACGAGTCATACCAGAAGCATAATATATTTTATTTATAAGTATAAGAGATGTACACTAATTTATCAAATAATGGTATCCTTGACAGTCACAAATGTTTTTTATCCGCAACAAAGACAGAAATGCATCCAAGTAAGTGTAAGTATTTTGGAATTGACATTATTAATATTTATAGTTCATAGAAACAATTGCTATGAAACCTTGTTAAGTTAAAATCAGTTTTTACTCACTGGAAATATGGGAGTATTGTTTAGCAGTTCACCAAATATACAGCCCACAGCCCTAAAATATTAAAAGCAAAGTACATTACCCCACAAAATTGAATGTAAATGAAAAGTTAATAATTCTATCAAAGCAATATATAAAGTTACTTAATTACATGGTGGAGTATACTATAAATAACATGTAAGCTTTCTGATTAAGAAAAATATTTTAATTCATCATTGAATTTTAAAAAATTGGGATTCATTGATTACTGATTAATCCTTATAATACATAAATTATATGATTAAATAAAATGAAGACATTGATGAAGGCCTTTTCTCTCTTACCACAAATCAACCCCTTCATCATATTTCCTGGCTCCATATAGTAACTCTGGGGCTCTGTACCACCTAAAATTATTTAATTTTATATACATATTTTTATAAGTTAAATAAAGACTACAAGAATTTAAGAAATCTCAATTTATACTATTTACAGTTTAATTTTCATTTAAAAGTTCAACAGTACTGGGGGGCAGTAAAATAAATACATTGAAAAAATATATAATTTTTTTAGCCATATTACCTGGTAGCAACCTGATGACTATATTGGCGATCACCTTTATTTTGAAATACACGAGCTAATCCAAAGTCTGCAATTTTCAAATGCCCGGTAGAACTGATCAATAAGTTTGCTGGCTTTAAATCCTGAGAGAAAAAATCATCACACAAAGTTAGAGAAAATCAATAAATGCTTGAATTACAAGATCTCCACAGCCACAACCATGGAAGTAATCTAAACCCCCAGAAAATTTTCAACTCCAAAAAGTTATTTCGCTTTTTAAAATAAACTTCATGTTGACACTTTTCAGTTCTTTTTTAAAAAAACAACAAACTCTGGTCATGTCAACAGAGAAGCATAAATTTAATATTTTAATATATTTACTCTGTGCATAATATTGTTTTCATGGCAGAAGGCAATGCCCTTCAACATCATTAACATGTAAGATTTGACTTGTGCTTCTGTGAGAGGTTTCTCAACTTTTCGTACAACTTCAGACAGGTCTGATAACATAAACTCAAACACAAATACAATCACAGAGCCATGAGGGAAAACTTCACGAAGTCTGACAACCTGTAAACATAAATTGGTTCATTATTTAATTCCAGTGACTCACAAAATATAATAGAAGATAAAAAATTGTTATTAATAATAAAATAATGCCATGAGCCATCTTTTGGGTTAAAGTTAAAATGGAAGCTAATAGGAACAAAGGGCTGAGGATTGTACAGGACACACAATTTTAAAGTTGTATTCAGAACATTGATTTGAAAGTCTTTATTCATCCATAACAAATAATTATTACTAGTTATATATCCAGTGTTTCCCGGGTTTGCATTAGGAAAAAACAACTTCTATTACAGCTTTTTAATTAACATTGAAATTAAGCGCCATGTAAAAAAAAAAAATAATTTATTTGTCTCCTATAAAAACACTTATACTTATATAACAACTTTTGTAAACCTTTCGTTCCCCGGTGGGATCCCGATTAAGGAGGGATCCCAATCGGAATCTGAAGGGCATGTTTAGCCAAAATACCCATGAAAAAATATTAGAAATGAGTATAACTAAACTAACATTCTTTTAGATCCCATTATTATGATTATATATCCCCGTAGAACATATAGAACCTTTTGGAATTACATCTCTACGTAACTATTTTTTTAATATGAAAAATGATAAAAACTTTCTAAATGCACTACTAAAAGTATACTACATTTACGTTGAAAGAGGGGCCCATTCCATAAGTGTACCGATTTAGTTTCGCCTGAGATAGGGGGCCCTATAAAAATCAGTCAGATAAATAATAAATTTAAAATTCAAAAGTTGTGCCAATACAAATCGGTTATACTCTTATACAATGCCATAGCGATAGCTTTTTTTAATTACCAAACTTACTGGAAAAGTATCACTGGCCCTGATTGGATTGGATATTATTAGTTTTAAGTCCACCGATATTTCAGTACAGAATATGAAGGCTATCTCTACAAAGCTAGACCTATATCTATCAATTCACATAGAACCTATACTTTGCCAATAGTGTTGTCTAAGACTATTGATGAAAATAACAATCTTTTATACCCTATTTTAAAAAAGGGTAGCAATAGAGCTAATTAACCAAACTATTTTGTAGAGGAAAATAAAACCAAATTATAAAGACAAAATTGAATCTCTAAGTAGTCTAAGTTAATTCAAACACAAATATTAATATACCGGTATTCATATACATGAGGATACTTACATAAGGATTATTCTCTATCTGTTGAAGAGCTTTGATTTCTCTAAAAGAACAGACAAATATACTGTAACTGAAAGGTTTTATAAAAATGTGTTGCTAGTAGTGATTTTATAAAAGTTTTTGTTTTTGCAAACTGATTCTTACAATTAGGGCTCTAGTCCTGCTGGAACACATGGGAACAGCGTTACAGTATTTGCTTTTTAATTTTGCTAAGAAATAGATACATATTTATTTGGGGATTGGTTAAATTCCCACACTTCCCCCTAATACTTGACCCCTATTTGCAATGCATTCCAAACTGTTCCTCACAGCCATGTCAGATCAATATGATATATTATAAGAGCGTACAGGTATCATCCAGGGAGAGTATGTATTCTCAATACATTGTATTGGTCGTTAATGGGGGGGACAAATATTTTGAGAGAGGGTGAACTGTTAACTTCTTGAAATCTAGCACACAATAAATGCTTTCAATAAAAAGGTGACCACTTCTCCCTATGAAAACATCCGGCCACAACCGGTTTTTACATCAATAAGCTGGTATCAATACAGAGTGCAGTATGGTCAGATACGCGAATCATTAGTGAGTAGCCTACTAATTATCATCTTTAGTTATGTTAAAAGTATTTCTTTATTAAATATTAATAAAAATACATTACTTATTGGATTATTATTTTATAATTTTATTTTAAAAATCTTTATTTTTTATTATTTTTTTCTAATACCGGTATTATGATAAAACTAATTTGAAAATCGGTTTCGAAAATCAATTTTTGTTAACCAAATTTAATTTCGGATTAAATTAAAGTTTAAAAAGGACGCACCATTTCGCAGGTTATATCATTGTTAAATATGAGAATGAGAGCCTTATTTTCATCTGTTTTTCTTTATTATATTGGTTTACAGTATTGTCTTTGAACAGCTGTAAAGCATATTGAAAATATATTATGAACCCAGAAAAGTTATGTTAATAAATCACCTCAAGGCTGTATTAGGAATGCCTTCCTCTGGATTTCGCAGTGGTACTTTTTTCAAAGCTACAACTTCACCACTCTGAAATAAAAGATTCTGACATTAAAAATTCCTTCTGCAAAAGACAAAGTACTGGCATAATATAACAAAATAGGTTGGAGATGGGTATCTGCTGACTGGGACAATTTATAAAAAAAAACACATTTAACAGTAATTTGATTTCTCAACATTCACAGAAAAAACACACCATTAGCTCCTTGAAATGGAACAATGAGAATAATAAAAGACATCACATTCATATGCATAAAGTAACAGCTTTAACACTAAATGGATTTTACTTTTTTATTTTGAAAGGTACACACAAACTTCATGCAGTGAAAGTGATGTGAGCATTAAGCCGATTTTTAATGAAGGGTAAAGATCTGATTTATTGAAAATGGAGTGATAGGTAATTTCAAATTTTAGCTGTTGAATAAAACAAGCTTTGGTTTGTGAAAATATCAAATTTAGGCCGAGGTCTGTAGACATGTAATGGCTACAGACCAATTAAAAAAACAATAAAGACTTAAAACTAAAAAGAAAAACAAATTTCCATTTATATGGGGTATCACAAAAGAAAAAAAAATTCAGTCAAGCAAAGAGAGTATAGAATATTTTCATTGCATACACTTTGGAACAGAACAGTTTATTCAAGTTCAGCATAAGATGTTATTGTTAATTACAAATGAATAGCATAAGTTTTAGATCTGGAATACTAGTTTGGACCAAGAAATTAGGCACATTTATTTGCTGCTATGTGGAAATTAAATCAAGTTTTGACTCATAACAAAGACACTAACCTCAATGTGCTTAGCTTTGAGTACAATTCCATGAGCACCCTCTCCAATCCTTCCAAGAATGTTATACTGCTCCATTTGCAAATTATGGTACCTTGCTTTCTGATTGCTATATTTTAACCTTACATAGTGAAATTGAAATTTAAAAAAAAAAATACATAGTAATGTTACCAATGCTGAATAAGCTAGATTTTTTAAAAACATTATGAAAACCCACACTATTTCTGCCAATATTAGATTACTCCCCCTGCTCTTCCCATTGTCACATATTTATTACCCTGTACATGATTTAGACACCTTCATGACACATCAACCCAAATTTGTGAATGACAGATGAATGACATCATTTATGTGTGGCCTTCAAAAGCATATAGATCTACTACCATTAATAACTATTTTTAACAAAACAAACATATTCATAAACAAAAGAGAAGACAAACAAAACAAACATTCATAAACAAAAGAGAAGACAAAAACTCAGTTTGCATGGCCTACTTACTTTTTAAATGAATCTATTTTTAGTTATATTTTTTAGTTATTTTGCTAATAATACTAATAACCTAGAGTTGGACCAAAAAATATAACAGAGGTAGGTTTACATTTTTAAGAGAAGAGACATATTATTTTATATCTGCTAAGAAAATATTTGGGAGCCGCAGCAGGGCTGGATACATAATGAAAAGAGACAATTGTTATCCAATTACGTTTATAAATTAATTTTTAAAAAAACAATGTTTAATAATGAAAAGAGCAGCAATTGTTCATTTCAAGAATGCAGGTTGCCAACTACAGAACAAGACAAATTGATAATAGTTGGAGCAACTTCTTTGCATAGTATAAACACTGAAGGCCTTGGGGGCGATTCTTCAGGATTGCCAACTTAATAACATAACATTTAAGGACAAATATTGTTGAGAACCTTTACTATTTAAGGACAAATATTGTTGAGAACCTTTACTAATTTACACTCTACTTCTGCTCTCTGATACTTTTGTTTTGATGCTTTCTCTGTCACGTGTCCGGTACTCATTTCTGATTGTCACATCTCATCACTCTACTGTCCTAGTTGGTTCCTCAACTGCACTACTCCTCTCTACTCTCTGACTTTGACCTACCGTGTATTTTCTCAAAATGCTTGGACCCGGTGTAAAAAACCCCAAGTTTGGCGACCATGGGTATGGCCTAATTATAAATTGTCTCCCTTGACTACACATAAACACAGCCTATAGTTGAGTTTGGTGGAACCTATGAGACGGGACTAGGTACAGATACAAAGTGTAAATCCTTTCTGGAAAAGTCTTTATGAAAGACGGATGGTGACTGTGACACAAAGAGAATGACAGAGATTTCGATGACGATACTAGAGCAAGACTAATAGACTGTACTGATTATAGATTTGTATATTCTATTTATTATAAGTGTGTGCTCCTTCCCAACATTGTTTATTGCGTTTTTTTTGCTGTACTGTAAGTGAATAGTTTTATTCTATTTGATTTTGTATTGTAAAATTAACTTAATAAATTATTATTTGTAAATAGCACTAGTTTGGGTATCGTTCTTTATTTCTGTATTTAATTGATCGTATCATCCTTTGTTATGTACTGTTTTTCATGAGCCATATAGTAAAATAAGAGGTTAAAGTATCTGCACATTATAACGGTACATAACAAACATTATATAAAATTAGAAGCCAACTTTTATTGTAACACTTGGACCCACCGGGTATTTTCTCAAAATTTCTTGCCACAGTTTTCCAAATATCAATATGGATACAATAAAGGAGCTAGGTTCACCACTAAATTTATGTACTGGCGGAATTTTTTCATTAAATTTTAAGGTTTTATTCCTAATTTTAGCAGACGCGAGTTATTTATTTTTACATGGCCGCTATGTTGTGCAGATATAACCAAGATGTCAGCTGAGTGATAAAATACGTCATGGCATGTCTTCTTTGCATTTACCCATTAATTAAATACAGTACCGGTACAGTAATAAAGATTAAAGAAAGATAGTTGATACCCAAACTAGTGAAGTGCTATTACTATAGAATAGGAATAGGCTAATTTATTAAATTAAGTCTTACTTATTCAACTCAACCGGTACCGCTTATTAATATTACTATTACTATTAGTTACCGGTACTTCAATTCATTCTAAATCTAAAAAAAAAAATCCAATCAGTTTTTCAATTCATATGTTATTAGCATTAGAAAGTTATGTTTTAAAAAAAAGAAAAAGGGAGAATTAGCATTTATTTCTTCAACATCTGAAAGTTAAGTCACGTCCGTTTAAAGTATTAAAAATCAGGGTAGCGACAGAGTGTAAACAAGTATTCAATCGAATGGTCATCATCCTATTTACCGAGATCGTAGATCAAACCGAGGTAAACTTGATTACATATTATTGTCTTTTCATATATTAAATTTTTAAAATTATTTCAGTTTTAAAATTTTGTCTTGGTAAGAATAATTATATTCTGAAAAGAATTTCCATTTATTTGGATCAATAAAAGAATATTACCTTATATTTAACGTATATTGATAAAAGAATAACCGTAAAATACTATTTTTGAATAGCTGACGCAGAAGTGCTAGATAAGTTTGCCTACGAACACGTGACAATCAAAAAGATGTTTGAGTATTAATTTTAAAAAATAAGTCACTTAATATCCATTCTTTTTGCAATGGAATAAACTGTAACAAGAGACGTTTCTGAGCCATTTTTCTTATCAAAAGAAAAAACTGTTTTTCTATGCTGTAATCGATAAAAACATTTGTTTAAAAACGGATTTAGTCTGGTTATACACACTGCAATGTGCGTATAAGCGATTGATACAATAGTATCCAAACTGCGCATATACTTACCACATTTGTAGTAAATGTCTTGCTATTTGCTAAACTCTCACATAGGAAATGGTGCTTGTTGTAGGATAAAATTGTCAACTGTATTAAAATAGTTACAGTACTTTTAGGCTATGTATATACTGCCATGCGCCTTTGTCTTAATTAAAAGTTCGCAGCTATTGATAAATAAAAACTGACAGACTCTCACCACACGGCTAGTTCTCCCCCAAGTCATTCATAGGCTAGTTCTCCCCCCAAGGCATTCATAGGCTAGTTCTCCTCCCCCCCCCCCCAAGTCATTCATAGGCTAGTTCTCCCCCAAGGTAACAATGAAGTTCTTGAAAATAGATTCACGTAAATGATTTCGGAACATGAATTCATGCAAATAAGAAAGGAAAAGAGCGCGAATGATACGAGACTGTCTTTTCAGTTTACTCTTCGCGCATCAAACATATTTTTTACATTCTGTGTGTGGACACCAGCGTCATTTGGATCAACAACGTTTTGTTTATGGACCACAACGGAGTGTTCGTAGATTTCGTGTCTAATCTGATTTATGTTTTCATAAGACGCCCATCACTCCTAGACAATGTCTTAACCTGGTAAAATATTTCTCCTGTAAAGACATTGCACACCGGTCTGGCACTTGAACAAGACAACAAACGCCCACCCTCTGAAACCCAAGCCCAATGGCCCTCTATGCACTGTCCGCAATGAATTTCAGGTAAACTATTACACTTCAGACCCCAAAAAACATGATTTTTGAAAAGCCAACACTGAAATGCTAGACCCTGGAGGAAAGTAAAATGCAGGCATCCAGATACATCCCTAGGGTTGGTTTCACCGGGTGCGCTTAATTCAATGATTTCACCCCCTACCTTTTAATATTCCGATCCACTGCTCCGTGGCACCCTTTTCTGGTTTGCTCTCTTAACTGGTAGCAACCTGCTCTGGTGGCACCCTATTCTCTTTGTTGATGACACCATGCTATGTCTGCTGACACATATTCTGATACCAACCTGCTATTGTGGCAACCTCTTCTTGTGTCACCCTGCTGTGGTGAAACCCTGCCCTGTTGACACCCTAATTTTGTGGTGACCTGCTCTGGTGGCACCCTGTGTTTTATATTTTAATTACGTTCTATTATGAAACCGATCCGGACAAACCCATTAAAATGTGCATTTTCCATAACGCTGTGACAAGTTTAGTAAAATGAGATTAATAAAATTATTTTAAAACAAGAGCACAAAAGGAAGGAAATCTGAAATTTCCACAAACATTAATTGGAGGAAATAGTAAGATATGTGGAAAATAGACCAAAGACCTTGGCAAGGTTTAGAATATATGTCTTCGGATATGTATTTTTCCTTTCAACATTTCTTTAGCAAAATCTACATTATCATTATACAAAGGGTAACTTCCGGCTGCGACGATATAATAACAACAAGAGCACAAAAGAAAGGAAACTTGAATTTCAACAAAAATTAGTTATAGAAAATAGTCAATTGAGTGGACAATACACTTAATTAAGAAGTTGGCCAGGATCATAATTTATGTCTTCAGATACGTATTTTTCTTTTCTATATTAGGTTGTACAGGAAGAGGCAGGAGCAGTTCGTCCGCCTTTGGTCCTCTCCTGTCACTCAACTGTCTCATGTGCATCCCAGCAGCTGTTAGCATGCAATAGCGGCCATATCCTGGGCAACGCCTTCCACTTGCCGACTACACTGAGGGTAGCTGATGGTTCTCAAATCCTCGGTGAATTAGGGCTGCCTACCTACTGTATGCGAAGCCTGGCAGTCGACGGATCCTACGTAGGAGACCATGTGGGTTCAACAGAGGTGAAGGCGATTACAGCAACGCACCGTGAAATGTGTAGAGCAAGATGAGGCACATAGAACATCTTGGTCATCCACTGCATCCGTACCCATCTCTGGTCGTCTTGATTTGGTCTTATCACTGGACACGATGGATCCAGGCGAGAGAGTGAGGTCGACGCTGCGCTACTCTTCCTCACTTTAAAAAAAGTCATCAGCGCAAGTCAGCAGTCATCCAACACCCATCATCCCAATTCCTGTGACGACGAAGCGACAGCTGTGGTGCACTGGGAGTCGTAGCCGCAAACCTGCTTACAGGCGACTCAGGCTATAGGGTCGCTCTTCACTGATTGGAGCAGAAGTGGAGTTTGGCAGCCACCTGAGTGTCTGAGCAGCCCTATTCAGGACAGCAATGCCCACCTCCAGGCATGGGGACGGGGTTAGAAAAGCTGCCCTAAACACTGCCTGCTCCTTCACACCCTGGTCATCTGGAGCTAGGTCTCCTACCCGAAAGTCAATGCGGTTTCCGCAAAGAACACAGGACTGTCGATATTGTGTTTGCTGCCAGGCAGCTCCAAGAGAAATTCAGGAGCAAAATACGGACCTATATTCTAAATTTATTGACCGGAAAATCATGAAGAAGTACGGATGCCCAGTCAAGTTCACCAGCATCATCCGTCAGCATGATGGCCAGAGTGCAGGACAACGGCCAGTCATCTCAAGCATTCCCTGTTACAAACGGTGTAAAGCAGGGCCGTGTCCTGTCTCCCACACTCTTCAGTATTATGTATTAGTGACGTAGAAAGGGGGAAGGTGAGGTTGTTCACGCAGGTGTCACTTTCTCTATAAATGGAGGTGCGGCATTTTTGGACAACTGCAGTTTGTATCGTGAAAGGGAGAGCGACAAAAATAGTTGCCCCCCATGGTGGCATTAACAGTAGCTACGCTTCTAGGCATAGTGTATCACTCGTTACCAAAATTATCAATAATTTTCATCATGGTGTAGGGTAGAAATTGAGGGCGCCGATGAATCTTGCTTTTATTTATATAAATAAATGTAAGGGCTAGAAACTACAAGTGGAAAAGCTGGGTCAGAATTTGTGCTATTAAAGAAAATATGAGAGTCAAAGGAGCTGGCTCTTCAAACTCGTCAATAACAAAACAGTCCTACTATATGGAGCTGACACTTGTAAAACAACAGCGAGCATTACGCAGAAAGTACATCGTAAGGAAAAGATGGATGTGGATAGGGTACACTCTCTTCAAACCCCCAAATAACGTCACCAGACAATCCCTAACAGGAAATCCACAGGGAAAAATAAAGGAAGCCTTAAAAATACATGGAGACGCGAGCTAGAGGCAGACACACAAAGTATGGGACACACATGGAAGCAACTGGAAGGAAACGCACAGGAACGAGATAAATGGAAAATTCTTGTAGACGCTTTATGCACAAGACGGGATAAAAGGCATAAGTAAGAACGATGAATCTTGAACGGTAGAGGGGTGGGGGGAGGGACTTCTACCCATAATTTTTTTTATTAATTCAAAATTAAGAGGTGCATTTTAGAGTATAGTTGAATTTAATGTTTCTATTAGACTGTTTGATGAGGCGAATGAACTTTTTAAGGGTCTGCGGGAGGCATTATGGTGCCAGTGCCGTACATAAACTGAATTCACTTTACCCAGGGTAATCATTTGGTACAGCCCCATACTGTAACATTGATCAGCGTGAGGGAAGGGATGCAGAAATTAGGACGCTGATTAAAGTCGCGCAAATTTAAAATCTAAAAGAGGGGGTGGGGTATTTTGGCCCATACTTGAATTCAGTGTTTCTTTGATACAATTTTGATGGGGAATTTCAAACTTTCCTCGTGGGTAGCGCCAAAATTAGCCATACTAATGATTAAAGAAATCTTTAACGCCGCACTTGCGCGACATGAACTAAATTCATGCCATTTGTTGTGCCCTTGAGGGTTTTCCCTAGCGTAATATTGCCTATTAAATCTTTATTTAGTACCCAGAAAGTTTTTGAAAATTCAATAAACAAGAATGTATTTTAGCCAATACTTTATTTAGTTTTGCAACATTCTACACTTGTAGAGCAATGGAAGAGATGATAGTTAAAAAAAAAAGTAGGTGTCACTTAACCTTAGCAACCCTTACGACTGCAGTGGGCCTCGGATATTTTAGGAGCTTAAAGATGTGATGAGGGTATTTTATTACTTATCTTCTTTCAATGCAAGGTGGGGGAGAACAAATCCAAAAAGTGGCAAACGGGGCCTCAAAAAGTCGAAAGACGGCTCAGCTTGACATGCTTGTGTTATGCAAATATTTTTTATATCACGAAATTTAAATAGTAAGGTTGTTTCCATTTTTTATTTAAACCTTTTTGGTGATTAACTCCATATATATAAATGAATTTTCATAAAAGAAAAAAAAAGGATACCATCACAAAATCACTGCTAACATCATTTTATATCTTGAACGCAAATAAAAAAAAACTTTTAATAATCAACTTACTTGTAATAATAACCTTTGCTAAATATTTCCAAGTTTTACCAGAGTCAAATATAAGAAAAAAACTGTTAAGTAGAAAGATCTATAGGCCTACATTTTTATGGGTTATCAAAACTGGTCATTCTTATATATCGTATATGAACGCCATTATTATGTAAAGAAGACGTGAGTTGTTTACAAAATAAAGTATAAATTTCCCGATATTCAGTTGTTTGAAATGTTTATTTGGAATTTCAAACTGCTATAACGTTTTTCAGATAAATTACAAATTGCCACGTAGATATACATGTACTTTAAAACATGTTATTCCCAAATCTACAGAATTTATTTTAAATTGACAAATTAGGAATATTTTTTTTTCTAAAACAAGTACCAACATAAAATGCAATTGGCATGTTAACCGAAATGCTAGTTCGCTAAAAAAAAAATTTTTTTTTTCCGTTCTGAGAGATTCTCATCTAGAAAAAAATATTAATTTTAAAAAACTGGATGTAACAGTTTGTTTATTATTCTGATATTAAAAAGACAAAAACAGTTGAGAATTTAATAAATATAAGCTAATTATTTTTTTAAACCTCTGTAATTCAGGAAACTTTGTAAGCAATATTTGGTAGCACATTTAAAGAATATACAAACACTTTATATATAATAATTAATTAAATGTGCGCCCGTTAAATTCTTATTTAAAAATATATATCAGTTTTTTTTTTACAGTTTTCAATTTAAATAGCGCAACATTCATGGAATCGAGTACATTTATAATTATCCTAACAAAAATATTTGTTTAAAGCCTAATGTCATCATACAATTTATAATTAACTTAAGAAATAAATGAAAAAAAATGTTGATAAGTGCGAACAACAAGAAGTAAGTTTGACTTAAAATCAGGAGGAGTCAGTGCGATTTTTATAATCGAATACTGTTCGCATTTAACAAGGTTGGCCTTATATACACGGATCATCAAATACAGCGAGCATGACGATATTTCATTGATTCCACTAATTGTAATCTGTTAAAGGCACCATATACTATTCTTTTCAAAACTGTTATAATATGACAATTTACTATTTTTTAATAGAAATATATATAACCGTTATATTGTTGTATTTATTTTGTACTGTGTGAGGGCCACTTGACTCCCCCCCCCCCACCCCCGGGAGAGACGGCTGAAAGAAACCCTGCGTAATAGCAGATCATAGAAATATATTTATTTGTTCAAATTGTACACGCTAGCTTTTTTATTATATATTTAGCTTATTTTATTTTGTTCTTAAAATGATAAATTTTAAAATAATTTATTATTGCTATTATTTTCATGAGACACGATACTGATGCCAATGCGCTGGAAATCCGACTTCGAAAATCACTCTTTTGGGCCCGGATTTGACGCTTTTAAATAACTTTTTGATGGTTAAATCATAAGATACATTATGAGCGAGATAGAGTGAAGGCGCGCGCATGCAAAGTTCACGTGAGTGTGTATGTAAGACGCATGGCATCACTCCAAGCACAGTGAACATCATGTTTTCAGCTGAGCTGCGAGGAACCTTTTCTGGCCAACTCAGCCGCCAGGTCTGCGCTCGCATCACGCCTCATGAGCGACCGCATCTCAAGGTGAACGCAAGGCAGGTGGGTGTGACCGTTTCCTACAGGTAAGCCACCTTAATTTCGAACCGGGCCTCTACAATAATAGGGCCTCTTATTGTTTTAAGGCTCCAGGCGTGAGTGTGACATTTTAGTCATGACTAACTAGGAACAAATCCAAGGCTCCGCTCAAAGTGACGGAAGGAGACTGGTGAGTTTGATCTATTTTGATTGTGTGCTTTTCCTTTGGTTCCGGTTTCGTTTCGTTCTTAGACATCTAGCCTAAAGGTCGAGCTGCATCTTCATGCTCGCCCCATTAGGCTGGTTTATAAAAAAAGAAAAGAATTTTCTTCACTAAAGCGTTTAAGATTCTAGTGACATTAACCTTTTTCTGGTGATAATACTTAATTGTAGTGAGTTGTGATATTGGATATTGTCTGTCATTTAAACGATCGTTGTATGTCAGATGTTTTAGATGTAATGATCTTTGTATGTCAGATGTGTTAGATGTATTTTGTGATGATCTGTAATGCTGTATTTTTAATTATTTTTTGGTGGGAGTGGGGTGGGGGTTGTGGATGAGGAGGGGGTTATAACATATGATGTTACACCCAGGAACTGAACAATTGGAGGGTGTGCTGTTATCACGTGCTTAATCACGTGTCTGAGGTTCCTCCTCGATGGCGTATCTTGATGACGTGACTCTTTTATTCACATCTCTTTGAAAAGTTGGTGTATCTGTGAGGGCTTCCAAGTCACGTGCTCTCTTGTTGCTGTTCCCTATGAGTTACTGCACATGTGCACACTTATTATGATCATATTTGTTGTGTGGAGCTTAGTGAGAACTCATGGTTTTATCATATCACAGACAATTACATTGTAAGAATTATCAAGTCAAACGGCATTCGTTTTGTAATCCCAGGTCAACAATACCCAAAAGGGAGCGGAGGGGGAGAAAAATCAGACTTTTAGACTTTGATCCTACCCTAAGCTTTTTTGTGCATTTAAAAAAAAAAAATCCTCCTCTATTTGCATGCATTGCTGTAGTTAACTTTTAAAAATGACCGCCACCAATGAGACTGTTGGCTAATACACAAATGTTGAAAAAAAGGACTCTTCAGTTTGAGCTTATACTTATAGGGAGCTGGCACACATTCCACTATTACTCTTCCTAATTTGATTTGTCAATATTTGAACACATATATCAAATCATGATGAGAGACATTTGAATTGTTTTTGCTTTCCATTATGTGTAGTCCAACAACATACTTTTAGACTAGCTTTGCACACAAGCCAATATTTAAAATTTAAAAAAATTAACCCAGTTATAAAGTTTCATAATGCACACATAAGATTTGCGTAAATTAGATGTACCGCGCACATTTAAGTATAGTGTCTGAACCGATGGCGCGTACATAACCGAAATGTTTTGAATCCACCTTCAATCGCATTAGCAGCTGCATCTAAAAGTTTGAGAAGATCATGCATCTAGTCCAAATGTTTATATTTACGATTGTTTATATTTTGTGTATCCAGGGCGGAGGAAATTGCCCTACTAATTGTTTCTTTTTGTAAAAAGGATTGTCTATAAATTACTATAAGATATTGCGAATTTGTTTCTACACAGAGGCTTAGAAAGTTTTATTTTGATCTGGGGACAATCAAGTTTTATTATGATCTGGGAACAATACATTTTTTCAATTTCAAATGATTTGTCTCTTCTAGTTTTTCTTGCCAAGGGAGGCATTTAGCCGAAAAGTCCCTTTACCGTAATTGTTATGTCTCTTTTTCAAACCTAAACATATCTTGTTCCACTATTTATTGACTTAAAAACAAGGTATGAATGCAAATATCGAGTTTAAATCTGTTTCAATAGATACCACCCTTTCTCTTTTATAAGGGATCCAATCTTCAAACATTGTGTACATGCTCCCATTATTTGTTCTTGTACAATGTTTCTCCAGTAATTAAATCCAATATGTAATCAATTAGTTTACATTAAGATAGTTACATACTTGATGGACAGATAAACACATTATACAAATTCAATTCTTACATTTTAACTATATTTAATTTCAATATTCCATCGGTAACGACATCACCTTTACTCATATAACCTTTTTCACACATAATATAGTTCCATATATTTGGATTATAAAAGTCGCTTATGTTAATGTATCTTATTTTTTTATAAATGTGTTTTATTTTAAGCTCTTTATGTACAACTGAGTCTCGGTATTAAAATAGTCATAACCAGGGCCGTGCACACAAAAAGGAGGCGGCGAAGCAGTGCACTCGCCTCGGGCGCGAAGATCAGGGGGCCACCAAAATCGTACGCTCCGGATGGCATTTTTTTTATATAAGTGAGTGCTGTTATTTTCCAGCTGATTTTTGCCACACGAAGTTTTTTTTTTTTAAATTGTATCACCTATTTTCTAAGATTATCTAACTGCTAACACCATCTCAGAATTTTTTTAAAAAATGCATGCCATAAAATTACAAAAGAAATGCAGCTCACTAAACCCCATTGGGGGTCCGTGAGCAGGCGAGTATCATGAGTTGATCTGTGTGTCTTTGTAACGTATCTTAAACTATGCAAACAATCTCTTATACATTTATTTTGCGCCTGGTGCGTCCTGCTTTCTCTGCGAAATCGCCCCCCCCCCCCAACCCAACTCGACATTTATTTCACTCAGTACTATTAATATTCTGAGGGAAATAAATGCTGACCACTGAACTCAGGTAAATAGGTTGATTTGTTTTCTTTTGAAAGGAATTTCTTTTTAAAAATATTTTTTTCAGAATTAGGTCATGGGCCGTATTTTCATTTCGGGCATGTGCGCGCCCGTTAGTTTTTCCGTAGCCTGGTACAGGAAGCTATTGCTATTTTGATTATACTATGACTGTTGTTTCCAAAGTCTTTGTTATAAAATGAACGACAATATCGTCTCTGTACAATGTCATCTCTATTCTGGGATCCGGCAACGGCCTGTTTCTATCAGTGAGGTTGATACAAACGGTTGACGAAGGTAATGCAGTATCACTGCGACAAAGGGCTGTAGATTTCGTTGCACATTATAGAAAATGAGAAATTAACTATTTTTTATAACACGTGGACCCAGTGGCGTATCTAGGGAGGTACGGACCTCACCGGTCGACACCATCTCAGGGGGTGAAACCAAATTTGAAAAATTGCATATTTACAGAGCACACACTGCTCGGTCTAACTGAATTTCATAAAAGGATAACCGATCACAAGTACATTTTCCACACATGTTACCAACCCAAATGCGTACTTTTTTTACAAGATCAAGGTCGGTGCGTCAGAAATGAGGTGACTTTGTAATTAAGTCAGAAAAACACCGTTTTGACCATGATTCATCGCGGATTGAAGTGTTTGGTAACTTTCGTAAGTGACAAGAAGCTATATTAATATAAAGTCTGAGAAATAAAGCTTTACATAGATACCAAATACTATGTGGTCTCCTTGTTATTACAAGTGTAATTGTGTGATAGATTAGTTAGCAGATCAGTCTCCCACTATCTTGCCCCCCCCCCCCAATTAATAATAATAATAATAAAGTTCATTTGAAAAAATCACGTTTCATCCCCAAAGGCTCGAAGCGCGGTACAAAAACAAAGCTGGGAGATAATAACCTGAAAAAGATGGTAGACAACTTCACCCCAGAAGGTTTTTGCGAAATAGATGAGTTTTTAAATTTGTCTTGAAGGACTCCAGCGTCTAGCTGTGTCTGAGAGCGTCAGGAAGGGTGTTCCAAATGGTTGGGCCAGCAAATGCGAACGTGCGCTTTATATAAGTCTCAAGGCGAACACGCGGTATCGAGAGTTTGCCACTATCGGATGAGCGGAGTTCTAGTGGGTACATAAGGCGTCATGAGCGTTTGGAGATAGGACGACGCCAGGTCATGCAAGCAGCGGTAGCACAGAGTTGCAATTGTGTACTCTATGCGAGCGCGGACCGGCAGCCAATGCAGTTCTCTCAGAAGAGTTTTAGCATGGTCGAATTTGCGTTTACGAAGAACAATTTGAGCCGCATTATTCTGTGATTTTTGAATTTTATCCAGGAGCGTAACTGGAAGACCCACCATGAGAGCATTGCAGTAGTCCATGCGTTATAGAACGAATGCAGACATCAGCCTCTTTGATGCATTCAAAGTTAAGATAGGTCTGATATGACTAATTCTGCGCAGCTCTAGAAAAATCGCCTTGCAAATCATGTTAATGTGATTTTCCATAGTTAGTGTTCTGTCTAAGTAGACAGCCAGGTTTCGCACTGTTTGAGCAAACTCGATCTGCACGCCTGAGAGAGTAAAGGATTGTGTATTTTTTAAATATTTTAACTTTTGAGCGGTAGCAATGGGGATCAGCTCAAATTGGCGGTAACTACAATGTAAAGAGAATATATACCATGCCCCAGGGGATGGTACAGTCCGGTCTTTTAAAACATCATGTCGATGGCTATTATGAACATTTTGGAATGCATTGCAAATAAGGGTCAAGTATTAGGTTAAAAAGTGTGAGAAGTCACCCAACACTCCCCAGCCACACCCAAATATATAAGTATTTATTTCTTAGCAAAATGATTTACAGGAAAACCGCACTGATGACTCAACTTTGATTTGTATAAACCGAAAACCGGTTTAAAACCCGATTTCTAAAACCGAAAAACGTATTAACATGACTTCTTACTAACAGCGCATGCGCGTAGGCCAACAGTATTTTGTTATTCTCTTGATAACACTTAAATCCCTTTCTTGTTTGTGGTGAGCTTTCGCAGATCTTTTTGCTCATCAAATAAGTTATAGCACATTGAACAATGACTTCCAGGCACCAAATCACGAGTGAAACATCAAATGTACAAGTATTAGATGGAGGTACATATAAGTTTATTTCTACTTTTGGGACGTTGCATCACAATACCTAATGAACGTTGAAACATCACAGTACCTAATGAACGTTGGAACTATTTGACATATAATAGATTATATATATATATATATAAGAATGAGCTATACTGACGTAACTCCAAAGAACCGAAAATATTTTGATACGTTCGGATTCTTAAAAACAATCATAGTTATTTTCGATTATTTTACGGAAATCGAATAAATTTACATGCGCAAAAAAATATTATATTTTCGCTTTTATTTTAGCAAAAGTTTAAGTATCATTATTAAAAATTACAAAAACATGTAAAGTAACAACTATGGAACTATTTTAAACATTTTATCCGAATGTAAATGTTATTAAAAAAATATTAATTAAACAATTATGATCTCAGAATTGCACCGAAATCACATTTTTCGGGAAAGCCCAAACATCTGTTATTTTTAGTGCGTTCTTTAATGCGTTGTTAATAATACGAAATAAAATTAATTTGATTTAAATAAATACACAGATGACATCATAGCGTGAATTTCCTATTTTAGCCACAGCTCTAAGTTTCTTTAATTTAATAGCCGTGCGTGACAAAACTGATAATGTATTTTCTCCTTCTTAAAAGTAAAATTAATAAATAACTTTGTTTGCATTTTAAATTGCTAAAATTACTACAATTAAATACAACTTTAGATTTGTTTTTTAACATTTAATAGGTTTTCACTTTTTATTCATTCCCAAAATATACTTTTATGAAATATATGAAGTAGTAAAAACGTAACCCTTAAATCTACCTATAATAAAATGCAGTTTCATTCAATCAGGAAAGCGAATCTGCATAGCCAAAAAGCATTCACTAATTAACTTATCACTCATCCAAATAAGAACAAAGCATATGAAATGCACAACTTTTTTTTTTTTTTGCGGAAGTAAAGGGGTTACAAACCCGTTGATGATTTTATTATTTCTTTTAACCCTTGAGGAGAAAATAAAAGTATAAAGATATAACGATATAAAGATACAACGATATAACGATACAACGATATAACGATACTTTCATTTGCTCAAGGCAGCACAAGAAACGCCTCAGACTAAAATTGATAAATAATTAACGTTCTTAGCTACATATATATCGGGGGTAGGAAATAGGGTGTGTACATTTTTACGTGGATGACAATATGTTGAAAAATAGATGCCATATTCTAATTTTACCAATTAAGAAAATCAATGACGTTAACAAAACATAAGTACATTCACAAAATTATACCCATAAATGTCAATACCCATTCATTTTGCACAAGGTAAAATTTCAAAAGAGTGATGGGTTAAGATTTTCTTAGATAGATAAATAGTTAGATGATAGATAGATAGAGAGACGGATAGATAGATAGACAGACAGACAGACAGACAGATAGACAGATTGATAGATAGATAGATAGATAGATAGATAGATAGATAGATAGATAGATAGATAGATAGATAGATAATGATATATCCTTTAGATATATAAGATATCTAAGATATATAGATTGATAGATTAGTTAGATGGATAGATAGGTAAATAGAAAGATGGATATATAGATATATAGATAGATAGCCAGACAGACGACAGACAGACAGATAGACAGACATAATTCATCCTTGAATAATTGCGAAAAAGTTATCTTTATTTGGTAAACTATATCTAAAATATATATAAATTAATGTATGTATATATGTCCCGTATGCGCTTCTATACCAATAATCCAAAAGAGATGAAAAGTTTGTGAGTTGTTGTACATACGCCCACAAATGTTTCTGAATTATTACACACATTTTACCGGGGCCCTACATTCTCTTTTTCCCCCTTTTGTGAGCTAAAGATAATTACCGTATGCGTTCCTATACTATTCATCCGATTGCAATAAAACTTTGGTAAGTTGTTGTGCGTAGCAAAGGTTTCTGAATTAGCTTATCCATTTTGAAATATTTCTCTTGGGGCCTAGGGCCCTAAGTTATTTTTGTCTTATGTGAGCTATACAAATATTCTTTCAATCAGTGCCATTGCATGGGTAGATGAAAATGAATCAAATACAAGCGAATTTCAGTTTGTGAGTGACACAAGTACAACCATTTTAAAATTTTGCGTTTGGGGCCTGGAGTCTTTTTTAAAATAAAAATAAATATTTGAGCTATATAAATATAATTTAAAACAGAGCTACTGGATGGGTGGATTAATGGCTACGCGTGGATGGGACTCGTTAGCCTTGGACGGCAACTCATCCACGAGAAGGGTGGATGGGACTCGGACCTTGGACGGCAACTCACCCAAGAGAAGGCAAACCCCGAATACAAACCAGGAGCCAAAATTATCATTAAATAGAACGTGGGCCCTCAAATATGAAAAAAATAATTCTTTTGCTATTATGTCAGTGGTGTAGCAATGATTTCTGCCTCCCCCAGCGGGCCAAGTTTTTTTGCCGTCCCCATGAATCTAATCTACAGGTTAGTTACTGCCCGCAATCATAAGATTTCCAAGCCACGGGCCGAGCACACTGCCTATGACGTCACAAACATGGACCTTTCCATATCGTAATACAAACTATGAAGCAGCTATAAATAGCATGTTTTCTTACATGTTTACAAGATGTTGGGGTAGAGAGTTTTATAGCATAAAAAATTCATGAAAAATTCCTTCTTTCCTTCTTCACTCACATGCCATCATATATATGACCTTTACATCCACGTGCCGGGCGCTCCTTTAAGATGCAGAAGAGGGCAGCGCACCTTCCATGAGCCCGACTGACATTTACCTTGGTGTCTAATTTGCCTACGACGCGATTCATTCTCATCCGATAGCATCCTAAAGCATCAGTAGAATAATATGGACACACAAGAACTTTCCCAGCACTTCATAATAATAATGACTAGATTAAATGAAAAATTTCAACTTTTTTGGTTAATATCATTACATTTTTTTTTTTACTGATAATTTTATTGTAACGTACATTTTTTTATCATTTTGTTTCCCTCAAAAAGAGAAAAATGTCATAGAAATATTTCAAGTCTGTCTAGAACAGAGCTTTGCAACTGCTGTACTGCGGTAAGCTGGTGTGACGCGACATGATGCCATGTGTGCCGCGCACACCGTCTCCAAGAAGAGGAAAAGCTCAAAGTATATGTAGGAGCAAAAATAAACCGTGTTGTAATAACAAAAGGGGAATTGTTGACAATCTGTCAAACTCTACGATAACATAGACAGTTAAACATAGGGCAATGCACTGTAGCATAATACCTTTTAGCATTACACACCATTGTAAATGTATGTTGATTGGTATATATTGCATAGGGCTTGCAGTCGGCACAGGCATGTGATGTGTCGTGGAAATCTTGGAAAGGCCTAGAAGGGGTCCTCAAACTGTGGTCCGCGGGTCAGGTCCGGCCCACCAGGAGCCTTTAACCCGGCCCGTTTGGACGTCGTTCGGTTACTCCGATAGCAGTGACAAATATAGAACCGGAAACTGAAGATATATTTATCCAAAAGCAGGCCATAATTATCCAATGAAAATTAATATTTTTTTGTTGATTAAAATTGTTTTCCATTGTAAAAAGAAAATTTTAATGTTCTGTTTTTGACACTACAATTACAACAAATAAGATGTTTGGTGAGTGTCAAGAGAATTTTTTTTGATCATGTTTATTTTGAAACTATAGTTCAGCCCCCCAACAGTGTCAATAGGACAGTGACACCCCCCACCCCCTTTTAAAAAACATCATGTCTGAGGGACAGTGAACCGACAAACTGATTCAAAAGTTTGAGACCCCCCACCCTTGGCCCAGGGTGACCGCACTTTCAAAAAGCTACTGAGCTTTGGTCTAAATGACCGAATTGTTGGGTTTGGGATATTGGGGCCGGGGGCGGGGGGCGAGCAAGGCAAGACCACATGAAAAAGTGAGGGTAAAAATACAATTAAACAAAGTGATTCTAACCGAAAATTGACACCAAGAAAAAAAGCTGCTGAGTTATATATGCTAATCCATGTTTTAACATAATTCCATCCACTGCTTTAGCCAAATTCTTACTGATGATTTTATATAACGAATATTTTCTCGTAGAACCGCTTTTCAAATATCCCACAGATATAATATAACGCCAAGATATGACCGTCTCTCAAGATATCGTTACCTTGATTGATAAGAAAATATACAGTCCATGGCGTGACTAAATCAGATGTGGCAATCCGACCCCACTGACGTGCTTTATTTCTTCACTACGTCATGGAAAGAGAATATCCTATAACTACATATTGTCCCATACAGCACAATAGCCGTGTTGGAACAAGAAGCTTAAGGGAAATAAAGGCGATAAGATGTGCATCTTATAAATGTAGTAAAGGGCAACTGATTTTTCTGTTTCTGTTATCCGTGATAATAAAAGTTCCAAACAGATTACTGACCACTCCAACCAGACAGAAACTTTGCTAGAAACAATACCAAACCGCTATATCAGCAAGCTGCTGTTTTAACCTTGTCTGTGTGCTGTGCTCGGGACTTCGGCCGCCATAATGCAAGCCAAGTGCAAGCTTCGACATGATTATTCCCCTTTATTTTACGTAAAACTGTTAGCGGCACATCTTCTTCTGTGTTTGGCTGGCGGCCAACATTCTTCTGTATCTGACTACAGCGTTGGGTGTGTTCTCTGTATTATCCATCGTCATTTTATCTCTGGCCCATAATCTAAGATCATTTTCATTACATGATAGAATTATATAATTTTGAGGAGTCCTTGGGCTGACATTTTTTGTCCTTCATGACGCATTGGTGATTTCCCCTCCCTCGTTTCTGTAAACAACAGGCTAGAGATTAAGTGACATTGACTATGATTGACATAGTTATTCTCTTCCCATATCCGTTGAAGTTCTTGTTGTAAGATGAACATGCAACAACGTGCTAAATTTATTATGTATTTCACTACAATTCTGACAATGCCAAAAGACATTTTTTTAGCCGTTCAATGCGTTTTGTTTCAATCGCCACATTTGAAATGTCTACAAAACGAGTTATAGATGAAATATACAGAGCGAATTTTAGCCAAGAAAAGAAAAACAGTTGCATCGTAATGTTGTGTGGCCCCTTTCGATAACCAAAGAAAAAGCATTATCATCATCTCGTGAAGACTTATTGAATACATCCATATTACAGTAGGTATTAGGTGTACCTTAATGTTTCTTGGAATAAAAAAAAAAGAAATAGTCACGCGTAGGTTAAACGTTATGACTTTTTATAAGTTTAACACAAACAGCCATACGACCCAAGATGTAAATACATTTTAGCACAAAGAAGTTTACCCATTTGTGTATGATTACCCCAGATGGTCAGACGATGAATGAAGTCGCCGTATGCGGCAGTGTATACAAAAAGCGGGTCAATCCGGACTCCTTGTGACTACAGCCAGGGTCGGAATGAGGTGACCCTGGACACGTTCAAGAGATGGTTTTTGACATTGTCCACCTTGCCCCGGAAAGAGATTTTTTTAATGCAATCTTGGTCTGGGAAAACGAATGTGTTATATCTGGGTTGGCTTAGGATGTACACTTGTGTTATATCTGGGTTGGCTTAGGATGTACACTTGTGTTATATCTGGGTTGGCTTATGCTTTACACTTGTGTTATATCTGGGTTGGTTTAAGATGTACACTTGTGTTGTATCTGGGTTGGCTTAGGATGTACAGTTGTGTTTATCTGGGTTGGCTTAAGATGTACACTTGTATTGTATCTGGGTTGGCTTAGGATGTACACGTGTGTTATATTTGGGTTGGCTTAGTATATAAACTTGTGTTATATCTGGGTTGGCTTAGAATTTTTAGGATTACACTTGCGTTGTATATTGGTTGGTTAAGGATGTGCACTTGTGTTATATTTGGGTTGGCTTGGTAGGTTCAAATATGTTGCATCTGGGCACCTGCTGACAAACTCATCATGCTTGGAGATTTCAATGCACGTGTCGGCAGTGACTATACTTCCTGGGGGGAGTGATTGGGAAGTATGGTGTTGGAAATTTCATCAGCAACGGCCAACTGCTACTTCAGACTTGTGCTGAACACGGCCTTCTAATAACAAACAACACCATCAGCCTACCTACGCGCAACAGGATCTCCTGGATGCACCCCCGTTCCAAACACTGGCACTTAATAGATTATGGCATCCTCAGATATACAGGACAGGCAGGACGTGAGAGTGACTAAGGCCGTGTGCGGCACAGAATGCTGGACGGATCACCGCCTCAGCATCTCAGAGATGAAAGTTCACATCCAAACTGAGAGACGACCTCAGGCCTCCAAAGCTCCGAAACTTCTCAAAATTAGTAAGTTGAAGATCAGTGATGTGACACAAAACTTTGTTGACACCCTGGATGAACTCCTTGATACCATGAAACTGGACAACCGGGACAGCGTGGACCACACTTTGTGAGACGCTTTGTGAGACGGTGTATAGCACAGCCGCTGAGCGCCTCGGACCCTCTACCAGGAAACACAGGGATTAGTTGGAGTAAAACAACTCAGTGATCCAAATGTTACTTGAGCAAAAACATCGGGCGTAAAAGGCCCTTCATGATGACCCAAATGTCAACAGCAAAGGCAGCAAGGTCCAGTTGCAACTACGCTAAATGCAAGACTCCTGGCTGAGTGCGAAAGCTGATAAGATTCAGGGCTTTGCAGACAAGAAAGACATGAAAAACTTCTATAGTGGCCTGAGAGAAATCCATGGAGTTACCACCTCAGGCCCTTCCCCTCTCCTCGTTGCAGACGGTTCTACACTCATCACAGACAAGGAGAAAATCTTGGAAAGATGGGCGGAACACTTTGATAGTGTGCTGAATATGCCGTGATGAGGCCATTGAAAGAGTGCCCCAGATCCCAATGAATAAGTCACTGGACGCTGTCCCAACCTTGGTCAAGATACAGACAGCAATCCGTCAAATGTCTAATGGCAAAGTACCTGGCTCCGACATGATTCCTGTCGAAATCTACAAAGAGGGTGGACCAGCGTTGACGGATGAGCTGTTGCGTCTATTCCAGATAATCTGGCAGACGGAAACCAAGGTCAAACATAGCACCATCAACGAGCTTCTGTTTGCGGACGATTGTGCCCTCAATGCTGACTCTGAAGCCGCCATGCAACAAAGCGTTGATATCTTCTTTGAGGCCTGCAACAACTTTGGCCTCACAACCAAAACAAAGAAGACTGAAGTGTTGTATCAGCCAGCTCCCAATAGGCCCTAAGTTGAACCCAACAAACTTATCAAGGGACAACGACTTAACGCGTTGGATAAATTTACCTACTTGGGAAGCACGCTCTCCAAATCTGTCGTCATGGATAATGAACTGAAGGCCATACTCGCAAAAGCTAGCGCCATATTTGGCAGGCTCCACAGCACTGTTTGGGACAGGAGCGGTATTAGACGAGAAACAAAGATCAAGGTCATTAGCGCAGCAGTCCTCTCGACATTCTACCAGCGTCACGCCAAGAAACTGAACCGTTTTTACACAACCTACCTAAGGAAACTCCTCGGCATCAGGTGGCAAAACAACGTTCCTGACACAGAGGTTCTCGCTAGAGCGAACCTACCTAATATCTTCACAAACCCTGATGCAGTCTCAACTCTTTTGGATGGGACACGTATCCCGTATGGAAGACCACCGGCTCCCTAAACGGATATTCTATGGAGAGCTCACCATAGGTAAGCGCTCACAAGAGGGTAAAAACAATGGTACAAAGGCCTTCAGCATCGACCCTACTAAAGAGGTGCAGACAGCCCAGGACATAGTCAGGTGGAGATCAGCTGTCAAAAAGGGGGCTAAATCTTATGAAGCCATTAGGATAGCCACAACTGAGACACGCAGGCAAGCCCGAAGAGCAATATTAAATCACCGACTGCAGCAACTATTCCCTACCCGAAGTGCCAGAGATTATTCCGAGCACAGATCGGATTAGCAAGCCACCTACGAACTCAACGTAATCCACCCCCACCCCAACCACCCCCCACACCAACCACCCCCCCCACCCCAACCCCCAACCGGATGACTGGATGGTTCTAGACGATGTTGACGGACGAACAACAATCTGGGTTGGCTTGGTAGGTGCAAGTGTGTTGTATCTGGGTTGGCTTGGTAGGTGCAAGTGTGTTGTATCTGGGTTGGGTTATTTTTATCATTGTATCGAAATACGAGCTAATCGCTTGAACCGTTTGCCTGGAATTGTTTACAAATGTCCTCAAACACACTTATCGTGTCCGATAAGTCCTGTTATCCCTAAATGCCCCCTATGAACGCTGGGAAGTCCAGGCCCCTGATGCACGGTGGATATTGAAACGTCTGATTGACTACTATTCACATCACATAATCTCCAAACACACACATAATTACCAAATACGCACATAATCACCAAATACGAACATAATCACCAAATACGAACATAATCACCAAATACGCACATAATTACCAAATACGCACATAATTACCAAATACGCACATAATTACCAAATACGCACATAATTACCAAATACGCACATAATTACCAAATACGCACATAATTACCAAATACACACAGAATCACCAAATACACACATAATTACCAAATACGCACATAATTACCAAATACGCACATAATCACCAAATACGAACATAATCACCAAATACGCACATAATTACCAAATACACACAGAATCACCAAATACACACATAATCACCAAATACACACATAATCACCAAATACGAACATAATCACCAAATACACACATAATCACCAAATACGAACATAATCACCAAATACACACATAATCACCAAATACACACATAATCACCAAATACACACATAATTACCAAATACACACATAATTACCAAATACACACATAATTACCAAATACACACATAATCACCAAATACACACATAATTACCAAATACACACATAATTACCAAATACACACATAATCACCAAATACACACATAATCACCAAATACACACATAATTACCAAATACACACATAATTACCAAATACACACATAATCACCAAATACACACATAATCACCAAATACACACATAATCACCAAATACACACATAATCACCAAATACACACATAATTACCAAATACACACATAATTACCAAATACACACATAATCACCAAATACACACATAATCACCAAATACGAACATAATCACCAAATACACACATAATCACCAAATACACACATAATCACCAAATACACACATAATCACCAACTACGAACATAATCACCAAATACACACATAACCACCAACTACGAACATAATCACCAAATACACACATAATCACCAACTACGAACATAATCACCAAATACACACATAATTACCAAATACGAACATAATCACCAACTACGAACATAATCACCAAATACACACATAATCACCAAATACGAACATAATCACCAAATACACACATAATCACCAAATACACACATAATCACCAAATACACACATAATCACCAAATACGAACATAATCACCAAATACACAGATAATCACCAAATACACACATAATCACCAACTACGAACATAATCACCAAATACACACATAATCACCAAATACGAACATAATCACCAAATACACACAGAATCACGAAATACACACAGGATCTCCAAACAGTAATAAACATAAATCTTTTAATTTACTTGATTCGTGTTAATTAAATTGCATCTTTATGCACAGTCTCGACAGTGGCGTAACTAGGGTAAATGCTGTAAGTGGTGGCAAAGTTTTTTTTAGCTAGTCCCGATATTTGAAAAAAATAATTTAAAAATCAGTAATTATACTTATCTGTTTTTTTCATATAGTGAATTGTATCAAAAACTTTATGGGCTCTGTCTTATTAAAAAAAACTAATCATTTTCGATGTCAAAGTTTAGGTTTCTCTCAATTGTTTCCATTTGATTCGCCCCTACCATTTAGCAACAACTTCTTCTGATTAAAAAAAAATCTCGTCTTAAAATCACATCAAACTAACGTGTCTCTGCCTTACTACCGTGTGTTCACGTGTTGTTTGCTTCAATGTTTTTTCTTCACCCCCTTTTGCACAACTACGTCATCAACACAACCGTTAGCTTTGTTGCCGCCACCCGATCGAAAATAGACTGAACCGATGCTGTACCCAGTGTCGTTAGCTTCACAGTGCAGCCCCGGCTTGTTTGGTTAAACTGTGAACACAAGAGAAATTAATTAACTCAGTTGGCGTGTGGCTAAGAGGGTGGTGAGCAGTGGCGGATTCAACACTGGAGGGGGGCATAAAAACACCCCCTCCTCCCAC